>LWDY01000050.1:2762500-3362500 GCA_001624995.1 Puccinia horiana | reverse complement strand
CAAGATTCACGCTGGAATATTTCCAAGCGAAAGAAAAATGTAAAGAGAAAGTGGTTTCATTTCTACTATTTAGGCCAAGTTTAAGTAGAAAGGATGATGCGGAATGAAGGGGTTATGCAGTTCGAAGGTGGGCTCCCCCAGTACCCGGTCCCATCCCCGGGGGAGACTCGGTGGGCTCAGCCTCAGGGCCAAAGCCAGGGCCAACAACTATTCTTCCTCAACCTCAACAAATGGCCAACTTCACGCCCAGCGAACAACACCAACAACCACCGACTCACTCTCCCTCCTCTTCAGTACTGGCACCCAGCTCTGGACACTCACCCTTCGCCAGAGCAGCCGACTTCAACCACGACTCTTATCTGCCAAGTTCGATTGCCAACTCTCGATTCGCCCCCTCTAATTCGGCCTACAACTTTGCCTCCCTTCTCAATCCTGCTTCCTCACCAAATCCCAATCCCAGAGCTTCTCAAAATCCACCCCTTCCCTCAACTCACTCTAATCAATTCATCCAGCCGCCCGCCAACCATTCAAACTTGAATCATAATCAAAATCCAATCCCCCCAACCCTTCCGTCCCATCATGCCGGCCGATCAGCTGCCTCCAACGCCACACGAACCGGTCAAACTTTAGATGAAATGTACGCGGTTCCTGAAAATTACTTGGAAATCGAAGTCCGGAATCCAATTACTTATGGTATGTGACTCTCTTCAACAATCACAAATACACCACAAAATTCTCCACGCAAATAGATCACCCCAGTAGAAAACTAAAATATGTGCTCCTTCTTGATTGAATCTTGCCTGCTTTGGACGTGAAAGATAATATCAGAAAGCCATATACGGACTACGAGATCACTTGTCGCACAAACATCCCGGCATTCAAAGTGAAATACTCATCCGTTCGACGAAGATACTCTGACTTTGAAGCCTTCAGGGATATCTTAGAAAGAGAAACTACACGGGTCAACATCCCTTCGTTACCGGGTAAAGTGTTCACCAATCGGTAGATAATCTTTTTCTTTCTTTCTTTTTGGTTTTACTTTCCATGATGCTGCTCAGTGTTGATCAGAAAAATAACTGACCGTGGGTTGATTATTCCCTTTTGAAATCAGATTCAGTGACGAAGTGATCGAAACAAGACGGGAAGGACTGGAAAGGTTCTTACAGATCGTAGCAGGCCATCCACTATTGCAGGTAACATCCTCTTTTCCCTTTGCCCCACACTTGCAAGACTTCACCAATATAGAACAAATCAAATTGACCTTTGTTCCCAATGACTTTTTTTTTGGAAAGACTGGCTCGAAAGTCCTATGTGCATTTTTGCAAGACCCACAATGGAATCCGCACAATTGGTGACACCACGATCTCAACTACGCTGTTTCCTCTGATTTATTAGTGTGTCGTGTGATTATTATTATGATATACAACACTATTTCCGCCCAAGAACGCCAAAGCATCTTGGTTCATGTTTCTGTATTTTTCTCTCCTAAAGCTGTGCTTTTTTTCTCTCTCCTTATCTCTGATTTCTTTGGCAAAATTCAACTATCCTCTCTCCTTCTCCTCTGGTACTTACCATTCTCTCTCTCTCAGACAACTATTTAAATTACCTTTTCAACACAAACACACTCCAACTGAAAAACATTTCTGCCAAGCAAAAATCCTTTTTTTTTTGTGTATGTATGTGTAAAAACTCGATTTGTTCTTTTCTTTTTCAGTGGTTAATTGATCCTTCACAGTGTATCAAACTCAACCCATGCACATCAAATTTACCCTGCAATGTGAGATGGTCATTTGAGTTGATTTGTGTCATGGTAGTAGTACTACCTAATACTGGTTTTTCAGAGTTGCAATTACAAGATCTTGTCTTCACACATTGTATCACCCTCAGAAAGCTCCTTTCTTTATTAAAAATATTATAGTCTTAGAGCATCCACATTTGAAGGCTAAAACTCGTAGGTTCGTGGAGTTTAACCTGCGCGGGCCTCCGCATCGGGTGGGCTAACATTTGGGTTTTGTAACCCAAGGTTTGATTTCTGGTTAAGTGTCTACAGATCTGTAGACACTTAACCTGCGGGTTAATGGTGTATCGCAGCGGTTTGCGCTGTGCTAACCTGTTTTAACCTCAAACCAATGCGGTTGAAGCCCTCAGGTTAGCTCAACACCCCTTAACCCGGGGTCAACTTAACCCGCATTTTTAACGGGCAAATGCGGATGCTCTTATCACTGCACCATAATTAGTTCAAACCTTTGTTTTCAGACAAGTTTATCAAACTTCTCTGCATGGGTTTAGAGAATATAACAAAACCCTTAGTCTACCCTCTGATGTGCCAACTTATGTTTGGGCTTTGTGGGAATAGTTTTTGCTGTAGTTTTTTTTTGACAAAAGTTTTTTATTTTGTTCACCATCCAGAAACCCCTAATAACTGTATACAGGCAGTTTCTGAATTCACATGAAACACTATAGTCTATACTATTATCTTGGGTCAGCCTAAATGCACTCCAACAATTTACATCAGCACTCCAAACTTTTGGCTATGTTGACATGGTACTCCAAACAACATGAAGTATGTCCTGGGATATTGCACTCACAATTTTTTGAGTGCCTGTCTGGGCACTCCAGGTCTCCTGCAGTACTGGCATGGCCAAACCAAAAAAGTTAAAAACCACCCTTTTTTTGGAGTGAGGCTGAAGCCTGAATGTACTCAATAAAAAATGGAGTGCCCAGGCTTTCACTCCAAATTTTTAACAATGACAACTTGGCTGAACACTTGTCATACAACAGACTCAGCTTCACACTCAGCACTCAGGATCTTGTAGTTAGATCTTCCTTGCATTTGGCTAAGGATGCTTTTCTACCATGCTTTTTGCCATCAGAAAATTTCAAGCTTTTGGTTAATCCTCGGGTTGCATATGACATCACCTATGCACCCTCAGCAATCTTCAGTGCTCTCTCAAAGTTACTTTCCAAACCTTTGAAGATTCAATATCACATTGCTTTTCAGTTATGCAAACAAAAGCAAGACCAATAACCCTCTCACCGGTCTTCCTTTCTTTTCGGCATTACTCTTTCATGCACTTAACTTCCTTATCTGGATCTGCACATTCCCTCTTTGAAATTTTGAACTTCGACGCACAGTCCTCAAACTATGAACTTCACTTCACTCACTCTTGCACCCACCGCACTTACCCCTGCTTGGTCCTCCCATCCTGGACTCCTCGCCTTGGTGTTACTTGACCTCAGAAGCTATGACCTCTCTCTTCATTTCTTCTGCTTTGACCCTATGACCTAACATCTTATTCAAACCTATGTCATACCTTTGTAGCCTCACTTGTATTTACTATATAAGCTGTCTGCTTCCATGCTTTCCATCTTTCCTCATCAAAATAAGATTATAGTTTTCAGCATAACTTGATTCCACCTTTTTCAAGCCTTCTCATTGTAAACCCTTTCAGTGTTCTACTCTAAGTCCCTCTGACTCTAAGTAACTCCTCTTCAAAATAAAGAAGACCTTTGAACAGTCAGTCCTCTCTTCGAAGCTATCTCTTTCCTTTCTTTTCCTTCAAAAAGTGCCCACCTATCTCTTGTACAAGACACTGTGTGACAACACTCCAACTTGCAATATGTTCACTGGATTACAATGGAGCACACTCCAACATTTGGAGACTGTGGCAATTAGTTATCAATGTGGTATGGGTAACCAATCAAATGAGAAGGATGGGCTCAAGCAGCTCTTCAGTCACACCGACCCCAATGAGACATCTCAGCAAGCAGGTTGACCCTACTTGCCAAGATTTCTTGGTGAGAAGGTTGACCCTGCTAGCCAAGATTTCTTGGTGATAAGGTTGACCCTTCTGGCCAAGATGTCTTGGTGAGAAGGTTGACCCTGATGGCCAAGATGTCTTGGGGAGCAGGTTGGCCCTGCTTGCTGAGATGTCTTGGCGAGCAGGTTGGCCCTGCTCACCAAAACAAACTCGGCGAGTAGGTTGACCCCGCTTTGCCAAGATGTCTTAGAATTTTATCCTTCATTTACAAACATACTTCACTGTTACACTCTCACTGATAAACATCAACAAACCACTTATCACTCTCCTCTTTGCTTCCTAAATATCCACTTTGACTCAGTTACACACTCTTCCCACTTCATCAATTATTCTCCTTACTTTTCTTCTTCCTTATTTTCTTCTATTATAATTTGTATCTGCCCCACCTTGATCTTAGGTATGACTAATACCATTGACTCATATACTTACATTAGGGGGGTTCATGTTGGGTTATTTTTTTGCTGACACAGGTCCAAGGGATTTCATACTGATGAGCTTGCTGAGCCAATTTGAGTGTAAATTGAACTAAATTGACATGTACATGTGCTTACTGATGTTAAAATCTTACTGAAGAAGGCCCAATGTGAACCCCCCTATTCTTGTTACTTGTGATCAAACTTTTCTGATGATAATACACTCTTGGTTCTTTGAATTCTTGGAATTTCACTATTGTCAATTTACTCATCTTGCCTGATCATACTTTATTGGATCAGTTGCCATGATATTTTCAGCTTTTGACACATTCAAATACCGTGACTAAACTTGCTGCTGGCTGATAACATTACAACCAGTCCATTTAACCATCCTGTTCCGCTTACCTCCACAAGTCTGCTGCCTGAATCAAACTAAACCTTTGCTGTTTCACTTCTTTGTATTATTAATCTTTCTTGACTACCTACTACATAGTTGAAAGGCCCATAGCCCTTCTAAATTGACATCTGACTCACCTACTATAGCCAAGGGTGGGCAGTTATGTTATCCGGGGTTATCCAGGGGGTTTTGGATAATGAAACTTATTTTAGTTATCCAAAATCAGGTGTTTCAGTAAAGTAACTTATCTTCAGTGTAAAGTGCAGTAAAGTAACTTTAATTTAGTTATCCAATTTTTTCGATTGGATAAAGTAACTAATAGCTAGTTATCCAGGAATTTAGCTAAAAAAAGTTACTTTATCACAGCTACCAGGATTTTTTAGATCTAAAAACACATCCTTGGTATACCAAAAGGATTTTGACCAATCTGCTACCAAATTAAATTATAACATGGTCAATAAGTTGATCTAAAAACACCCAAAAAGATAAATTATCTCACAAGAATTTGATCTACTGAGCTTTCTCTGTAGTGTCAGTTTTAGTTACGGTAACTGATAAAGTAACTTATTTTTAGTTATCCATTTTTTTGAATTGGATAAAGTAACTGGAATCAAGTTATCAGTAACTGGAAGATAAAGTAACTTAAAAAGTTATGTTACAGCCATATTTATCCATTTGGATAACATAACTTCCCACCACGGCATAGTATAGCCTATGGATCTGTACCAACAACCCCAAGCCTTTACAACTTGTCCTCACCTCAGCTCCCAATAGAAGGAAACAGTTGATTCAGAGGTCCAAGCATGTACCAGCCACTTTGAATCCATGTGATTATATTCACATTAACTCTCCAAAGAGGTAATTTCTCTAAAATCCTTGCCTAAGAATTCTTCAACCAACACCAACAAAAAAACTGCTCCAACTCAACAAACCACTTACAAGAAATCCACCAGCAAAGCTCAAGCATCAACTGCAAAAGGCCCATGTTCCCATCCAAAAAATCTGACTGGTTGCCAGAAATTGACATCAGTGACAGTGTGATCATCCCAAAGCAGACAGTCAATGCCAGTTCAGCCCCACCAGAGCCTTCAAGTCCAAAGCCACTTAAACCCCTTCCCTTGGTCCCTGCAGGACCAAAAAGGTTCAGCCCAAGACCCATTGGGTCTTCTGTGAGGAGAATGATGAAGTACTAAACTACAGGTAGCTGGCCCCAGCATTGACTATAATCTACTCCCTTCAATCCAGGTCTAACCAGTTACAGAGGTGAGAGCAAGCATTTCACTACCCTCCTTTCACTGGAGGACAAACTGCTTCCAGAGAGAAGACTAGAAGGGGTCTTTGAATTAAATGAGGGCATTTGACAACTGAAGAGGCATTGGATTCAACAGCCTCACCAGCTTGGGGAATGTAATCAAGCAACCACACACTGAGGCTGATCCCACTGGAATAGGGGGAAGAACTTGCGCACCACCAGCTAAAAAAGCCAAATCTGGGTCCCAAAAAGGCCAAAAGGGTGTCTTCATTATACTTAGATGGGTTGAGATTTAACACATGTGTTTCTATGAGGCCAAATCAAGACTGAACATCTGTATTTTATTTTTGTACGGAGTGGAGTAACAATTGTAAATTTTTGGCGCAGAGATCTTCAAGTAAATTAAAAAGCTTTGAAGGGATACATTAATCAAAACCATGAAAGGTCAAAAAATAGTTCAACGTCTCAAGCTGAATTAAAGGCATTGTTGCTTATTTAGTTGAGAAAAAAAATAATTTGTCGGCTTTGGGCCTTAAAAGCTGGGGCGGCGAAGCCGCCTTATCCTCTAGTCTAAAAAATAAAACCAAAGTTTTGATCATTCCAATTCATTTTCATATTTCGTGTATGTTTTGTGTTTTGTTTATGTACATAGTATGTATTTGAATATCTATAAAAAAACCCAGTGAGAATCCATCTCAAAACTCTATGTATGTATTGTATCCTTATAAGGAAGATCCAACCAAAAAAAGTGAAGTGTAATAAAAAGAAGGGATTCTGATCGATGATACTTGAATCTCATTTGGATATATAGTAGATCGACCGTAAGTCATAAAACATAAAAAAAAGTATTGTAAAAAGGGTGATCATATAACTTGGGTTAAAAGTTAATGATTTTGTACCCTACACAGATGTGTATTTGATATATGTAGGTGTTATATGTATATCTAGATCATCAAGTATGATGAGAAGTAAGTTTACTAGAATCAGCAACACCATGGACCGCAGCGATCGAAAGTCGACGATTTAATTGAGGCGCCAAGTTCCGACCCATTTCGAGTAAATGACCATCCTATTCAATCAATCAATCAAAAAAAAAAAAAATCAGTCCATGTTGCTTTTCCTTTCATTGCTTTAATTTTGTGTGATTAATGTGGATGGATGAATGGGAGTTTTTTTTGTAGATATAGAAATCTTACGGTCGTTAAATGCTCATAAGCTTTTCGTAAGACTTGTTCAATTCCATCCAAACCTTAAAAATAAAAAAATCCGTCGTCAGTTTCATTTTTCGCATACGGGGTGTTATGCGTACCAACAGAGATCTCTCTACCCCCCCCCACAAAAAAAGAAAAGAAAAAAAAACCGCATACCTTTTTCCAATTGAGCCAAAGGAGGACCAAACGACAATCTGACAACTACATCCAAAAAGGAAAAAGTCAAAAGATATCAATCAATCCAAAAAATTAATATAAAAGAAGACTTACAGTGATGACAAGGAGAACAGAATAGATTCCTTCGATGAGATGGATTTATGTCAAAGAATATCCCAGGAACAACAATCACTTTTTGTTTCAAAAGTTCTTCAAAAAATACTAGTCCACTGTTCAGTGGAGGTGGTAGATCTGATAAACTAAATTAAATCAAAAAAATCATTAACTTTTCCATACATAACATTGGTCTGAGAACAAAAAAAAAGATAATGGATGAATTGAAACTTACTCAAGCCAAACTAAATCAAGAAAAATCCAGTGACAAAAAAAGGGAAAGTCAAAAAAAGGATGTCAATACGACTGATTTAACAATCAGGACGAATATAGAAGGGCGCTTAACTATAGAAGGTCCACTTTGGAGGGATTTTAACTTTGAGTCCCATCTGTTCCAAGCGTTCCAAGACCCGATCTCTCTTCATCCTGAAATGTATTTGCAAAGCCAACTTATCCTTCTCGACCCGATCGAACTCCAGCAAGGGTATTGCTGCCATTTGCATGATGTGACTCGCCCCTCCATCAAGGAAACTTCCACTCTGTGACAATGCTCCGATCAATGGTTTCGGACTTTTGAAATCACATCATCGTATCGTTAGTCATCAGCTACTATCCGCACATTGGCTTACCCAGGCTCAGCATATCTTGGCTTGCTTACCCTATCACCCAACACACTCGCCAACCTGGACATCGCCTTTGTAATATCGTAACAATTCAATTTCAGATTGTTGTTGATTGAAGTTGAAGGACGAAAACCTAAAACGAACCAGTTTTTAGTCAACCCGTCGATGATAACAAGGGCATCCTTATTGACATCTAGTAAGAGACACAATAGTTAGCCACTAGAAACAGCGATCATCAAGACAAGACAAGTGTTTTAACAAGCTGATTTTCACCTTCGACGTATTTAGCAGCCGACAGACTTTCTCCCAATTGACCGTCCAGATTATACCAGCTATAAAATTCGTCCAAGACGACGGTTTGACCGTTGCGACTAACCTGGACGAGTTCTTCCAGTTCGGCGCCCTCGACGGCTTGGCCGGTGGGGTTCCGAGGGTTAGAGGCAAACAGGACGGAGAGGCCCATTTGGTTGATGTTTTCCTTGAGCTTGTCGATGTGAAGCTTGTAGTTATCCTCGGCTGAGAGGGCTGAGGGGATCGGAACCAGGCGTCTAAAGACCGACAACATTTGATCGTATGCCGTATATTCAGGTAGTTGATATCCTACATATACTTCTCCCACCACACTCGCAACTCTTTTGAAGACCAATTTTTAGTTAGCATAATCGCTACCCCGAGTGCCATTTTCGTGACTCGTTTAGATAGACTAACCGTGTCAAACCCGATCGACCTCCGGGGACGATACAAACATTCTGTTGTAGATTGAAAATCATATGTGTATCTTCAGTTTGATGATCATCATTGAGTCCAAAGATAGACAACAACGAACCTCAAAGGTGTATTGCGACGACATACCCTTTCGGTAAGTTTGATTGTAAAGGTCAGCAACGGCGGCTCGAAGGGCTTTGACCCCAGTGGTTGGCGCATCTGAAAAAAAAAACAAGAGAGAGGCGTATTGTTGGTGTATTTCAATCTGATGTTTTAATGATCAAGCACTCCTAGACCTACATTCGTGAACATCTTCGCCCATTGCTGCAACATCGATAATGGCTGGTTTGTGGCTAGCACCTGGAATGTCACCTACCTCAGGAGCACCTAGTTTATTTTTGATTTAAAATGAGAGCGATTGAACATAAATCGATTCAAGAATAGAACGAATTATAGAGACTGGATATAACCTTGACCGAAATTAGCCCAGTTTGGATCGTCGTAGGTGAACCCATTAGCCATGGCACGATCCATGACGAAGATGACGCCGGTTGAACCAGGGGAGCTGATTCCAGGCAGCATGTCATCCTCCTCTGGCTCGGAAGGCGTAGGAGAGGTGACGGCCGATCTGATGATTCTATCCGAGGAGACGCTGAGGATCTTGTGCGGCTTTTTCTGAGGTTGGACGGAGGAGTTCTTCTTGCTGACGTTGCGCTTGATGGAAGATGAATGGAGATGGGCGGCCCGGAAGACCTGATGTGCCTCTGACTCGTCCTCCTGGATTGGCTTGTGCAATTTCTTCTTCTTGTCGTCGTTGGGCGTCAAGAGTCCTTTTGCGCCTGCTGAGAGCTCTGCCCAGTTATGAGGGAACTTGGGTAGAACGAGTGGCATGATCGATTAGAAACCTGTTTGTTTTCAAGCAGATAGTCAGTTGTTTGTCTCGGGAGTATCACCAGAAGAACGGAAGATGTCGAAAGATGTCGAAAGATGGATACCTGTTTCAGTTTGGATGGTCGAACAAGGAAATGGTCGCTGACAGAATTTTTTTTTTTTTTTGTGCCCTCGCCACTCCACACGCCACCCCACTCCACTCGCTTCTGGCACGCTGCTCATCCCAAGTACTAACCACCATCTTCCACTTTCAATTTGGTACATTGGTAGGATTCACAAACTTGAGCTGAATTGCTTGAACCCGTTTTTATCCCAATCTACATATTTAAATACTAAGTAAATATCTATTTTACATAAATATATAAAAGAAATCAATCAATTATTTTCACCCAACCAGATCTGTTCTTGTATCGAGCATAACATAAGTTACGAGTCGTCAATAGCTGCCTTGATGTTAATTTTATTTTTATGGAAAAGAAATGGTTATCGGGAGAGTGATAGATAAATTAAAATATAGAATAGAGAGTGCCAGGGATAAAAATAGCGTGAAGAGGCCATTGGGAGAGTGGACGAAGAGCACGGTCGAGTGCGCCGAATTCACCCATTAATGTTTTTCGGTAAGGAGTGATGAAAAACAGAGAGAAAACCCAAACCCAAAGTGTACCGCCACCTAAACTCTTAGGAATCAGTGGGATTATTAGTGGCTCTAAAAGGATTCCTATGGGTTGTATCATAAAGTAAAATAATGTGCCTGGGAATCGATTCATTGTCAGGTATCTTGAAAACGTCGTCTTTGTCGTCACCATCGAAATTACATCTTTCCATCGTAACAAAAAAAAAATCATCAGTTCTATACGCCTTTTTTTGAGGTATGAAAAAAAAGGCCAGTTGAGCTTACAGAGTTCGTGCAAGATACCGCTGAGGATAAAGACGGCAACAAGACTCGAGATTTTCTGGACAGTTTTGGAGAGACCGGCCTTCCTAGTCAAGGAGATCGCGGGACGAGCGGCGAAGAAGATAAGATCGGCACGGAGGAATTGGTGCCAACACTTAGACCAAAGTTCGTTTAACGATTTCGCGGTGTGCGGAGAATTGAAGAGAGTAGGAAATAATCGTGGGTCGAACCAATCGAGTATCCATTCAGGAATAGGCAGACCCTTTTCGCGTTTTAACCAGGTAATCACGTAGGCAAGTAATGTGGTATACGTGTATCCAATGTCAAGCCAGGATAATAAGTAGGCTGGGAAACTGAGCGAGGCTAATCCTTCTGCTAAAATCCTCGTCGACTTCGTTGGTGGGAAGCCAAGTGACACAAGTACCTTCGTAGGCGAACCCATGTCTCGACACGCAACCGAGTAACCTGTGGCTATCAGAGATAGGATATGCACTTTCACCAATCGTACCATGACTTGCTTGAACGTCCGTTGGTTCAGCTCGCTCTTCAACCCCCAACCGAACTGAATTCCACGAGGACTAAGAAAAGGGAGAGAAAATTCAGGATGTTAGAGATATTTATATACTCGGAATTGGTTCACTCACGGTAAGGTATGTTTCAGGGTCCATTGTGCTACTTCTGTCCAGCTGAAGTCTTCCTTCTGTTCGGCTTGGATGGTATAAGACTTATCAAAACTAGACAACGCTGCCTCGTTACGAATCCAACATTTCCCATCCAAGTAGTTACTAGTGAGGCCCAATTGGAGGGCCTTAAGAGCGAGTTGAATGCCCCAGATACCCAGACAAAAGTTAAAACCGCCGGATCGATCGATGGGCACGATGACGTATTCGAGTGGACCTTTGAGAGATAGATAAATGTTCATCGGGGTCATGGCTAGTCTTAACCATCGTAAGATTCGCCATCTAACAAACTTCGGATGGAGTAATGATCCTTGAACAAGTAACGGAATTACTGCTAGTAATAAATATCCTATCATAAATATCGATAGTGGCTTACGTCCCTGTGGAGAGGGATAGTCAAGGAACGAAGTTATAGTTGAATTGTTCATCTTGGCCGATTGAATCTAACTACTTTTTTGTTTGCTAGCTGGGATGGACAAACAGGCAGACGGCCATCCAGAAAGAAGAGAGAGCCAAGGAAATCCAGCAGTGTACACAGAGGCCAAATTATCTGCTTTTTATTATGTATCCTCTCAAATGGGCAGGGGCGTCTCAATAATAGGAGAGTTTCTTTAAAACCTCTCTAGTCCAGAGTCAGACTATCAATATAGCCTTAGCACAACATGAACAACTAAAAAAAAAAAACTCAGTTTTTGATCGCAAGAGGTGAAAGAAGCCCCTAATGGACGTGGGCCTGTCTTACATGTTCTCTTTCAACCGATTAGATATTTTTAATGGTCAAAAACAAACAACTCTACATACCTTAGACCTAGAACATTTAATTATGTGGTCCGGGAAATGGGACGGCGTGTAGATCAAGATAGGAGCCCGACGGGAGGAGGAGGAGGAGGCTGGGGAAGATCTTGCTTTGTTTCGACTGAGCAGGTCGGAGGCTGTCGGAGGACATAAGCTGAGTTATTGGGAAGCGTTATGAAACCAAACGAGCGTGGACGAATCGTGCTGCTCTCTGCAAGGAAGCATGGTACATAATCAAGCTGAGCGTTGGGGGAACACACACCCCTCAGAACAAGGCCGACGACTTCTCGTGATGGACGTGTGATGGCATTGTGGTTTGAGCCGATTATTTTTGTGGGAAAAATGCCCACTACTGTAGGACTCCGCAAAAGGGGCATCAACCACTGGAAATCCGTTGCAGTTGGACCTTCTCATCTCACTCTCCTGGCTTGATCTTAAATTTGCTCACAACGAACAAATGCCAGATCATCCACTTATGATTCTACCCCCTTATCTTAATCTTGTCTAACAAAACTAAAATTGGTTCTGGAGATTCATGATGGATGTAATTATTCAAAGCTTCCGATAGCGCATTGATAGAAACCTTTTTGTGTAGGTTCTTTAGATTGTACGTCGCTCGGATTATTAAAAAGGACGTCTTGGATTATTTTTCCATTGTCCAAACGATAATATCAAGACAGTAAAAATATCCAGGAGTACTCCCGACTTACCAATTAAAAAAAATTGAGCGAGTGAGAGAGAGAGAATTGAAGTTTGCCGGCTAGTGGATGATGGTGTTGACTGTGTTGAGAAGCAGCTTTGTAGGAATGTACAGGAAGCATTCTTGTCGAGAGAAATAGCAAGTTTGTTCCATCATGAGCCCTACTCTGATCTTATGATACCAAAGGCCTTCAACCAGGTCGTGCAGAAAGCTTGTGTGCGTGTGTTTTGTGAAGAATGACCAAGATGAAGAATGTATATTTTGAAGGTAGAAATAGACCCAACAACAAGGATTGACGACCTCACCAGTTGAGAGGATGGTTAAGAGGGCGCACACAAGTTGTAGCAGGACTCTCGGCTTGAGCCACACTTTTTTTTGAGGTCTATCGAAAGGGGAACCAATTCCTGGCTGGATTTCTCTTTCCTTACAGCGTAATACCAGCACATTATTTTTTGAGGGTTCGACACGCGACCCACCCGGATTGATGGTGCGACCCATCAGACGTCGATGGGCCGGTCGGGGTGGGTCGCACGTTCAAAAAGCCGGTCGGAATGATGGGTCGCAGGTTCAATTTTCCGAAATTGCCCAAATTATTGACCCATCTTAAAAATGTCATATCTCTGGCATTACACAACATAAATGCATGAAAATTGCATCAAAATAAATCTGAAACCTGGATCATTTTTCTGACCAAACATTATTATGTCAGAATGCATGAGCCCTGAGAAATAAAGGGCTCAAGCCTCTGAGGCAGTATTGAAATTGGATGTGTGGCGTAAAACTTTGTTAACACAACATATCAGCTGTAAAAATTAAATTGAGCAATATTAAATGGATAGATTAATGTTTATTCATTTTCTTAAAATGAATACACTTAAAAATATTGAAATAAACCTATGAAGCAGAGCAAGAAATAGGGTCTTCAACACACAACCCACCAGTTTTGAAGGTAAAACCCATTGGATGTTAATGGGTGGGTTTCAGGTTCAAAAAACCAGTCAGAATTCTGGGTCCCGCATACAAATCCCCAAACCACAACCAGCTATAATTGGCAAAATCATGTGGTTGATAACATAACAGTGCCAAAAAACAAGGGAAAAAACGTAACAGCCTGGATTTTGTGGTTATTGTAACAATAACAGCACCAAAACTGTCAAATTAGTGTTATCCACAACATAATTTCTTGCCGTTGTCCATACAGCATAGTCCATAAGCCACAAAGAATAAACAATGAACCTAAACCCTTATAACATTACATGATTCATAAGCCACAAGCCCTGATTGATAAGCCATACTCCTTAATACCTTAGCCATGAATAATAATAAATCAATCCAAATTATTATAATCTTTCATTTATCAAACAAGCTTTGAGGTTGTGTTGGATTTGTGTGCTGTTTTTGAGCCCAGGTGCAAGTTTTGTACGTTCTGAGTGAAAGATGGTGACATAAATGGCAACATAATTAAGTCAGGCTCCAGAAAACTAAAGATTTCAAACAATAATTTCAATTAAATTCCACTTAACATGTTTTTCTCTCATTTTTCTCTCATTTTTCTCTCATTTTTCTCTCATTTTTCTCTCATTTTTCTCTCATTTTCCTCTCCGACGGTCTGACGACCAAAAGGGTGGGTTGCACCTTCAAAAAGGGTGGGTCGCGTGTCGAACCCTCTATTTTTCTTCCGTATAACTGACTCGTTCCGCGTAGCGCACCCTAGTAGGGGCGGGCTTCGAGAGATGGGCCTTCAGGGCCCAGCCCAGCTCGATTGGTTTCGGGGCACCGAATGTAACCGAATGGAATGACCCATCGATTGAACCGGGAGACGCTCCGACTTTAGACGGCCAATAGGAATAAACTTAGTGAAGCAACATGTTGACAACATCTGGTGAGCAATTGAAGCTTGTAGATCAAAGGATCCTAATGGCGAACATGGACTGAGGAAATGAAGGATGCCTTGAATTGTAGATGAATTACACCTCGATTGCATGCGGAAAGCAATTGCGCTGGCGCGTCTTTGTAAACCGGTACCGACGGCGTTTTGTGTGGGCTGCTTGATGACGAAAGCTGGGAGCTCGGAGATAGTTTCTGAAGGGTATTCGAGGGAACTGGAAGGAAATACCCATGCGGAAGAATGTGCGATCAAGAAGCTACAAGGAGCCTCGAATATGCCGGAAGGGGACATGGACCTATACACCACAATGGAGCCTTGCTCGGTTCGACTCTCGGGAAATGTGCCATGTGCCAATCTCATCCTCCAGTTCAATCGGGCACATCATCCTCACCGTATAATCAAGAACATCTACTTGGGTGTCGTCGAACCAGACGACTTCGTTAACTGCGATGGTGTCAAAAAACTCCAGGACAGCGGCCTCGACATCTTTCAAGTCGATGGTTTCCAGCAAGAGTGTCTGAGGGTTGCGCGAGGTGAAGATATATCATCTGCGTAAACTCCTTCAGTGCTTGGCTGCTCACCAGCTTGTACATATTTATGTTTGTTAAGCTGCTTACTAGACTCTACTAGACTCCTGAAAAGGATTGTGCTGAATTATCACTCATACAAATATCAATTCAAGGTGATATACCGGTGAGGGAATTTTGAAACAGAGAATCAAGATAAGATTAGCCCTCCGAGAGACGATTCATGTTGAGCAAGCCACCCGAGAACGCCTCGCGCTATTTGAAGACTTTTTTCATCATACCTGCCAAGATTGAATTGAGGATTACAAAAAAAAACATTGATTTCTAGTATTTGGACCTTTGGCTAAGTGGCGAGGTAAGCGCAGCAAGGTTGGGCCGGAAAAAATCTGTCCACTATTGGCGCCTCATTCCACCACCACCTGACCGTCCTCCTCCAGATGGACCACCACGTCCCCGCCGGGCTAATTATGAACAAAAAAAATGTAATGATTAGCGTATCTCCGAAAGTCGTTTTATTCTTATCGCGTATTGTCCTAACCTTGGGCCCGCTGGATTGTGGCGCGTCCTCGAGCTGTTCCGATCCCGCGTCCCTTAACTCCTGTACCTCGTTTGAACCTATAATGCCAAGCAGAAAATAAATAAATAAACCACGTATATGTATCAAGACCCCTCCTAATAAGAAGAATGCCGGGTCTTGCCGATCCGTTAAACAAAAACAATCCTGGCTGCTTACATCGGAGCGTTCTGTAACATATCAGGAACCACGTATAGACGAATCATTGGGCCTCGAATGTAAACCTGGTCAAGCTGAGTAACTCTTCCATCACGATGAGTGACAGTGATATCTTTCAGAGAGATATTCAAATTATCTTCGGCTAAAAGAGGAGAGCCATGAAACAGCGAGAGAGAAAGAGAGAGAGAGAGAAGTGTATGATCAGATAAATTGTCAAGAAGAAAAAAATGATCGAGATATAGGAAGAAGTAAAAGTACCATCATGAAGTTTCCCTCGATAGACCTGTCCAGTTTTGAGTTCGACAGTCATAACGTGTCCGAGTGCTTCATGGAGTAGTTTTGTTGGTACACCGATATTCGAAGTCATCGTCGAGTTGTGATGTTGGGTCTTTTCTGGACTCGTTGACTGTGGCTCGCTGGCTTTGCCACGGCTGGGTTAGCCCCCCGATGGGTGACAGCGCCTTGACACCTCATCCCGCATTGGCCTAGGGTTAGGTTTCGGGTTTCTTTTCGGGCCCTCAACAGGCCTGTGACAGGCCCTTCTTTAAACTCAGCTTCAGAGCTACAAAAACAGGTCATTGGCTGAATTTCAGCGGATCCAAAACTACCCGTCAGCCGACTTTCATGCCCAGCTGGCTGCGAGAGGGCGTCATGATTCGCTTCTGGGCGGCTGATTTCAGCCCTTTGTGTTGTCAAAATCACCAGGGGGAGACAAAGTTGTACCACAGGTTCCACCCAATGACGCTATCATCTGTACAGATATAATACCAGGCCATAACATGTGAGCCATCCTAATAATAGACCATTTGGTGCATTTGATCAGACTTGGTTTAAAGTCAAATGATGCCTTTCAAGGGCTTCAAATTGAGTTTGGTTGACAGGGAATCAAAAGATGAACAAGTCACATTTGTATGAATCAGTGATATTTACAGTGGTATCGATTTGGGTAGAAGCATTCTTTTCTTGCGAGAGACAGTAACGAGGAACACAAGTTTGAATACAAGGAGAGAAGAGCTGAAATCGTCCGTAGAGAGCATGTGTATTAATGTTAAATTTTTTTACCAAATTGACCGATAGAGAGTCGAGACACTGCATCAAGCAGCGACTAATTTTTGATTGGTACGCGTCCGGGTACACAGATGGCCTCTACATTGGCTCCGTGAGCAGTATGCGTTCCCTGACAACAGAGAACATATTAGTTTTGTAATTTTCAAGCGGATGAGCTGACGGATTTTAGAAAGAATACCGGAGACATAACGTTGATTTACTCACAGTGATGTGTAGTTTCTTTGACTGACAGCACCAGTTGGTAAGCATTCCTTTTCCAGCATCACATTTGAGATTTTTACCATGGTGAGCTGCCAGGAGCACTTTGGTAGTTGAAACGCGTAAATAATTCGGGTTGAGGTGGTCCTCAATTATAACAAACGTGGCTTACTTGTGAAGTCCGAAGTGCCTGAGATCAAGGCGCCGCAGTATCCAATTGGGTGGACTGAGGAACATGAGAAAGGTCTCTTTGCGTCCCTCTGCTCCGCCATCGCGGAAACCAGGCCTATGGATGAAGTGATCAACAAATATACTGCTGATTGAAGGAGATTCATTTTTCTGAGGTAGGAATTAGACGGATAGACAACTATGAATTTTTTGACAAGATGTTGATTGAAATGGCTGGGTATTTGTGAGGGGCAGGATTTTATCCTCTGCCTTAACACTTGCCTTGCCACCATCAACAGAGCAACGTGTCGCGCCTCACAACACGGCCTGTAAATTTGTGATGGCAACAGCCTGTAAATTTTTGATGGCAACAGGGTCTTCACATCATCGGGGATTCATATCCCACTTGGCGAAGAGGCATGCTGGAACTGATCAGTTGGGTTCAGCCTCAGGGTCCAGCATTGACTCAAGAGTTCGGTTGAAAACTAGAACAATTGTTGGAAACATTCCAACCGAAAACTGACCACGACTTGCGGCTAGCTTAACACCAGCCCCTCGATCGGAGGGCCGGTGACCTATGGCTGGCGTGTGCCCCTCGCGAAGCAAGCTTCCGAAGGAGGGGCTTGGGACATTAGTCCCAAGTTTGGCGTGAGAGCTGAAGCGAGTTTGGCAGGGGAAAACTTGCCTCCCCTTTCAAGCTATCTTCCTCCGGGATTTTTGGGCTGCCGTTTGGACCATTGGAAAGGCCTTGATAACGCCTACCCATAAGTCCAAAACAGATCCGTCATTCCCCTCTATCACCTTTGAAAATTAGATGGAAACTTGGGACTTTCCCATCCCGGAAAGCCTGTACAAGAAAAAAGCCCAATTACAGCTTTTCATATAGGTGGCTTCCCACCTAAATTGCAGAATCCCCCTTCCTTTGATGGTGGGGAAGGGATATAAATATTGGTTGGCCATTGACAGTGAGGGCAGCACTGTATGACAGCATTCCAGCCTATTAGGGCCTCTTCACCGCATCATTGTAAGTCTCCTGGTTGGGCAGGATTAACCTTCTGATTGAAAAAGTGTCATCAAATTGGCCTCAAGCCAAATTTGGGACATTAATCCCAAGCCCCTCCTTCAGAGGCTCACTTCGCAAGTGGCGCCCACACCAGCCATAGGTCACCGGCCCTCCAATCAAGGGGCTTGTGATAAGCTAGGACTTGCGCTCTCCCGATTGCAGGGACATGCATCCTACATGTCTGCAGACTTGACATGGGTTGAGACAAGCAAACATCCAAAACAGACTTGACAAAAGGTCTAGACTTCAAGTAGAGGAAAACAAAATTCCAGAAAACCACAAGGCCAGCTCCCACAGTGAAAAAGTACTGCGGCAGTGTTGGAATTACATTCCTGGTCCAGAATATTCTCTAAAAAGAGATATTTCCAGTAAGCTGCATTTTTGCGCTTATCAAAATCAGATTTCATTATGAATGAAAACTTATTCATAATCAATTTCCTTTTCAGATCACGATGACATCATTGCTTGATCTAAACCAGCCAAACTATTAAAAGAAACCACAGAGAACGGTCAACAAAACCAGGAAGAATTGTAAGTACAATTATTCTCCAGATGAATCACTTGTACAATTAGTTCATAACTAATGAGTACATTGATTTCTTACCTAAATCCAGATTGCTTATCGCAGATCCCAAAACCAAAAACTAAAACTTATTGATAGATTTACCAAGTTAATTTATATCACAAGTCAAAACAAACAAGTCTTCATGTGTAAGATCAAACCACTAAACAAGTTCTTCAAAACAGATCAACAATCAAAGTACTCTTATCTTAACCTTCAAAATCAATCTTAACCAACCTGTCCACTGTTCTTACAGTATCAACCAATCAAAACAACTCTTAACCAAAATCAAACAGATCAACTCAGTAGCAGGCACAATCAATACTGCCTTAGGTAAACTAATAACTTATTTTATAATTTATTGTTATTAAAATTAAAATCAAATCATGTAGTTTACCACCATGATCTAACTTCACAATTTTACCTTAGTTGCTCTATTTCTTTCAGGAAGCAACCTCGGTTTTGGTCTGCCAATGGTGTGCTTTGTGATACATCTAAAAATCAACTGTGCCCCTTGAAAAACACTAGAGAGAGTATCAGCCGTCCAGTTTAAAAGTCAGGCTGTGTTTGGGTGTGGCATATGACAGCCATAATATTCCACTTTGTGCTTAACATCCCAAATGACTTCTACTCAAGCCCCCAAAATTAGACCAGATGTCACAAATGTCCTCAAATTTACCCTTGTAAGAAAACTTCCACCACTTGAGTCTTGGAGTCATCTGAGCTTGAAGACTGTGCTGCCATGTGAAATTTGGCCAATGATATTGCACACTATGAATCTAAGAAACATCAAACTAACAGAGAAAACAGAATACTAACTAGAAATTTCTAACACAACTACTTTCAAGCTAGTGACATGAAAAAACTGGGGATGGAGATGAGGCAGGAAGAGTTCAAAAAAGAAAGAAAATAATGTGAAATGAGGAAACAAAGATCAGAAATGTAAAGAAAACATCATAGAGAAATAATTGGGATAGAAGATCCTCAAATCATTGGGAATCCAGAAGAAAGGTGTCAAGAGGAGGATCTGCCTTTTGATCTACCAAACTTAGAGGCTTGAAAGGTGAAAGCTGAATGATCTCAATTTTTAACACTACAAACTTTCCCAATTTCACTCAAAAGAAAAACCTAATTAATCATGGGAATAATCATACTTTTTCAAATATTAATTTTGCAATAAAACAAACCCACAGTAATCTTTGTGACATTTCATCCAGATCCATGTGACATGCCCAATGATGTTTTCTGGTAATTTCCCAACCATGTGGAAAATTATTTTCTGTGAGACCTTTGTGACAGCCCTGTGACAGCTGCCTGACATTTAAGATACAGACAACAGATGTGAAAGTTGGCAACAATTGTTGTGTAAACCGGAGTTCTGGTGGTCATATATTTAATCTAAAATTTTGAATTTTGAGTGCTATTATCACCCTGATAAGTGCCTGATAGAAAAAATTGAACATCAATGTCACTGACAATATGGTGCTTCTCCAGTTGCATTATTGTAACTTCTCAACAACAGTGGTTGGCAGGACCCCTTTGGTATAGCCGGCTTGGACTCCAGCTGGGTTGAGTGCAACAGGGCTTCAGCTTAGCAAAAGCCTCTCTCTCGTGACCCCCAAGGGTTCTCTATCTCACCACTGACCCTCCCATGGAGAGGGTTGTGTTAAGGATAGGCTAGTCAACCAGTGCAGATGTTATCAAGCCCTTACTATAATAAAACTGCCGGTGTGTACATACCAAGGCCTCAGAAAGTACTCAGGGCCTGGATGGCCTAGCAGTAACCATCACCCATGGAAGCTTGGTGTCACCCCTGCACGACATACTATACTCCCTTTGAGTGACAAGTTTGGTGTTCAAATCCCGGCAGACCCAACCCCTAGTTGCTACCCCTTCCAACTTGGACAACAACACCTCCCCTTTCAATTCTAAAACCCTTATTAGTTGTCCACTTTAAAAACAATCTGCCCAGTTTACATTTTCAATACCCGATACTCAATTTGATCAAGCTGAAAAATGGGCAAAAACATTCGTCCCCATCCCCACTGCCTGCCATCACCAAACAAATAGAAGTAGACCACACAAGACTTTAATTAGATGCGCATACTTACAGAACTTATCATCATTAAGTACCAGAAAAACCAATTGTCACAATCTAACAAGTTGTACTTAGAAGTCATAACATTCATAGTGTGCAATGCCAAAGGCCAAATTACACTTTTTTTTTTAAAAAAAAAGAAGATACTCATGACGTGCCATGTGATTTTTGTAAAAAAAGTCTTGATTTATGTTTGTTTGTATTTAGATTTAAATAAATGCTTTACAGATTTTTACAGATATATTATTTTTTACTCCGTATTCTATCCAAAAAGAAAGAAAGAAAAGGGATGGGATGAAGGGGGAAAAAAACGTCAGAGCACATGGAACGACAAAGACCTAATCAGAAACTCATAAATATAAACAAGGGCGGAATGGAAAGCGAGGAAAAAGTAAAATGCAAGCAAAGGATGCAGAAGAGAAGATGCGTGTTTAAGATTGCATGATGTTCGAGGGCCAAAGGATGCCAGAAATAGGCCAGTCTTTGAACGGGGGATAGGTATGGTCGATGACACGGAGTTTAAAGGCGTATTGGTCCCGGAACGGTTGGGCAGTGATAAGGGTGAAGACAAGCACCCATAGCGATCCGCCCCCTAGCCATCTCGGGATGTGGGGGATTACGTAAGGCTCGATCAGGATCCCAATCGGTTGCATTAGGAAGTAAAATCCCGAACCAGGGAAGGAATGGAAGAAGTCGTATGGTGTTGGGTGGGTCGGTTGGGCGACCCAACTGATAGCTACATACATATAAAATTCAAGATCAACCAGAAACTCAGGATAGTAAACTAGGAAGGTAGAAAAAATCTACACACCAATCTCGTGGAAAATCGCGCTGACAATGAACGCACCAAACAAGCCAAAGAGCCGTTGAAAATTGATGCTTAGGCCAAGTTTGGCGGCCACTCGAGTGGCCGGTAAAGTACCGACGGCAAGGAAGCTCCTGCGATATACTTGATGCCAATGGAAGGACCATAAGGACGCCAAGGATTTAGCGGAGAGGGGTGAGGCGGAGAGGGGCACGAACAAGCGGAGGTCCCACCATTGCATAAACGAGCGGGGTAGGGGGACGACATACTCCGAAAAGAGATTGACGAATTGGGCGATCAAGACCAGAATGCAGAACCCAAACTCCATCCCATACACACACAATATTCCCCAGGCAAACGTCGCGACTCCCTCGGCTATTACCTTCTGGCCCAGGAACCTGGGAACGCCCATGGCTTCTATCGCTTTCGTCGGCGAACCATGATCTCGACACATGACAAGCACGATCAACGCTGGTACTTGGGCCGCATGATATATTAGAAACTTTCGAATGGTTTGTAATAGGCTCGGAGCTTCTTGCTTGCGTCCGTTCCATCCCCAAGCGTAATCAATTCCCCTCGTGCTGGTCATTTAAGAAGGTGGTAATCAGGGTCAGGGCAGAAGGAAAGATAGGCTCCCGACTAAAAAACACCTAGTGATAAATTATATCAACATACGATGTGAGTTGATGTAATGACCACACCAGTACGTCCTTGTAGCTATACTTTGTCTCGTCGTTTTCCCGATCACAGGTAGGATTGGGCTCAGAATTGTGAATAGTTTTTTCGGACAGTTGATGATGAGAGGACGGAATGGAAGGATGATTGGAATGAAAGCCGGGACGAAGTTGAAAAGTAGGGTCGCCGGGGGAGGTAGTAGCAAAGCCCCATTCGATTGAGCGCATGATGAGATGGGCGAGCCAACACGAGAATTGAAGGTTCATCGGGCCCCGTCTAGTGAGTGGTCGAAAGCAAAACTTGGTAATGATTTCGAGGGCCAGGAAGATGTTGATCGGGATCAAGCCGATCCGGATCATTCGCAACGAGCCTTGATATCCTTCGAACGCTTTCGATTGGAACTTTTGGTGCAGTAATCCCAGTTGGACCAGGAATGGCAAGTGGTACAACAACACCATCCATGTCGGCCCCGATGACTCCATCGTCCCTGATTCTGCTATCCTTCCGAACATCGCCTTCTTCGTCTCTTGCAACTCGGGAAAACGCTCGCTGCTCTATTTGTCGGCTGGCCTGGACTACTTGTTTGATCGTCTTGACTCAGAAAGATATCAGCGTTAGTGAGAGATAATCAATCTATGTACCGGTGAGAATTTCTCGATTGTAACTTGTCAACTTGACACTCACCACCCAATAGATGCAGCGACCTGTGCGTGTATACGTCGAAAGTTGGAGATCTGAGCATGGGCAGTGTCCAGACGGAAATAAGCGAACCCCTTTGGAAGCGGCCGCGTTCAGATTGTGGAGGCCGTATTTCCAATCAGATAAAGTCAGCCGAGCATTTCCCAAAACGGAGGCCGCTGGGAGTCTGTTGCTCGATACATCAGTTGCTGGTTCAACCGACTTTCACGGATACTTTCATTATCCGGCATAAACCAGCCACATAAGGCTCGCTACAGAATTGCGAACACCTGCCGATAGAAAAATTGTAAAAGGCTCTCCGCCCAGATCACTCATCGATGTAGGCTCAGACTCACGCTCTGAATCAAACCATACTTCGCCCTGAGGTTTGGGCTCTGATTTAAAAAAAAAGCTTACTGATGTTTATTCTCTCGGTACAGCCGATCCCAGAAAGCTTTGAATTCAAGACCAGACAGGTGGACTCTTTTTTTGCACCACAATTGCACAAATATAGGGCGGACCGAGCCAGCCTCAGATTCAATTTTTTTGTTTCGAGGGGACCTGTCTATAGAGATTTATGAGATCTGACAGAAATAAACACGTCACAGGTCGGCTCGGCCGGCTCGGTACGGTTCGTATTGGTTCCAACTCGATAAGTCATTACTACTCACCTGATGGAAAGAAACACGTCACCGATTCAGCTCGGCAGGGCTCGAATCGGTTCCGACTTGATTGAGGAAACGGACTGGCCGCGCAAACCTATTATGCCAGAGAATGAATGAACTGTATGTAGAAAGTTGAACATCGGTCTGACGTAAAGACACTCATCACAGATTACCAGACGGACTCCAACTAAGGTACGACATTGTTGCTACGCGTTCGAAGAGAGTTGCCCGGTAGAGGGAATGGACAAGACCCTGCGCAGCGCGTATCAATGTACTGCAACGCGTTAGAGAGATGTTTATAACTCAACAGTAAATTATGGCCACCTTACAGGGCTGAATGACTAAGAAGTAAGTTGACAGCAATCAACTTTGTGGCAGCGGTAAATTTCCTCAAGGCAGCCAGCTTTTTAAGACCACTAGGGCTGCGATCTGTCAGCTCCAGGCCAGATACCCGAACTGGATCTGACAAGTTATAGATATCACTCACAAAGACATTCCTGCTTGCAAAGTCCAAGAGTGGTTGGCGGCAGTAAAACAATGACTCTTGTGAGAATTTAAGTTGGGGTTGCTCACAGTGTCGTCTTCATTTTCTCATTTCCCAATCCCGGCCAATTACTAGCTGCTCTTTGATAAAAAAACCTCGCAATCATGTTTTCAATCCGTTCAGGCTTGATGATCACTGTGGTGAGAACTTCTTTCTCATCGCAATGTGCCTTTGGTACCAGGACTGATCAATTTCTTACTGTCCTCAAAAGTTTTTGCAAACAGTAGGAAAGATTTCTGGATCGGTAGTTGCTACCAGTGTCCCTGGGGAACTGGACAACATAGGTCATTGCGGCCGATCCTTAGAGGGAGATGCCGGCCGTCACTCATTCGCTTCCACCGGCTTCCTATCAGATTCTACGAACGGCTTAAACTCTCAACCCAAGCCGTTAGAGCGTCTCACCAAACGTAGTTCTGTGAGTTGAATTTCTAGTCCAGTTAAGGGGGGGTATGCAAGGCGCTAAGACTTCCTGCGTCTACGACCTGCTTGACGGCTGGGTATTGGACAGACAAACTGTTTTATGTGTCAAGAGGTGCTGGATTGCAATAGTCAAGAACCCGTAGCTCTCTGGCCAGTCTGTCGGCACCCTGTTCATACAAGGTGTTTAAACAGCTACCGGATGAGGGGAAACGAAGCTTGTGGTCTTTGTTGCACAGCCCCAGAGAGTAGCAGCAGATGGGTTATTGAGCAAGGTAACGTGAGTGCTCTTCACTTTCTTGTTGAGTGGAGAATGAAGTTTTCTGAGTGTTTCAAAATCGCACATCTTCCGCACAACCTATCAGAGTGGATTGAATAAACGCATTTTACACAAGCAAAGTTGCTCCCAGATCTTACGCATGCAACTTATGAGTGTGGACGATACAAAATCGACATGGCAATGTGTTGAGTGCAACAAGACCGTGCAGGCCCATCACATTAAAAGCTTGCCATGATCTTAGCTTTGTACTGGATGGCTACAAGTTTGCGCCTTGCCAAACACGCCGCACACAACAAACCTTTATCTGGCATAGAGAGCATCGCTTAATATAGGTCCTGCACTCCCTTACAACACAGTTTTTCTTTCATGATTCTGGGTAAACGTGTCCCCTGAAAACTCGAGCTACAGGCCACATCATTGTTGCCTGTCACCATTTTTTCTTTTACAATTCTGGGCAACCTTGTCATCTGAAAACTTGAGCTACATGTTAGTTCCTGTCAATGAAATTCTAAACATCAGCTGGATATCCAACTACATCTTAATTATGTTCCCAATATTGAGCATCGCGCTCAAGGAGAAGTCCTCTCCTTGCTATGAAATGCCAATCTAACAATGTGGAAATGTGTCACTTGGTCAGCATCACCGGTGCAGTACGCTCAAAAACCGGTCTCCAATCTTGATGAAAAAGGATTGGAGCTAAGAAGAATTTCATGCTGCGCAGCAACAATAGGGGGGTTCACATTGGGCCTTCGTCAGTAAGCACATGTACATGTCAATTTAGTTCAATTTACACTCAAATTAGCTCAGCAAGCTCATCAGTAAGAAAGCCCTCGGACCCAAGTCAGAAAAAAAAAAACCCAACGTGAACCCCCCTAATATAAGACCATTTGAATTTTGAGTTAGGCTAGATGACTAAATCCATAGTCCCCGTCAAGTCGATATTCTTGGCATTCCTCAACTCTATGTACAGTCACTAGCCAAAAGTTTTTGGCACAATATTTTTCATTGCAGAAGTTCAGGGCACAAACCTCAACTCATGAGATAGACTCCAGGAGTGTAAAATGTGTTCATGAGAATGAATATGAAATAAAAAAGTGGAAAAAATAAATGTCAGTGTGAAAATTACTTGAATTATTGCATTTTTTACAAATATCTTTAATGTTGCTCAAACCAAGCCCAGATATTTGGAGAACACACTGTGGCAACACTACCTGTAGCGGTAGCGTAGTGTGATTGTGCTACAGATAATGGTTTTCTGTTGGTTGTTAGCAAACTTGGCACTATTGCTACGCACCCGGCCTCAAAAAAGCGGCCATTTTTGCTGCACTACAACACTTTTTAGCGGAAAAATGTGCTAAACGCGCCCAAACCCAGTGTAGCGGCACTACCAGGCCGCTAAAACTACAGTGTTCTTTACACTGCACTTTTTTCCGAAAAAGTGCAGGGAAGCGTAGCGGCCCAGTTCGGAAAAAGTGCAGGGTAGCGTAGCGGCCCCATGTTGACTATGGTATGTGACAAGAATGTTAACAGATGATGATTTTTGAATCCATTGTAAATTAATTTTATTGAATACTGTACAGTGATTTGGGTCAAATTGGTGCTGATATGGCCTGCAGTGTCTGATTTATTTTGAATTTGGTGGGCCTACTCCTCAAGAAAATAATTGAAAATGGGTTCAAAAAATTTCATTTTCAATCATTCTTTTCACATGCCATACTGTCATCTCCAAATTTCTTGGCATGGTTTGGAAAATATCAAAGTTTTTCAAAAAAAATGCAATAATTCAAATAATTTTCACACTTGCATTTTTTTATTTCAAATTGATTCTTGGGAACCTATTTTACACTCGTGTAGCCAATCTCATGAGTTGAGTTTTGTGCCCTGAACTTCTGCAATGAAAAATATTGTGCCAAAAACTTTTGGCTACCGACTGTATGTACATACAACTGATTGAAAAGGAAGAAAGGATAGGAAAGAAAGAAATACTAACCTAGACGGGCAAGAGAAGTTCTCTACCGTCTAGGTAAGGAGGGGATCTCAGGTTAAGTGTGGCTTGGGCTAACATGATCAATTTGAAAGGTCTTGTGAACCCCAAATGAGGCTGGGGCTTCACAAAGTTGACATGCAAAAGTACAAACAAGCCTTTGTACTTTTGCATTTCAACTGCCAGAAGTTGGCTGACTTTTTCTAGCAGTGAAAAGGAGGAGTTGAAGTTGGATGGTTATGAAACTCAAATTCCAATTGAAAAGGACAAAAATTTGAGCCAAGTAATATTGATTTTTCAAGCCCACTTAATGAAAATCATGAGCTCAACTTCACCCAACTCAGTTTTCTTCAATATTTTAGGCAAAATAGAATGTAGGAATTTTCAAAGGTCTTATTTTTTCTTATTGAAGCTTGTAAATAACGCTAGTAGAAGTAACAGCTGAAGGAAATAAAGAAAAGAGAATGAGTATGAAACATAAGAAAATAAAAAATAAGAAGATGAAAAGTTAGATGAAAGAAATTTAAATACCTGCTTTAAATTCAATTCTAGCTAGACAATAAGCAATACTTAAAATCAAGGAGTGTGAATGAAACAATAACAAGCCTAAGAAAAGGAATAAAAGAGATCAAAAAGAAAGTTAGAGATCAACAGAAAATTCGACGAGACAATTGTGAGCAAGCGATTGATTTACCTCCACTTGTATCGATTTGTCGCTCCTCCTGAGATTAATTGATTGTTCAAGTAGATGATCAAATTGAATACAGAAAGAAACTTCTTCAACAGTTGATTTAGGAAGTGGAACGGATTTGAGTGATGAAAACAGATCATTGGAAGTGGTTGAAAGAAAGATTGTGATTCGGTTCTTCCGCGACCCGAACACCGTGAGGACTTTCAAGGATAAAAATTGAATCACTGCGCAGCAATTGTGGGTACGCAGTTGCCGCGCCAGGATTACTTGTCAACATAAAAAATAAACACTTCAAAAATATATCTAACAATTCAGAACAGTAGTTCCAAAGAATGACTTTATGGAGTGTCTCTCTGCTATATCTGGGATTGTGTCAGCTTTTTTTTATTTTTTATTTTTTACACCCATTACAGTGTGAATAATTTTTCTTGCTTAAAAAGGTATGATACAGACCTGCCCAAGTGTTGTATGATTTTTTGGGCTGACACCCAAGTTGATAATATCTTCGAGGGGTTTGTTTCATGTGATACAACAATGAAGAAGCATTGAAAAGTTATACGCTAGCTGAGCAATCACAGAACTTTGAGAATCCTGGTGGCAGATGAAGCAGTTGATCAGGAACATTATTTGGGTTCAGCGTCTTTTGGGATCAAGTTCTTCATGAAGCTTGAACTGTACCCTTCCATCCTCCTTAAATCCAATTTCTACCTCACCGAAATCATCTCCAATACATGTGTGGTTTGTATGAGCTTGAACAATTATTTAGAGCAGATAGTTGATACAGTATCAGATGATAACTTCTTTCCCATATGTACTCTAGTAGCAGCAATGTTTCGCAAGCCTGTTTTATTAAAGTCATTGAGTTTTCCCTTGATGCATTGGTACTGAATTGGTCAACTCTAGTTATGAGCTGTACTTAGGACAGACTGCCTACTCGAAATATAAAATCAAAGGTTGTCACCATTTCACATCAGAGTTACCCAAAGAGGGTCAAAAAAAGCAGAGTGACAGAAAAAAAGAGATCATAAAATAATGAGAAATTTGAGGACGCTAGCCCGTTAGAAAAAAAGATAAATTACGAGTTTAGAAAGAAGAAAGACCGTATGTTTTCAAACGGCCTTATCAAAAAAGGAAGGACATAGCCGAGAAGGCAAGCATGGCGTTGAGTCAAGCGAGATAACATTGAAAGAATTACAGATAGTAGTAGGCCTTCAAGGGTCTTCGGTATTTCTTTGATGACTTTCGGTTGTTAACGCTTGATACATCACGTTGAAAGACCTGGAGTTCTAGATCCTCAGGTGGGTTATCATCCTCGCCGTTGGCCGTGAGTGCGGCATAAGGATCTTGGTCATCAAGAGCGCCATCAGCCTCACCGTTCACCGCAGGTATGGCATCAGTATCTTGGCCATCATGAGCGCCATCGAGCTCGCCATTCTCCGTAGGTAAAACATCAAAATCTGTGTCAACATGAGCGGCATTAGAGTTGTCGCCATCGGCATCATCGTTGTGAACAGACTCTTCGGCATCATTAGAATTTTCAGCTTCAAGTGCGTCCGCAGGTTCCTCAACTTCGGGGGTTTCAATAGGTGTAGGTTCTTCAACTTCAGGGTTTTCGTCGGATGTCGTACCCTCGTCAGGATCGGCAGCAGTAACGTCCTGATTTTCGAAAGGAGCCGCAATGTTTACTTCCGGTTTACTCACTGGTGCAGACTCAGGTTGGCGAAGGGCATTAGGGAGAGCGGGGGCTGCGATTTCTGGATGAAGGGGAGGAGCAGCAATGACCAGCTTATCGTGCTTCATCTGTTGAATGACTTGCTGTACCACGTAATTGCTTTGTATGTCAGTGAGCCCCAAGGTGACTTCAGGGTGGAGTCTCAAAGTGATATCCGGGACGGTCATAACTGTAGCGGATACAGCCCCGGGCATTTTAACAGCAAAACATCCTCCGAACCTTTTGTTGACACCTGAAAGCATCCGTAATTAGGGTTAGTGTGGCCCCGGGCATAATAAGAATTTGCTTCACCACTGACCCGTTCGACACCGTACAATACAAGCGGTTTTGGTGAAGCCTCCATTGCAAACCGCGCCTCTGGAAAGATAGGTCGCGAGATGTCAGCCGAGCACCACCTGGCAAGTGAGTGAGCACACTTACTTAGGAAAGTTCATGACCACGGTGGCGTTAGTTCGAACCTGGTTCTCAACTCCTGCATTTCCGGCTTGGTTGAGGGTCATAAACATTGGCTTCCATGATGTTGCTTTCGCGTCCTTAGAAATTGACGGACGAGTAAAAATGAACTGCATAGTCAAACGCAATGTTCTACAAGAAAACATGTTTTCGAAACAGAAAGTTACCTCATTGTATTCACAGCTCATGGGGCCTCCACCATCGCGGTTAACTTGAAAAACTTCGGCGACGATAGACGAATCAGCGTAAGCGGCAGGGAGACCTAGCGCTTCTGCTTGGTCCAGCCAAGCGGGCCCCATTCCGGCGTGCTTCCACAGGCGGGCGATGGGTTGGCAGTTCCAGTTTGAAAAACTCCTGAGTCACCGCCGGCCTACAAAAGGAATATTGGCGATAAGTCAAGTGTTGGATGTAGTAGTGAAATCAGCACATCAGACTTACGTCACCTGCGATACCTTTCAGACGAGGATATCTACCATAAATGTTCTGGGGGAAAGTGTCAGAATAATTATGTGTTTAAAAAACGTCAGCATATGTACATCTGTCATTGTTGATCTTGAAGCTGATCATCAAAATGACTAACCACACCGAACCCATGTCCCTTGATGCCATTAGAGCCATGAACATTGATTTAGCTGACGTGAGCTAAGGATTGGGCCACCAGAATGAAGGCTATCAAAGAGACTGCAAGAACAGGCATTGCTAGGAATGAATAAGCTCAAACAAACAAACAAACAAACAAAAGATGTGGATTTCTCAGGTATGAGGAGGTATCTGATCAGACAGTAAATGAGCGCGCGAATGAATTTCTAAGAAGCTAAACAGCTGAATGCAAATGGCTTAATAAATTTGTGTAAGTACCAGCTTGGTTTATTGTATTGAAATGATTTGTGATTCGGTGTGCTATTTATTGGTGGGTTTGAGTCGAAGCTAAATGATTACGGATATGAGGATCACAGGTCAATGTGTGAGCCTTTACACACAGACCATTATAGAAAAAGAGACGAGCCACCGTGAGTGAAAGTGACTTTTGTCGGATTGCCCATGATTCGCTCCTTCTTTTTCTCTCTTTTTCTCTCTTTTTTACTTTTCTTTTGGCTATTAGCCAGTCATGAAAGGTAACTAGATGTGTATTTAGCCGTGGTCAATGCATTTGGCAGAATGACTGATTGACCGGCAGCGGAGTACCGAGATCGGCCATGTCCGCAAAGGCACCATCAACAGGCTTGCGACACAAGGGAAGGAAAGCCAGCACCTTTGCGTTCCCAGGCGCGCTGACACGGCTTGAGCGATACAAGTGAGGCGAGATCCGGCATAGCCGCGGACCTGCAAGAATGGAATACCCAGTCTCCAGAGACTTGGAGAACTCGGAGAGGTTCAGGATTCTGAGGATCCCGAGTCCGACCGAGCTCCCTCTGGCCCATCTATGTATCATGTTTCTCACTGACCCTCGATCACAGGCTCAACCTACCAGTATGCTCACAGCGCTGGTACACGTGTGGGCTAAAAGATGAGAGGTTTACCCGCATAACAAAGCACATGTGGTGAACGAGGTCTCGCGCTTGTGATAAAACAACCGTAGCCATAATCCGCAAACTATGAGTTCCTCAACATTGGTAAAAGAGAGAGAACATAGAACCTCATGCCTGGGCAACTAACCTCAGGCTGCATTTGGCATGGTTGTAATACAGGTGGAAGTGTTGAAATCTCCTAATTTTTTCGAACACGCATTCCTGCAGAAAATGGCTAGAAAATTCCGAATAACCTTTTGCCATAATTCCAAATTAACTTTTGCCATATGGAAAAATGGATCATTTGGATGGATCTGTTGGCCTGTGGGAAGATGCATTCCAGGTCCTCAAATACCACTATTAGTGTTTTTCAGGTTTTGTTACCGCACAAGGGGGCACAAGGAAGCTTCACATAACTCCTCTTCGAGACCAATAAAGAGACTGTCTATTAATTAATAAAAAAAACATTAAAAAAATGCTTCCATGACTTTCAGTGCACAAATTATTGTATCAAGTGTGTCTGGGCACTCAGCCAAGCTAGGCAAAAAAGTCACAAGTGCACTGGGCTGATACTAAAGCAAGCCTGTTTGGCAAATTCCCAACCCCTGCTTGGCACATGCAAAATCAGGGGTGGGTTGGAACCAAGTTACACTTGGTGAGGGTGCCACACCAGCCTTTTTTTTGCTTGTAAAATACACATTCTGCGGATTCAAGACCAAAATTGGCCAATGGCAACAGCTTGGTTTTGGCCAAGAGAACTTAGTCATGTGCCAAGATCTTCCACCACTCCAGCCTGGCAAATTAGGCTCAAGCCCCTATGACACTGTGCCAAGCGAGACTTGGGCTGGGGCCCAGACATGCTTGATGGACCATATGTTAGATCAAACACGTTTGGGTGCCCCACCAATTTAGGTGCACATGTGCCGGTGGGAGGAGCCTGAAGCCGGCTTGGCACCAACCCAACTCCCACTTGGCGCTCACCCAAGTCTAAAATAAAACCCACACATATATTATGGTGCATAATTGTGGATCTCCTCTTGGGTGCTTTTTTATTTTTTACAAGAAAGAAAAAAAGGAACCCTTATTCAGGATGGGCCAAGAGTGTCCCAGAGATTTTTTTATGTCAGCACAAGAGCAGTAAAGCCGCTTGCAGTGATGAAAGAACTTTCCGGTGTAATTTCTGGGTTGATCCTCTCTTTAACATAAGAAACTGATGTCACCCAATTATGCAGCTCCTTTTATCACAAAAGCTTCGACTGAGTGGAAATAATATCTGATTGGGTTGATAAGTAGTGAGTCAGGTGGGAGAGATTTGAGCTTGATCAATTCTGCACTGTCAAGAGCTTGTTTGACTGTGAAAAATTCACCTCAGAAAATGGGTGTCTTTCATGATGATAATCGCTTTGTTGGGGAGACAGGCACCAAGCCTATCAAGTAAGAGGCATAAATTCTCTGCTCCAACCCTCTTCGCCTTGGTGTTTTATTAGGGTTTGGAAAAAACAACTCCTTGAACCTTGAAGAACACTAACTTATCAAAGTCCCGCGAGGACTTTGCCAAGGGACTTGCCCCTTAACACCATTTTTTTGCCTGAGACTCAGAGTATCATTTTTTTGGCCTCTTTTCAACATTTATTTTTTCCTGATGTCATCACACACACCCTTCAAAAATGAACCACATGGCAAGATAATTAGCTTTCAGCCTGTTCAGTTCAAATTTGTTATAACCTCCGGAGTGATTTTTGAAAATAAATCAAGAAAGACAAATTTTTGAAAAATTGGGGGATTTTTTTTACACAAAAATGAAAATAGACTGTGCACGGGCTTGGAGGTGTGGTGGCCTGAGGGTGGTTTTAAAAAAATGGACTTTTTTGGAAAGGAATAACTGCACAAAAAAGTGAGGTTGGAGGGCCAGATTTTGAAGTGAATGTTGGCAAGATGCAGATCATGGCCACATTGAATTTTCAAGGTTTTTGGGTGATGACTCTGCAAGGTGTGGTCAAATTAGGTTTCTGCCACCAAGAATTTTCAAAAGTCTCAGGCCAGAATCCTTGTTAAGGCACAAGTCCCCCTGGCAAGACCATCCAGGGCCCGGGGGACTTGGATAAGTTAGTGAAAAACAAGTCTTGCTGCAACTTTACTTAGCCCTTGGATTTGTTTAATTTAGAAATGGAAGTGGTTCACCCAATCCCCACCTCCAAGCAAAAAAACACTCCAATCCATACAGTTCCCTGATTCAGGTATGGTCTTGCAAGCATGTCTGGGCACATGCCCAAGTCCGGTGTGGCTGATTCCACCAGGGGTTTTGCATGTGAAGAAGTTGCAATCAAATGAACTTTGTCAAAAAGGATGATATAAGATTAAGAAATAAACTCTTGAGGAAGGACAACAAGATGAGAGAAGAATTCTCACTGGATTGGCTCAGAGGATGGTGCGGAAAAGGAAGGATGAGAGCCAATCATTTTATTCTCTTGAATCTGCTACCCTTAAATAGACTAAGTACAGTAGCATAAAGTTGTGGTTGAGAAATTGAATAAGAATAATAGAATAATAGAATAATGAATAAAAATGGATACTTTCAATGATTTTTCACATGAAGACTAGTTTGACATAATGAAGAATACTACTCAAGGTTCATTGACTACATGGTGTGACTTATCAGTTCTAACATGCTTTCTAGTGAATGTTGCAGTGACATCAGTTCTAACATGTGTTCTAATGAAGGTTTCAGGAATGGATCAATAAATATGAATTATGTATAAAAAGGGCTAAAGTGAGAACAGAATTACAACAGGATGTGCCCAGGGGGCTTGATCGGGAATGCAAGGTAGTACTAGGTGGGGGAACTAGGCACACAGTCAAGTTTTTCTGGGCCTAATTCAAGCTGTTGGCCAATGGGATCATCTGATCTTGGTTGGCCACTTTGCTCACCCCCTATACCCCAATTGGGGGGTAAACATGTTTTGGTGTACATGGCACAATCTCTCAGCTTTGGCCCTGTTAAGATTACTAGCTCATCTGGTTCCTCTAGTCAAAGCGCGCAGCCTGCGCATCTCCAAGATCCCTGTGTAATCTCTGCTCTTGTCAACTGTTGTGCTTCTAACCACAACAACTGAATGCAATCCTGAACCTCTACTTATACTCAACCAAATCTCAACTCAAATTCCCTCATCAGGGAAATACAAATTCATCTTGCTGACTTAATTTCCTCCGCTTTTGTTCTCACTCTTCATCAAAACAATTCTCAAATCAAATCAACATAAACAATCATTGACTCTCACCCAAATTCTCAGCCACTAATCTCAAGATCATCAATCATCAAAGGTCTTGTGGCTGTATGTATTTAACCTCTCAACCTTCCTAACCAAGAATCACTTTCATTAATACTTCTTTGTTGTCAGTTTCTTTTTGTTCCTCTTCCTCATCATCTCCTCATTTCTTCTTTTGTTTTCCTGTGTGTGTTGTGTTTGCTTTAGGTATTTCACTCCTTTTGGTTTCTTTAAAAACTTTTGTATCTCTTTCATTTTATTGAACTTTACTTTCTTTGAATAAAACAGGACCAACCCCTGCCTGTCAGAATTCTGGTCTAACTCTCTGCTCACATCCTCTCCACAAATTCTTATCTATCTCATCTTGTCTTCCATCACTATTGACTGATGCTTCTAAGTCTTCCATAATTATTTATGATGCCCATTTTGTAATGCTCTCTTGTATTCCATTGTTGATTACAATGCCCCTTGTTATTCCATTGTTACTTTATAATGTCAAGCTCCATATGTTATTTTTTAGGGGCTGGCTAGATGCACACCCCATATTTGCTAAAAGGACGCTTTGGGTGAGGTGTCCTTACCAATGCACACCACATTCAGGGCGTCCATTGGGCATGGAGGCCCTAAATGGGGTGTACTGGCCTTGCACGTCCCCGATGGGACGTGCAAGGATGGGCACGCCCCATGAGTGAGGCGTGCACAACCATGCATACCCCGGAGGACGTTTTCCTCCTAGATCCAAGGCCATGCCGTGACGACTACTTAGTATGTAATATGTAGTATTGGCCAAGTGTCAAACCGGGCCACTTATTAGTTGGTCGCGCGCTTTCCCCAACCCTCACACAGCTTACAACCCAAAAGTTGACCATTCAAACAGGTTGGACTGCCTGTTTGACCAGTCAGATAGGCTGAATCACCTGTTTAACCGGTCGAAAAGGCTGTTGAGCCTGTTTGACTGGTCAAACGTGCTGAACAGCCTGTCTGACCGGTTGAACAGGCCGTTTGGACTGTCTGACCAGTTGAACAGGCTTATTGGCCTGTTTGACCGGTCAAACAGGTCAATCAGCCTATCAGACTGGTCAAACAGGCAGTCCAACCTGTTTGACCAATCAAACAGGCTGGACGACGGCCTGTCAGACTGGTCAAACAAGCTGATATGCCCGGCTGGCTTGAACTGACCTTTAAGCCTGTTTGACTGGTCAGACAGGCTGTTGTTTGACTGGTCAGATAGGCCATTCATGAGCCTGTCTGACCGGTCAAACAGGCTGAACTGCCTTCCTGACCGCTCTGCCGAAGATTTCCTGATAGTGCTACAAAATATAAGATAGCATAGCGGCGCTTTTTATAGTGGTAGCATAGCAGTTTGGCGCTATCTTATGGCTACAAAAAACAAAAGCTACATGCCAAGTCCAAAAAGCTCAATCTGTAGCCCCAAAAAGATACAAGATAGAACAGCGTAGCCAGGCCAAAAAAGGGCTGTGCTGCGCTACTTGTAGCAAGAGCCTTTCACTGTTATCCAAACAATCAAAATACATGCACCCAACTACAACTCAGGACAAACTGCACCAAATGGCACAGCCCCAACTGTTGGAATAGTGTTTTTGATGATTGAAAACACTATTCCAACAGTTAGAACTGTGTCATTTTGTGCAGTATGTCCTGAGATGTAGTTGTGTGCATGTTTCTCCAAATTTTCAAAATACATGCACCCAACTACAACTGAGGACATACTGTACCAAATGAAAAAGTCCCAACTGTTGGATTAGTGTTTTTGATGATTGAAAACACAATTACAACAGTTGGAACTGTGTCAATTGGTGCAGTATGTCATGAGTTGTACTATGTGGTTGTGTGCATGTTTCTCCAAACACTCGAAATACATGCACCCAACTACAACTCAGGACATACAGCACCAAATAACACAGTCCCAAATGTTGAAATAGTGTTTTTGATGATTAAAAACACTATTACAACAATTGGAAATGTGTAAATTGGTGAAGTATGTCTTGAGTTGTAGTTGTGTGCATGTTTCTCCAAACCCTCAAAATACATGCACCCAACTACAACTCAGGACATACTGCACCAAACCACACAGTCCCAAATGTTGGAATAGTGTTTTTGATGATTTAAAACAATATTTCAACAGTTGGAACTGTGTCAATTGGTGAAGTATGTCCTGATTTGTAGTTGGGTGCACTGCACGTATTTTGAGTATTTGGAGAAACATGCACACAACTACAACTCAGGACATACTTCACCAATTGACACAGTTCCAAATATTTTAATAGTGTTTTAAATCATCAAAAACACTATTACAACAGTTGGAACTGTGTCATTTGGTGCAGTATGTCTGAATGGTGTCCTACTGTTAGCCTTATGGCCCAAATTCCACAACCCCAATAACTCCTAAAGCATGGGTGTGAATGTGGCCAGAAATTTGGTAAACCTTAATAATGCACTTAACCTGGTGACTTCAAATTTTTATCAGCACACTCCCTCTAAATAAAAAATTGCACAGGAAGCTGGTTCTCCTACTCTAAGCCTTATAGCCCAAAATACCAAAAATCAATTGCTTCCAACTCATCAGTGAGAATGTGTCCAAAATTTCAGTGAATCTTCTTGATGCAGCCATGTAGGCTACCTCCAATTTTGATCATAATATTCCCCCCAATTCAAAACTTACACACACAACAGTTCTCCTACTCTAAGCCTTATAGCCCACAATGCTGAAACTTAATAACTTATAAAGAATGATTCTGAACTTGACCAAAATTTCAGTGAACTTTTTCAATGCACCTATCTTGATGACCACCAATTTTGGTCAAGACATTCCCCCAAATTCAAAAGTTACACACAAATCCAGTTCCCCTACTCTAAGCCTTATACATCACCCAGAATGCTGAAACTCAATAACTTCTAAAGAATGAGTGTTAACTTGACCAAAATTTCAGTGAACTTGATTAATGCACTTATTTTGGTGAATTCAAATTTTGGTCAAGACAGTCCCCCAAATTCAAAAGTGACACACAAATCCATTCCTCCCACTCTAAGCCTCATACCCCAAAATCCAGAACCTCAATAACTTCCAGTTTAAAATTGATCCATACTTCACCAACTGAATGACCAGTCAAACAGGCTTAAAGGCCAGTTCAAGTCAGCCGGGCAGATCAGCTTGTTTGACCAGTCTGACAGGCCGTCCTCCAGCCTGTTTGATTGGTCAAACAGGTTGGACTGCCTGTTTGACCAGTCTGATAGGCTGATTGACCTGTTCGACCGGTCGAACAGGCCAATAAGCCTGTTCAACTGGTCAGACATGCCCAACGGCCTGTTCAACCGGTCAGACAGGCCGTTCAGCCCGTTTGACCGGTCAAACAGGCTCAACAGCCTTTTCGACCGGTCAAACAGGTGATTCAGCCTGTCTGACCGGTCGAACTGCCTATGCAGCCTGTTTGACCAGTCAAACAGGCTGAGCTGCCTGTCTGGCCGTTCAGCCTGTCTGACCGGTCGATCCAGTTTGGTGCTGGTGGTTTGGAGTGTGATTGATAAATAGGTGGTATGTAAATCGCTGAACATGGCCAAACGAGGCGGGCCGGCTGGGGGGACTATAGCCAGCCCCGGGCCAGGAAATGTTGGAGTTTGCGATCAGAGTGGGAATCGAATGGAGGGGGAGGACAGCTGAGAGTTTGGGGCGGCCAACTTGGCATTCCAGCGGCGAGCAGGGACTTGTGATTTTTTTTGGGTGACGAGCTGTGTGAGGGAGGGGGAGGGCCCGCAGCCAACTAATATGCAGTCTGATTTGACACTTAGCCGAGGCTACATATTAGGGGGTTTCAAAATTGCCCCAGGACCTCGCGCAGGTCCAAATTACCAGGAAAAGAAATACCTGCGGAACCATACCTGATGCCCTGGGCACCTTCTTCCGAATCGCCTCCAGGGACCCAGGCTTCAGGTCAGGAACCGGGGCAGAAAGCTTGTCAGAAAGCATTTCTGCCCTAATCGGCCTGTTGGACCCCGCGTCCCGGGGGGAGAGAACCAAGGTCGGCTCTTTTTTTTGGTTCATATCCAATTTCTATCTTTCCCCTTCCTTCTTTATCCATCATGCCACCGAAAACAACACAAACATCGACTTCGACTCCTACAAGCTCGACACAAACCCCCCAAGCTACTCAGCCGAAGACGAAAAAACCGTCGGTATCCTGGGACAAAGACGGCAGCGATGGCCAATCAAGCATCCGATTTGTCTTCTGTATCATTGATTATCATATTAGTTTCTTCAAAATCTTCATATGATTCATCTTCTGAGTTTAATTCAAGATCATCTGCTTCTAAGACCAAGTTTGCCACCAAGTTCATGAGATCTTCGTCGATGGCTTCCTTCAGGGTGTTAATCATAAGCTCTCTCTTAGATGTGCGGACCATTTTCTTCAGATTGGTTGTATTTTCAGGCTTTTGAATTGCAGCAAATAATTTTTTTTTTAAATTTCTTGGCGGAGAGTATGGCAAACCGGGGTAATGGATAATCGGCTAGAAGGATCGGATAACCTCGCCAACGTCGGTGATGATTGGTCGAGCCGGAGCGAAGTCGATCGGATTCGTTATCGGGTGTCGGTTGGCCTGATCAGAAGCTATCACAAGCATCCGGCTCAAGCTCGGATGCTCACGGGAGGGGTTGCGTCTGCACCCGACAAGTGAAACACGTGTCGTAGACAGTTGATCACCACGACTCTGTTTTTTTGGCCAAGTCGAGTTCGACGAGAAACAATCCCCATCTCCACCTTTCTCTCTCGACTTGGCGATTTTTTTGCCAAGTCGAGTTGGCACAACCCCGAACTGTTTTGATTAAACTCCAGTCGGGGTCCTGCCACTCATCTCCTGGAGACCCGATACCTAATCAGGAAAATTTGGGGCGTTCAAAATTGAGGCCGCGCAGGTCGTTTTTTGGCGGGGGTATTTTTTCCTGCGCCAAGGACCTGCGCGACCTCCTGGACGGGAGGGTTTCAATTTTGAAACCCCCTATTACTTACTCAGTAACCCCCAAGGGTGAGTTGGCACGCCCTCGATCCGTGGCGTGCATGCCGATGCACGCCACAGGTCGTCCCCGTCCGCCTTGGAGGACGTGGACGGGGGTAGCAGCCCAAACCGAGGGCGTGCGGGATGATGCAGGCCCCTCATCCCTCCAAGACCAGTCGGTCTTGGAGGGAATGGGAGAGAGCACACTCTCCTTCCTTCCCTCCAAGACCGATCGGTCTTGGAGGAAAGGGACGAGAGAGTACACTCTCTCCTCCAAGACCGATCGGTCTTGGAGAGATAAGGAGAGAGCACTCTCTCCCATTCCCTCCAAGACCGAAGGCGGACTTGAACTCCTCGGCTTGGACTAGCCGAGGCGTCCTCGGCTCAAATCAAGGCGTGCATCCACCAAGCAGGACCCAGTGGCCGGTCACTGAGCCCCTCGGGTCCTGTCTGGTGCTCTGGTGCGTGCGCGCCTTGTTCGAAGGCGTGCAACCATGAGCACACCATGATCGGGGCTTGCGAGCCTCGCACGCCCCCAAATGGGGTGTGCACGCCTTTTGGGGCGTCCTTTTAGCAAAAGGGTGGCGTGCATTTAGCCGGCCCCATTTTTTATTAGCATATGCTTATACTGTTTGTTTAGCTCAACCACAGATTGCAAATCCTGTATAGTCAGGATGCAACCAGTCCGGGCCGACCCGTGAGGTATCCGTGACCCGGCGCTAATTGGGCCGGGTTTGGGCAACCTTTCAGCTGATTCTGGGAATTCTAGACCCAACCTACCCCGACCCATTTCAGTCGTGGGTTGGGTTTGGGCAGCCATCAGCTAATCAGGTGGACCCAAGACCCAATGTTCTACTGCAAATAAGCAGATAAATAAATGTAAAAAAGCTAAATGAACAATTTTTTCTGTTTTCTCACTCACCAAACCGGGTCGACCAGCACCTGACCCAAGCCCTACTATTTATTAAATTGGTTTGAGTTTTGTCAAGGAATTTGCCCTGCTGACCCGCTTAGTGCGGCGGGTTGGGTTTGGGCCTGTTTGGGCAGTGTTTTTTGACCCAAACCCAATCCGGTTGGATCCTGACTGTATAGTAGTCTATTTAATCAGGCACATAGCCAGAAGAAATTAATCATCATGTCTGAGAATTCTAACTTTATTGCTTCTTGGTCCAATCCAAGTCTCTCTTTTGAGCTGAAATTCTAACACTGCCAACTTGGCAATGCACCAAGTGGTGGTTAGGAAAGCGCCAAATGTGCTTTGCGCTTGGCTAAGCTGGCTTTAGGGTTGGCCCAGCATGTTTGGCCTTTTTCAGCCAAGTTTTGCTATGTGCCCAGAATCAGATGGGCTTGCAACACCATACCAAGTTACAGAGTGTTTGGGAACCAAAAGACCAAGGTTTAATTTTGAAAAAAACATTGCCATTGATATTAAAGAAGAGAGAGGAGAAGGCTATTATACATTTGGTATGGTATGGTAGCATGTTCACCTGTCAATGTAATACCAAAGAGATGATTGGTGGCCATGCTGGGGGCAAAGTGAGAAGGACTTAGTTACCTCTGCTATGATAATGTGAAGCCACCTTCCGTTTCCAATTGTCACTTACAGTCCCAATGTTTGAGTACATGTTGAAGGCTCCTTGTGAAGAAAGGTCACAGAAGAATCCAAAGTGGTTGGCCAACATATCCATGGCTACTAACTTGTTGGTTACTGGCAGATCATGGCCTCTGGGTTTGTAAGATAACAGCCAAAGCAGTGCTCTTGATTCCTCTTTGCTCAATATAACTTCAGACTGAGATCACAATATGGGTACTTCAATTTCCCAGTGAAACACTCAAGCAATACAGTGCCTTTGTACACACGTCTCACCAGCTGTGGTGTGGTGGCGGCTCAAGGACAATAGTGCCACCACATTAGATATAGCCCCAAGCTCTTCCAGCTCGAGGGATTTTGTACTCTCTGTATCCACAAGTGCCACAAGATCTCTGTACTTCCCAGTTGCAGGAGTCCAGGATGTTTGTAACCATCTTCCACAATGCATCCATATCATAGATGAGGCTTCTCATTGCCTTTTTGGACACCTTGACTTGAAATTTGGAAAGGACAAATGGGGAAAGCTCTGGAAGACTTGTCACTGATTGTTGATTGAGTTGATGGAGTAACTCCATCTTCATCTTGTCAATAAACTTACCTGGACATTTCTTGTGAGTCTTCACAAGGGTAGGGTCTATGGCCTTGATCCTCTAAACTTGGGGGCAAGAAACCTGGAAGGTCTTCATTATGTTGGAGGTTTTCAAACTTTTTCCTGAAGTGTTATTGCAATTAGAATTGGAAACATCTTTTCTTATGATGGTTTCAACAGTGGGCCAATGTGATACCATACAATATGGGGGCCCTTTTCTGTATTGTGTTGGTGTGGCATTGCCTGGACCGGGCTTTTATTGTGTAGTAATAAAATACAATAAAAATGCCATTGTTAACTGGCTGGGTATTGTATTTTCAATACTTTACATCCTGTTACAATGTGTTAAAGCCTGTTACAATGTTTTACAGCCTGTAGCACGTCAAAAATTGAGAAAATGGGCCAAAAACTTTACTGTCAGTTTTTTTGGCCCCTTGTCTGTTATCAATAGAGTAACGGGTGTTGCAAGTTGATACTCAGGATGAAACAGGGTTGGGTTTGGGTCAAAAAATGCTGCACTTCACAGGTCAACAGGGCAATTTCCTTGACCAAACCCAAACCCATTTAATAGTTAGTTGGGCTTGGGTCAGGCGGGTCTGGGTTGGGGTCAACCTGGTTACATGAGTGAGAAAATATGTAAAAATGGTTCATGTAGCTTTATTTCACGTATTTATCTGCTTATTTGCAGACAATTGGGTCTTGGTTCGGCCGCCCAAACCCAACCCAGGACTGAAGCGGGTTGGGTCTAAAAATCAAAGAATCAGCTGAAAATCTGCCCGAACCCGACCCAATTAGCGCCCGGTCACAGGTAGCTCGCGGGTTGGCCCGGCCCGGTTTCATCCTGAGTTGATACCCATTACAATATCAATATAGGTTGGCTTGAGAGCCTTCCTGTTATTGGTATTGAGGCTAGGCCAAATTCTTGATACCAATATGTGGATCAGTATTGAAAAAAACAATCCTTTATGGTACAATAACAACACACGTATTGGTATCGGCTCACCGTTTATAGTTTTTGGCTTTTGTTATTTGTGTACAAGTCAATAATTTTTCTTTGGGAATTTCTATTGCTTTTTTTTGTTGTTCTTCCTTGAAGTTTTGTATGTTCATCTCTTTAAGCTTGGCTTGCTGTTAATTATCCTCATAGATCAATCTGAATCGGAGGATTACATAATCACTTGGTTGGAAATATGTATAAATAAACTAAATATATAGCAAAATCAGCAAAAAAAGGAACCCCCCCCCACAAAATGGTTCTCAAAGAGGGGAATGAAAAAGGTCAAACAAAGAGAAAGATAAGTACTGATGATGACCAATTCTGACGGGGTGGTTGAAGTGATAGGCCAAGCTTGACTTGGCTGTACATACATATGCCAAGATTGTGTGGCTGCACAAGCTGGAAGATCAAGCCCTCTGGTAAAAAGCACCAGCCTCCTTGGGTCAGTGTAAAGCAAGACTTGTGTTTGTGTCCAGATGCGCTTGATCTACCATATGTGGGACTGTGTGTACTCCCCCCACCCCCTAATGACACAATGATAAAAAAAAGGTTATCATCATCAACAATTTGCTTTTTCTTCTTCTCCTGTATGTACTTAACCCAAACAAACACTGTGTATGTATCCCTCCATGATCAGTATCCCCAATCAAACCAAAGACCTAACCTAATGAAGTCCCTCATCTTCAGAGGGTGACTGAAGTCCCAGAGGGACTTATGCCCAAAGCTGCCTTGGTTGCCTGAGGCAATTAGGGATTTCACTGTTTTTTTTTCAAAAATCACTCCCTAGCGCCTTTGGGTTGAATCTCCGGCTCAACATGTTGCAGAAGAAAATCTGTGCTTTGATCACCTCTTTTGACTGGTCTGGTCACATGCATCCTATTCTCCCATTCTCATCCCACAACTCGCCTTTTTTAACACTGATTCATGAGCCAATGGATCACTATCTGTATGAGTGGCACAAGCTGTATTTGTTACAGGTTTTTGATTTTTCAGACAAAAAAAATAGACATTGAGATGCACAAGTGGGAATCTGATCCAAGAAATTTGTGATACTGGCTATATGAGGGGAAGGGGAAAAATTGGGTGGTGATTTCAGTCAAGACAGACTTTTTGTAATCAATTTGAGAGAAGTGATGGCTAATTCAGATTAATTGCTTACATACTAAACTCCTCAAAGGTAACTGGCTTCCACGGTCTAACACGGATGACAGGTACACATGTAATATTTAGACCATCACTTTCTTCTGTCCAGCAACCCTGTTCCCTCCTATCATTTGTACTGTAAATATTCAACGGTGCGCCAAATTGCGCTATGTGTGGCGTGCTAATTCAGCACTAATAATAAGCAGTTATAGAATAGTTGATGTAAAGTACAACAAACCTTTGAACACCAATCACACATCTCCTTGCACAGCCACATAACATAGAATTGAAAGGTTCCTGGGTCTACAATAACTCTGACCTATAGCACATAGACTTCAGTATATACACATAGCAGTGTCTCTAAAACTACTCTGGCTAGGTATGTGCAACCTTAACCCAAAGGTACATGTAACCGGAACCATGGGATCATGAGGTCATATCATTAGAAACCCCAGGAGTGATTTGAGCCAAGTGTTAGGCAGGATGGAAAGACTATGTTAATGGCACAGTAACTTGAGGGAGAAAGTTGTAGAGTTTTAAGAGTAGGGAGTGTTAGGGTTAGGGTTGGAGTTGAGGTTCGGTGGAAGCAACCTTGTTGCCACCACACACGCTTCAATACTTTGTATTTTTTTTTAAAGTCTTGTAGATTGAAGGGAAGCATACGCTTCATTTTTTTTAGATTTTTTGTAATCTACAAACTAGCTTGCTTCCAATTTTTAAAAAAAATTGAAGATCAAGATTTCAGAATTTGAACTTTGATCGCATTATGACAGAGGTCCGTGCACATCCGCCTACAAGCATAAATATGCTTCAACCAGCAATATTCTGTAAAGTTAACTTTTTCCCATATCATCGGCAACTTGCGCATACATCCTCTCTTTTTTTTCATCATTTTCTGATCGTCCACCCCCCATATACTCAACCGTCCGATCATATTTTAATAACACTCAGCCGTCCACTCAAATTCCTCAAGAAACCAATTCTTGGATTTGAAAATGATCCCAATCGACCTGATTTTCGTTCCTGGTTTCTGTAATTTTTCTGAGATCGCTTCTTAAGCATTTCAATCATCTTATCTTTTTTCATCTCAATGATGTTCTTGTTTAACATCAATTGTCCGGCTTTGTTTTTAATCACCCGGCCAGGTCTTGCCAATGGATTGTCCTGGGGTGGTTGTCTGTCGATCATGCAAGAGGCAAAGTGTCTTTGGTTACAGCAACACCAGCCATGACAATGTTGTGTTTTTGTTTCTTCGATTAGGTTGAAGTTTTCACACTTGAGTGTTCTTTCATTTCAGTTACTTACTGAGCGATCGATTCTTTTTTTCATCACGATATAACAAACTTAACTTTCATTGTGTACTTGCCGATTTGGTAATTATGCTTAGTCATAAATTTAGGTAATATTGATAATGACATAACAGGTCGACAATCAAATTTATTTTTATTTTTACTTTTTCTGAATATTTTTTTTAAAAAGAATTGGTGTGGAATACATGCGAGTAAAAAAGAGAAAAAAATCACTGGGATGCCAGCGAATACCAAAAACAAAGTCCTAGAATTTTCCCATGAGCGGCATGATTGCCAGGACAAGGAGAGCCAGAAATCGGCTCTATATTACATCCCGCTCATGCAAGCTTTGAGAGGCAAAGCATAAGCCTCTCTGGTGAGACTGGGCTGCCGCCCAGACCTGCCCTACAGGTCCCCCGTCCCCCGACTCTCGCCACGAGAGGCTTAGTTAAGCTCGGTCCAATACGTGGTCTCTTATGCTGTCAGTAATGGAGCAGGAAGCCTTATTTCATTATATACCAATTTTGTTACATTTGGGGCAACAGTTTGGTTTTTATTGAAATAAATGTTCAATTTTACACCCACTTTTATGACGGTGCCAAACGGGGCCTTAGTGGCCTCAGGCAAGCAAGGTGACTTTAGGTGTAAGTCCCTCCTTTGGAGGGTCCCTGCAGGACTTCCCTCCAAAGACAAGGGACTTCACCAAGCTACATAGACCCAAGACAACCAACAAAAAACCCAATCCAAGAGGCAGAAAATCCATACCTATTTACATAATAAACATATAATTTTAATCTGTATGTATATATCACAATGTAGTCCCCCTTTTAAATTTCTCCGTCCCAGTCATGGAGGAAAGAAGAAAAGAATGGGGTACGGTTTCAGATCAGACAATGAAAGAAAAAGAACGAGTCACAGATATCTATATCAGTCTTAAATATAGTAACAAAAATAAGTTAACACATCGTAGGAAAAAGAAAGCTACATGATAAGGAAAATGTAGCTATGTAGAAGATAATTTGTTGTAAGAAAACCAACCAACCAAAAAACAAAAGACCCGACCACCCAAATGAGACAAAAAGATACAAAAGGAAAGAAAAAAGATTAAAAGAGGAAAGGAGATTTAGCGAATCTAGCGACCAGCAAGATTTTAGAGACGATGAATTTAACGAGATTCAAGAGAGTAAGATGCGGAAGAAATCGGCTCATCGGCTGCGATCTCGCGAGGAAAGATCTGAGGAGAAAGCAGCCCACAAGGATAGAAGCGACGACAGGTTTAAGGTAAGGAGAGTCGACATGAGTAGAAGCCCCAGGGAGACGAAAGAAGGAGAAAAGACTGTGTTTGATCTGGGCCAATGCGCCCAGATGGAGATGACTAGACGGCTTTCGAGCCATGGTTGATGGGATCTGTTGGAGCTCAAGTTGAGAGTCGGACGAGACAAACTTAGTGAGATGAGTTCGGAGGGAAGAGAAGCCGACAGAAGAGCCGGGTTGTTGAGGGCCGGGGGATAGATTGGAGGAACGAGATTGGGACTGGCTGGTTGGTGAGGGTGTTGTACCCCGGTCGATCGGACTGGAATCATGGGTAGTGCTAGTCGGATGATTGGCATGTCCCGCTTTGGGTCTTCCGTCCGTCTTGGACTTGCTTCCGATCGATGATTTTACTCGGTCTGTAGCTAGTTGTGCTGTTTGTCGCATCTTTTCCTCTCGTCTCTGTTGCTGGCGTTGGATGGTGTGCTTGAGTAACTGAGTCTGCTGAGCTCGTGCAGCCTTAATAGCTTGAATCATGTTCTAAGAAACCAATCAAATCGTCAGTATTCTTGACTAAAAAAGAACTTTGGTATTCCGACCGGCTCACCTCGACTGTCTCTACGGGGAGGATCTCGGCAGATTGGTGGCTCTGAATGAAGTCGATTGCGAATTGCCATTGGTGGAGAGCGCCGAGGATATGAATGGAATAGATCTGGATGAGGTTCTGGTAGGAAGTTCTGAGATCGGTCGAGAGACGGTTGGAGTGTTGGTGGATGGGTTGGTCGGCAGACGGGATCGGATCGGCCGAGAACGCCGGCCGGGAGAAGTTGAGGGCGAGAGATTCCACCGAGCTGAACCACCGCTCGATCAGTTCCCTGCCGGTCTGTGGGATGCCGAGCTTGATGGAGGCCAGGCCGATGGCGGTGAGGATCGAGGGATGGATCTGAGCTAAGTTGGCGGTTGGGAGAGGAGCAAGAGAGTTTGGTGGAGACTGCTGGTTTGGTAAGATGGAGGTGAGTAAGCGGAGTAGGAATTTGTCAGGCTGACGGTTGAGGGCGAGGAAGGAGTTGAGTAAGCCATGCTGTTCTGGGCTGAGGTCAGCAGCGTAAGCCAGTGGATCAGGAACGTTGGTGGAATGGGCAGCGGTTGACTGGATGAGCGACGTGAGGAAGGTGATTCTGAGTATCTGAAACTTGCGGTCGAGCTGAAGCAGCTGGTGGTCAAGAGTCGAGTCGATGGTGGGTGAGGGTGAGGGGGGAGTGAGCCACCAAGGGTCCTGGCGGTCGACAGAAGAGGGAAGCAGAGAATCGATTCGCTCGAGGCCGAGTGAGATGGCGTGCCAGACTTGTGAGTGATGGTTGAGGAGGAAGGACTTGGTGGCTCGACGATAGACAGAGCGGATATCATCCAGAGAATCAAAGCGCAACTTCCTGAAGCCTCCTACATTCCTCTTCACGTCTGCTATCATCATCCTGCTCGAACTCATCTCTCTTTTTTTATTTTATATTTGTATTGTAAAAGGAAGGTTGCTCGGGTCCCCTTTAAAACTGAAGAAATACATAAACAAAACAACTGCCAATCAAGAAGCTCGACCTCGACCCAACCAGGGTCCAGGGACCACACCCTCGATCCTCGACAGACGGTTTCACAATATGCGACATACTCGTGACACTCGCATGGCCTTCTCTTCAGGCAAGTTGGGCAAGTTGGGGAAGACTCTTCATCCAAGAAAAACGGAGATAAAGATCTCGAAAAAGTAGTACAGAAAGCATAATACAACCTAAATAAACTACAAAATCAAAACACTATCAGTCGGTCAACCCAAGACCTCCAACTTCTGCTTCTTCTTCTTCTTCCCTGACGTTTCCCCTTTCTGGAAACTACGCCAATCAGTCACCCGTTCCTCCCTGGTCTCTGCAGTCATTAAAAGAGTCGGAAATGTGTGTAAACAAACAAATTGGTCAGCGCGTCTGGAAAAATAAAAATAAACATCGAGTCCCTCTCCTGCATCGATTAGCGAGCTTTCGGTGGCCTTTTTTCCAACTGCCTTTCCCAGAGACACACCCCAGTTTTGTTTTTTAGAGGTAGCAGTCAGATTTGACAAGACAGATGGAAGGGTATATATCTCCACTAGGATATACTAATACCGAAAAGAAAAACAGACAACACACCTTCCCATCTCTTCTTCTCTTCTAACTCTCGTTTCCTCTTTGCAATTGCATCCTCTTGTCGTTTGGCCTCCGAGCCTTCAGCGATCATCGTCATCTTCCTAGCCCTATTTAGTAATCGTTTCTGTTAACGTTAAACCATGAATTCTGTCATGAAGGATATATATTGGTCGACAGACCTTCGAACCCTTAGTTCCTCCTCGATTATGATCTCTTTTGTTTTCAGAGCAACTCGGAACTGGAACGAGGGATTCAGTTTGGTGATCTTCTCGTGATCGTCAGGAGTAGAGTCGGGTAGATTGAGTCGACGTAAAGTGAGCATTCGGGCATCCTTGATAGTCTCATCGAGTCCCCTAAACAACATAAAAAAAAAGACATTAGTAAATCAGGAATACGTATTTCCCGCAGAGATCCAAAAAATCGTATTCTTCAGCATTCGAAACTTTTTTTTTTTTTTTTTTGGTACAAGAAAAAATTATGTAGGGTATGGCGTGGAACAAAGAAAGCAGACAAAAGACCGATAGTTCCCAAGAGAGTCAGGGAAAAAAAAGGCAAGAAAGAAAGGAAACCCATCAAAACGCTTTGGAATGAACGATGTTTACCAAGATTATATTAAGGGTTAACAAACATATAAAGGGTATATATCTAATCCCAATGAGAGGAGAAGGAAGGGGGAAAGGAAGCAAGTAGTTGAGGAGAAAGAGAGGAAGACCGACCTTCGCTTCTCTGGATCCAAGAGAAAACCTTCCGCTTTTTTAAGCAAGTCGAAAGCCTCTACGCCGCGAGGATGGACGAGTTTATCAGGATGAATGAGCAGCGATTTCTGGCGATAAGCCTTACCTACAAAAAAAAAACATCCACCAAGAAAAACAAAGTTCTGAACAACATGAATCGACAGACCAGTCCGCTTAGAAGAAGGCTTACGGATCACGGACTCGGTTATGCTGCTGGGATTGGTCATGTCCAACTCGAGGATCTCGTAAGGGTTAAGCTTGAAAGCCGCAAGCACCCGCTCGACCTAGACACAAACGAGAATTTTTTGATAAACCTACAGATTCGAGAGATTGGCACATCAACACTCACCTCTTGTTCTCGAGACAACAGAGATTCTTCACCCTTCAGAATCTGGTCGATCTCCAAACAGTCGTCCGTCGTCGTCGTCATCTTTTTTGTTTTTGTTGAAGGCTGGTCGTCGTCTTGCAGCAGAGGTTCTTTTTTGTTTGTGGATGTGTTCGAGAAAGTGTGTGAGTGTGAAATAGTAAGCCGGGTCTACTTATTGGATGTGGATGGTTATGTAGACACCCAACCTGTCACGGCTCGCCGTGCAACGCTGCCCCTTCACGAAATACATAACCCCCCTCGAAATGTTATTAAAAGATTTTTGGAGGCATGCTTGTTTAATTAACCCATCAAAATACCATGAGAAAAAATGGGAAATAGGTGGCAGATGAGATCTTTTAAAACTCCATAAATACTCTGGCCATCACTAGTGACCATAGAAACAATTAATTACCAATTGATAAAAGGTGATATGTACTAGATAACTTTGGCTATACTTTTTGTAGTTATACTACCAGCTAAATACAATGACCCCTAATTTATTTGTAAAGATATGTTACATTCAACACCAACTGGGCACATCATAGGTAGATTAAGCAGATGTCACCTAGTGATCATAAACTTTCCCTGGTGGAAAAGTTAAAGACCTGTTATTTTAACTTAATTACACTTGAACCCTATTTTTTTCTCTTCATTTTTTTGAATTTTTTTAACACATCAAAAAAATGGGGTTAATTGTGGAACTTTGATGGATTGTTTTTTTAAATGGGATGTGTTGAAAAAAAAAAGTTTTCCAGTTCTCCCTAAAAAACCCCTTTCCTAGTGTAATATAATCAGAGAGTACTTTTTAGAGTTGTTGCTATACTTGAAGTCAATACAAAAAAAAAATATACACACAAATCAACCTAATTGTGGTATTCAAGATTGGGAACATCAAAATTTCAAGCATGATGACCAGACATGAAAAGTGGTACAAAATGTATGATCCACACAGCAACATGTTTTGAGCTTTTCTGAGGCCTCTGTCAACCTCTGATCATAAAGACTTGGTGGACCTGCTCAAATTGCAGTCATACAGCTTGATTTTTTTATGATTTCCATTTTGAATAATTACCATGAATTAGGAAAATTGAAGAAGAATGGGAACTGTTGGGCAGGGGAAGAAGTTACAGGCCCACTGTATGAATGGTATCAAAGGCCTCCATAAAAAAGGATCTGATTTTCCACTTCTCAAAAGAATCATTTCTTTCAAAGTAAAGACTAAAATTGAATTTTTGAACCACTTTGAGATGTTCAGAATGCTTTGTAAAACTTTGGACTAAATTAATGATCTTGAATCATTCCGTTTTGGTGTACAAAATATACACCATTTTCTTCTTTTGTTTCTTTACCAGAAATTTATTAGATACAAAAATCAATCAGTTGAAGAACTATTTGGTAAATATTAAAAACAAGAACCTTATTATTCTTGGTTGACTTTTTTTGTCACCTCTCACAAAACACATAAAAGCCAGAAACCAACCCTCATGATCACATGTGATAAGAAAATCAAATGTGTTGAATGGTTTTCAAATAGGATTAATCTTTCTTTTTTCCTCACCCAATTTATGATGGAGTGGATTCATTTTCATGAGGAAATTTTCTCAATTGGATTGATGTTTTCTATCCACAAAAATTTCACAAATTGAATATTTCACCACTTTTTTTCCCCTTCTGAACCCCAATTCCCTTGCATGGGGTCTTTTTTTGTCAATTTTAATTATTTCTGATTCATGATTTGATAAAACTGTACATAATTTGTTTTGGTTAAATCCTTAGGGAGATGAAGGACACAATTTTTTTCAATTACTGATGGATAGGTGAGTGGATAAACCAAAATCTGGTTTGGATACTGTACTGAAGCTTGGGAGGAGGGAAGGATCCAATTTTTTTACAGGCCAATGATGATGATGATGGTGTGAGTGATCCAGTTCATCTAATTGTTATCTTTTCCCCAATTGAACTCCTAAACATTTACCCCAAAGTTAGTCCAAGTTCCAGGGACCAGGAACCCTTAGTCATAAAACTTTCCGCGTCGATCTACATAAATATATTGGTCAGATGGAGCTCCTTTTTTGTAATGTGTCTTCTGCGCGCGCCACATTCCTGGCTTTATTTGAATGGGGCGCCCAGTCGCGCGCAGGGACCTATTTGCTGGCCCGCGAGTTGGAACTTGGACGTCGACGTGGCCCGATGACATATTTAAGTTTCACCGCAAAATTCACTTGACAAACGACTCCACTCCCATTACCAACGATAATATACACCACAAGAAAAAAAGACACCTCGGATATCACATTTTGTTCGTCATCCAAGAAGCGTTCCTGCGAAACAAGAAAATGGTACTATCGACGTTGTTGGCCCGGATTTCGGACGGTAAGAGGCTCGCCTTTGTAACCGCCACTTAACAAAAAAAGAAACGTAGTAATTGTGTCGACAATTGGAAGACTAAATGCCACTGATTTCGAACGGTTTTTGGTTTCGTATATGTAGGATTACCCCTCGCAGCATCAGTCGATGATGAACAAACTGAAAACGATCTGTCGGAATACAGACAACAGGCGAAGTTGATCTTTAGACGGTTGAACGAAACTAGCGAGACTAGATGCAGCATTGAAAGCGGAAAATACACCCTCCAGTAAGCTCTCTCTTTTTGTTGTAGTTTTTTTTATTCTGTTTGACTGGTAATCAAAAATTAACTTGTTTTTGTTTTTTGATCGATTGTTCAAAGTTACGTGATTTCTGCCTCGGTGGTTTATCTTTGTATAGCTGCAAAATCTTACCCCCGAAAACTAGCCTTTTCTTTTCTGGATGAACTATCTAAAGAGTTCGAACGCTCGTATTCTTCGGAGCTAACCAAACCTAATCTCCGGCCATATGCGTTTGTGAAATTTGACACATTCGTAAGCCGCGAGCTACTCCCGCTTTTTTTTTTCGAACATAGTGTTTATTGATTACATTCACGATGATTTGTAGATTCAACGGACTAAAAAGTTGTATCAAGATACAAGGACACAGTCGAATCTGGATAGGTTAAATGAAGATTTGGGAGAAGTAACAAGGGTGATGACGAAAAATATGGAGGATTTATTATGGAGGGGAGATTCACTTGATCGTAAGTTGAATGTAAATGTAACTGAACATGGCAGATAGATAATAATCTGAACATTTGTTTTGGATGATTCTTGATCGGTTCAAGGGATGTCGACGATGTCCTCTTCGCTACGGGACGAGTCATTGAAATATCGTAAGGCCGCCCGCCAGATAAACATCGATGCCTTCTACCGAAAATGGGCCCCAGTTGGGGTGATCGGAATCATGTTTCTATTCGTGGTTTGGTGGCGGTTTTGGTGACCCTTCCATTTCAAAAGCCAATAATGCTTCGGATCACTTGTTCCAGATCTTCCAGCAGAACCTTGTCAAAATGTTAAGGTTTTATTTGTGTACAGTAACCACTTCATCCAGACTTTGTAGGTGATGTGATTGATTGAGTCCTCGAAAAATAAGCAGAGAAAATTACTAAGCTATCCAAGAGTCCAGGGAACCACGGGCTATGTGGGGATTTCCAACGGAGTGGGAAGGGCACAGGTGGTGAGGAGGATAGTCACCCATGGTAGCAGGATGAGATTAACCCTGCTGTCGCGCATGTTGTGGTGGCCGTCAATTTCAGCAACCCATAATGGCCGTCTACTTCCATCTATCGGGCTGGGTTAACCGGGTAACACCTGGGTACAAAGGGCCAATAGTCTGTAAGGACCTACTCAGACCATCTTGCGGGACTTTCCTAGACATCTCTGCACCCAAAATCTTACCCAGCTAAACCCAGCCCGACAGATGGGAGAAGACAGCCTTTATGGGTGGCAGGGAATAGAATACCGTCCAGTTGTGCGCGAGAGGCTTGCCAAAGACTGGAAAAAGTCTTTGCGTCAGTCAAGACAAATCATTCTCAATCAACCGAGTCCAAAAGCTTGTAGCTCTAGGTCGACATATGGGTCGCCAACATCGATGATCTTCTTGTCGTACGCGAAAGAATGGCCAGCTTGATCGTCAGGCCATTGAGGCCGGTCTCCCTCCGATACTCACACTCCATCTGATTCCTACTGTAGTCCTCCCCGACTCTCAGATGGTTTGAGGGGTAGGGAATAGGTCGTTACTTTGATCGATAAGGACCAGGTCGAGCTGAATAAGTTCTTGTGAGAAGGGTGTTTATCTGACCGACTTTCCCGACGATGTCGAGAAGATGGATACCACCACATGTTATCGGTAATCGAATGCGATACCTTGAGGAACAACAGGCCAATCGATAGCATACCGGATAGCACAAAAACCCAGAAAAAAAATCTCAGTAAGACAATGATTAGAGCAACATTACCCAGACACCCTTCCCAGCCAACCCAATGGGAACGATGGAAGTATAGACGGCTTCTGTGGGTCACCGACATCGCAGATCTTCCTGGCGTATGTCCCTCACAGAATTACCTTCTTGATCTCCAAGGCTTTCAACGTCCGTCCAGTTCCGATTATACTCCTTCTTCTTCTTCTTCCCCCAACTCTCCATCATTTTCTGGAGCAGTCAATCCGTCCTCACCTTCATCCATAACTTCGCCCATCTTGGCTTCTTGGTCAGTCACCGTCGTCTCAGAGTCTTGAGACAAACTAACCTCTCTCTATCACACTATTTCTTCTTCTTCTTCTTCTTCTTCTCATTGGTCGAAATTTGCGCGTTCAAAGTCCCCATCCTTACTTCAAGAAGATAGTTTAGCAAATGCTTTTTTGACGATTAGTTAACATGCTGGGATTTCTATCTCTTTACTACTCACCACTTCATTTATGTGTATATATGCATGATCCTGTGCATCATCATTCTTTAGCAGATATGTCTTTTCACGTAAAGGAAATTAAAGTAAGCTTTGAATGAGTTAGTTGGTTAGTGTTTTCTTGGTCATTCGGATGAGGGAAATTAGTTGTAGGACGATTCGTGACTGCAAGTGAGAAGCGAGAAGATAGTTACCTGGATGGATCGATGGAGAGGCAGCAATTCCTAGAATGAGGATGTTTGGTGGAAGCCAAGGAGAGATAGGATTCGGAGGCTCCAGACGAGAGGCTGTAGTCAGTGGAGGGGTTGTGGGGCTGAAAGTAAGAGACAGAGGCCAAGAAAGAGCGGCGTTTTATAGCCGTTGATTGGAGATGCTGCCATGCTGAGCGTGTGCTGCTACCGTTCTCAGCACGTTCAGACTGCTGGTATTAGGGGAGGCTTGCTCTTCATCAAGCTTCGGCGCTGCTGCCTGGAATTGGAACACTCAGCATTCGAGGATGCCACTGCCGGGAGACGCGTCCGGAACGTCTTTGAAGTCGTATCCTCTCACTCCAAGTCCTGGGCTCTCTCTCTCTCTCTTTGGGCTAACTAATCACTGTTTGATAAGCTTGCTACCACCTCCTTATCATCGTCCGGCGATATGATGATATTCTCCTGAAGATGTCGCTCTTGAGCTTCTGGCCCGTAAAAAACAAAGATGAAGCCAGCCTGTGTACTCACAATCTCAAGATGCTCGGTTGTCTGCCGTCTATAACTCAAAGAATAAAGTGTCTCAGATATAAAGACAGCCACCAACTCTTTGTTCATTTTTTGTGATTTTAGAAAAAAGAAAAAGATTGGGTGATAGAAAAAAAATTCCAAAAAATAAACACAAAGTTTTAAATTTCCCCTTTTCAAAAAAAACCCCTCATCTTCAATCATGAGGGGTGCACTGAATCAGAAATAGAGATTTGGAATTTGGGGTACACACAAGTCTCAATTTGTTAAGGATTTAAGAAAACAAAAAAAACCTTGGAGTGAATGAGTGTTGTGAGGTGAAATGTGATTTCAGATACAATCCAACAAGGAAAGAACGTAATAAATATTGATCCAAGAAATGTATCCACAAAACAAAAAAAAACATCTTCCAACAAAAACAAGAAGAAGAAAAAGTATGATAGAGGGTACAACTTGATCAGTCTCCATTAGATACTAGATATTCAAGAGGGATTATTGTTCAGCCGACCAACTACCAAAAAAAAAAAAGAAGGGAGTTAGTTAGTTGAAGGGGTGAAGAAGAAGGAAGGAGAGATCCGACATGCAGGGAATAGCGGACGCTAGACGATTGTTGTTGGTGGTTGCATTGTAGTTACATCGACTGTAATCAAAGACCAGTTCAGCTGGTTTGGAACATTTGTCATCTTCCATTTCGATCCTGTCATTTTCATTCGTCATATCCCAGAAACAATGATATAGCCATTGTTTTTTTGTGTTGACAGGTTCAGAGGAGAGGGTTAGAATTCTTCCACATAGAAAGAAAAACCACAAAAGACTGACTGGAAAAACAGTGAGCCATAGAACGTGATCGTTTGCCAGCGAGTCACTAGGTCTGAGCCGACGTCGCGAGGCAGACGAGAGCAATGACTACGGGAAGCGAAACAGAAACCGGCGAGCGAATATTGTTTAGAGGACCCATACAAGAGCAAAAAAAATGGGAGGAAGGGCATACAGTTGAGCGCCAACACTTTGGACCGGATCTTGAGAGACTTTGAGTTTGTGTGTGTTGCCTTGTTTGGGTGAGGGTTTGGTCATCCCATTCGAGCTCACAAAGTTCGTGATCGGTCCGCAACTAAAATCCGACCTGATAAAACAAGAAGGGTGAGATTGGTTGGTAGGGAATGTCTGCTTGCGCAATCCCTTGACTCAGGAACAGTGTGGAAGAGAGAGAGAGAGAGTCTGACGTGGTCGAATTTAGTTCGAGGTGACCAGTCGAATCCAAGGAGTATGAGATTTGTCCTACTTGAGTCTTGTATGGTTCTTGTTTTTGACTACATGAAGGGGTACGACACAGAAGAGGTAAGTATTCTCTCTCGAATTTTAGCAATCAAACAATCGAACCTGGTGTCTGGTATTTCTGGTGCAACAGCATTGATTTTCAGGACTCCTTCGCACTTGGCTTGGACTCCTCGATGGTAGAAGAGAACACCAGTGATGAAAAAAAGTCGGGAAGCGCTGGGTATGAAGATCATTGTAAAATAATACCCTGTCTTGTTCGTGTCTAGTCGAGGGCGGTTAAACTTGCAGTTTTGCTTGACGAACCGTATGATGATGGTGGGGGTTTTGACAAGTTTTGGGAAAGAATGATGAGAATGGGTGTAGAGCCCAGGGACAGAGAGTGAGGAAGACAATTGGAGTATACAGGAAGTTCTTTGATTGCGAGCGAGGCAAGGCAAGCAGAACGAGAGATATTCCGAGATCTTTACAAGGTCTACTACAAGTGACTCCGAAACAAAACAGTAAAAAAGGATGTTTGATGAGCTGTATGGAGGAAGAGCGATGGAAGAAATGTCGAATCCAAGTTCTCAAAATGCGCAATAATTTTCTATCTGGGGTATTTTGTGTGGGCTTAAGATAGAAATACAGTAGATGCGATCCCGACTCAGTGAGGGCCGTCTGTCTATCAACATGGTGGAATGGAGATGTTTGAACGAAACAGCCAAGTTGAAGTATCCATCAAGACAGCCTGATCGAACAGTTTCATCATCATTCACATCCAGCAAACAACCCTGATGATAAAGACTTCCCTTCCAAAACCCACTCCGATTTCTGAAAGAAGCTGGGCACATTTTGTAGAACCACTGATGCGACTCATGTTGGGCTGCTGGAAATATTCTGAGAAAAGCTATCTGACACCGGTCACCGTCGGCTGACACGGTGAGGGCTGAGCCGACCCCGGAGCGGAAGACGCTCACGAGCGGCTGATGCTAGGATCTGTGAGAATGGGAAGAGTGCCCAAATGGCTGCTTCTGCACTGGAACAAGGAAAGAAAGAGGGAGAGAAGAGTTGTTCCCTGGCCTGCGTAACAAATTGCAACGGCAGATCCTTCACACACATCATCCCGGCATGAATGCCGATCGGCGCCCATCGGCGGCTTTGTTTGCTGGTAACCGGGGAAAGGAAAGCAACCGCGATGGCGGGCCAACCGGGTGAAATACATTCTCTTGTTATCAGCTTGCAGTCATCTTCGTGGACGAAGGATACATAAACCCGCAACAGACACTCATCCCATCCAGAAAAAACAAAAACACTCTGATTACTTCGGAGACAGACAACGCAAGATGTACCAGACTAAAAAAACAATTTATTTCTTGGTCTTACTCTTCCTTTCGAGTATCGTGATTGGCCGTCTTACCTCACCACCGAGTCGCGTATCACGCGTGAGACAAGGGACAGGAAAGGTGGAAAGATCATCAGACTCTACCACGATGACAGAAGACGACGGGATCCCGTCTTCTCCCCCAAAGATCCTACCTGGGCCGTCCTCCGACGAGCCCTTCCTCGGCGGAAAACCCATCGATAAATCTTTCTTGGGCCACCAAACCACTTCTACTCCTTCACACAGCGCATCCCTCCAACCGCGTACCGGTATGTAAGCATTCATTAGTCAAAAAACCCCTCAGTCTTTATGGTCCTGACTAAAACAATACTCCACAGACTCCCCTCACCCAGGAGGACAAAAAAAATAATCCCGACGCGCTTCTTATATCTTTGAATTGTAAAGACTTCAAACCTCCATCCAAGCAAGTCTTTAATCTCTGCTGCCTTCCAACAAAAGCCCTTCCATTTCATTTATTTATTTAATGTATGCTGTGTGTCTGTGTGTCTGTGTTCATGTGTGTTTGTATTAAGATAGGTAGATTGGAGTGTCGGAACAAGCAATCATCACCAGTGTCGACTCTGACTTTTAATGTGATAAAAAAAAGCAGAATAAATTTGAGAGAAAGAGAGAGAGACGAATTCCACGCAAAGCAATACAAAAGAAAAAATAAAAACAACGATGAGCATCACGAAGAAGTACCCAGACCCAACGATGGTAAAATAAGCTTCAAGACGAAGAGACAAGTTTTTTCTTTTTTTTAGGTTTGAGTTTGGGAGACGGTAAACAAGTAGATCCAAGAGAATCGATAGGTTGGAAGAGTTGATCTAAGATAGATGAAGTATTCTTATCAATAGAACCACAAGAACCGACGCCAGAATTTCGTTTGTTTTTAGTTGACTTGGTATCATCTTCATCATCATCATCACAGCGATTATGACTTTCCAATTTATTGGTATTGTTGTTGTTGTTATAAGATTTAATCAAGTTTTTACTTTTCTTTTTTTTGTGAGAAGAAGGAATCGATTGATCAATTTCGGCTATAATTTCAGATTTCATTGTACATTCTTCTTGTGATTTGAAAGAGTCATCTTTACTCTTCTTGTTTTTCTTTTTTTTGCTAGAAGGAATCGATTGAGTGTCATCATCATCTTCCGCTTTTTTTCCAAGTTCCGATTTAGATAAACAATCATCATGAGATTTGGAAGAGAGTTGTCCGATCAAAACAACATCATCATCATCGTCATCAATTTTTTTACGTTTCTTTTGAACAGAAGAAATGAGTTGAATATCGTCATTTTTTTTTATTTCCGATTTTGTCGAGTGATTATCTTGTTGAGTTGGTGGAAGATGGCTATTGGGAGTAGACGAAGGCTTAACCAAGGGTACAAGAGACACCCTAGGGAACCGGATCACCATCTTAGATTTCCATGCCTCACGTTGACGTTCGAAGAGAGGCAGATCGAGTTTTTTGAGGAAGAAATGTCCAAAGCTAGATTTCTGTAAGAACACCTGATGACTGATGAGACTCGAGGCGATTTTCTCTTTAAGATAGACATCTGAGATCGTCCAGATAGTCTCGGCGATATGTGAGCCAATTCGATCGTCAGCCAACTGATGGTATCTACCAAGAAATTGGATTGTGAACTGGCGACGGGCGCTAGCGGTAATTGAAGGAGACTTGAGCAGGGCGTCCAAAGTCCGGGAGCCGATCGGATCTCGCGAAAATCCAATGATCACTTCGATGGGAAGCTCGGCTAGTCCTTTCGTGAGAATCTTCTCGAGTGAGCGAGGAAGTGTATGAAGGATGGTTTGCAAGAGAACCGAGCCTTGAACGTTACTTTCAGGTAATCTGACCTGATCTTGGCTGATTTGAGCATTCGAATCCAGCAAATTAAACATCGCTGTTTTTCGAAAATAGTCCATCCTCATTAGAGAAATCAGACAAGGAAAGATCCAGCGATAATCCGATTCGGCTTCGATCCCAAAGGATTGCAAAATCACTTGGATTACTTCTTGATGGAGGATAGGATCGTCGAAGGATGCCGATCGTTCAATAAGCGCTTTAAAGAACCCGATACGATAGTTATCGATACAATCGATCAACTTCGGTTTGACTTCTTCAATCGCTGATACGAAGCTCTCCCGATCCAATTGAGTGACCGCTCTACTGATGATAAAATTCGCTACCAGATGACCAGCTAAATGGCCCATCCGACCAACTAGATATATCGAGTGAAACCGGCGAAAGAAACCCGGTGAAAATCGACTCAAGATTCCCTCGACCACCCTTGATGCAGTTACGTCTCGTAAGCTTACTTCCACAAACTCCGATCGCTCCGAACTGACTAAAAATAATCTTGTGAGTGATTGTCGGAGGATATGACCTGAGTAGGGAACGTACAGGTTGTTTGAAAGAGCCCATCGAGAATAATATCAGTCAGAGATCCTGGTACTTCGGCTTCCCCTCGATCGAATTCAAGCTCTATAATAAGCTGGAGGAGAACGACGATTGAAGGGCTGCTTGCGACGGTACGCACACCTCCAACACGATTTTTATCGGCCCAATTTTTCCTCATCTGGGCATAAACTTTTTCGCCCTTTTGACGAAGCTTTGTGGGGACACCTCGAGAGAGACTAGTGGGTATGGAAGGGTCGAGTTGATGATCAGACGTTGATGGCTTGGTATGAAAGACCGATCGGAGTGATCCTTGCTTTGAACGCCATTGGGTCGATTTCTTTGATCGGACATTCTCATCTCCTATAGGTTTGCCGAAACATAGTAGGAGTATCACCAGTAGAACGTGACTTCCCGATGGCGAAGATGCTAGACTATTCAAATGAGGCAAGATGTCCTATGTTTGTAGATTAGACAAGAATCCTAGCGTAGCAAAAGGTAACAGAGTGGGTTTGAAAAACCCAAGTAGACTTATACATACCTCACAGGCCCGAGCGAGTAATTGGTGCATTAGAGGTAGCTCCTGGTCTTGTTCCGGATCACCTTTGTGCATAGCAGTTTTTGAGGTGGATTGTTTGAGTTGAGAAGCTTCCTCGTCCAAGACCGAAGCAGATGAAGCCAGAAGTGTCTGGAGGACATGTGAGCCATGTCGATGGTTAGATAGGTCGACAAAGCGGCCGATGAATCGATCGGCCAGGACTCTTTTTGCAAAGCCGTCCATGCTGTAGATGATCCGTTCTAGGATGATGCTAGTCTCTGGGTCGCTAGCCAGTGCCAGCTCGTGACCTCCCAACTCGGTAAGCGCCGACCTCAGCAGCAGCTGTCGCTCGTCCTCGTCCTCCTCGTCCTCGTTTTTGTGATTGGTAGAATGATAAGAGCCGAGTCCTAGCCGTTCCAGTTCTTGTAGCTTTTCATCGATTTCTTTCCAGTATGCCCTTAGATCCGGTGTCAGTTGCGGAAATTCAATCAAGTCAGGGTCATTGGTATCCGCATTTTCTCTTCCTTGTGTGTGTCTATCATCCTCTGTTTCTTGCGCTAGTTCCATCACATCGTGGGTGGTGACTATCGGCTTGATCGGTTGGGGAGCATGGTCATAACCCTCGCCTTCTTTCTGCTTGTTTCCACCCCGCCCTCGTTTCCGAAACTCTCGAGGCATCCTGATTTGTGGTTTGAGTTTGCTGTTTGGTTCTTGCCGCGTGAGCCGTGTGACGAGATGGTTGAAGTGATTTTCCAAATAAACAAAAAACCAAAACTAAAATTGAAATATAAAAAATACCAAATTGAATATTCAATATTCAAAACCTGGCACCTCAAAACTTTCCATCGCTGAGTCTCCTTCATGGATCTTGATAAAGCTAGGTGGGCATTATACAGCATCATTCATCAAAACATTAGTTCTGATAACAGCCACTGGCAAAGCCCACTGGAGGTAGATTTTGTGGTTTGTAATTCAGACCAAAGTGAAAAAGGCCCAATTAGGCCCAACAACATGTTTTGAATTTTTTCAAAAAAGACCCCATGTCAGTGTGGGCCTTGCTTGTCAACACCAACGAAAAAAGAACTATCGTAATAACAAATAACAAATATACATATTTACATGTAGCCCAAGAAGAACAACAACAACAAAGTTCAGTAAATAAATAAATAAATAAACCATACAATGGAATATCTACTTTGATACAACATATAACCCCCCCAAGTCGAAACTGATTAAAAAAACTAATGCGGATCGTATAGGAAAGTCGGCGGAGGAAGGGAATTCAAGCGTGTATCAGAGGGGTTGTAGTAGTCAATTGGGGGCAAAAAAAATGAGAGGGGAATACTTTGTACATAATGTGTTAGAAGGTACAGGGAAGATGATGGGGGTACAGGGAAGTCGAATTGCGTATGGTGATGAAAGGGCAGGTGACACAAGTGAATAGTTACTCCTGGAGAAGATGATCATCCTGACAATCATGATTGAGTTCTTCAGGAGGGGAGATGAGGGGAGGGGGCCTACGGGTCAAGAAGTCGGGATGACTTCCAAGCTCGTCGTGTTGGCTCTCATCAAGCTCGAGACGGGTAGCAAGCCGATGGATCTGTCTGAGGGAGAAGACGAGTATGAAGCGGATGGCCGCCCGGAACGCACCGACGAGTCGGGCGGTGAGTGTGCCCAACAAACGCGCGAATCCAGCGACCAGGACCAGCTCGATAAACTCGGCTACTTGCAAACTAGGGTCCCGCTCGATCGTCGAGATCACCCCCTCAGCCATCGTGATCACTAGCTTCGAGTCCGACTCCGTCGCTCCTCTTCCTTGTTCTTCCTCCAGCTCTTCGTCACCGTTGTTATCGTCATCCTGGCCATTATCAGCTACATTCGTATGCGAGACAGCTTGATCCAATTTCCGCTTCTCTTTCTTGGTTATAGCATTCTTCTGATCTTGGTGATCTCCTTCACCAGCAGGTGTCTTCTCAGAAGAAAAAGCTTTCGGTTGCCGACGACGGGAAGGATGGTCGCGTCGATGAGCCAGGCGTTTGAGTCCGGCCTGCTTGATCAATTCATCCACATGATTGTCCATCGTCCGCCGTTTATTGGAGACCTCGTGGCGCCGTTGGCGCAGGACCTCTCCGGCGCTTGTCAGCTCCTTGTAAAGGTCCCAGGTTTGTGGATCTACTTTATCCCAACTGAACGCTTTACTTGATATCTGCAGTTGCCGTTGCTGATGAGGGTGATGATGGAAAGGACTTGTCGGGAATTTATCGCCCGATCGGTGAAGTTGGTTTGGTTCAGAGCTAGTGGCCTTGAGTGTCTTGGTCTGATTTAGTAGAAGAGGATCATTGGGCAAGAAGGAAACCAACTGGCTCGCTATCTTGTTGTGTTCAATATATCCTTCTAATCGATCTTTGACTTCTCGAGACTTGAGTTCAGCTTCTTTCGCAGTCGAATGATACAGGCCTTCTAGCACCTATCGCAGATAAACCACCAATTAGGCCCAAAAGAGAAAAGGGGGGACGGGGAAAGTTGATTTCAGTTCCACTGTTTCTAACTAAGGACGAGTGCATAGGTAGATCGCTCGAATACCTCGAAAACTTCAAGGACGGATCTCTGTTCCTGCTCCGATTTTTTTAGGAGTCGATATTTCCAAACCAACTGCACTTCCAAGTTCTGCTTCTTTCTGTTGTAACAAGAAAGTATAAAAAAAAATCCTGGTTAAGCGTCTAGGATCATGTCACACGGTACTGTAACGAAATATAAATGCAATATAGCTCAACGTGGAGTGCCTGACGGGTACGAGGTTGTAATCTTGAGGGATTTGGATTGTGTGGCGACGTTTGGCGAAGGGCATTTTGCACATAGACTGCGCCCTTGACTTGGGAAAGACAGCCTCGTAGTTGTAGACCGCATTGAGTCGATCAGTTGAGCCACTGGGCTCGTCCTCAGAATTGTTGGTCAAATGCAATTCCGCCTCTTCGTCGTCGCATTTCAGTAGACCAACATGATCCGTGTGTGCTCGACTGTACCGCTTCCGACTAATCAGATCCAAAAAACCAAGTTCAGATCAATCAGTGAGACCAATTCGATCAAAAATTGATCTCGGATATTTGGTAAAGAATACCTCATGTAATTTTCTGGATGAGGAAAGCCCTCTGAAGAAAGCTGCAGAGAATTTAGCCTCAACAGTGCAGCTTGAGAAAGGTAGCCATCACTGCCGGTATCGCTCGAATTTCCGGGACCATGATTTCCCGCTAAGGTGGATAAAATCAACGTCAAAAGTGAAATTTTAGATAGATGAGTTCCAGTATGGAGTAAATAAAGCTGAATGAAGAGGGCAAAAAACTAACCATTCTTGAATTTCCCTTTGAACTGCCTAGATATCTCGCGCCGGGCTTCAGGAATATTATCTCTACGTAAACATAACCAAGCCGACGTTAAGAAAATTAACGAAAATTTATAGCATTCCTTTCAATGAGTGAGGTAACACCAAAACACTACTGACGAGGAGTCCATTAGCGGTGCGAATTCCGCATGCGGGGTGGATGACAAGTTGGGAGAGCCTGTGGTCCGAGGTAGGGAGATGCGTTCGGTAAGACTAAAAGAACGACGGTAAAAAGAAGTAGGAATGAGTTAACGACATACTCGACCGCGTCATCAAGAAATTAGAAGGGGACCCAACTCAGTGATAGCATCGACCACTTTTCCGGCATGATATATCCCTGCGCCGACGCTCCGTCCAGCACTAGCGACGCCCTTGACGAAAGGCTTGAGGAAGGTCTTGCTACTGCCGTGGTCTTGAGGATCGGCTGGGTGCGGGAAGCGAGCCTTGTCGTTCTCGTCGTCAGCAGCCATCTTCATAAAACAATGTCTTGGCGGAGTCACGCGGCAGGGCAGGACTGCTGAAAACTCCCCGGGGGACGGCTTTGCGTGGACCGGGTTTCATCCCGTGGGGCCTCATCAACTTTCATGGTCCCAAATTGGCCATCAAGTGCTTCGAATTTTCGAAAGGCTTTAATGTGTAGCTGTCGTTACGATGGCCGAAAGGCGATGTCTCGCTAGCTTCTTAAACCTGGTTAATATCCAAAGCAACAAGCATTCTTAATTATCGTTGCAGAGCAAGGGTTTATGTAGATCCAGTACAATAGTAAAGAATACGGTTACAAGAGTTCAGATCTCCTCGAAATACTCATTTTTTTCGTCTTAAGGAAAAGCAACAGATCACCACGCCTATTACTATGTAACTGCTATCGGTTCTCATAGAGCGAGTTAGAGAAGATGACAGTCATGAAGCTGTACCTTGCTTCAATCAAGGCGGCTCAAGCTATGGCGACTCCCTGGCAACCGAGCGATGTCTCACTGAATAAGAGACTCGCTTCAATAATGGAGATGAAAACATAATGTTACAATTTCAAGTACTATCTTGACTAAATATTAAAAACAACAGTTGAAGGATTGGATAGCAAGTAGTAAAATAAAATCGGAGAAAGAAAAAGAGGAAAGCCGGAGATAGAGAAGAAGAGGAAAGCAGTGAAGATCGAGCTGTCCGAAATGTCAATGATTGTCAGTTCTTGTTGGCAAGAGAAAAAATGGGAGGGAAAGACTTACAATCATTCAAGTTCCTCTAGCCCGGCTGCGCTGGCCCCCGTCATAAGGGTCAGCTTGGTGTCGGCGGCGCTCTTGGCGTGATGGGCCGGCTTGTGGGAGGGGAGCCGGAGTGGAAAGAGCTGGTGGAGGCCGCCTTCCAGCTTGTGATTGTGTTGCTGGTCGGGGAGGGGAACCTCGGCGAGCCAGTGGTCTTGAGTCGTTCCGGCCAATCAAGGTGTATATCCTTGGGTGACAGGGGCCACGGGGGTGATGAGTAGGACGTCGACGTCTTTTGTTGTGGGAATCTTGCAGAGCCAACCCTTTTGCTGCAACGGAAATGAAAGGGAGCTTGGGAAGTTGTGCCCTCCTGCCCAGCCGAAGGGGATTCCTCGAATGGTCTAGTGCAGGCACTGCCGGTTGCTGGCGGGCTGGAGCTCTGTGGCGGCGACGGCGAGCTGGTTGCTCTTCCGCTTCTCGATCATAAGCAGCACTCCGGGCGGCAAGCATTGGCAAGAACATGTCTGTATTGTTTGAATAGATCTGGTTAGTATTAATTCTGGACATATCAATAAGTCTTCACATGCCCGTACTTACCTAGTATCGCTTGGCGATCCATTGTAGCAGATCTGTTTTGATGCAGCCGCTGTAAGAACTAAGTACCTGGGTGAAGAGAGACGAAGAGATTGCAATGAGAAAACGATCTACACAGAGGATTGAAAGAGAAACGAGTAGGATAGAATGAGAAGGGCTCGGTGGTGGTGGGGAGAAGGGGCTCTCAAGACAGAATGGCTGTTGGGGAGAAGGTGGGGGGAGTAGCTTACCTAGGATCGTTGGGGAGCAGAGGGGAAGAAAGAAGTTGTTGAGGTTGAAGTTGATTGGGAGAAAGAGGAAGTTAGCCGGGGGACTTGGTGGCACTTTATATAGGCAACTCAGGCTGAGTCCAACGCCTGACGGCAGCACTAGAGCCACCGAGCGGTGATGTTCAGCCAGCAGCAGCAGCAGCTGAGCGGTCGCATCACGATCCGCGGCCTACAGAAGATTGTGGATTGCAGCACCTAAGAACTAGACAAAGGGCATTGAGAAGACGCGCTCGCGTCTTGTTCAGCAAATGCTCACTCAACCACAACAATAGAGCCAAATTCAGGAGCTTTGCGATGCCAACCCCAATTTGAACTTCACGTTTGGGAGATCACATTGCCAGCGTTCGTGATGAGAATGCTCATTCTCTGATGAAATCAGCGTCTTATTTACGAGAGCTCTATCCAGTCACGGCGGATGGAATGATTGACCGGGGCTGTAAGCAGCGAGTCAGGCCTTCACCGAATCACCACTTGAAGCTGTGTCAAGAAACCCCTCAAGCATCACGATGCCCACTCTCTTCAAGCTTTCTACTGAATTTCTAGGCAGCATAGTTACCCTAGTTGGCATGCCTTCTTGACTTCGTTGAGATGTCGAAGTACAATTTTATTGGGTAAATTACATAGCACTATCCACTAAGAATTAAGAGTTAATACGTAGCGGCAAAAGGCAGGTGCATACAAAGTACAAATATCGGCTAGTAGTTAACTTTAAGGCCAAGAAAATGATAGTGGGAAATGTAATTATCTTTCAAGAAATTTAGGAATCCACAAACGACGAAGATTAGTCACTGGTATTCGAAAAAAGTGGACGTGGATTTATCAACTTGGTTGGGCACGATTTTTAGTTCCTTCCTTTCAGGTGGTTGGCGACCCTTGCCAGCAGCACTAGAATTCGAATCCTTGAAGGCATCTGTAGGATGAAGTTTGGGGATTTTTACCTGTTTTCCAGATGCACATTTGTTTGACGAGGTGCATGTCAGTGTACTATATTCCAAGATCAACTTGCATGCGTAACTTGAGGATTGGAACAGACGGCTCATCAACCAATCGCCGAATCGTGCCATCCAGTGGAGCAGCTGCCAATGGCTGCCTTAGCTGTTTGGACAAGGTCATGTTTAGAGCACGCGCCATAGATACTATCATAACCCTGGTCGGCCAACCAACTTTGCCTTGTCAGTGTCACATGGAGCGTGATCCATCGGTCGGATAGGATACCGATAGGATACCGATAGGATAGGATTGCCTGGAGTTCGTGCCGTCGGATATCGGATATCTGATGGACAGATTCTTTGGCCATGGACTAGGAGTGCAGGACCCCCCACCCATCCAAGCAATTCTTTTCCAACTTTATAAAACACCTTTCTTCTTATTCTCAAAGTCTCAGGAATGGAAATAATTTTCCTCTCAAAAAGGTACTTTTCGGTCCTTTTTCTTCATAGCATGTATGCCCGATTCAACCACACTGTACAGTCAACACCAAACTGGAAAGCTGTTACAGTTTCGATAATATACACTGTCAAAATTCAAGGCTTGGTTAAAAACAACCCAGTCAGATTGATTTACACTCAAAAGATTTAAAACATTTGAATCTGAATTTCCACAGAACAGCTAAGAAAAAGTTAGGCTTATGATGGGTTTCAATCAACTTGAATTTTGATTGGTTGAGTGAAACACGATTCAATTTTGATGTTGGTGGTTAGCCAAAATATAGAAATTTTAAAAGGATCATTGGAAGACTTCCCTTCGCCATCTGCAGCCCCTGCAGATCTTAATTTAGAAGTGGAAAAGCTAAATTTTCAGATTTTCAACTGCAAACAAGCTTTGGCATCTGGCTCTACAGGGGGGCTATAGATCGAAGGGAAGTCATCCATTGGAGGACTTCCGGTAGGATCTACAGCCCCTGTAGATTCTTAATTTGAGTCTGTAAAGCTAAATTTTGGCAGGGGAAATTGGATTTAGCCCTATTATTTAGACTTTACAGCCCTTGTAGATGGCCACGGGAAGTCCTCCAACAATCATCAATAAGTAAACAATCATTTTGTTAGAAGGATGACTTAACCTTTCACAAAAAAAGGTCTCACTGCAACAAAACATATTCAATTCCTGACTTGTCTGGATGCATGTGAGACTCTGTCTACTTATCTTTTTATTGTGATATTCAAATATTGTTTTAGGAAAAATTACATAAATTCTTAAATGCAAGATTTGGCAGAGAGCTGTCAAGAATCATAAAATTTAAGCTTAAGAAGTATCTTGACAGGTCCCAGCCAAATCTTATGTTCAAGATTTTATGTAATTTTTCCTTAAACAATATTTGAATACCCTATGTGTCTAATGACATTAAATCTTGTCTGACAGAGGAATTGATTGGTTTATCATGCCTACAACTTTGAATTATCTCTAGAGTAGACTTAATCGTCTAAACGGCTGATTTAAGATTTGAATGTATATTTTTATTGGATTACATGATTTTTATCATGATAATAAATCAAAAAAGATAGTGAGATGAGAAAAGAGAAAGAGGAATGAAGAATAAAAATCACATACAAGTGATATAGAAAACAAAATGATAATGATAATGAAACACTCAGATGCTACAGCCAAAATTATAGAGTTTCTGTGATATTACTTTATAAACCCAGACTGAAGAAAAAAAGAATACAAGAGACAGATGAAGAATAATGAAAATAAAAGAAATAAGAAAATTTAACACCCGGAATAATTGAGAATGTGAGAACACAATTGTCAGGTTTTCACAAAGAGAGTATTGAAGAGTCAAACTCGGACAATACTCAAGGCCGAATGACTGCGGGTTGAAACTACGCATTGATGATAATTAAGATTGAAACCTAATTGAAAAGTTTGTTTATTAACTCTCGCTTCTCTCAGTTGTAATCTCTTTTCTTCATTCAAGTTATCATCAATTATCTTGTTTCATTTTGCTGAACCATCTCATTCAACTTTGACTCTCCTCACTACACTCAGGTGTGAACATTTCTGTCTATTTCTATTCTTTCATTTCTTTCTAACTTTCTTATATTTTTTTCTTCAAGGTATGCTCTTTGTCTGTTGTCTAACAGAACTCATTGGCTTCTTAAAAGGTGTGCTCTTCGTCTGTTGTCCAACGCTATCAAAGGTTGTCTAACAGAACTCATCGGCTTCTTAAAAGAGCCGTGACACCTTCTGAATCTAGCTGTCTTTAGAGAGGAGGGCTTGACTGAGGAGCTTAAGTGAAGGGGTCTTGATTTTTGTTTTAATAATGGTTGATGCTCAGGCTTGATGAGCTGTATTACTAGCAAGGGTAGCACTATTTAAGGGAAGAGCATAGATGACAGGGAGAATGACGTGGGCAGGACTGAAAGGACTAGGAAGGTTGACAGGACATGACAGTTGACAGGAGAGATTTGACAGGACAGGGGGACAGGACAAGTTGCCAGGACAGGAGGAGAGACAGGCTAAACTGGAGGGGATAATGATCTAAGGGGAAGAGGAGAAAGTGAGATGACATGGACGGGAGGACTTATATTCTGACAAGAATGAGAACAACTAAAGAGAGAATAGACAACACAGGAGACTGAAAAATAAAAAATAAAAATAAAGATCAGCAGATGAAAGGAGTCACTGATCTTTTGTTGCCAAATTGGAGTGAGTTCAATGTGGGATTTTTGAGTCATTGATAATTGAAGACTGAATAAAAATAGGAAAAGAGAAAGGAAACAAGAAGGAAAAGGAAATGCTCATTAGGTGAGAGAGATCAGGAACGAAATGAGGTTTTGAGTTAGAATCAACAAAGTCGATTAGTAGTTTAGATTGTAGAATAGTGAGATTTATATTTCTAGTGTATTGATGGCAGATGGTTGATAGAAGTATTAAGTGGAGTGAATGAGGGAGGGAGGATCATGATTCTCATGATGGATGAGGAATAAGGATTTAAGAATTGGGAAGGAAGAACTGAAGAGGAAGGTGAGTGAATGAAATAGGGATGGAGGGAGCTTGGTGGTAATATGAGATACAGAATCAGAGATTTGATGACAACATTAATTTTCAGATAGGATTTTCACAGCAAAGAGAATTTGACTTACAGGATTTTAATAACATTTCAGTGGAATCTGACAGATGAGAGTTTGACGGATTAGAGAAGGGAGATATACAGTTGCGCGCGGCATATCACTGTATGTGGTTGCCTGCAAAACTGGAAATTGTCTACGGGCTGACATGAGACCCCCGACGGGGGTCCAGCACACTCAAGGACCACATTTTTAGAGTCCTTGGGGTGGTGGCTCTTCAGATCTATTGTGGCTAAGCAATTGGCCCAGCCAAAAAAAAAACTTTTTTTTCTCACGTATCTGGACATCCCCATAGTGCATAAATATGGGTTCATGCAGCTTTTGAACCCGTTTTCTATGGGTTTAGGCCGTGCAAGAACCCTATATGTTACCCTCTAAGGCCATATTATGGGCTTTGGGGAGCTTTTTTGGCTGTTTTTTTCGACATTTTTTGTCCAGACCATCCGGACACCCCCCAAATCACGTACAGTGATTTGCCGCGCGCAACTGTATTGCAGAGAAGTGGAGGCCAAAAATTCAACAATAATCATAAAGAAGTGACATATAATTCATCATGCACATTAATCATTACAATGCAGTTGAAATGCATGATCCTCAAATGTATTCTGTATACAACCAATCCAGGTGAACAATACACCACTGGTGCAAGAAACTCAACATGTGAGCATAAACCACACTTGAAGCATATGTCAGCCATGTCTGAGAAAGATGTGATGTGCAAGGGTGTGTTACAGCCATCTCTGAATATGGTGAATGTCTGAAAAATGGATTTATTTACATTAAACATCAAGACACATTAAAAAATAGAAACCAATGATTCATCACAAATCAAACACTCTAGCCCTTGGCCAACCTAAATCCTAGCTAAAACCTAATAGCTAACATATTTTGATTTTTTTTTAAATAAATAAAAACAATCCCTAATGCCTAACCCTCAGTATCACCCCTAACCCCTAACACCCTACCACCCTAACCTAACACCTAACAGTGTAATTGGTTAAAAAATATTGAAGTGTTGAAGTCGGTTTGAAATTTGGTTGTCCTAAAAGGGTTGCGACGGGTGGCTGAATTAGCCATTTTCGGCTGTAACACACCCTTGAAGCATGTTTCTCAGACATGGCAGACATAGGCGTCAAGGGTGGTTTATTTCCCCCTGTCAGGTGGTGTAAGAAAATTTGTCTATGTAGCACCCTGGTATGTGAAACGGTTCCTGTGTGGAAAGGTCAAATTTAGGTTGACTAGGCCATTTCCCTGGGAGACTGCAAGAAATAGGTTGGGTAAGCCTTAATGCACACCCTAAATTTCCCACACACCCACCAGAAAATGTGTGCATGATGCACTCCAAGATTTTTGGTGTGCACGGCCACGCACACCAAAATTGTGGAGTGCACAGCCATGCACACCAAAGTTTTGCAGTGCATGGCTGTCCCAACAGTGGGCCGCTACGCTACACCGTGCTTTTTTCAAAAAAAGCGCAGTGTAGCAGCTGTACTTGAAGCCCGAAAACGCTGCAGCGTTAGTGGCTTTTCAGTGCTGCTACGCTGCGTTTAGCCGCTTTTAGCGCGTTTTTCCGCTAAAAAGTGGTGTAATGCAGCGTCACAGCCTCTTTTTATGAGGCCAGGCGTGTAGGGATAGCTAAAAATACGCCAACAGAAAACCGGTAGCTGTAGCGGAATTACACTACTGCTACGGGTAGCTTAGCTGGCCCACTGTTGGCTGTGCACACCAGATTTTGATTTTCTTTTGGACTGCACTACCCTGTACTCCAAAGCTTTTGGAGTGCACAGTGTTGCACAACAAGTAATAATCCAAGCACTCCTTTTTTGAAGGGCTGCAAGGTTCACTCCAAAAAAAATGGATTCTGGATGTGTTGAACCAGTTAAACTTCTCTATGTGGATAGCAACCACTGGCTCTTGGCCAAGTCAAGGGCATAGATTGGGTCAAACCTCTTCCTCCTCTGATCTGGGCAACAAAATTCTCTACAACATCTTCTTAATACTGGCCCACTTACATACAGAAGGACTTTGCTCTCTATGACCAATCTCTCTTTTCTCTCTCCAATGGAGGCAAACATTGAACCTTCTTGCCCCATGTCATACATTTTAGACCTTGTTTATCAGTGATTTACCCGCTCTATCTAATAAAAAATGTTGTGACATCTGATCAAGTTTTGGAAGACCTGATCAGATGTCAAAGGATGTCAGGCAAAAAAACCCATAATTTTATCAATGCCAAAATCAAGAAGGTGCTGCAGAGGGGTAGCCAAGATTCTTGGCTACAATCCCATTTAAACATCGTAATTTTTGAGCATCTAATGTAGAGTTTTGTTGCAAGGGTACAAAAAAACAAGGCCTTTTGTCGGCTTGTTTGCAACCTGGTCAGCAGAAGTCCCCTCAGGATATTTTTCCCTTAACTTTTTTGGTTTGAAATTTGGTGGAAAAAACGTTTTCGTGAGAGATTGAGGCAGCGTATCAGCTTACAAAAAATTATAATGCCCTCAGCAGTTTTCTCACTCACTCGCTTCCATCCCCAGAACTCCAACCAATCGACGCTATGACCAACTCCGCCGGACTCTCCTCCTTTGATGCAAGCAACACTGATGTGTGCAAAGCTGTGTCACTGGCCGATAGCTCCCATTTACGACTGGTTTACGTCGACTACAGCCTCTGGATCAAACAAGATTCACTAATGGACGACCCTTGCCATGCTCCTCATGGTGTCAAAGTACCCGATCTCCTCACGCCGAAAACCCCAGTCGTCCCCTTCGAGGCATCGCTCCAAGGCCTTACCGTCAAAGCTTTCAAGACGATGCTTGAGGATCATCTTCGGGACCAAATCCCTGACTTCCCAGTGTGGCTTGCAGTATCCTATGCCGACAACGTCCAATCGATAACTTTGACTTACAAAATATCAAAGCTCGTCGGAATCGGAGTAACCCAATCTCATTCAATCCCAGCTCGAGGCGATGCAGGGCTCAAGGAATTCTTGGAACTTGTCAAGACCGTTTCATCCGACTTCAAGGTGTCTGTCCACATCAAAATGGACAAGCCGTCGGTGTATGAGCAGGTGAGCTCTTGGTGTTCTCGACGGCCGACATCACTCTCACTGATGTCGCCCCTTCAATCATCCATTCAATAGGCGCGCGATGTCAAATCGATCTCCGACTCTCGCAAGCATTCCAACACTTCGGTCTTAACCCACAGGCCTCCCCCGCCCAAGAAACGAAAGGCCACCGGGACCGATCTCATATCCATGGAAAACTTCATGCGGCTTTGTTACTTGCCAGCTGCAGACAAACACTTTGTAGAACTCTTGAAGAAGCATCACATATACCACTGGTCTGCCTTCAAGAACACAACCAAGCAAGAGCTGAAGGTGTTGAGATTTCCATTTGGCACTACCCAAATGATCCTTGCTACAGTCTCAAAAATCAATCAAGTTTGGGATGTCTGATTGTATTTTTTTCTTCTCGTTTTCTTCTTGTTTCTTTCATTTTGACTATTGTTTCTTTCATTTTCTTTCTTGTTTCTCTGTTCTTTTTTTTTATGCTGTGCATGGCAACTACATACAGCATTTCAATCTGGCAGTGCAGTATTGGAAATCAAACAATCATTTACTCCTTTTTCTTAATGCTGGGATTGCCACGGAGTTGAAAATCCTTGAATCCCACATATTTATTTACAAGTTACCAAGATAAGTAGATTGGGACGGTGCAAATAGCCAACTTTTAGCAGGTGTGTAACCTGATGCCAGCAGACTTCCCAAAATAAGTTGGCAGGAGAGTGGGTCTCAGGTTTGCTGATGGTCAGCCCATTTATGCCCTACGTGAACTGTCCTAAGTTTCTGGTCAATACTGGATTCAGCTCATTTAATTGTTAGAAATTCAAATAAAAATTTGGTGGTTCCCTATATGCTATGAAAAATCTAAAAGAGAATGGAGACAAATTCAATAGATAATGGAATGTTAATTTGTACCTCACAAATAATCCTTATCCAAGGCCCATGTAGAAAAAACACACATGATAGATAAGGGAATTGTGGAAAATAAGATGTTCCTGAAGTAAAGGGCCCCACAAATCAAATAAATAATTGATTTCCCTGATACTATGTGTCTCAGCATTGCTGAGGTCATGGTTTTGAGTGCCACCAAACACATCTTACTTTTCACAGTCTCTACATGCCTTCAATTTCAAGAGCATCTGCATCGGTTGAAGCAAGTTAACCGGATTAAGGAGCTTGGTTTATGACTGGAGTAAGCTAATCCCAGCCTCCATGAACATCAGCAGGGATTAACCTTAGGCATAAGTATGCATTATATACCTAGGGGGATGTGATCCCCCCAGTCTGCATGCTTTTGTATTGCTTTGTCACACTATAAGCATCCTCAGATGCTTATACCAATTTAATCCCAGGATTAGTGGGTAACAAATTTGTTACTCACTAATCCAAAACGAGGTCTTGGCATAAGTTACTCCTCACTTAACTTGGCCTGATGCGGTTGAGTGATGGGAGTAACTACACTAATCCTTCCTAAGACCGCTACCAGTGTGGTTGCTCTAAGAATGGATTGAAAATTATATCAGGGGTTTCCTTCTCCATCTTTATTATTCTAAGCAACAAGGGGTTGCTATGCTACATTACACACTACATGGTCAATAATGGTTAGTATAGAAGTGTATGATTTTGCCCAGGATTTGGTTAGCGTTAGTTGAAATTCCATCCCACTAAACTAATTGGTAGTGTTGCACAACTTACTAGCCCGGTTCACGTAGGGCCATTTTAAGCATGTTTCTAAAATTGGTGATGTTTGTGAGATTATGTTTTGACATAAATTGACATTGATTTCCCGCAAATATATGGGAAATCGATTTAAGCCCATTGCTCAACTTTTTTGTAACTGGGGTTGAGCACCTAAGTGAACCGGCCCATTTTCTCCAGAAATTCTGTAGTGTTAGTTGTGATCAATCACAAACTACACTAAAGAGTAGCATAGCTTTTCTCCCGCTAACAGGATTCTCCCAAGTGTGTAGTGTAACTTTTGACCCATTGTAGGACTCCTGTGGGACACTAAATGTTTATTTGGTGAAAAGTTCCTATAAGGGGGAAATAAATTGATAATAGGTTGAAAGGCTATTACAATTTATGGGTGGTTTGAAAGACCTGCCCCTTGATGGTACTATACAAATGTGTAAGGAATCTTAAAATCAATATTTAAAGAGATATGGCTGATTTCAAGATAGAGTTACTAAGTATAGTAGTCTCTATCAGACCTAGATCAATGAAAATCAATACTATAGCAGACTAGTGATAACTTCGGATAATAGTGGATAATACAATCCAGTGGGATTGATTATGTGAAATAAGGTAAAGAGACTAATAATACTTGAGGGTGATGATTGATGATAATGTGAGATGATGATGATAACTGATGATAATAGATGATGATGTTGATAACTGATGATAAATTGTTATTGATGATGATGATTGATGGTGATGATAATAATAGCTGATAAACTGTTGTTGGGGGTGATAACAAATCTGTTATGGATGATGGTTTCTGATAATAATTGTTATTTGATGATGATTGGGTTGGTATTTTATGGTTCTACTACTATCACTTTCACTCTGCTAATACTCTGATCAAAACTACTACTAATTGTCCAATTTATCCTTTAGGTAGGGACCCAATATGCTGCTCCACTGAGACTGATAGATGGATGGGAAAAAGTGGATTCTGGTGGAGAGAGACTCTCCTTTTATATTGAAGGGGGAGCCAGTTTTCTGCAGGGGGAATGTTCTGTGCCCTGTGTCCTGGTTGCTAGGCAACCCAAGCCACACAGCACAGCATGATGTCACTTTTGCTATGCAACCCAAGCCACACAGCACAGCATGATGTCACTGTTGCCAACCAAGCTGCAGTGCATTGCATGGTGCCCTTGTTGCCAGGCAACCAAGCCCCACTGCCCATGCCAGAACCTTCCATCTGCTGCCCGCCACACTTCACTCCCTCTTCCCTCCTTCCTCCTCTTTCCTTCCTATATAATTCCTTCCTCCTCTTGCTAAAAATACTGACTCCTAGTGAATCATATACCCTCTTCCATCCTGATAACACCCTTCCTCCTGAGGTACCCATGGTCCTCCCTTCCATTCCTGCTAGTGCCAAGTCCTTGATCCTTGATTGTTGTCCTTCCATGCTGTATGTAAGGATGATGTAATGATTCTTCCTCTTATATACTTTCCTGTGCATGCATCTATCACATCACAATACCTCTGCCACTTGCTTTTGGCATTTTAACGTGAATAGATCACCACACCATTCACAGGATTTTTCCAAATGATTAGTGTAGCACTTTTTCACCTAAAATTTAGTGCATCTGGTCTGAGACTAACATGAGATAACACCGCAAGTAACATTAATTGAAGGTCAACTAACAATATAACTAACAATTGAACCAACAAATCAAACAACTACACAAACAACAGTTCAGAAAAAAAATTAAGAGCCACTGACACATGTCATTGTCAAGCATGCATACATGTGTCATCAAAATGTTATATTGGCCTAGTTGTCCAGAACACCACTGCCAGTGGTTGCTCACCCGCTAGGCCAATGCTACTGTTATTTGCTCAATGAGATTAAAGAATAAAAAAAATTCCTTTTTACTTTTGCTTGCATCTTTCCTTCACTGCCTTCCTTGCTAAAGTATTGTGACTGATTTGGCAGGTAGTCCACCATACAATTTCCAAGATCCAATGATAAAACAATCACACAGTAACACGCAATTCAGCAAGAAAGGGAACAAGTAAAGTTCAAAATAAAAAGTAGTGATCATCAGCCAATTTGAGAAAAGAGAGAAAAAAACTTTTTTTTGGTGCAGATTTCCACTTCCAAGCGTTTTAATTGTACCCATGGTGTATGCATCTATTTTCCAAACAAACATGATAGCTCCAGCACCCAGGTCTTCAACAGCAATCAAAACAGATTAACCAAAATTTGGCTCTGAAGCACAGGTTGTAATTTTGGAAGAAGCAATGCAATCCAACAATCTAACAATGGTGGATTTCTGGCAGCAAGATAAGAGTGGTGGAAGGCTTGTCAGCCAGGTTGGTTCATTGTATTTCTTGACCACTTTCATGTATTGGAAACTGATGCAGCCGCATATAGGCAAGCGATTGACATATTTACAGTAGGGACATGTGACAGAAATAGCTTGTTCAACTCATTGCATTGCACCAACTCAAGCTGACTGAACAACATCGAACTCCCAGATAAGCCTCGTGGTCCGGCAAAAACAATCTTGGGGATTGAGGCCGTTTTTAACCTGCACTCTGGTCAGACATAGGGCTTTGACGGAGTAGTCTGGCGGTTGACAAGCTACATGAGCCAATCAAAATGATTCGAGGGGTCAAGTCCTGATCAGCGGTGATATTACAGTCTTTGTAATGATTACCGAGCGGACAGCATTTTAGATGCAAACAGTTTATACTATTGGAAAACCGTGCTAGATCGGTGCAAGGTCAAACTCCTCCTCCAAAACATCTTCTTGAGGGTTGACAAGTGTTGAGTCCAATGCGGGCAGTCCCGAATTAGGCAAGGTGTCATTGGTTAGGTGCAAAGGATCTGTTGTTAGATTTTGAGGTATTGATGGTTGCTGGTAACTGTTTGATTGGCAATGAAAATGCAAGATGTAAATCTACTTGAGGCAAAATTCCTGTAGGTTGAACAATGTGAAACAACTTACAAGACATTTGGTAGGTTCTGCAAGGCTCGGATTTCGGCCGGCCACAAATAAATCTTCAGCCAAGGTGTGTGAGATTGTCGGGGTCTTTTTTGGGGCATCAAACTGGGTTAGGGATTGTCATACTTTTTCATCTGATTCAGGATTGGAAGACTTGTCTTACCTACCTCTTACGTTCCTTGTTCAAAAATTCATCTACAATCTTAGCTTGGCGGGCCAACAAAGATGCCTTCTTCTCACTTTCGGATATCTCGGCAGATTTGGATCGTTCGAGTTTCAGGTTTTCTAAAGATCCGTATTCATTGTATTGATGAAGTAAGCTGAAGGAAACGCGGGCGGAATCAGTTTTTTGACGCTTGACAGCCCGACTACTACCGTCGCCAGTGAAGTCGCGTTTGATTATTTCGACGATGCTGATCAACCGACCGATAGCATTTTTGTCCGGGTTAGATTTCGACCTCGAGATCGTGTTTTCGATCTCTTCAACCGGAGTTCCTGGAGGCGGGAGTGTATGCAAACATAGAGGTCGTCTATCGGTTTCCTGTTATCAAATCGACCAAAACGGTTTACAGTCTCACTTCAGTAAACGATTAAACATGCATGACAAGCTGGACTGGTCGATACTCACTTCCAGCAATGACAATGAGATTGAGACGCACTTGGAGACCTTGGTCTTGTAAGAAACTTGAACCAATCGAAAATCGATGTCTGATGGATACGATGTGGACATTCTCGTCGAACGCTTTCGTCGCGCTTCAAGCCAAAATATGAAAAAGAACCGCGAAAACACAGTTTACCGCCAGCGAGCTCCGATCCGGGTCCCGGTCGACCCGCGAGCTACCCGCGATCCGGTGGTCTAACGAGCTTAACTCAGTCGGAAAACCATCAAGAACTTTTTCTTACATAGAAGGAAATCAGTGAACTGTTTCAGTCAATGAAAGTGAAATTAGCTCAAGAGAGATGAGTCCAATCAAATTGCGTTAAAATTGTTAATTGTGGATTTCTTCCAACCATTCCCCTCTGATGGGCATAAAATTTACCGCTCATTTCATCTTGCCCAATCGCTGAGAAGCAGCCAGAAGCTAAAGCAGCCGGACTCGGATCGGATACCCATGGCGCTAATCTGCGCCGCAGCGAGGTTCACTTGAAGCAACCGGTGACCTGGATCTCACTAGAACCTCATCGAAAAATTTGGCAGAGGTCCATATAACTGGCTTGATCCTCCTGATGTTCGAGAACCTGACAGGAGGATCTACGAAGTACACTGAATGGACACTGGGAGATATCCAGCTTGGAGCCGTGAAATATAAATTTGCTTCGATAGAGAATCGCACACTAACTCTACGTTGCCCTTCGCGTATCTGTTTTGTTTACATCAAGTACAAATCGTTTGGTGGTTCCATCCACGCTCAGACTATAATACTTGAAAGAAGTACCAGTAAACACACCGGCAAACACCTATAAACACACTACATTCTGCAATGATCATACCTCGGGCGATATCAAGGTCGTTTGAGCACACTCGAGGCGGCGGCCTCTGGAGTCCAGCCAGGAGGAGCAAGCAAGGGACGCGTCCGATTTCTTATTTTACAAATGGCCGACCTCAAAGCAATCGATTAATCTGCCTGACCGGAAATGAACTTGGGGACGCAATAACCACTGGTGTACCACGACAGCGGTGGTTCAGTCAAAGCTCGACTCGACGCGCCAATGGGCCATCCCCTCCACGAGGAGGTTTCCCGTTGGGGAATATCTTTGGGCAACAGCCGGAGAGAAAAGCGGGCGATGCTCTCAAGGAATTCGGAATCGATCTAACCGAGAAGGCCAAGAAGGGTGAATTGGACCCATGTATCGGTAGGGCTGAGGAAATCAGACGGTCGATCCAAATCTTATCTCGCAGGACGAAGGTTTGTGTGAATGAGCACTCGGCTTTTGAGATGAAATGCTTAATCGCCGGCCGTCTCCAACCTTCATCTCTAGTCCAATCCAATTCTTATCGGTCCAGCTGGAGTTGGTAAAAGTGTGTATTTTTTCCATGCTGCCGATTGTAGCAGAATTCTGAACAATTTGAATACAATGATCCAACAGCCGCGATTATGGAAGGCTTGGCCCAGCGCATTTTGAATAAAGAAGTGCCAGAAAGCATCCAGGGAAAACGAGGTCTGTTCGAAAAACAATCTTACCGCAATGTGCCAAGTTTCGCTTCTCGCCGCAAGAAATACTGATTGTCTTACTGGTAAACAGTAATCTCCATTGATCTCGCTACCCTGGTCTCTGGGACTGCGCTTCGGGGTGCTTTCGAAGAGAAATTTAAAGCTTTGCTAGCAGATATCGAGGTAACAAAACCCTAACTCTATTTGCGCACCACCCAACTCCAGATAAATACTAATCAAACCAATCTTTCTGGTTAACCAGGCCGAAGAAGGAAAAGTAATCGTGTTCATTGACGAGATACATACCCTGTTGAATCTCGGTAAAGCAGAGGGTTCGATTGATGCGGCGAACATGATTAAACCAGCTTTGGCTAGAGGTGAACATCTGTGGAGATTCGGCATCACGAAGATGTATGAATTGCTTATTCGACTTCTGAACAGGCTTACAGTTGGCTGGTAGTACTACCCTGGACGAGTATCGCAAGATAGAGAAAGATCCTGCTCTGGCAAGGCGATTTCAGTCTGTCCTCGTCAGCGAGCCCAGCGTGACCGAAACCATTAGTATACTCAGAGGTCTAAAACCCAGATACGAAGTGTAAGATCTGTGCATCATCTTCCAATTCGATCGTTACTCATACCACCTTCTATATCTAGGCATCATGGTGTCAGTATCTCCGATGGCGCTCTGGTAACAGCAGCAGCATATTCAAATAGGGTGAGTCACCTCGATTCACCGAAGGACTATATTTTTCTGTTCCTACCGTTAGCCAATAATACGCAAAGTTGATTGACGCCCATTGCTTTGTTTCACCGTTTTCAGTATATTTCAGGTATGAACTTGTGCCACTAACTTCTTGTGCAACACAGCAGACCTGAACTGACACTGTTTCCTCATCTTTAGAGCGCTTTTTACCAGACAAGGTGTGTACTTCATTCCCGGGCTTTCCCACTCTATTGCAAGCTTCGATTCTTCCTAATGGTAGGTAATGACAACTGAATTAATAAAAAAATTGCATATTCCAAGGCGATCGATTTGGTGGACGAGGCCGCATCTTCACTGAGATTGTTACAAGAAAGCAAACCAGACCAACTTGAAAGCCTTGAGCGACAGATTACGACCCTACAGATAGAGCTTGAATCTCTCAAGAACGACAAGGATGAATTCTCCCAGAATCGAATTATCAAGATAAAGCAAGAGATCTCTGATTGTGAAAAAGAAGCTGTGACTCTGAACGAAAAGTGGAGAAACGAAAAGCAGAAACTTGATGAGGTCAAGAATCTCAAAGTCAGGCTTCAAGATGCTACGATGGAATTGATTGAGGCTCAGAGGTATGTCGAGTGATTGCTTTATGCTTTCCCTTTGTTGTCGATCCCTCTCGGACATCATTCCTGACAGCTTCGTGAATTGTGCCGAAGAGCTCAAAATTACCAACGAGCTTCGGAATTATCTTTTGGCATCATTCCTGGGTTAGAGCGGGCCATCAAGGAAGCTGAAAAGATGGAAGAAGAGGACGATAAAGAGCCAACTGATACCACTCTTTTGGTCTCTAACCGAGTAACCTCCAATGACATTGCAAGGGTAGTGGCCAAGATGACGGGAATCCCCGTTAGCAACCTGATCAAAGGCGAGCGTGAAAGGCTCCTCACCATGGAGTCCGAATTGCGCCAGAGGGTCGTTGGACAAGACGAAGCTCTTGCACGGATTGCAGATTCAGTCCGACTCACCCGCGCCGGACTCAACCCTCCTACTCGTCCGATCGCCAGCTTTTTGTTTTTAGGTCCGACTGGAGTAGGGAAGACTGAGCTTTGTAAAACCCTCGCAGGCTTTCTTTTTGATACCCAGAAGTCCCTCATTCAAATCAAGTACGCACACAACATTTTTCACCTTTAGCGATCTCTTTCCCATGACTAATGGCTTCCAAAATAAATTCTTCGAATTTTGCATGAATAAAGTATGTCTGAATATTCAGAAAAGCATACAGTGTCTCGCTTGATTGGAGCAGCGCCCGGCTACGTGGGCTACGAGGACGCAGTAAGTGACTTGTTCCTGCCACTGCATTAATTTCAACTCGCCGACTGATGAAATATCTTCTTTATTACACATCAAGGGGCAACTAACTGAACAAGTTCGGAGGAAGCCGTTCAGTCTGGTATTGCTGGATGAATTTGAAAAAGCGCACAAGGAAGTGGCGAATATTCTACTGCAGATTTTGGATGAAGGGACCTTGACAGACTCACAGGGACGCAAAGTTGATTTCCGCAACACGATTATCGTCCTGACTTCCAACCTCGGTGCGTCTATCCTCAACCAAGCCGGCGCGATCGACCGCAAGACCGGTCAAGTAACCCTGGCGACTAAGGAGGCTGTCAGGAAAGTGGTTGAGATGAATTACCCACCCGAACTGATCAATCGTTTGGATGAGCTGGTGGTCTTTAACTCCTTGGCCAAAGAATCTGTCCGTCAGATAGTCGATATCCGACTGCACGAACTCCAGGCGATCCTATCCGACCGACGGATCACCCTCGATCTGACTGACAAGGCAAAGGCTTGGTTGGCCGACCAGGGTTATGATAGCATCTATGGCGCGCGTGCTCTGAACAGGACCTTGGCCAAACAGCTAAGGCAGCCAATGGCCGCTGCTTTACTGGATGGTACAATTCGGTGAGTGGTTGATGTGCCGTCTGTTCCAATCCTCAAGTTACGCATGCAAATTGATCTTGGGGTTATGGCCGTACAGTGATATGGACCTTGTCAAAATAGATCTGTCTACATCTGGAGACCAGCTCGAAATCCCTCAACTTCATCCTGCATATGCCGCCAAGGATTCGAACTCAAGTGCTGCTGACAAAGGTCACAGCCCACCTGAAAGAAAGGAGCTGAAAATCGTGTCCGAGTAAATTGATAAAGCCACGGTCACTTTTTTCGAATACCAGTGACTAATTTTCGAATACCAGTGACTAATTTTCGTCGTTTGGGTTGGCGTTCTAAATTTCTTGATAGATGATTACAATCCCCACTTTGTTTGCTTGTCCTTGAAGTTAACCACTAGCCAATAATTGTACTTCTTATGCACCTGCCTCTTTGTCGCTACGTATCAACTTTTTTTTGGTGGATAGTGCTTTGTAATATACCCTACAAAATATCAAACCCTTCATGTTGTGCCCCTAGAGTAGAGCTTTAAAAATCACGTTGAATTGTATGAATGACAACAATGTGTGTGGAGTATTTGGCTGGATGCACTTCACATCTCTGCGCAGAAAGAAAGCAGGTCAACTGGAGTCTGGGGTAGCCATCCTGCTTAGAAGGCTTGAAGGGAGTGGGCGTCATGAGGTGTCATGATGCTTGGAAGGTTTCTTGAAACAGCTTCAAGTGGCGATTCAGGGAAGGCCTGAGTTGCTGTATACAGTCCCGGCAATGATTCCATCCGCCATGACTGGATAGAGCTCTCGTAAATAAGACGCTGATTTCATCAGAGAATGAGCATTCTCATCACGAACGCTGGCAATGTGATCTCCCAAACGTGAAGTTCAAATTGGGGTTGGCATCGCAAAGCTCCTGAATTTGGCTCTGTTGTGGTTGAGTGAGCATTTGCTGAACAAGACGCGAGCGCGTCTTCTCAATGCCCTTTGTCTAGTTCTTAGGTGCTGCAATCCACAATCTTCTGTAGGCCGCGGATCGTGATGCGACCGCTCAGCTGCTGCTGCTGCTGGCTGAACATTACCGCTCGGTGGCTCTAGTGCTGCCGTCAGATGGTGGACTCAGCCTGAGTTGCCTATATAAAGTGCCACCAAGTCCCCCGGCTAACTTCCTCTTTCTCCCAATCAACTTCAACCTCAACAACTTCTTTCTTCCCCTCTGCTCCCCAACGATCCTAGGTAAGCTACTCCCCCCACCTTCTCCCCAACAGCCATTCTGTCTTGAGAGCCCCTTCTCCCCACCACCACCGAGCCCTTCTCATTCTATCCTACTCGTTTCTCTTTCAATCCTCCGTGGAGATCGTTTTCTCATTGCAATCTCTTCGCCTCTTTTCCACTCCTCCCAACCCAGGCACTTAGTTCTTCCATCGGCTCCATCTAAACAGATCAGCTGCAATGAATCACCAAGCGATACTTGGTAAGTACGGGCATGCGAAGACTTATTAATTTGTCCAACATTAATCACTAACCATATCTCTTCAAATAATTCAAATATGTTCATCCCGATCCTTGCCGCCCGGAGTGCTGCTTATGATCGTGAAGCGGAAGAGCAACCAGCTCGCCGCCGCCGCAGAACTCCAGCCCGCCAGCAACCGGTAGTGCCTGCATTGGACTCTTCAAGGAATCCCCTTCGGCTGGAGAAGAGGGCACTACTGCCCAAGCTCCCCCTCATTTCCGTGGAAGCAAAATGATTGGCTCTCCAAGACTCCCAGAACAAAAGCCGTCGACGCCCTACCCATCACCTCCGCGGCCCCTGCCACCCAAGAGTATACACCTTGATTGGCCGGAACGACACAAGACCATTGGCGCGCCGAGGTTCCCTTCCCCGACCAGCCAGACAATCACAAGGCGTTTTCACTAGAAGGCGTCTTCCACCCCCTCTTCCCACTTTGGCTCCGCTCTTACAAGCCGGACCATCACGCCAAGAGCAGCCCCGACACCGAGCTGACCCTTATGCTGGTGGCCAGCGCAGCCGAGCTAGAGGAACCTGAAAGATTGTAAGTCTCTCCCTCTCGATTTTGTCTCTTGCTAACCGGAACTGACAATCTTTGACATTATCGACAGGTCGATCTTCACTTCTGTCCTCTTTTTCTCTATCTGCGACTGTCCTCTATTTTCTTCCGTTTTTTTCTCTACTATTTGCTAGCCAATCCTTCACCTGTTGTTTTTTTACTTTGTTTAGCCAAGATATTGCTTGAAATTGAAACATCATTTTGTCATCTCCATTATTGAAGCGAGTCTCTTGTTTAGTGAGACATTCCCTCTTCAGTTGCTAGAGGGTGCCGCTACAGCTTGAGCTTCCTTAATTGAAGCAAAGTACAACTTTATGACTGCCATCATCCCTATATCGCTCTATGAGACTTGGTAGCAGTTACATGTGTACTCGGTTCTACACTCGGTTCTACCAGCATCTGCTTCAATTACAGCAGTAAGAACTTGGATTGGTGGTTTATTGCTATTCCATAGAACAAAAAGAGTTGAGTATGTATTCCGAGGAGATCTGACCTCTTGACCGTATTCTTTTCATTGCATTGAATCTACATTTCCATGCTCTGCAATGATGAATAGACAAAGATATAGATATAAGGATATCAACCAATCTAAACAAGCAAGACATTTCCTTTCGGTCATCGTAACGACAGCTAACAGTGCTTAAAGGACTTGATGGCGAACTTGTGATGAAGAACGTTGATGAGACCCAAGCCGCCCACGGATGAAACCCGTCCACGTCAGTACAAGGAGAGGCTTGGGTGCTGGTGAGGCGACCCCCCCGGGGAGTTTTGGCAGTCGAGGACTCGAGCCCCGCGTGATCCCTCGCCATACTTGTCCATAGCATTTTGGGTTCACCGTTTTCGATTAGAGCCAAAAAAGAAAGCGGCTTTAACCCATAATTTTAAACCAGCAGTCTTCAATAACTACTAACCCATGCCACTGGAGCTTACAAAACTGCATGTTTGCTGTCCAAAGCCCTTAGTTCCATTAACTGCGTTTCTCCAAATTGTTCTCAAAACCTAATCAGATATCCATTTCTGATCCTTTGAATCTCACCGGAGAAATTCAAGATTATGGCTTTCCATCACCCAAAAAAAAATGAATTCAATCAAAATACTCATGAGATAACACAATTAGTATGAAGCCAAGCCTCCTCCAATCCAAATGCCCAGCCACCAAGAAATGTAAAACAATCTTCCCTCAACTTTCAATTACTTGCAAAATTACAACTCACAACTTGCTGGCACAGCCACTCTCCCTTTACTTTTTATTTACAAAAGAAGACATCTAGTTTTTTTTCATTTAATATTTATTTGTATTATCTGATTCTTATGAATATAAATAAATGAAATACATTCTAATTAACTTGATTTTAGTCAACCCATCTACAGGGCTAGTTTGACTGGATCATTTGGTGAGGTGAATAACTGACCAAAGCCATGTTTTAGAAATTTAATTTCTTGGAAAATTGAACGCAGGAAAAAGTAGTGGATTTTTTTTGCTTATGGCCAAAAGAATGGGGAAAGACAAATTGTGGAGAGGGTGCACAGAGCATTGGGTGGATTGCAATGGAACCAAGAGGGACCAACTTTGAATTTATACAAGGGGTAAAGGTGTGAGCCTCAGAAGACGCTGAGAGAGCTGTGTGAAACAGAGTCCAGAGAAGATGGGTGTGATTGTAAGGCTTATATTAGTCTGAGAGAGTGTGCAAAGTTTTGGGGCTTGTCAAGGGTTTTTGAATTGCAGGCATTTAGTCGGTGTTAGCCTGGTTTAAACCAAAGCAAGGGAAAACAATTATGTCACAGAGAAGAGGTGTAGATGACTTGATGAGTGCAAGTGTGAGAGTGAGGGTTTTTTTTTCTATCATCAAAGTACCACATTGGAAAATCAAGAGAACCATTATGAACAATCTTTTACCAAAACAGGGAATTTAGTGTTTGTGTGTTGTGAAGTTAGCAAAATTAGAAATGGATTTAATTTATCTTACTGTCTTTCAAAATTGTGGAGCAGATCTATGAGTCAGTATATTTCATTGATAACCAGAACCATCTAAAATATCTTTGAAGAAGTGTGTAGCAGAGCACTCCATGGTAAGAGAATTTCTCATTCCATTACCATTTTACTTCCACAACATGTGCATGCCTCCAACATGAGGAGTGCACAGGACCCAGCCACCATGTTCAGTTCTTGGGCTGTGCTGTGCACACATTGAAAAGAGGCTTGTGCCCCTGCCCACACCTTGTCCAAGAAGAGCCTATGTGTGGGATCCATGGCTCAACTGGGGTGTTGTGGAAGGAAAAACATAACAGGGTGAATATTACGTGTTCTTTACCACTGAGTGCTCCACTCTGCTAAATGATTCTTCAAAGATTGATTTAGTTAGTGCCAAGAAATCAATGAATAACCACTTGCCAAAAGTGGGGCAATACCAATACATGCATTGGTATTGTGTTGTAAATTATTGGTTTTTTAATACCAATACACGTATTGGCATCAAGGATGAGTCCTAGCCTTGATACCACTAATTGGAAGGCCCTCAGCCAACCTGTATTGACATTTTCACGGGTATTAGATGCTGACACCCATTACAATACTGATGACAGACTTGGGGCCTAAAAACCCATTGATAACAGTTTTTTTGCCTGTTACAGTCTGTAACATATTGTAACAGGCCATAATGTATTGAAAATAAAATACTTGTCCTTTTAACAATAATTTTTTGTTTCTATTGCACTGTATCAATAAACATTTATTGATACATGATAACACCTGAGGCCTGGTGTTCCACAGACAATACAATACAGTAAAGACTCCTGTTATCTTACTGTAACACAACAGCCCACTGTTGCACTAGCCAATTGTTGAAACTTGGCTGAATTACTCTCCTGCTAAATCTGTGCAACACTCTTTGTACAAAGGCAGATGCTGAGGATCATCTAGAACACCATCCCTGAAACCTAATCTCAGTGGATATCAACTACTCTTGCTCTTGATTTTCCTTGATTGTCACTCACTTCCATCACATCTTTCAATCATCTCCACATATCCACCCTCACTTCTTCTATTCATTTCTCATTTCTCTTTTTTTTCTTATCTCATCTTCTATTTTACTCAAATTCCATACCACACAATCATCAATAGCTTCAACTTGCATTGACCATCACTCCTCAAACTCTCATTCTCAAAACTTCCAACTTGGTGAGAATTGTACTAAACATTGATGAAATAAAATCAAATAATCATTCCCTTTTTCACTGGAAGCCATCACCATGGGAAATATGGCTGACCAGTGACAGCAAAAGTGGAAAGGACCCCTGTCACTGGTCACCTATATCCCCCATATTTACCATGGTGCATGTTGTCATCTTTGTCTTCATCATCTTATAATCTCAGTTGTCTGTTATTAGTTAATCAACTACTCAGGGTATGCATGTTATTTTTCATCTCATATATTTTGTATTCCTTTCTCATAATTTATCTTGTTTTTCTGTTTCAATCAATTGTAATACAAGGCTGAATACCAATTTTGTGCCGTGTTTGATAAAGCTGAATAAAACTCAACTGTAATTCTGGTAACTCCACAACACTGAATCCTTTTCCTGTAATATGATTTCAAATACTGATTCTCTGGTCTCCAATATGGTCCTTTGATTCTTTGAACATCCTATACCTCTCTCTTCCTCAAATACCCATCAGTCTGCTCTCACACTCATCACACCATCCCCTCCTCCTCTGTGCAAATTCAGTGCATTCCCACACTTTTGTTTAACCTGGGCCAATGCCTGCCCAACATCTGCCATTTTCAACCCCTTTACAAGCCTCCAAGCCTCTACTTGCATGCCATGTCACTAAAATCTCTCAGCCTAGCTGAGCCTTAAACCCATGCCCCTGATATATTATTTTAGTCCCTCTTATTGCCTTCCAAATCTGCTTGGTGCTCCTGTGCTCTCCCAAATGTAAAAAAAGTCTTCCCTTGTTTTCCCCCACCTTTTCTCTGTTAATTCAACATCAAAATGCAAAATTCAAAATCACATGTATTTTTGTGTTTATTTTTTTGGTTTTATTTCCGGAATTGCCCAAGGAAATGACTCAGCATCACATGAGCCTAAATATAAACACCACAATGAGCATCCCACCACCCATCAAATGGGAATGTGAAGGACAGGATTACTCTTGCAAATGGCAAAAACCTGCCTTCTGTTTTGGCCCTTTCCAAAATGCCAGGGCCAAAATCAAGGATAAAACGATATTGGGGGTAAAAACCCCTACAATCCGCTTGAAAGTTGATTTTGAAGCTTGATTAGAGCCAATATATGAGCCATCAGAAAGTTAAGAAGTGATCAGGGCATGTAAAAACATAAATCACAACCCCATAAACCCATGGTTATGGTGTTAAGTATAGATTTCAAGAGCCTTGCCTGAAATGGATACTGTGAAAACTAAAAAAAAAATATAAACGGATGGGCTGAATCCTTAGCCCTCTTATTTTGAGCTCTGCACATCTTTAAGATTCCAAAAATGCAATGAAAATGAAAGTATGCTTGACTATTCCCCTGAGCTTATGCCCCACATGCAAAAAAAAAAACTTGCAGGCAGGGTAGTGCAGAGGAATGCCATCTGCAACTGTATACTCTTCCTCCAGGGACTAATTGTTCTTGGAGGGAATAGGGGGGTGAGGGAGTAAGATCTCTTCCTTCCAGGACCCATCAGTTCTGGAGGAGGAAGAAATTATGCTCCTCTAGGACCAATCAGTCCTGAATAGAAGAGAGCATCCTCTCTTCCCTCCAGGACCAATTGGTACCAGAAGGAAGAGAGGGAACCCTCTTCCCTCCAGGACCAATTGGTCCCAGAAGGAAGAGAGGAAACTCTCTTCCCTCCAGGAACAATTGTTGGAAACTCTCTTCCCTCCAGTACCAGTTGGTACCAGAAGGAAGAGAGGAAACCCTCTTCCCTCCAGGAATAATTGGTGGAAGCTCTCTTCCCTCCAGTTCCAATTGTTCCCAGAAGAAAGAGAGGAAACTCTCCTCCTTCAGACGCCTCAATCAATTGGTTGGGGGATGTGCATGTCACACAGCGTCTTGTACAAGGACGGGTGGGCACTATTGAAGGAAGAAAAGCAAAGGAGATAATTCAAATAGGGGACTGACTGTTCAAAGGTCTTCTTTGTTTTGAAGAAGAGTTACTAGGCTGAGAGGGAGGATTTCAGCTCAATAAGATGATGCAATGGAGAGGCAATCTTGAGGGATCCTGTGATTTGACCAAGGAGAAAGGAACATTGATGGTTCCAATGAAAAATTCTCAGACTTGGTGAGTTATTTCAAATGAGAAAGAGCACTATAAGTAGTGACAACTAGAGAGCCCCCTTTCAAGATCCAAAGGGAGCCTAGGCACAACAGAACAGGAGAACATGTGACAGGGTACTGGATAGCTAAACTGAACAGGAACAGGAAAAAGGAAACAAAATGACCACTTGGTCAGACAGGACAGGAACAGGCCACTTGGCCATACAGGAGAGATGTGAGCGGAAGGTGAAGTCAGAATTCTGACAACTTGAAGTAGAAAACTGAAAGGGTTTGCAATGGCAAGGCTCGAAGAAGGCGGAATCAACTTATGCTGAAAACTATAATCTTATTTTGACAAAAAAAGATGGAAAGCATAGAAGTAGACAGTTTATATAGGAGATACAACTAGTACTACAAAGGTATGACATGGGTTCGAACAAGAGGTGAGGTCATAGGGTCAAAGCAGAAGAAATGAAAGAGGGAGGTCATAGCTTCTGAGTTCAGGCAACCAAGGCAAGTCCATGACTGAAGGACCAAGTATTTTCAAGTGTGGTGGGTGCAAAGAAGATTGAATCGAAGTTTGAAGATCGAGGACTGTGTGAGTCAAAGTTCAAACGTTTGAAGAGGAAATGTGTGAATCCGGAAAAGGGAGTTTAAGCACATGAGGAAGTAATGCCAAAAAAGGGAAGACCGGTAAGAGGGTTATTGGTCTTGTTTTTGTTTGCATAACTGGAAAGCAATGTGCTTTTGAATCTTTGAAGTTTGAAAGTAACTTTGAGGAGAGCACTGAGAATTGCTGAGGGTGCATATAGATATCATCCTTAGTGAATGCAAGGAACATCCTTAGTGCTGAGTCTGTTTTATGACAGTGCATCCCAGGCACAGGTCCTTCTTGGCTAAGCCAAGGTGTTAGTGGGGGTACATGTCTCCTTCCAAGGCATACAAAATACAGCACAGCACCCATCTAACCCCGCCAGGGCCTTTCCACCCTGTGCACACCTCACTTAGAGGCATGTAGGGGTGTGGAGGAAATGGATGGAGCCAGAATGGGCCAAACCCCCCTTTTTGAGGTGTGCATGCCTGGCCCTGCTTTTTTTTGTGGATTTTATATCTGTTTAGGCAACTTTGGGCCTCCATTTGAAAAAAATAGGGCCTGTATTCAGCTGGTACAATCTTGTTTGATTTCTTTTAAAGACTTCCAGCCTTGAATAATACATAAACTAGGGATTGGAGGACTTCCTGTGAGCAATTTGGAATCTGGAATCCTAGATTGTAAATCTTACTTGATGGTAAAAACTTGATTTTAAATGACTTTTGCCACCAAATTAAGTTTAGAATCTCAAAATACATCTTCCAGATTTGCCACAGGAAGTCCTCCATTCTTTCATAATGAATTCATCAAAGGATACCACACTGGGGGGTTAAATATTTAAGAGCCACAATTTAAGAAATTCATGCCAAAATTTCCATTGGAGTATCATGCATTTCAGCTTTATCCAGTTGAGTCAAGATATTGTTTCAGTGAGACCCTTTCTTTGTGAAAGGAAGTCATTCATCTAACAATCTTTTTATCTTTTTCATAATTATTCATATTCTTTTCAAATTTTCCAAGGCCTTGTTTGGCAGCAATATAATCCAGATTGTTGTGACACCTGATCAAGTTTTGGCTGACCTGATCAGAAGTCACAAAGGATGTCAGGCAAAAATCATCATAATACATCACCTAATCTATCACCATGAAAAATTTGAGGTGATATTCAGTAACATCTTGTCAGCCTGCTACTATTCAGAGACAACCTGAACAAAGCATAAAAATACGGACTTAATTTGCGCAGCAGAAAAAAACTCTTCGCGCACAGAGCCCACTGCACCTCGACGTCGCGAGTCGTGTGCGCGCAAGCTATAAAATACTTCGCTCACAGAAGCATCCCCTAAAAATAAATATGAGACTTTTTCCAAATATTATTTGATAAATCGAAAGATAGGGTCCTTGTTAGCCTCCCAAAAAAATATTCGGAGGTTTTAGACACATCCTTATTATGCAAAACAATTTCAAAAGTTTGCCACCATAAATTACAGCTGCGGCCCTGAAAGGCATGTTCCCATGACCCAGTTGCTCCAAAGATTTAATGGCATCATTCTGCATACCAAAATGGCCTCTCAAAATTTTTTCAGAGTTTTTGGGCACATCCTTATGATGCCAAACAATTTTGGAAGATTGCTGCCATAAATTACAGCTGCGCCCCTGAAAGGCATGTTCCCATGACCCAGTTGCCCCTAAAAATTAATGGCACCATGCTGCTTGCCAAAAGGCCTAGTGAGAGAATTTTGAGCCACTTTCACAGGGGTTTGTAAGAATTCTACAAGACCACAAGTGGTAGTCACAATTCTTCTTTTTGAAGGTGTTTTTTTGGCTCTCTTTTTGGCATGGAAGCCTTGGTAATGATTGATTTCAATCCACATCCTCAGATAGTGGTTTTTTATAGTTTTATTTCATTTGGGTCTTTCTTACTAACATATATTGCCAATAATTCAATCATCAAAAAGTTAAATCATAACAAAAGCAAGGCATATTTTATCCAAGAAATTATGAGATGCTAATCTATTTCTACTATTGCAGGCAGTATAGAGGCATCTACAGGGAATCTCTTTTCCCACTCATTGCGGTTTATTTGTATTATTGCCTCCCAATCACTTGCCACCTCACTCCTATAGCTATACCAATGCCTAGATATCTGAGGAGTAGGATATATACTTCCTTCAAATTTGAATGTTTTGTAATGGTATTAGCCTTCGAGATAGACAATCAAAATGGGGGGATGGGTTGTTGGACCATGCGATAAGGGAAGGAATGTTGCCGTGATTAAATTTGATATGTGAATCACAGGACGCTGGAAAGTGTCCACCAGAAGATTGCCATGTTGAGGAAAGTTCATCCAATGTGCTGTTCTCTTTGCTGGGGAGAGGTAGAGGTAGTAGTTCAAATTCGATCTTAGCTGGGAGTATGGAATCAAGTCGGATATCAATATGGCAGTGATGTACTGTTGATCTTTGTAGACCAAGCGGGTGTCCATTTCGTACACCATGGCTCTTCTGATTTCAGGCCATGTATCTTCTGGTTTCCCCATACTTATAGCAGCGGATCGGAAGCCGCAGTTCCCGTCTCCATCGACATTGTGAATCATTACAATAGCTGATCTAACTCTGTCCCGCAAACTTGTGTAATCAGGGTGGGTCTTGATTGAACATTAAGTGATCACTTAGAATCATATGTGGAGTATGAAAGATTTTAGAATTGGTCTCTTACCTGATTGAATATCACTCAGTCGTTTCCATCCTTGATGGGTTTGTTTGCTCTCATCGACAGTGTTATCGGTATCCTTTTCTTGTTCTCGAGTATCTTTGTCAGCATTTGACTACCAATCCTGATCATTCAAAGAGCTGTTTTTTTACAACTCGTCCAGACCACTACCAAACAGCAAACAACTGGTGATCAGTAGTAGCATATTGACTATGATCAAGCCGGCTTCTTACAGTGAAAATTGTGAGTGGAATATCGTGCAGTTCAGACTCTGAACCCATGTTGCTTGAAGGAGTGCTTTCCTTGGCTTCAGACTCCATTTTCCTCAACTTTATTCCTGACTAGTATTGAAAATCATGCAAGCTGACTTTGTATCAACCAAGAAAAATCACACACTGCGGCAAGCGATTGGCCCTTTCGCTTACATCCAACTTCATGATCAGGTACTTTCTTTTGAGGGCAACCACGGCGACACTTTGTAGAATTTGTGGCCGGAGGTTCTTCATTTACTTCTGTTTTGCATGGTCAACTGACTTTCTTCTTAACAAGTGGATACTCCCATGATGAGGGATCTCTTTTAGTTGATTTTTGTGATAGTTCCTTTGGTTTGTTTAAGGCACCTTTGGGACGTCCTTTGTGTGTCTGTTTGAGTGGGTCGTCGAGTGGAATGATTGTGTGACTTTGATCCAACAAGCGCGCAAAATTTGATATATAGTTGGGTTTCTCGTTTGTAGGCAATTTCTGGAATCTTTCGTAGATCTCTTGCAAAAAGACCCTCTTGTGGTCTTTGTCAGCCGGTGAATCATCCTTTTGAGATATATCAGGTATACAAACATCCTGTGCAAAGGGAAGACGATCAGTGCAAGGAAACAGAGATGAGAGGCACAATTTGAAAAAGCTTACATCAACATTGGGTAAATGCCACTGAATGTGAAAATCATTCTCATCAAGGTATTTTACCTCCGCCAAAAGCTTGTTCATTTTATGAGAGCAAGGTATTCCCATGTGTGATTCAATTGTGCAGTATTTGCATTCAATTGCACAAGACTTGTCGGAAGCTAGGTGGCATTGTGCCGTTCAGATACCTTGATGAGAAATTTTACCAACCAATCAGGTGAGTACAGGTGGAAGATTTTTTATGTGCACATGCTTCTGGGTTGCACACTCAATCATCAATTCGTTGAGCTGATGTTTCAGTGCATCTTGGAGATTGGAGATTGTTGTATGCAAGGAAAAATTGGCGCCTCTGATGAAACACTTGATTGCAGTGTGTAAACTTTCGGCCTGAGATGTATTGATGTTTCCGAAGTGCTTGACATCACTGATGAGATACTTAACAAATCGGTCCTTCAGGGGGATCCAATTTTTAATAATGTATGGGGTGGCAGACTTTTACAACCCATATGTGCCATAATAGTATTGGCGCGTAAAATTCTAAGAAAGGTTGCCAGAGTGGAACTTTACGCCTCTCCAAGCAAAAGCACATACACTGTAAGAAGCCACACGTAAAAGAAGGTGTGTAAACTTGCATTGCAGCGTTCTAGGAGTGGGTTTTACGCGGCTTCTCATACAGCACATGTGACACACCGCTGTAAAACCCGAAGTTTCATATCCAACTCAGAATCTTACATTGCATTTCCTTACGCTGCTCACAGGATCGTGAAACGCAGCACAGTAACTGTCTACTTGAAACCAAGATTATGTAAAATTATGTTTCATATATTCCCGATTTAACGATACTTTCACACCCACCAAGAACACAATACACACCCTCCCACTTTATTCCCCCTATTATTTCCAGAAGACCCACATCCAACTCTTATCCATCAGAAAACATACCCCCACTTCCACTCATTCCATCCAAAATGTCGCACCAATCATACCAACCTCAAACTTCCATCACATCCCCCACCCCATCTTCCGCAGAGAACATCAGCAAAACAGCCATTAAGTTATCCCCGAACAACAAAGAACCCAATGCCACACATCACGTCGGCGAAAAGCGATTTTCCCTTCCGCTTGACATGCACAACTACGAAACCTACATAGACCACGACTGTAAGACTGACAAAGAGGGTTACCCCTTATACCCCAACGGAAAGACCATGTTTGTCCAGCTCCCAGACCAACAAGGCGCTCAACTTCAGAAGCGTTGGCTTCACCAAGACGACTGGGATTGACTACTGACAACAGAGGAAATGGAAGGTCGTGCGTGTATATTGCCTTGGAGCACTAGTATGCAACATCGCGGACTGCAAGTGGGCAGGCGCTCCCCCCACTGGGAGAGGCAAACTCAAGGATTACCTTGAATCGTAAGTAAGTGTTGTATCTTGCCTACTTAGATCAGAAGAATCAACTATCCCATCTTTTTTCTTTGGCAGGAAACCCACTGGCCGGTTCCCTGGTATTGTGTACCACCAGGCTTGCAGTACGGCTTTCTGCCACTTTGATTACAACCTGGAGACTGGCTGGGCTATTTTGCGGCACAAAGGCCACCACGAACACCCTTGGCCCGAATGCAAGAAACCAGACTGACTCTCAAGGCAAACCCTGAAAGAGGATATCTTGAAGAATCCCAGTGCAGGGGCTTTCAAACTCAAGGTAGGTTTGTGTATATTCTGGATTGATTAAGTACATGCGCTGATTACCATTCAACATCCCCTTGACCAGTTAGGGAAGCCAAACAATATCAAGGAGCCTTTCGAGAGTGTCACAAAGATTCATGAATCCTTGGTCAACCGCGATCGACTGGCATACTACTGTCGTCTCATGTTAACCAAAATGAACATTGTACCAGAAAAACTTGGCGCCGGTGTTGAAGATAAGTTCATAACCGACATGTTTCACTGGAATAAGTTAGTAAAACATTCCATCAGATTCACTCAATCACCTTCGCGATAAGAACACTAATGTTGTTTCGTTGGGGCTCGACAAAGGCGCAGATTAATAATCATATCATCATCGTTCACGGAAGATCACAAACATTTCACCTTTTAAACCAAGTGGCCGAGCGGTTTCTTTTGAGGGACACCAAGATGGCCTCCTATCCGACGTTACTTATTGCTTCTTCGAGAACCGGTACTTGTTGTCCACATCAATGTATTGCGTGGAATTATTACAGTGGATCCCCATACAGCTAAGTTGGATACGAGGTCTCAGCAAAAGCTACTACAAGATTCATTTCGCCTTACTATTCCGGAAATTCATGATTCCTTCCTTCACTCGGACGGAACGTGAGACGTTGGCATGTCAAGTGGTGGATTTTTCACTGGCCCAAAAGGAGGGTTTTGTGAATGCTTACATGGAGGTTTTCGGTGAATCCGACCGGAGTCGTACACTCAAGCAGCTGGAGGGATGCCACAAACATTTCCGGGCACAATTTACCAGAGTCAAAAGGAATAGGAATGTGATAATGGCGCATGAGGAGGTAACACATTATTAAACCATTTCTTACTTCCACCCAAAGATGTTTTCCATCCACCCAGCCTCACTGACTAACTCATTCTCATGCGCAATCTTGATTTTTATTAGGTGGTTTTCCAAACCCAGTGTGAAGCACTGCTTGACCCGGTAGGTATGTAAGGTCCTACCCACGAGGAGAATATGGACACCTTATGGCGCACATTCCCCAAAATCAAACGGTGGTCGGCTGCGGACATCTCGGCCATGCTGTTCCCATTGCAAAGACCTTTACTTGATGACTCCCCCGACCATCTTGACAATGTTCCAAGCACAACCAAAGCCCAGGAAAGTATGCATAGATTGTACTACATGATAACGTGAGTATCCAAAATTTATAAATCAATTCAATACCATCCTAATCACTGTGTTTCCAAACTTAGAGAAGGCAAAAAGCCGCTGATGGTCGGGATGATCGAATTATTCTCCTTTGTGAATGTCTTGCGCGAGGATTTCGAGGTGTTTCCATTGAATATGGGTCCAAAACGAAAACACAGATCAATCTGTCGGAGACCATGGGCCATAGCAAGAAGCAAAAACAACGGTTCATCAATGATTGAAGAGCCCCTGATACGACAGACGCACTACTCGGCAAACCTGTGACCAAGAAGTCAAAAGGTGGGACAGCCAAAGAACTCGGCGAACGTCAATCGCAATTGCTACTCAACGTACCCGTCTTACCGCGCATCTAACAAACCGATGCTGGATGGCAGCTGCGTTGGAGACTCTATACGCGCTGTACACCCCATTGTTGCTAAAAGACTCTAAGGCCACTGGAAGTGACATGTTCACAGCGGTGGTGAAGCACTTCTCAGCGCGGGCGACTCCCGAACTCAACTTGAATGGCCAGATTCGGTCTACACTTACGAAAGGGCAATCCATGCTATTCAACCTTGCACAGAAGAAGCACCCGCAAAATTTCCGACCAGGTGCCTTTGAATCCTGTGATTTCTTTATTGAAATTATCTTGGACACAAAAGCAAACCCCTCTAAAGCCTTAAAGAACCTCTTCTCCATCGATGAGGTCCAAGAATTCAATTGTGAACACGGGAAAGGACGGAAATTGACAGCCAGGGAGACCAAATCTCATTCTCTCTCTGTCACATCAATCACGAAAGACATGTTCTCCAGGAACAATCTGGAATACTTGGCTCTTGACAAGCTCTGGCACGCTGGATGACTGATGGGATCCTGAAAACAACCAGAATCACATGCAAGGATTGTCCTCTTAAGGACCAGGCAACAACAATGCTGGAGAAGACAACTCTCCACTTCCACGATGGTTTGTCGCCCCCTCACCTCTACTTCTACATGGAGGTCACCAACAAACCACTTACCTTCATGAGTGGGATCAATTGGCCATTCAAGCTGTCGGTGGTGCATGAGACTTACACTCCTTTCTGGCGGATACTGAGACGGTTCCCATTACTGGTCAAAGGTATATAGGAATGTGAATGGCCTTGATGGAGTGTGGCTACACAACGACCATGAGAATCAGGGCATTGCCCAACATATTGGCGATAAGCCTAGTGACATTTCTGGGACTTCACCCCATACAAGCTGGGTAATGTATTCAAGGGTGTGGGTGGCATCAGAGGGTCAATTTTTCAATGATGGGATAATCAAGATTAGAACCAAAAACCAGAATGCTCGTGGAAAGGTTCCATTCATCAACATGCCTTGAATCTTGACGGGGAACTCAGGCCATGGGGTTGGATTGGGTATAGCAGAGTTGAAACCAAAGGAAGCGATTGTACCGGAGGCGCAGGTCTTGTGGGGCTCTTGAGAAGATGATGGTCCCTGTGTCTGGGGCTGCCGGTCAAGTGCCTGAGGAAGATTTTGCTTCCTTGCCACCAGAAAGTCCCTGTGCCTGGGGCTGCCGGTCAAGCGCCTCCTGGAACTTCTCTGAAACTGTGTATTAAGCGGCCATCAACTGCACCCAAGAGCAGTGGCGGGGTTCAAGCTGATGTTGGAGAAAGCAAGGGTAATAATTCCACCTCAGCAGGCAGGAGAGGCAAGAGGGGCACAACCCAGGCGAAGGGGGGGAGTTGGAGCACACAGGAGTTCAAGGAGAAGTGGTGGTGGGCCATAAGGTTTTTTGGCGAATTTGGTTGTAAAGTTCCTTTTTTCTACCTTTTCTTGTAATTTTGCGCCAGTGAAATTGCACTTCATATGTGATGTGAGGATTTAGAAGTGTAATTCTGGTGCCTGGGGTACTTTTGCATATGGAGTTGTTTACACGCCTTAAGGGTGGTAAAACCCTTAAATGGCCTCCCCTGGAGCTTTTCTACGTCTCTTTCTGGGTGCAATGCATTAGCATTGGGTAAAATGCAGTGGATTTCTGTGTTTTGGGTGTGGTGGGGTCTGGATTTCTGCTGTTAATTTTACAAGGGTGCCTTTGCATGTTACTTGTTTTGGAAAAATAGATAGTAAATTTACAATTTGACACGCAGCGTTGTAAATTGACATCACATTTACTTTGCGATGTATATGTACCGCAAAAAGAGACTTGTAAAATTACGCCCCGGGATTACATCTGGCTGCAAGATTGACAAAGTTTTGCTGGTACGATCGAAGGGAGTTTGAAGCCACAAGATAGTTCCAAACCTTTCGGAACTCTAAGTACTGTTCATTGCTGAGTAGTGGACAACAATGTGAATATAGGTTCTTCCCCATGTGCCATTGGCAAAGCAAGTTTCGGCTTGAGGGGAAGACCAAATCAATAGCATTCATTAGTGATTGTTCCTTGTCAGTGAGGATCACCTCTGGAACATGTGGATCGAGGACTTGCTTGAGTTGTTGCAACACCCATGTGAAATTGTCTTCTTTCTCCTGTGCAACAAAGCAGAAGGCGAGAGTGAAAGAGCGGTTTCAAGAGTTGACACCAGTGATATGAATCAATGGCATTTGATATAGATTGGTCTTGTACCTTGCATCAATCAGGATGCATAAGGGATGCTTCTTCCAAAGTGAGATTGAATTGGGGAGAGAAAAGAACAAAGCATCGAGGTGGTCACTGGGAGAGTCAAGTTTCTCTGGATTTTTCAATGATTTGACTTTGTATTCGAATCCTCTTGACTTGAGGCAATCGACCATAGCTGAGATTGGAGGCATGTCTGCAAATTCATTCTTCTTTTTTTGATAATTGAAGTTGTGGATTGATCTCAATGGTGCATTGAAGGTTCTTGCAGCACCATATTCTGAATCTTCAAAGGCTTAACACCTTCCTTTGTGAGTTTAATGATCTCATTCTGCTTCTCAATGGTAAGTCGTCGGTGTAAGGTGTGGGAAGCTGGATAGTCTGATGGTCCGTGGTTGTGTTTGGGGTTCTTGACAGACAGTATGAACTCCTGGATATCTAGATTGCCGGTTAAAACCAAGCAAAATGGGCAGTCGGACTTCTGAGACTGAATTGAATGAGTATTTCCATCCTTCTTGGTAGGACTTTTGTGATCTGCTTTGGTCGCCTTGGTATCTTCTAGTTCTTCAGAAGGCTCAGTAGCCTTTCGATGCGGGCGATAGGAATCGGACTTGTCACATTGGTAGATTATGTGGATTCCTGATTTGATACGGTAGGAGCTCACCATTCTCCAGAGCAAATTGTTGGATGCTCTGGAAGCATTTGTCCTTGGAGGAGCAGGAATCAGTGGGTATTCTTCATTGTCAACTGCTAGATCTTCTGGAATCGGAGCTGTTTCTTCTGGAGCTTCTAACTTTGTATTAGCAAGTTTCAGGTCGATTTTGGTGGGGAGAGGAGGATTCGTCACATTTTCTTTGTCTTCAATTGCCAGAGCTTCAGCCTCTTGATCCGCTGGATTTTTTTTTGGGGTGGATATTGGTGGGGACATGGGATTTGGTCGGATGTTGGATTCTGATCCCAGCAAAAATTTCATGTGTGGTGTCCGGTGGGTGCTTCCCCCTTGAGTCCCCGACGGGTGCCCGGCAGGTATTTTTTTGATTTAATATTTCAATTTTTTTTCTGATTGTGAGGACCCATCAGATGAGTCTGAAAATATTTGTGAGGGACATCAGGGACTCCCTTATTTGAATTATCAAAAAATAATCTCAAAATTCTAGCCGCTTCTGGTTCTGTGCGCAAAGTATTTTACAGCTTGCCCACACAGGACTCGTGACGTTGAGGTGTGGCTGGCTCTGTGCGCAAAGAGTTTTTTTCCGCTGCACAAAGTGAGTCTGTAAAAATATTAAATAAAATAAAAACATTATTAAAATTACATTAACCAAAATAATTCTCATGTACATAAAAGAGACATTATTACATGGTTTTAAAGAGACATTATTACATATAAATAAGCATTATTCTTGTAGAGACATTATTACATGTATAACCCCTATATATGTACTTAAATATGCTCAAATTACAATAAACCTTATTTTACATATGTAACATGTACAAATATGTGGAACCATAAAAATCAGTTGTTTCAACATAAAATAAATAAAAATATTAATAACTTTTAAACCTCAAAGAAAAGTTAGAATATTATGGCATATTCTTAATCTACACTGAAAATTAACTAGGGTACCCCTTAATTTTTACTCCTTCACCTACTTTGTAGCAACTCACATGTACCCAGTTATCACGGCACATGTCCACATTACACAAGTACATGAGCCATCAGGTATATCAATACTGACTGGTACATGACCAAAAATATATGTCAAGTTGAGGTGTTGTGTAAGCTGACCAAGTTAGACCCAACTGTGACGTGAGAAATCCAACCCCGCGCCCCAGTTCAGAAATTGGGAATTGGGCCACAGACCCTCCCAGAATACACAAACCCCAGGTTAGAATGATTGTAAAATTATGAGATAAATTCAGGGGGATTTGGAGGGCCCCAAAAACATGGGAACAACTCCCCAGACCCCCAAAACCCTGTTGCATCACTTGTATCATGGCACTCAAAGGTTTGAACAGGCTGAATTGGGCCACAAACTGCATCATAGCGCTGCAAGGGGTCCAGGACCCTATAAGGCTTGTTACCAACCAAGTAACAAACCCCAAAACCCCTTGGTGAGCGCCTACATCCTCCTGGGCCATGTGTACATAGCTACAATTGGCCCAGACCAGCCAAAAATACACTACTCCACCAAATTGAGAGATTGTGGGCGCCTCTGAGGCTCTAAAATTACTATATAAGAGCCCCAGAACTCCCCTCAATGTAAAATTCATCTTCATTACATTCAACAGCATTTTCACCGCCCTTTAACCAGCCTTTAAACTAGTTAATTTAGCTTAAATCCTGCTGTTTTGCCTTGAATATCAACCAACAACCACCTATCCTGCCTTCAGCCTTCAAATAACACCAACCAACCACCCTTTTGAGAGCCTCAAGACAGACTTAGTCCCTCTGAACATCCTTGGATAGACTTGGAAGCACTAGTAAGTACTTCTTCCATCCTTCTTCAGTAGCAGACACTTTTCTGGGTGTACTCTTTCTTAATTGAGAGACCAGATATAATCAGGTCTTAAAAACCAACCTTTAACCCAAGTCCTGATCAACATAGGGCACAGTAAACCACCCCTGCTTGCAGGCCCCTCTGTAATAAAAAATAGTAATATTTTTTATTGTCTTTTCTTTTGTTACTTTTTTACAAAGTTCCACCACTTTTCAGTGCATTACCACACCTGAACCACTCCTGTTTATTACTTTCAGGCAGTGTAGCTAGAAGGTTTTAAGACCTTGACATCACTGACCCTGACACATCTGTTGATACACCAGTAGTACTCCATTACTCCCCTTCAATAACAATGGTCCCTTTGTCATCATCAGGGAGTTTCACAGCTTTGTGATTAGTGTATAGTTTGAATAACTGCTGGAGTAAGCTGCATGTCACCTGAAACCTATTCCACACAATTTTTTCATGGTGTATATTGGTGCCAAATGAAACAGGGCCCAAATATTTTTGCCTAACCACCAACAAATAAGGCTTTCTTTAAAACCCCCAAGTTGATGTTGGGGAGAAGATTCTGGTGGAAATGTTTGACATTCAACAATTTGTAGATTGTTAGAGTGCAACCCATTATGACTTGGGTTTTTTTTTTAAAACCAAGCCTTCAATGCTGACAGTGTACATTATCTGAATCAACCAGCTTTTCAGTTTCATGTTGACTACTTGATTAAATTCAAAATACTATGACAAAAAAAACCACCTTTGAAGATAATTCTGACTCCAAGGACTTGGACTCGGAGAATTTGAAGAAGGGTGTTTTATAAACTTGTGAAAGATGGTGCATTTAAACTTGGGGTAATTATCTATTTTGACCTATTTTCAATCAAATTGGTTATGCCCATTTACATTTATGAGATGAACAGGGGAGATGGTGCCTGAGAAGTATTTAGAATCATTCAAACTGGGTAGAAAGTGAAGTTGAAAGACTTTTTTTTGGTTGAAGTGATTTCAGGAGAGGATTTTTCTTTCTCACTGATGTTCATAAAGTACATAAGGAATTTTTGGATGGGATTTTGGGTTAATTTTTTCTGATGCAGAATGCTTGCTGATATGTTTTCAACTTTAAGCCAATTGTGAACTACACTAGTGAGTGAACACTTTTGATAGGATATCTGGTCATGTGGCCCAAAATGTTCCTGTGAGTAGGGCAGCATCTGTACCGTTTATTTGGTATGCAATTTCATGAGCCTAATTGGGGCCAGCCAACCAAACCTGCTCCATGTTATAGAGTTCAAATTGAACCCATTAACCATTGAGGCCCTGGCCATATAACCCGGCCTGTAGGCTCATTTCTATGTGAAGCAGGTCTGTTGTGAGCTGATCTAGCTTCCTTTGAGGCCTTCATTGGGTTTCATCGGTTGAAGTGGACTGGGTGATGTCTGTATGCGTTGACAGGAAGGCTGGAGAGCGAGACCACCCAAGCCTGTCACCGGACAAGCACTTCGCACGTCACCGCTGGGCGATCTGTACTCTCATCGGGCTTGTTGACCACTTCCACCACTTCGCCATCTCCCACTCCATCTCCATCTCCACCTCCATCTCGATCTCCTTCCAGTCTGAATTAAACCAACGAACTTGCCTTCCTCAGAGCTGCTATCTCCCGCAATCCAAGCACAGCATGGCTGTCGAACCTACGAAGGCTGAAATCGCCCGGATCTTTGCCTTACTGAAAAACCAGAAGGGTAACAAGGTTAGCACAATCTTCAACCAAATCATTGACCTCGTTAGCCAGAGAGGGAGAGAGAGATTTAGCTAACATGTCTCAATGAATTTGAAACTTTCTCCATTCATCAGATGTGCTTCGACTGTGGTGCAAAAAATCCGACTTGGAGTAGCGTAACCTTCGGTGTGTATATCTGTCTAGACTGTTCAAGTGTCCATCGGAACATGGGAGTTCACATCAGCTTCGTCAGGTGAGCTCGCACCATCATAAAAGTTGGATTGTGATATCTCAATTCAAAAAACTCAACCGCATGTTTTTCCCTCCTTCAGATCAACAAACTTAGATCAATGGTCATGGGTACAGTTGAGGACGATGAAGGTGGGCGGCAACGGGTCTTTCCAAGACTTCTTGAATAAGCACCCCGGTGCATTCTCCAGCTCTTCAGATACGAAAGCCAAGTACTCATCCAAAGCGGCCGATCTATACAAGGAGGAGCTGAAGCGTCGATGCTTAGCCGACCAAGCTCAGCACGGACCAGGGGCAGTAGTATTCGAAGGATTGGCACTCGCTTCTTCTGGGGCTGACTCGACAGCGGATAAGAAAGATGATGATTTCTTTGGGACTTGGGACAAGCCGAGCTCTTTGACTCATGCGGCTGTTGCCCCTACTACAACCAAACTACCGGGCATCGGTACCGGAGGACTGACACCAAATGACTCGAACCCTACTTCCCGTGCGACCTCTGCGAACCCTGCTGCTCCCGCCGCTCCTCGTACCGTCCAATCCTCCGCTCTCCGTGCTACCGCCTCATCCAACTCTTCCGCGCCCTCCAAGTCCAAACTGGGAGCCACAAAAGTTGGAGGAGCCACGAAAGTCAAACTAGGTGAGCCAATAATCGGAAAGTTTAATGATCAGGACAGAGGATTGACTCAGACGGCTTTTCGATTGATTCAATACGTCAGGTGCTAAGAAAACTGGAAGTTCGATCAACTTTGAGGAAGCCGAGAGGAAAGCGAAGGAGGAAGAAGAGCGAGTGAAGAAGCTCGGATATGACACCCGGGCCGAACAGCAGGCCCAGGAAACCAAAGCGGCCTTCAAACCTAACGATGCCAAGCCATCCACCTCTTCAACAAACTCCTCACAAAACACCACCAAGAACGTGCCCCAGGATGACCGACTGGGAATGGGCTTCCGAAAGTTGGGCTTTGGTCAGACCTTCGGCCTTTCAGGTGAAGAGGCGGCCTCGTTGGATGAAAAACAGAAGCGGGCCGCCGCTATAGCTTCATCAGGTTATGTCGAACCTGAAACTGGTACGGTTGCCAGAGAAAGATTTGGAAATCAGAAAGGTATTTTTTTCCCCGTCATCTACAGAGAGCCACCTCTCTAACTTGGTACTCCCGGTCAAAAGAGAATTAAAAAAAAACTGACGAAAACTTTTGGATTTAAACAACCCTCCAGCAATATCGTCGGACATGTTTTTTGAAAGAAACGATTATGATGCGCAAGCGTCGGGGGAGGCGAAGAACAGGTTGACACAATTCTCGGGAGCGACGGCGATTTCGTCGAACCAATACTTTGGAAGAGAGGAGCAAAACGAGATGCTAGACCAAGCCCAAGAAAGCATCCTAGGAGTCGATGGATTGCAGGGCTTAGAGCAGGGCGCTAGGGAACTCGCCAAGTCGGCTATGAAAGCTGCCGGGTATAATAATATTAACGAATTGCAGGATGGCTTGCGTTCGGGTGCTATGAAGGTCCGTTTTTTCCCCTCTGACATGAGTCTTGAGTCTCTTCAGTCCTTTCTCATCGTTTTTCTTTTTTTGTTCTTCCTTATCAGCTCGCAGACTATCTGGGTGATCTTTCGCAGCGATACGCTTAAGTGCCTCCTCATGGATGAGATTGGCGTAACAGGATCAGATCCATTCTATTACAATCTAGAAAAACTCTCGGTTCTTTTTTTCTTTCTTTTACAAACAAACCAATCTCTTTAATGGAACTACACTCCCCTATTCTACCTACTCAACATATTTAGATTGAGAGCAGATGAGGTTGGTTATCCTTCATGTGATTACACGACGTGACTGTTTTTTTCATTTTTTTTTATCCGAGCTAGTTGGATTCATTTGGCTTCCATTTTTTTTAGTAATAATCATTGTGTGTGTTTTTTCTTTCCTCTCTTCCCTTTTCAAGCAGATACCACCAATTGTTGTCTGACTGTTTCTTTCCCTTTGTTTCATCATGTTTACTTGTTAAGTTAGTTACTCCTTAGTTTTATATATATATATGAATCACTGAATAGTCTTTGTTTGTTTCTTTGAGTCATGTGCCTAGGTACAACATCTTTTTCCTCTTGTGTGTCTCAATTATGATGTCCTTCATAAAATAAAGCCATTTACAAAAAATGACCCAGCGAGCTCTAACGTGTCCAAATCCCCTGGGCCCTGGATGGTCTTGCTTAACAAGGATTCTGGCCTGAGACTTTTGAAAAGTCTTGGTGGCAAAAACCTAATTTGACCACACCTTGCAGAGTCATCACCCAAAAACCTTGAAAATTCAATGATGTTCTGCACAAAATCTGGCCCTCCAACCTCACTTCTTTGTGCAGTTATTTCATTCCAAAAAAGTCCGTTTTTCTAAAACTACCCTCAGACCACAACACCTCCAAGCCTGTGCACAGTCTATTTTCATTTTCTTGCAAAAAAAAGAACCATTTTTTCAAGGGGCTTCAAAAAACGACTCCCAAAAATTCGATCAACAACTCCTGCAACTGGGTTGATGTTGGTCAAATTCTGGCCGCGGGCCTGGGAGTCGTCCTCCCAATCCAAAAAAAAAAAGAAAAACAATAAAATACATAATAAAAAATTGGGAGTCGTTCTCCCAAACCCGCCGATAGACTGGGCGGATTGGAGAGTTGACCTCATTGACTGGAAGGCTTTCCTTCTGGTCCATGAGGCTGTTGTGCCTCATTGACTGGAAGGAAATCCTTCTGGTCAATGGGGTTGTTGTACCTCATCAACCGGAAGGTTTTCCTTTTGATCGATGAGGTAAAACAACCCCACTGACCAGGAGGAAATGTCCAGTCAATTAGGAGGTGTACCTCACTGACGGGATTGAAATCCTTCCTGTCAGCAAGGAGTTGTGCCTCACTGACCGGAAGGAAATCCTTCCGTCAGTGAGGAATTGTATCTTACTGGCCAGAAGGCTGTTGTACCTTGTCGACCGGAAGGCTGTCCTTCCAATCGATGAGGTACAACTGCTCATTGACCGTAAGGATTTCCTCCTGGTCAGTGAGGCTGTTTTACCTCATCAATTGGAAAGAAAACCTTCTGATCGATGAGGTACAACAACCTCATTGACCAGAAGGAAATTCAAAACTTTGTCCCTTTTGATTTATTTTTCAAAAATCACTCCAGAGGGCATATCAAATTTGAACTGTACAGGCTGAAAGCTAGTGATCATGCCTTTCTTGCCATGTGGTTCATTTTTGAAGGGGTCTGTGATGAAAACAGGAAAAAAATAAATGCTGAAAATAGGCAAAAAACACAATACTTCCAGGCAAAAAAATGGTGTTAAGGGGTAAGTCCCTCTGGACTTGAAAACCCCTTGGCAAAGTCCTTGCAGGACTTTGATAAGTTAGGGCAAGCTCCCGAGCTCCTATAGATGGGGATGTTGAAAAACCCGGATTTTTGCCACTATTCATACTTCGGGGACCCTCAGGGCAATGGTGGGCCAGCTACGCCACACATATCATTAGCATAGTGTAGTGTTAGCTTTTTAAGCTACCCTAACACACTGCTAACCTTAGTAGCACAATTCAGCCAACTAACACTAAATATTTTTTGGTTTTTTTTTGTTAGTTGGTAGTGTAGTGTAGGCTGGGTCAGGACAAAAAAAACTAAGGCTACCTGAAATTTGTGTTAGCCAGGTTGTAGAGGTGTTAGCGGTTGGAAAAGCTATGCTACACTTTTGAATTTTTTTGTTAGTTGGTAGCGTAGCGTTAGCTGGGGTCAGGCAAAAAACTAACGCTACCAGAAATTTGTGTTAGTGCCATGGTGTTGTAGCGGTGTTATTAGTGCTAAAGTAAAAAGTAGTAAAATTTTTTTTGGATTGGTGGATGACACATATTTTAGAGTGTACCGGGTTAAGTTGGCTCCAGATTTAATTGTATCCTTGGAATATCAGAGATGAGCAGTTTAAGTTGGGCTAGCATTATTCCAGGAGTGTTGAAGATGCAATTGTTAGTACAAGACAAGAAAAGATAATAATGTAATGATTTCCCATTAAGCCCAACCACCTTGTGACTTTATTACTCGTACATTTAATTTGCTTTGAGTTGGTAAAGTTGCCCGTCAGAAAAGATGTTGATGGTTTGAGTAAAAGAAATGTGTGATACAAGCTTGGATCATCAAGATGTTCAGTCTCATACTATATCAGGGGTGAAATTTAGAGCTGTCTGGGGTCAAACTATGTCCAATGCAATCAATAAGAACCTGAATCTTATTCAACCCATTGGACCAAGTTTGAGCTCAGACAGCTCTAAATTTCACCCCTGATATAGTATGAGACTGAACATCTTGATGATCCAAGCTTGAAAACTGTTTGACTCATCATTCAGTTGATTCTTTTTGTGTCATTTGTGACATAGTTGACGACTGCTTTGTTTTCCTTTAATCTTGAGCTCTTTTTTGTTTTTTTTAATTCTGGGGTATGATTTGATGACTTCCTATAATCATAGGTGGGGGGATGATTCATTGATTCCATGTTTTGTGTCATTTTTCTTTAAATTCTGTGGCATTATTTGCTGACTTCCTATAACTTTATTGGTGGGGGGGGATGATTCCTTGGTTCTATGTTTTATGTTATTTTTGTTCTCATTCTGTGGTATGATTTGATCACCTCCCACTATTTATTGCATGGTGGTGTGTTATCTCATGTTAGCCTGACTTGTAGCGGGAATTTGCAACACTAAATGTTATTTAAAAGCCCGCTATGCTGCTAATTTGGGAAAATATTGTTAGCCGGAAAAAATATGCTACATAGATGAGAGAATCCTGTTAGTGAAAAAAAACTACACTACTTGCTAGTGTAGTGTGTGATCAATTGAAACTAACACTACAAGAATTCTGCAAAAAAAATGCTACACTACCTGTTAGTTTAGAGGGATGGGATTTCAACTAATGCTAACCAAATTCTAGGGGGAAAAAAACACCGCTACACTAACAGTTATTGGCCATGTAGCATAGTGTAGTGTAGTGTTGCTAAAAGCATGCACAAGATGGAGGAGTGTTCCCAACTCAAACTGAAGAGTAGAGACAAAAAGCCCATGAAAGCTCTCCACTTCACTCTTAGCCAATCCAGACCTACTCTCATCCTTGATTCAGGCGCCACAACTTCCATGTTCAACTCACCCTCATTTTCCCCATCTTTTCCATCCTCAAACCCTAAATAAGACCACAATTCCCAGACAAACTTGAATCCCCTTCACTAACTACTCCTTCAGGTGGTCCACCCAATCTTCCTAAAGAATCCACACACAAAAACCCTTCAGGTTTTCCTTGCAAAAGCGGTTCTGAAGATTCAAGCCATAAAATTGAAAACCTTCTCGTCAACCAAAGGGATCAAACGTCACCCATACCTGAAACCTCTCCCACTACTCCCACGGGCACCAGGCATTTCACCTGGGTCCCTGACAATCAACCAGCCCCCAACAATATATCCAGCCACATTGACCCTTCAAAAATTCTGTCCAACTCTTGCAGGACCCAACATTCAGCAAACACTGTTGCATACCTCAATGAAGAGCCAAAGTCTTTTAACCAAGATGTCAATTCACCTCACAGATCCGAATGGAACACTGTGATTGCCGCCGAGCTTGGTAACATGGAAAAACATCAAGTTTGGTCTGAGGTCACTCAAACTCCCGACATGCACCCCCTGTTGACAACCTGAGTATGTATTTTGCCGAAAAACTGACCAGGACGGTAACCTAACCAAATTCAAAGTCAGGTTATGCGTCCGCGGTTTTCTTCAATGAGAAGGCAGAGATTATTCCGTTGTATTTTCCCCCAATGCAATGGTGGGCCGGCTACGCTACCCGTAGCGGTAGCATAGCGTAGTTTCCGCTAACTCTACAGGATTTTCCGGCAAGAGTTAGCGGAATTGCGCTAACGCTACGCACCCAAGGCCCCAAGAAAGGGCCTGCTACGCTGAACTACAGCGCTGTTAGGGGCTTTTTGGAAGTGTTTTTGCCGCTACAGTCACTGTAGTGCAGTGCAAAGCCGCTACAAATCCGACTAACACTACACTGCGGCGGGCAAAAAAAACCACTGCTACACTATGCTTTTTTTGCCAAAAAGCGTAGTGTAGCATAGCGGCCCACCGCTGCCAACTGGAAGATTGACATTGTCACAGATCCTGCTCACTCTATGTGCCCTGAAAAAATTTGAGGTCCCCTGAATGGACATCAAATGTGCGTTCCTAAATGGCAAACCGGAAGAAACCCTGCACATCAAAATTCCTCAAGGTCTACACAGCAATCAAAATAAATGTCTCTGGCTCAACAAATCCTTGTACGGTGTTAGAACTCCTTTTGGGATGAGATGGAAGTTCTGTGAGGGGGAAATAACAGAAGATAATATTCCAGGTATGTATGAAACTATTACAACTGATATGGGTGGTTTAAAAGACCTGCCCCTCTATGTACTACACAAGAGCTAACACAACAAATTATTTATTTATTGTGGCAGACTAATGATAGAGAAAACTATGTGTAGCAGTCTCTAATCAGACTTAGATCAACGTTCATGTATGGATCTTACAGCAAAACCTATGGAAAGGATGAGTTGATGATGAGAGACAAAGTTGAATGAAACTTGTTTATGAGAAGATAGTGGAACTAAGAGTACAGATTTTGTTCCCCAAGGTATATATGTAAATGCTATATACCTCAGGGAACAAAATATCTGAGATAATCTAAGGTAACTACTAGATTGAGGATTGGATGAATGGTAGATGAATGCCTGGATGGGGAATGGATGAACGCCTCCATGTGTCATGGGGGAATACTGAGAGGGAAAAGAGGCCCTCCTTTTATAGTAAAATATGAGGCATTTTTGCTGGTGTGAATTGAACCATGAGTTCTGATTGGTCAGGATATGATGGCTGAACCATGCATGCTGATTGGTCAGAACCTGATGATTATCCTTGTGAACTGAACCGTGAATTGTGATTGGTCAGACATTGATGACTGAAAAATGTGTGAGCTGAACCAAGTGCTGTGATTGGTCAGAAATTGATGAGTAAAATATAAGAGTTGAACCGTGAGCTTTGATTGGTCAGAACTGATGGCTGAATCCTGTATCCTGATTGGTCGTGACTTTGTGACTGAATCCTGTATCCTGATTGGTTGAAGCTAATTATGTACTTAAATCTACTATCTACTATGTATTTAAACTATTTATTATGTATTTGGACTACGTTTTATGTACTTAGACTATTTGATATGATATATTAAATGCTTTAAATCTAAATATATATGGATATATGAGTGGGATAATTGATTCTTTACCACATTTGATACTTGAACCAATTTGGACCACCACAACGGAATCAAGCAGAGTCCGCGCTGCTGGAGTGGCACCACACTCTCACCAAGGCCTTCAAGGACATCTGACTGCAACCTTGTCAATCCAATCCATGTCTTTATTACTTGTCCAATCAATCAAAGCTGATGTTCCTCTATGCTCACGTCAACGATTTGCTTTTTGGTGGTACGTGGACACATGACCTCAAAGCAAAAATCAAAACTCAATTTGACATGGAAGACTTAGGACCATCCAATACAATGGATCCATCAAGCTTATCCAGGATAAATACATCAACTCCATTATGTTGGAATTTCAAATCCAAAAATTGACAGACTGCAATCCCACTTTCAAACAACTACCACAATCTGAAATTCACTCCATCCAAAAATCCAACAAACCCCCCTTCAGTTACCAACGTGTTATTGGACTCCTTCAGTATTTAGTACAATGTACAAGACCTGACCTAGTCTCCACTGTCAGCTTCTTTTCCCAATTCTTTGAAGACCCAAAAATAATTCACTACCAGGCGGCAAGACATGCTCTTTGGTACCTTCACCATACCAAAGACAAGATGTTGATACTTGGGCAAAACAATCTCAACCGAGGCCATAATTAATTAGTCAGTTACTCAGACTCAGACTGGAATGGATCAAAAGTGTGGAACTCTTACACCAGTTCTGTCATCTACTATCATGGAACCATTGGGTGGTGCATCCACAAGCAAGACGTTGTGGCGCTCTCATCAGCGGAAGGAAAGTATGTTGCCTTGACAGGATGCAATCCAGACCTTCTATGGGCATTGAATGTGCTAGAAGAAATTACCAGTAAACCCCCTTCCTTGACCCTGTACACAGACAAACAAAGCTCCATGGAAATCACAAAGAGCCTGATTTACCATCATGGAACATGACACATGAATTTGTGGTACCATTTCATCAGAAGTTTAATCATCCTCAAGTACATTCCTTCAACAAATCTGAAAACCGACTTGTTAACCAAAACTGCCAAACTGACAACCAAGCTCCTAGTAAAAAGCTCAGGATTTATGCAAGAAAATCAAGATTGAGGGGGTATATGGGACTTATGAGAATGATCTGTAACATGTCAACATTTGACATGTGTTTTAGTTTTGTCTATCTTAAATTACTTTGTTTTCCTTTTTCTTCATCCTGTTTTTCTGCTTCCTCCTAGGTCTGCCATCCCCTGCCCCACCGTTACGCCCAGGCTCCTTTACTGACAGAAGCATTATTGGCTGTCCAATAAGGTCTGCCATACCCTGCCCCACCTTTACACCCAGGCTCCTTCACTGACAGCAGCATCATTGGCTGTCCAATAACGTCTGCCATTGCCTGCCCCAGCATTACACCCAGGCTCCTTTACTGACAGCAGCATCATTGGCTGTCCAATAAGATTTATATTCCATTAACTGGACTCAGTGGATTTGGGAGACAACTGCAATATTTTTTATTAGTGGGACAACTCCCCGTCTTGCTGTGGGAATCAGAACAACAATTCCCAAAACCAATGTGGGTAGTTGCTAGTTTATCACACAGCCCTCAATTGGAGGGCCGGTGACCTATGGTTAGAATGTGTGCCACTTGCAAAGCAAGCCTCCCAAGGAGGGGCTTGTGCCTAATGCCCAGAATCTGGTGTGGAGGGTATGGATTTACTGGGGCATTTGACTCCATAATGAACAGAATCAGTCAATAACAACAGCTCCGCAGAGCTTTAAAAATCTACCCTTTAGTAGGCGGTATTCATACCTATTTCCTTTTTTTGGCCTTGATGAGATATCAGAAAGTACTCCATCCTGGCAATCTTGTACCAAGCTGCCTTGAACCTGGAAGTTTGGGATTTAAACCAAAGCAAGTATTATACTCTTGCCAATCGTGCCTATCAAGAATTATGTGACTCTTATGCTGGATTTATCAACTTATTGCCATCATTAATAAGGAGTATGTACTAAATTATTTGTCAGAATTGAACATGTAATCAGAGTCAGACTGCATGTGAAAGGAGGTTTTGGACCAGAAGGATAAAACCCAGCATTGTAAAATTTTGAGACAACCAGAAAAATTGAATAGTAAACCCAATCAGCCTCAAAGAAAATAGAAAAGAAAAGAAAATCAGACCTGAGACAACCAGAACAAGCGCTTGAGCTTAAGGAGGACTTTGATGGAGTACGACACAATGAGAGAGCGGGAGAGATGTTCACCTGAGGTGAGGGATGGAAATGAGAAACGAGATGAGGAAAGAAAACAACCAATACAAATAGTCAAAGAGTAAACCTAATCTAATGACAATTAAGGTTGGACCCTTTTCTCCTCCTCACTCATACTGTACTCAGCCCCTCAAACCTGTAGGTGAATGTTGAAGATACGCTGAAGCTCAGTCATACTGTCACAAATTTCAACATTTTGTGGATTTTTCAAGGCAGCCTGGAAGAGGCCAGTCCGCCTAGAGATAACAATATTTGGTCATAGAGAAGGCTAGATCCAGGGCTACACTGTGGTACCAGCAGCTAGTGAAATTTTCATGGGGAAGATGGTATTTTTGGATGTGCAATTTTTACCACCAAAATATCCAAACTGTTGGTGCCAGCCCCTCTTTTGGAGGCTTGCTTTGTGGGTGGCCCCATGCCAGCCATTGGCCACCGGCCCCCCAATCAGAGGGCTTGTGTTAAGCTAGGGGTAGTTGTGGGAGTTATTCTCCCAAGATTTGGGAGTTGTTTTTCCAAGTCCCTAATTATATATGAGGTTTCGACACGCAACCCACAAGTTTTGAAGGTGCAAACCATCAGACGTCAATGGGTCAGTGCTTCAAAAACCCGGTTGAAATTATAGGTTGCGCGTACAAACCCCCAAACCTGGTTTGGGGTGGGTTACAGATTCAATTAGACTGTCGAAACCATGGGCCGCATGTCCAATTTTTCGAAAATGGGAAAAATATGTATTTTGCCATAACTTGGGCATTGAACAACATAAATGAATAAGAATGGCACCAAAATAAAGTTGAAACTTTAAACTTTTATTTGACAAAACATGATTGTGTCAACACATCAGCCGTGAGAAATAAAGGGCTCATGCCTCCAAGGGGCATAAAGATTGGATGTGGTGGCGTGAAAATTTAGTACACAATATATAAGCTTGGAAATATTATATGGTAGAATTAATATTAAATCAATATCTTCACCATGAGTTCACTTAAAAAATTGAAACAGATTCTGAAGAAGAGCAAGAATTAATGATATTATAAAAAAATGGTGTTGGAAAAACAACCCCCAAAGATTGAGCAAACAGCCCCCACAACTGAGGCAAGGTCCAATGTGGGAGTCACTCCTTAAATCCACTGGGATGAAAGTTGTTTGTCTAAAAGCAAACAAATAAAAATGGGAGTTGTTCTCCCAAATACACTGTTGGACTCAGCAGATTTGGGAGTCTTCCCCAATGACTGGAAGGATTTACCTCCAGTAAGTGAGGCATTTGTACCTCATTTGCCAGATGATGTGGTCTTTGTACCTCATTGATTTGAAGGAATTCCTTTGAATCAATGAGGTACAACAAAACCTCATCAACTGGAAGCATTTACTTCTGGCTGATGATTTTCTTGTACCTCATCAATTGGAAGGAAGTCCTTCCAATCAATGAGGTACAACAACCTCATCAACCGGAAGGATCTGCTTCTGGCTGATGAGGTGTTTGTACGTCATTGATTGGCAACAACCTCATCAAGTGGAAGGGTTTCCTTCTGTCTGATGAAGTTTTGGTACCTCATTGATTGGAAGGAAGTCATTCCAATCAATGAGGTACAACAACCTCATTTACCTCCAGTTTATGAGGTACAAAAACCACATCATCTGGAAGGAAATCCCTCCAGATGATGAGCTACAAAGCCACATCAGCCGGGGCCCTTTGTACTTCAGGGTGGCACCCACATGAAGGTGCCACCATTTTTTTTGTTTCCTTTGTATTATGTTCCATGAATTTACATTTCTCATGTATTGTATGTACATCTCTTCATATCATTCATTTTATTTTCAGTTCAAATAAGTTCCATTAGCTTACTTTTATTCCTTTCTTGTGTGTTCTAATAAGAATTCAATTTAATTCAATTTCTTATCTTTTATTATATGTTCTCATTCCTTCTTTTTTTTGTTTTTCTATATCCCCTGCCTCTATTGTCTTGTCTATAATTTGAATTTTCTATCCTTAATGAGAAAGATAGCAAATGCAAATTATAGAGAAGAAAAATTGAGAAGGATAGCAAATTCAAATTATAAACAAGAAAATAGAGGAAGGGGATATGTGATAAAGGAAAAGAATGTCACATAAATGAAAAGAAAAGAAAGGCTGAAAGATATCAACATTTGTAACCTCCTTCTTTCTCTTTTTATTCATGTGCATTGTATTTTAATAAGGTAGTGAAGGATTGATTTAATTTTATTTTTTGAGGGTCAGGTAGTGGGTTTTGGAGGCGCGACCCCTGTTTTCGATGGGGTTTTTGCACCTTTGACCCACCCCTGACTTTGGGGGGCAGGTTTTGTACCCACAACCCTCATTTCCGGTGAGGAAATTGAAGGTACAACCCATAGGGGTCGAATTTTTAAAAATTTGACCGGCAACCCCCAACTCCGACCGGATTTTTAGAGGTGCGACCCCCCAGACGACCTGGCGACCAAAGGGCTGGGTCGCACCTTCAAAACCCGTGGGTCGCGTGTCGAAGCCTCCTATATATATTCAAGAAAAAGTTGTCACACTACACATAAATTAAGTGTCCTCACATCAATCTTTTTTTGTTTTCCAGTGGCAGGAAATAAAACCAAAGCTTTGATGCTTCAGTACACCTATAGGCAAAAAAAAACTGTTTCTAGACAAGTGCCCGAGTTTCTTTTTTTTAATTAGTGCTGGTTGACTCCCCTGTAGAGCCAGATGCCAGAGCTTATTTACAGTTGGAAAGCTAAAAATTCAGCCTTTCCACTTCTAAATTAAGATCTGCAGGGGCTGCAGATGGTGAAGGGAAGTCTTCCATTTGACTTCCCTTCAATCAACAGTCCCCCTGTAGAGCCAGATGCCAGAACTTAGAAAAGCTAAAAATTTAGCTTTTCCACTTCTAACTTAAGATCTGCAGGGGCTGCAGTTGGCAAAGGAAAGTCTTCCACTGTCGATCTACAGCTCCCCTAGCCAGACGCCAGAGTCTGTTTGCAGTCAAAATGCTAAAAATTTAGCTTCTTGACTGGCAAGTTAAGATGTGCAGCCCCTGAAGATGGCCACATGAAGTCCTCCAACATGATGTTGCAGAATGTTGATGTGTCCCTTTACAACTTCTGGCTGCTCCTCCCTAAAGAATGTTCAATCAACACACACACACAAGTGATGAACAGATAGAACAAACCCTCATCTAAGAACGCTCAACCAACCAAGATATCGGAGATCAAAGACACATTTACATAAAAGTTGCAAATATGTATAATGAAAGCAAAACAATCTAGCATTGTGGATGAGTGACAATGAATAGATGTAGCGATTTTTTGTTGTTGTTTGTGATTACTAATTAAAATCATGGGGGGGGGTCTATACAAACCAAATGTATATAGAAACATATAGAAACGACGAAGAAAAGGCCACAAGAATGAGATCGATCAACACCCATTGTAGCAATCTATAATCCTTTATTAAATTCAAGGTAAGGATAATTTTTGCCAGTACGAGGGTCGATAAGATTTGAAAACTGTTCTTCTAATTCATTTGGCTGAATTTTAGCTCGTTGGGGGAAAGCAGCGATGGCTGGAGGGAGGAAGAAAAAGAGCGATCCGCCGATCAATCCTGTTCATCAATCCCCCACCAAGAAAAAACGCAAACACAAACATAGGGTAGTGTTAGAAACAAGATGGATTTCGACTGGATTGAATACATGTGAAGCGGGGAAATGGACCTACCAAGATTGGCGATCAATTCGAGAGCTTTTCCCCTTGGACCAGCGAATGTACCTCTTTTTTGTAAGACGGTTATGATCAGTGGAGGGAGGATTAGAGTAGGACTGTGGATAAAAAGAGTTAGTGGAGTAGCGAACATGGATAGAATTTGAGGACGAAAGGATATCAAATGGAGAGTTTATTTACATATTAGTGAGGACGCGAGAGGCGGCGGTCTGACCGATAGCGTAAGCGCCGGCGATTCTGGACTTGCCGAGGGCATGTTCGGGCTCAGTGGCTCCGGGAGGATAGAGATCGATTCCGTCTCGGAGTTCTTTCCAGCGCATGAGACCTACATTAACGCAGCCGGCGGAGGCTACGGCGACGAAGGGCACGAAGCGGGCGAGCAGGAGGCCAGTCTGGGGACCGACACGTCTGGCCAGTCGGGGCACCAATCGGTTGAGGCCCACCGCAAGCCCCACCGACGTCGCCGTCGCACTCACATACGCATTCGCTATCTCCCCCGTACTCATCGCCGTCGATTTGTTCGCATTCGAGTAGTTCACACACACGTTCAACGTCTGGTTCGCCCATTGCCATCCAACAATCGAAGCCAACGATGGATTCGGTAGTAGAAGACCCGTGGCAATGATCAGATTAGTCGGTACAAATGCTGACATTCTGAAGGGCAATGGTATCGGCTCTTGAGTATCTGGATGCAGTGAGGCTTCGACGACTATCATAAAAAGAAAAGAAAAAACATCAAAATTTTCAAGCCATGATGATATAATAAAAGGACGACAAACCTTGCTTGGCAGCCCAAACCTGTTCCTGGTCGGCAAGTGAGTGATCCAAATCAGCTCTCTTTGCGGCCGCATAATCCTTCAAGAGCTCTTGAGATTTTCGGATTTGGTCCTCAGAGTTCAAGAGGGTGAGGGGAGAGGTGATGTCGATAAAGTGTCGTAATCGTCCATCTGTATTCTTCGAGTTTCGTAGCGGAATGATCTCGGATTGTCAGCTCTTTAACTAGCTATCTCCATTGGCTTCTTCCCTCATGACCATCTTGACGGCCGATAAAACGCACAGTAAAAACGCACAGTAGGTATTCAAATCATAACGCGATTTCTCTACATAATCATAGAATCAATCAGAAACTCTGGTTTATTTTTTTTAGGAGAATGCTCAGATAACTCAACTGATGTCGATCGGTTCAAGTAGGCTCGGCTTGGTCTCCATTTTGGGGTTGGTGTTGACCTTTTTTTTCAGGGGAAGTGATTTTTTTTGAGAAGTGGCTGGAGAGCGCGAGAGCTGTGACAGCTCATGAGACACTCACCATACACTCAAGCATGCAAGCTGCATTTTCTGTCAAAGCAAACCACAACTTCCGGCGTGAAGGAGTGTGACAACAGATTTATTTCCAAGCAGAGAATTCAGATGATAAAGGTACATACACATGTTGGTAGAAAAAGGAAAATGAATCACTAAGGCCCTGTTTGGCACCTTCATAAGGGTTGGTGTAATATTGAACATTTAAATCAATAAAAACCAGACTGTCCATATAAATGTCACAAAATTGGTATAGAATGAAAGAAGTTTACCTCCACCATGGTTGACAAGATAAGAATACATTTATTGGACCATCTCTAGCATCATAATAGCAATGTTACCCTTCATATCTGTTTCAAGTGCAATATTAATATTGAGATGCCAATGACAGCCTCAAGTCACATGCCCATTCTGATGTCACAAATGATGAAGCAGGTAGCACTCTTTCTTTGTATGTATGTATCCCTCGAACTTAACACAAGTCCCGGCCCTGCTGCGCAGGGCAGAGACCCTCCGGGGGCCTCTCACGAGAGACTTTGTTAAGCTCGTGTATCCCTATTTTGTTATATTTGTGCCAACAGTTTGGCTCTTATTGAATTGAATTTTCATAATACACCACTTTTTATGACTTTGCCAAATGGGGCCTAAATGTAAATGAGCAAAGAGGTTTTGGTGTTTACAATTGGAAACATAAAAATATCAAACACTACATGGGACATGAAAATTAAATTAATAGTTTAACCTTAAACAAACAAGGTCATAGATTATAACAAAAAAAAAAAAACCAAGACAATACATTCCAAATATTCAGCTCTTTAGGTGATTCCGCCGGGGCAAGAGTGAACTTGGAGGACTATCAACCGTACAATAGCCTTCTTTTATAGCCTGTATTCCTCAAACAAAAGTCATTCACACGCCTTTTGTTGCTTTACAACCACTCGGTTTTTCTTCAACCACACTACTCCTGCACAAGGTAATCAAGCAATTTAGGCAGCATCGGTACGCTTGATGTCAACGTCTCAGTCCGAGCACCTGATCATCTGATCAGGCAATTTTTATCCCCTATCCAACACTGCCCCTTAAACACCCGACACCCATCTCCACGTTAACAACTCCCTTGCCATAGTTGAACCACAATGGGGTGTAAACTAACATATCACCGGCGCTAGGAATTATCCAATTCCCTTGCCATAGTCTAACTACAAATGGTTGTAAACTAACATATGACCGGCGAAAGGAATTCTCACTGGTCGTCAGCTGTGAGTAATCCAGGTGCAGGTAGCGCAGTCAAGCCCCATTCTCTTTTTTTTTTTTTTTTGATTTTTGCGTTAGTCATAGTCAAACTTCAAATAGCTTCCACAGCAACATATGACTGCCGCCAAGGGTGCCCATTGGACGTAAAGCATGCAAGTAACTCGTTTTTTTAAATTTCTAAGTCCTATCATTCTCTCATATCGCATCGAGGCTAACATTCCTTTGGTAATCCAAGACACTTGATGACGATTTGGAAAATATTTTTTTCATTTGTTGTTGATTATTGAATGACAGCGGATTTCTAGATATTTTTAGGTAATCATTCTAATTGATATTTTAACAAATGAAGGACATCACAAGACCTTTCTTGATGTAAGACAAGGCGGGTGGCCCAGCCGGCCAAAGACCCTAGTATTATAAATACAAGCAGCAAAGTTATGTACATACTATAGGTTATGTTCTTGTGTCAATTTCTTATTGTTCAACATTTTGCAAGTCCATAATATCTTTGTTCTCAATCCCTGCCTCAAGTTACCTGTTCCGTACCTGTGTTGACATAAATTACATTTCAAAGCCAACACAGCTCCAATCGAATGACACAAAGAGCATGTACTCTTCAGTTAAGACACTTCTAACCCTTCTCCCTCTCGTTGTGCACAATTCACGGCTGATAACTCTTTTGCCAACTCTAAATTCCAATTCGCACCCAACACAGGGCAATTTTGATGCAACCCAAAGCATGCAGTGTTCAGTTCATTTATTTCAACCCTTCTCTTCTTTCGTGTGTACAATTCACGGCTGACGACCCATTCACCAAATCCTATAAGCCAATTCTTGCCGACTTGTCTCTCAATGTTCATTATCCTGGCTTGCACGTTTTACTTATTTCAAACTGCCTGCGTAGTTTTAACTTTGGATCAAGTAGTTGGGTATAACCTTAAGAGATTCATGTTATTCATAGAAGTCAGTAACTTCCCTCTTGTTATTATCATTTATTGCACTGATGTTTGTTACAGGCATGGTCTGTAACGATTATATCTGGACACGAGACTGCATCAACTAATTCTTTGCCAAGGTTGAGATTCAATAGGACCCAGACAAGCCCCCATGGAACACAGTAACCTAAATTCCCATATTTTTTCAAAATCCATACATTTTTAGAGCTTATTCATACATGTTTCGTGTGTAGGTCCAAAGCTTGCCCAAAAAATTCATACATTTTTGGTGCCTATGTTGCTGCTGGGGGGGGGGGGGGGGGGTGCACAAAAAAATCTGAAAGCTGTCGAGGGGGGGGGGGCAAAAGAAATTGAGACATGAGATGGAGTCATTTTGTCATCACTGCTTGCCAAGCTGGTTTGTACCACCTTCATGGGCATTGCTGGCAAGGCTTACCAGCTTGACCAACATTAATGCTTATCAAGCTTACCAGCCTGACGGATATTGCTTGACAAGCTGCTACAGCTTTTACCTGCTTGACGGGCAGCACTTGCTGAGGGGTAGATCTTGTACTAGCTTGATAGGCAGAAAAGCCTGTTCATCAAGCTGTTACAGCTCCCAGATTCATACATCTTTGGTTACTACCCCCCTCCACTCATGAAATGTCCATACATTTGGGGTTAGTACCCTTACAGGCCAAAATGGCCATTCATACATCTGGGGTGTGTATGTTTTTTGGTTTTTGACCAAAAATTCATACATTTTGGTTACTGTGTTCCAGTGGGGCTTTCCTGGGTCCTGATTCAATCGATTCCGCTTTTGATAAATGCACTAATTCTATACAACCATTGCCTATGAGTTGACATCTCAAACGTTGGGCAATTCAGCCAACATTTCAAGCTCCATTCTCTTCTCTTGCGGATCGTGCCACCTGATCATGCCACACAAAAAAACCAGAAAAAAGAAACACATTCAAAGTTGTACCGTACAATAAGTATTTATTGCTCAAATATGAGTGCCACTTAAATATGAGTGCCACTTAAATATGAGTGCCACTTAAATGTCAATGTTCCTTACAGAATAACTGCGACTAAGTATTTGTTCAAATACATAAAGAAGGGTAGCGACAGGGCCTGCTTAGAACTGACCAGCTATTTTCATACTGTTACAATTCGCGATGTCCGACCGTTACCCCGCAATGACGAGGCTCTCCCTGCACATGGAAAACAAACAAATGGTATACTATGGAGATGTCGAGAGCGCTAAAAAGCAAGTTGAATCTGGAAAGGCCGATAGAGCGACCTTAACTGAATTTTTCAAGTTAAAAAGGAATAATGCAATGGGATACACAAAGAGCGCGAGGGAAACTGGTGGCAAGGGATCTGTTTTCTTATCAAATACCCAATGAGTTTTATTTGACCGCTGACAAGGTATGGCGACCTCGGGAAAAAAATAGTGACACAGTTGATTGCATATACTATGCATCGCGACCCAAGGTGAACGGTACTACCTTCAAAGCTTGCCGGATTACTCCTTCAGCACCAGATTTCAACGATACCAATTCCCTATTGCGCCGGCCTTTGCAATGACAATCAACAAATCACAGGGACAGTCGATGGACAATGCTGGTGTCTTCTTACCTCGGCCATACTTTGCGCATGGGCAATTGTACGTGGCGGTATCAAGGGTAACCAACCCAGATAGCCTTTTCCTGGGAATTGTTGGTTCAGATAGGACAGATAAAATACCACGAATGTGGTTAATTTGCAGGTTATCAAGTCCATGAAAACACACCGGTGCTTTAGTTTACACTCCATTTGTAGATTTAGAGGAATATTGACAATTGTTTAGTTGTAATTGCCTTACAGATGGTTATCGGTTGTCTGTAATGTGTTAAGGCAGTCGGGTCTTACATATGGTTATTGGTTCTCTGTATTGTGTTAAAGCAGTCGGAATTGTATCGTGGTTTATGTATCATCCGGGGATCCTGTGCGGCGGCGAAGCCGCCCTGTTCCCTAATGGATTAAAAATATGTGATTCACACAACATGTTTTAAGCTTTGTTTTTTAGGCCTCTGTTAACCTGTGATGATAAAGTTGAGCTCACAAAATTTACAACAATAAAGAATATCAAACTGCTATTGCCAAGCACATCCATAAGACAGGGATAAGCATTCACCCAACAGGGGATTGGCCATGGAATCAGTAGCCGATGTCTTCAATGAGTAGTATTGAAAGATCAACAAAAAAGAACAATTGAGGAATCCACTTAAAAAAAAGCTCAGTATGTAGCCTTAACAGGTGTTTTATATGAGAAAATAGAAGTAAATACATACTGTCATTACAAGATATAACGCAACATTGCAAGTCTTTTAAAAAAGGAGAGAAGAAAAAAGAAAAATTCCAACCAAGATGGATATAATGTGATACGGAGAAAAAAGCAAGATATGAATCAGAGAGAGAAGACAAGTCAAAAAAAAAAAGTAGATATACGTAAGGAGTATATAAACACAAAAGTGGCTACTAAAAGAATTAAATTGAACCAAGGGGAAATGGAGAAAAACTAAGGTGGAAGATGATTCAATGGGAAAAGACCAAAACTAACGAGAGAGAAAACAAATAATTGATTCGAGCATGATCTAATCGGCATCCATAGCGAGGACGGGATGAGGATGACTGTCAGGAGTGTGGCCGTTTTGCCCGTTGGGGTTCTGATCGACAAGATTAGGTTTTGGAGCGATTCCATTGACAAGTTGGGTGGTATCATTCCCATTGACTTTCGAGAGGCCATTGGTGGTAGTATCGCCGGTGACAGTCGAATGGCCGACGAGTTTTTCTTGGATGAACTCGGTGATCTTGTCCCACTCTGATATCAAAATCTGACTCGGCCTGAATTTGTCTACAAAAAAAAATAAGAAGGGCGGGATGCATGCTTGAGTCTTGATGAAATCCGCAAAACGGACTGGCAGCCACAAATCTCGCACAACCCCAACTCACCGGTCATGGTAACCTTTCCATATGGATATTTATGTTTCTTGCTTTCGACAGCCACTCGGTCTTCTTCACTAGAAGGCAAGAATGCCGCAGATATCTAACGAGGACGTGAAATTGATATCAGTTGTATGCCCGTTGAAATCATGATGATAAATAATTGAACAAATACTGACATTGTAATGCCAATCGCAGTCGGCCTGAAGTTTAAGAGGAAGCTTTCTGAGGCTAGGGATGTGGACTGAGGCTTTCAACCTGACAGAAATGTCTATTTGATCTCAATGAGAGAAAATAGTTAAACTTTTGGGTAATTACAGGAGGGAAAGAATAGGGAGGGAATGATGATTGAAGATTGACCTTTGAGCTCGCAAAGCATAGGAAGGGCGCCACAGCCTTCGCCCAAGCAGATAAGCACAAGGTTTTCACAATCCGATAATCTGTCGTCAACTCAAAAGCCACTGAAGGTCAGCTCTCTCGGCTATTTTTGAACACTTGTAACTCTGGTATAGTCGCCCCGTTTTGAAAGATGGGATTTGACTGACGAGATGAACTGGTTCCAAATCCAGTTGGCCATCCGTTTGAGCGTCCTTGATTGCTCCATTTTTTTGGCCTGTTCGTTTGTGGGAGATTCACGTGAATCAGAGATAAGCAAAACGGGTTTCGGTATTGTGTGTTGAGAAAGCTCACCACTACGCCCATGGCCACATCTGAGAGATACGAGGGCAAGACTTGAACATCAAATAGTCCGTAACCGTTCTTTCGGATCCAGTCGAGCAAGACCTTATTGTATGCGATCTATGATCCACTTGAGGCAATCGATCAGGCTAAAATCTCTTGTGGACAGCCTAGACCCACTCACAAGTGCATTGTTTTCGTCCTGTAAGTTCGTCGATTCCGTGAAGATTTCATTGCGAAGGCTTCCCCTGTTATCATGGTGATATAGTATTCAGTCAGAGATTTCATAAAATTTCCATCAATCTAATCATCCAATGAAAAGAAAAACTTACAGGTCGTGCATGAACAAGACCAATGTTTTGCTATCATAAACATTGTCCCTGTAGAAAGAAAAGTTATCAAACAAGACACGGGGGCAGAATGATGACAGAGGCATACGTGACCATGATCTGATTTTGATAGGATTTTGAGAGGCCAGAGTTTTGTTGGTCGTGGGGTGGAATGGTGCACAGACCGTGGGATTCATACAGATCATACGACCGATGCATTTTGAGGACGTCTGTGAAAAAATAAAAAATAAAAACCACAATTCAGTGCGAGTAAGAGGGTGTTATGAGATTCTACGAGGGTAACGTGAATGTTTACCTGAAAGGGGAATGCTGAGGCCGTCCATCTCAAGCTCTGTTTATGAAAGGTGGCGGAAGGATGAACATGAGCATGGAGCGAAATGGTTACGAAAGATCAACTTACCATGCTTAGCGGATAGCCCTTGTCGGGGCAGTGATTTCCAAAATGCTGATTGGATTTTCAAGCACTCATCTACGGTCTCTGTTGCTACATCACTAGCAACAATTGCACATCCCAGCTTAGGTGGCGCCTCGCCCATTAAAACTTTAATACACTCGGTAGCTGATACTGCAAGGGATTCCAGATGATAACCACCCTGTTGAGGATCAAGTAAATCAGTCTATGGTTTCAGTAGGCAAATGGGGAGAAGATAGATTTTTTAATCACCTCAAGTGCAAGGACAGTTTTTCCGTTGGCTAGTGAAGATAACATGTAGGTCATGTGGGCGAAGCCATCGGGTGTGACATTACATTCTCCTAGTGGGTCATTCTTGGCTGCATCGAATCCAGCCGAAACTATAAACAGCTTGGGAGTCAACCTCAAGTGCAAGGCTTGAATTCTCAGTAGGAGTATCAGAAACCACATACCGATTACAAAGTCCGGGTCGAATTCCATGGCTATCGGCATTACAAGGCGTTGGAAAGCGTAGATGTAATCCGCGTCACACATTCCGCCCTCTGGCCAAGGTATGTTGACCGTACTAAGCAGCCATCAGAAGGAAATGCATTAGTTAAGTGATGTCAGGCGCCACTCAAGACGCCTAAATTGGTTGAGCTACGCAAACTTACAAGCCTTGGCCATCTCCCTCTCCGACTCGATTACTGCCTCCCCAATCATTTCCCGGGTAAAAGTATTCTGTTCGATTGTCTTGCAGAAAGCGATGGATAGAAATATACAACACGCTCGAATCATGATAGAAAGACCGCTGGATCCCGTTGCCTAGGATATTATGATTCCACAAGGAGCAGGACAATTTATGGCTTCAGCTAAGCGGATTTTCCCAGTGATGATAAGAATCAATGAACCAGCTCAAAAAATTCATGCAAGCTTACCGTGGTGTACATCCCTGATTGGAAAGAAAATAAAGCCGTTTGTTCAAAAAGAATCTAATGTGGATTCAAACTTCATGGATGATAAGGGTACTCTGACTGACCAATCGACCAGCAAAACTTTCTTCACTTTTTGCGGATAAATCGTTCTTAGCCATTTGGCCGATATAGCCGCGTTATTAAAGACACAGAATCCAGAGGGATCTTCTGGTTCGGAATGGTGCCCGGGCGGTCTGACGACGGCAAAGCCATTCTTAATTTTCCCATCCATCACCGCCCGGCACATTTCGATCACGCCACCACACGATAGCCGGGCACAGTCAAACGTCTCGGCATTCACGTAAAGGGACAATCGCTGGAAGTATGCCGAGCGGTCTTTCAAGTCCTGTAGCGACATTGCTGGGACGTGCCAAGCCAAATATACATATGTTATCAGTTTTGACTATTCTAGTAAAATCTTGTCCATTTTTCAAACTTTGTTTAAGGTAGATAGCAGGAATAGCGTAGTACATTGCAGTTGATGGCAGCGGCACAAATATGGGTAGATCTTTGAAATTCACGAGGATGAGACGGAGTTCTTCAGATGCACTTAAGCATAACTCACAGGCAGTTTCCTCTATTCGTTTCCAATGTCCCTCACTATGAACTAGCATGATTTCCTCCTTGGTGGCTCTTCGGATTTTGACGTGCTCCAAGTGAGATGTCAACTTCTCCTCTTCAACGATAATAATTTTGTTGTTTCCGTTTTTTATGGTTCAATTTTTTTTGGAAAGTGATTTATGAACACGCAAGGCAGAAAGATAATGAAAATCAGTAACTTATCCGTCTAATCTTACAAGGCGAAATCAGGGTAATTTCCTCTGGATGGATATTTTGTACACGATGATGAGGCCAACAGGAAAAAAAAATGGCAAAATGTAATGAAGGTCTCCTCAACTTGAAACTTGATTCATGATTCGTGAGATTCTTGTGGGTCGTTCGGGTTCCTCATTCTCATCGTCCTGGTCCTTGATAGTATCGAAGGGGACATCGGGCTTCCAATGTTTAAGCATCTGCTGGGAGTGACATATCCCAGTTCGGGAGGGCTTTGATGAAGAGGTAGGCAGAAGGGGCTTGAAAGGAGTTGAGCTGGACCTTCCGTTTTGCTGCTCTTGGGCCATCGTTGGACAACGGGATATTCTTTCGTAGAAGTCGTTCTGAGTTTGTTGAGGTTGTTGATAGAAGTCAATGTGGCCGAAAGCCTCTCTGGCTGCACCCGCCTGGGAGCCACTCACAAAGGGGGCTCCACTAGTTCATCCGCAGCCAGGCTTTTTTTAAGTGTGAATGTAAAACCAGCTTGATATCTATACATGTGATCACCCTTCCTCCATGCAGAAAATCTCACGCCAGGCCACTGTTTCTGCCAAGCTTCCACAGACTTGCATCCCACCACTGAGCCGGAAAATGCAGGTGAATCATGTGAAAAGAAATAAATTTGCAAGCTACATAAGCTACGGTTGCCAAAGTAAAAGCAGAAGGAAAAATGATCCCCACAGTATCAACATTAGTTTCCAAAGTTGTAGAACTGCTAAGAGTACCTTCACTTGAGCTGGAGTCAAGATTCTTAGAGCATCCACATTTTTCCAATCAAATCAACCAGTGCACTGCCAGCATTATTAGTGGGTTGATAATATCCAGGTCTATCTGGGATACACTCAACCCAGTTAAACTTGGTTTCATCTCAACCAATAAAATATAAAGCAAAGGTAGCACCTTGGATTTATATTCCATAGGTTGGAATCCGGCCCAGCTCAACTGGGTTGAGAGTATCCCAGCATTACCTCAACCCAGCTAATAATGCTGGCAGTGGTGGGGAAGGACAAACACAACAGGATGAAGAATACTCACAATTGAGTGCTCTGCTCCACTACGGGCTTCTTCAAAGATTTGTTTATTTAGAGCCAAGATATTAATGAATACCAATGTGCCAATTCTGCACCACAATTCATCAATACAGTAACTTGTAAGGTAAAGAAAACTCCACATGTAATGCTGGTAACTCCACAACACACATATAAACAAACTCTGCAACACAAACACACACATGAATTCATTTTATTGTAATAAGATTGTTGATACTGATCCTCTGATTTGACAGTGTGGTTCTTCAATGATTCAATTATCCCTCTATCCCTCTCTTTTCCTCAAATCTCCACCCAATCTCACTCTCACACCCATCACATCATCCCCTCCTCTGCTCCATGAGGTCAGTGTATTCCAACATGTTGTTTTAACCTTGGCTGACACCTGCCATTTTCAACCCCTTGACAAGCCTCTAAAACTCTGCCCTGTTGGAATAGTATGCTTATAGTGGTATTTGGTATGTCTCAACCATAACACAAAACAATCCTGTATATAGTCTATACAAGATTTTTTCTGAGGTTTCCTTCCTCAGTGAATCAGAACCATTATATTCTCACTCTCAAAAGTGTCACAGGACCTTCAGTCTGTGAAATTCAGGTTCCCCATCCCCTGTCTATTTCAACATGATCTACATGCATCATGTGTCAACCACTTAGTAAATACCAGAATACCTAGTATTTACCACATGCTAGCAAGCCTTATAAACCCTCTACATATTATTGTTTTACCTTGTATAGTTTTGTTTAGTGTTGTTTAGTGTTGTTTAGTTTTATCTGGTTTTGTTTCATTATTATTTTTCAATCCCTTCATAATTATCATGGCCAAAACCTTGCCTTAATAATAATTAAGAGACTTTACTTATATTTATTTAAATACTTTATTATTTAATTATTAGCATATTGTCACGCTGAAACATACTTACAATTAATTACACTTAATATTTGCAAGTATCCCACATAATTGTAAACACATGTACACTAGATCTACTTAGAACAAAATCAATGTACATGATGTCATTAAGATCTGACAGTGATCACACTAGCTGATCTTGATCACATCAATGTACATCTGAATTGATAGACTGATCCTTGTTGAATCATGCTGTGCCCTGCACATCAATTGATCAACTGATTATTTGATCCCTCTGTGCGCTGCAAGAAGCTCCTTCCTTGGGCATGTAGAATATATAAGGACCTTAGATCTTCTATAATTGTCCCCCAACCCATTACACCGTCACATATTCAGCAGAACTAGATTATTTAACCCTCCACAGTTACACTCAACCTATATAGCAAAGATCAACCTTGTTCTCTTATATACAAATACCTACAAGTCCACAATCTTCATTTATTGCGCTGAATATCCTTGTAGTGGCCATAAGGTCTTGAACAATTCTGGAAGCAGTACCCCTTTTTTTATTCCATTCTTGTTCTAAGATCTTAGCACCCACCCCGTGGTAAGTCCCAAATTACTACACACCAAACCATTCCCTGGCTTTAAAGGCAGCAGGAAGAATCAGAGGGCAGACTCTAGATTTCCCTCCCAATTAACTTGGTTGAGAAGATTCTACTGTCCTGGTCAAGGCTAGAATATTAACCCCTTGATTCTTCTGTTTAAATACAGGAATCCCTTCCAAACCATTTCTTTCCATCAACACTCATAGTACAACCAGGAATTATACAGGTTAGTAATATAGAGGCTGACATCATGTGTCAAGCAACTCTCTCAGCCTAGCTGAGCCTTACACCAAAACCCCTCACTTGTTGAGGTTGGTCCCTTGTATTGCTGTTCTGATCTGCCTGGTACTCCTGCCCTCCATGATCATCCAGTCCCTGTGCTTCCCACAACATGAAAAAGTCTTCCACTTGTTTTACTGCCCTAGCTCCATGCATTCAATATGACAATGCAGTTTTGCCTGATTTTCTGTGTGCATTCCTTTGGTTGCATTCCTCCCAAACTTATGAATCAGACTTTGCTGAGCCTTAAGCTGCAGAACATCATATATAAACACCACAATTTTTAAGTTGATTTAACTAGAACCATTAGCTAAGCAAAAAAACACATCTTTGGTTAAGCCTTAAGGCTAGTCAAATTTGATGGGCCTCAACCAGCCATTAAGGGATTCTGGAACATGTGGTATACAGAAAAGGAAGGTTTAAAATTGGTATCAAGGCTAGTTTGCATCACTGCTAGAAAAAGTCAGCACAATGCTGGGGACCGCCATATATAGGCACCACAACATGCATCTCATGCCCAATGAAGGTGCAACTCACCCAATGTGTGGGACATCAAGTGGACCTAGCTAGTACGTTAATAGGCATTCTGTGCCAGCCTTAGAGACACAAAACCTTGCTCAAAATTGTTCCTTTTGATTATTTGTAGAAAATAACTTGTTTTTCATTATCTATTATTATGATAAAAAGTTTGATATCTATTTGCATCATTTTCAATATGATGATAAATGATATTTGATGGTTTTCATGTTTTTAATCATCTTCTATTCATACTTAATCTTCCAGAGCTTTGTTTTATCTTTATAAATCTAATAATTTGATTATCAAAGCTTAAGTTACTCAATTTTCAAGCAATCAAGCTTAAAAATTGCAGAGATTCAATTTGATGATTAAATACTCCCATTTAATTATCAGAATCCATTCTAATTTTACATGAAAAAGATTGGAGTTTGGTTCCAGCTTCTGTGACACCACCCCAGCACTTTAAATATGACTCTCACTCACCCAAGTTCAACTTTCCTTGGATTGTGGATACCTAAGAAGGACCTTATTTGGTGTACTCTTCCCCACTGATGGTTTTTGGTTTAATTCCTCAATTGGATTGCTTTAGATGTTTTAATCTTGAACTCCCTCATGATATTTTGATCATTGTTAGCTTGATTGAAGCTCATTCAATAAATCTTCTATTCTGAGTTTCTGGTGGTCTTTAACCAATCAAAACGGATATTTCCATGGCAATTGAATGCAATTACCTACCAGTTTAAAAAGGGGCCCCTTTTTATTTTGGTAGGCAATTTCATGCAGCTGCCATGAAGACATCCCTGGTGTAAACAGATGCCTGAATAAAAGGTTATAACACTGTCAAAAAGTTCAACACAAGCAAATATTGTGCCTCCCACATAGAAGGAAACCTCCCATCAGGGGAGGTAATGTTTGTAGCTGCCTCTCAGGAGTATTTCTACTTGGCAGGCTGGCACATCCCATACCAAATATCTGAGTAAAGTTCCTCCCTGGTTGGAGGTACAGATAATTCCTCCTTGATGGGAGTTACAAAGCTTACCTACCTGCGGAGGAGGAAACCTTAATCACCCACTGTGGAGGAACCCTTATCAACCACTGATGAGGAAACCTCACTTGCCCACTGAGGAGGAACCCTTCTTGGCAGGAAGGTACTGCTTGAATGTACTACCAACGAGGAGTCCTCCTAATCCGGCTGGTACAGACTGTACCAGCTGGCCAAAGGGGATCTCTCCTTGATCAGGTGGTACATAGGGGCCACTCATTGGCCAGTAGGTACAATGCCCAGAAAGATAATTCATTAATAAACAAATTTTCTAACTGAGTAAGAGGGTCAGATGCAAAAGAAAAGGGGAGCAGATAGAAAATGAGCTTGTACAAATGATGACAGAGAAAGAAAAGGAAAAAGGAACTTTTATTTTTTTTTATCATTAGAAAAAAAAGGGTTTTGACAGAAAAAATAAGTGAGCTGTAGATTGAGAATCAAGTAGAATGATTAAGAAAGGAAAAAGACAAAAATTAAGGATAATTTCACTGTTTGTTTTACCAGAAATTTGGTCCTCCATTGGAGTCCAGTAGTTTCTTTGGATCCAATTAGTACCTGAAATTAAAACAAAGTCAATGTTGATCCAAGATTGGGGTATCAAGTTGATTATGGAATTCATTGTTGAGTTGATTGTGAGAAATGGACATAGTTAACCAATTTGGGTTTGCCCTTGCTGCACTACAAATTGGACAAAAATATCTTTCCAGCCACTGTAAAATCTGTTCCTCTCACCAAGGAGGAACCCTCCTTGGCAGGTTGGTACAGGCTGTACTATCCTGCCAAGGAGAAATCCTCCTTGGTGGCATGTACACCCAGTGCCCCCTCACCAGGAAGGGTTCCTCCTTGATGGGTAAGCACTTTCTGTGAATCGCATCCAGGATAAAATATCCTCAGAGGTTTGGTACAGGCTGTACCAGCCTGCCAAGGAGAAGTTCTTCTTGTTGGGACAGGTCACTTTTGAGCATGCAACCCACCCTGCCAGCAAGGAATCTAAAAGGTGCAAACCCTGAAATCACACATGGTCCACAGACCGTCAAATAATGTCCTGGCTTGATCCACTTTGTCAGCCCACGTGATGCCAAGGACTGTATCCCTCTAGCTACACTGGGTGCAAAGAGAACATTTGGTGCAAAAATGTGTAAAAAATAAAGGTACACGGTGTTTTAATTCCAAAGGAATTTTTTAATAAAATTTAATTTACTAAAAAAGGAGGGGCCTGTTGAACAGGGGTGTTTAGGTGCCCTCCAAAAAAAATCCTCTGGACCTGACAACACAGGGATATTACAGAGGCCTTGTGATTCTGGTCCAATAAGGTACACAGATTAGGATAATGAATAGCGCAATAATAGACCCACTTGTACTATTAAAAATCCTTCAGGCTAAGAGATGGTAAGAACAGGGTAGAGAGTGCTCAAAAAGGTGTTGTTAAGGTGGTAAAAGAGTGCTTAAGTTCTTGTTATAATTTTAAAGGACATATTCAATAACTAAGACAACATATTTCTATTTATAACTAGTATTAATGTAAGACTGGTAAATAAGGTAATAATAAGTTGTAATGGGTAATAATAAGTTGTAATGGGTAATAATAGTGCCTTTCACTTCGTGGTAAGAAGGGAGTCACTATATATTATTCCTGGGGGCAAGGCAGAGCTGCAGAGGCCATTCAGTAGCTGTAGTTTGGCTCTATTGTACATGTGTACAGTCCTTTGAACTAGGGCAGTGCTTGTATAACCTGACCATGATTGTCAGAAGTTATTGTGTGCTTCTTCTGACGCACAAATAAGTGTTTGTTGAGTTAATTAAATGTACATGTGTGAGAACTGTAGTAATTCAAATGATTCCTACTAGTTCAGATACTATTTATTAGAGCATGTGGGATAATTCTAACTGTTACTTGGAGTATTTTCACGGTTACCCAGACCCATATGAACTAAGAATATTCATAATTGATGAATATTCATCTGTAATGTGGTTGTGATCACTGCTACAATATTGATTATTGAGATTTAACAGACTACTAGAAGGAGTCATAATTAAGGGGTGTTGTCAGTGAGATACCCTAGATTAATTTGCTTGGGAATAAAGAATATGAAATAATATTCAAAGTTTTTCCAAAGGTTAAAAAGTTATAATTGATTTGTGGATAAAGTAATAATTACAAAGTGCTTTATTACTATGGTTTCAACCTGCACATATGTCATAAGTAATATAATAGGTTTACTACATGTCTAAACAACATGATTTGATATTTTTGTTGTATCTTTGAAGGCTTAAATCATGTGTTTTTAATTTGTAGTGTTATTTTTACTTCATTCTAAGATTATTTTATGAGTTTTATTTGTTTTAATACTTTTTTTATGTATTGCAATGTTTTCTGTGTCCTAGTCAGGTATTTTCTGAATAGTAGCAGGCTGACACATTTAAAATCATGGAAGTTGGGTGGGTTACACCTTCCATGGGTGTGGTTCAAGCATCAAATATGTTAGATTTCTGGTCCATGCCCAAAAGAGGGCTTCTTTTTTTTCCTTCCAACTTATTCTTTTTCCTTCTCAGATCTGCTAGACCCTCAATCTAGGCCCCCTCCACAGCATGTTGTTTCTTCTGATCCCCTCTGAAACACAAACTGTTTAGTTCTGAGCCCATATCTACTGGACATGTGTCAACATCCGAGGGAAATCCCAGTTTCAAATTCAATTTATTTAGTTTTGTCTCTGTAAAATCTATATACATAAATTTATATCAATAGTTGTTTTTTCAGATTATTTTCATACTTTATTACATACATGTCTTTAAAGCGTTACAACTTCTACGCGACGCGACTTCAAAATTTATTATAAATACTCGACTGTTTTGTAGAGATTCCTCTTTTCTCATGGGATTCATTTTGTTAACATTTCAAAATCACTCTTCATTATTCATTTCCTACCATTTCTGCCCAGATTCGCAGATAAAACCTTGAGTAAAAGAAAGACCTGATTCATTACAACATGCTCTTGAGTCCAGCCGCTTGATCTAAATCCTTGGGACTGAGTATACTCTACTCTCAATCTTTCTGCTCATCTTCATTTTTGTCTCCGGCCTTTGGCCCTCAAAATCTTTTCAAAATACCTCTGCAACTCAATTGATGTGATTGGTGTACTGTGGCAACTGCAGGTGCATTTTTTTTTATTTAGAAAGACAGAAAAATTTATCTGGAGAGTATTTTATGACATTGAATTTAGCAATACTCAACGCCAGAAACTGAGGCCACGATGATTGCCATCAGCGTGAGTCAGGATTTGGCGAGAAGAGTTGACGACGTGCTTTTACTCAGGTTTCCATTGATTTCGGATCGAACCTGGCTAAGTCACTCCTGCGAACGGCCCGCCTCAGAAGTGTCAAGTCAACGACCCTGTCGGTCTTGTCCTTTGGCGCTTGCCGAATGTTCATTCTTTTTGCCCATCAGGCAATATCTCTATCAATTGCTCCCAACTCAGAGATGAATCAAGAAATCATTTACTAAGACAGAGCTTTGTGAGCAGATTCTTCTTCCTCAATGTAAACATTATTTCAACCAGGGTCTCAGACAGTGGATGCTGGAGTTCAAAGGATACTACTGGTGCAATGGCATACAACTCCTTCGGAGTCCAGCTAGCTAGGAACTTGCGCCCGTCTGCAGTCTGCAGCCTGGTGTGGTTTGCGTATGTCCATGGAAGAAGGCTGCTGGAGTAGGACTTGATCAGCAGCAGCCCTGCTCCCGACTGTCTCCCAAGTATTGGAAAGAATGTTTCGTTGAAGGCTGGCCGGTCTATGATGGAATAACAGGTCCATCTGGCAGACAGTATGAGACTACGTAGCAGACTTCTAATTCACTATGCACCTGCACGCTCGAAATGCAGAAGAATGTGATCTCTAAGAGTATAAAGGCGGCGGCTCGCGGCACCCTTTCTTTATCTTCATCTTCTCATCAATCGTAGGACGTTTAGATTATATCGAAGTCATTCTTTCGGTTACTCCTCAGTAGTTTTTTTTTACCCCGTTTCGTATCCAAGATCGCATTCAACCCTCCTTTGTCCCTCCACTTTTTAGTATCACTTTCATCACCGCAAACATGTTTGCCATGGCCATCCAGACTCTTAGCCTTGTCGCGTTTCTTCATTGCATCTCGGCCTACGACCTCCCGGTGGTGACGCCTACCATAAAACCCGGGACTCATCTTAATTCTCGGCAGCCCCTGTCGAGCCAAGTCGGGGTGGACGCCGGTCTGGCCTCGGGCGAGTGCGGCTTGGATACTAACGTTTGGGGTCAGGTCTCGCCCGTCTCGACCGACAGATATGCCAACCTCTGTTTACAGTGTCGAGTCAACAACTTCGGCGTCGACCTCGTCAATTTCAATTTTGTCAGTGCCCTCGCGGCTAGTATCAGTGCTCATGGTGTCTCCGCTAGTCAAGCTGCGGTCTTGCAAAGCTCCATCGATGTACGCCTGCTTCCTTTTTCCTTTATCATTTCCGCCCTGCTCACAAGCAATTTTACATTCGCCGAACTAGGTCGATCTCCTCAGATTGTCAGCAGGAGCTACAAACAGCGTCAGTTGCTCGGCAGCCTGTGCTGGTGATGAACGTACGTTCAATTCCCTTTGAGCAAGATTGACAAACTAGGGCATCCACTGATTTACTTATCTTGCATACATAGGGTGTCAGTCCACTAGCTTTGTCGACGGAAGTTGTCGTCTGCAGGCCGTCAACTACGTGACCCAAAACCATGCCGGCGCGCCTCTTGCACAAGCCTTCCGGGGATTATATGCGAGCGGAGGGTCTGGATACTGTTCAATCTGCCGTTAGTCTTTCTTCAGCTTCTTTTTTCCAAGATTTGCATCTAACCTCTCTTTCCACGATAGCTTCTGACCGGAGCTGTACCGTAGTCAAGGCCTCCATCAAGAGGAAATGTCCCACCGGCCAGTCCGCCTGTCCGATCAACTCCTCGCTATCCCTCAAATCTTCCACCGGATTTGAGTGTCTCGACACCCAGCAAGGAGTTACCTTATGTGGCGGCTGCCCCTCCACCGGCCAGGGTGTTGATTGTACTACTATCAATGGCGTCTCTTCGGCCGGTTGCTCACAGGGCAAGTGCAAGATTTGTAAGCCTTTTCTCTCTCATTTCACGTTTCCTTTCTCCCAACTTTTCTGATCTCATGGTCACTTTTTTTCTCTCTCGACAGTCTCTTGCAAACCCGGGTATCAACACTCCACCATCAATAAACTTTGCTACAGGATTCATCCTTCAACAAAGGTGTATTTATCTTCTCTCTAACGTGATTCTTACTTCTTAAGTTTTGGTCCAGTTGTAGTGCTTCTTCTTGCATATTTAGTCCATCATCCTAGTGCTTTAAAAAAAAATTCAGGACTTTATATGGTTCTAGAGGAAACAAAAATTCATATTCCATTCGGTTTAGATTGCAGCAACTGAAACCAAACCAAACAAGCTCGTGTTGTACTAAAAAGATGAAAGAGTTCTCCATCTTCGTATGTCAACTTGATCACATGTCAACCAGAAATCCATCAGCTGATCTTTGCCCTTTCAACTATCTTTCTAGAGCAATGATTGAAATCCCAAACATGAACTTGTAGCACATTGTAGTGTCTATGAACTTCTTATGTTGTTGGTAATTTAAGGGTCAGGCTAAATGCACGCCAAAACTTGACTACGTGCACGCCAAAGAAATGGCGTGCTCCATCCCGGAGGCCCAAAATGTAGGCGTGCTAGGAAATGGACGCCAAAAAGACGGGTGTGCACAGGGCCGCACGCCAACATATTTGGAGTACTGCGAGCTGCTCGCCAAAAATTGCATTTTCAAGGGCGTGCACAGGCCTGCACGCCGCGACAACTGGCCTGCCGTAAACCGTACGCCAGGATATCAAGCATGTGCTTGGCCTACAGGCCAAATTGGACTTGGTGCACGCGAACAGAGCTGGCGTGCGCCAGGGGGCTTATTCCCTCTCGGCCATCGACACTCTACAGTCTCGATGACCGGGATGATTTCTCCCAATTTCGGGACTGTAAGGTCTCGTTGACTGGGAGAAACCCTTCTAATCGTCCAGATTGTACAGTCTTGATGTCCAGGAGGGCTCCTCCCAGTCATCAAGACCCTATAGTCTCAACGACCTGGAGGATTTTTCCTAGTCATCGAGACTGTAGAGGCTCGATGAGGAGGATTCTTCAGTCATTTAGACTGTAGAGTCTTGATGACCGGGAGGATTCCTCCCAGTCATCGAGACTGATTTCTCCCGGTCATCACGACTCTACAGTCCCGATGGTTCGGAGGAATCCTCCCAAGTCATCGAGACTGTAGAATCTCGACGACTGGGAGGAATCTTGCCAGTCGTCAAGACCGTCAGTCATCGAGACTCTACAGTCTCGATGACCGGGTGAAACCTTTCCAGTCATCCAGACTGTAGAGTCTTGATGACTGTGAGGACTCCTCTCAGTCAGCAAGATTGTTACAGTCTTGACGACTGGGAGGATTGCTCCCAGTCATCAAATGGCGTGCATGGTCATGACACGCCAATATTCTTGGGGTGACACACCTGTGCAGGTATCACCGGGCGGCTTCTTTGGCGTACACGAAATACAACGCCAAAGGAGTTGGCGTGCCGGTTTGAGGGCCCCAAAATTATTGGCGTACGGAGGGATTGCACGACCTTTTGGCGTGCACGCAGTAAAAGTTTGGCGTGCATCTGGCTTGACCCTAATTTAAACACCCCCTGAATTCAACCAACAACAAGAAATCATTGAAACTCTGAACCCAAGAACTTTCTCTTTATGGTGAACCAAACTTCCCATTTAAATTTCTGTCAAGCAAAGACAAAATTCTCCAAATCCCAGTTGAATTCCAACAATTAATTTAGACATGAATAGTATTGTTATCCTCTCGAGTATTAACTTATACAAGGTGCACATCTGATTATGTGTATATTCTGTGTTTGATTCTGGACTCCATGGTTGAAGTCTCCAACAAAACCCAACTCACCTGATTGTCAAATTTATTTCATCTGATATGTAACCGGACAAAGAAAGAACCCTTACAACCCTTACAACACACTTCCACCTGCATCGTTCCATACACATACAAAAGGCACTCCTCTATTTGTGCACATACTAATCCTTCTTAAACAAATCACCATCTTTGAATGTGCCCCCCTCCCTTTCTCCCGCTTCCTTAATCCTGTTTCACATTGTTCCGAACGTTTACTTGTTTCGTTTGTTACAACTTACAACACTTCCTGCTGCAAACACAGAAACAAACAAAAAAACACCTTATATAAATCTTCCCTCTCAAAAAAAGAACGAACGAAAACAAACAAACAGCAGTAGTCGAGATCATACAAAAAGAAGAAAAAAAAGAAACGCAAAGCGAAGATAAGAAAAATGTAATTGTATGAATGATCAACAATGTCTCCATTAGATAGGAGAGATAGATAGAGAGAATGTTCTCAAAAGTGGGAAAGAAGGGAAAGCAAGAGAAAGTTGATAAAGAGAATCAGGGGGGAGGAAAGAAAGCTTTTTCGATAATAGTTTTAACCGTTCTAGTCTAAGATCAGAAGCGAGAGTCGTCAGTGATGAATAGAGAGGGAAGAGAGAGAGAGGGAAGACTGACTTCGAAGACGACCAAGCCAGTAGAGTGGTCTACAAATTTACGAAGGACGGAGTTTTCGGCGCGGGTGGTACGGACGTCGACGTCGACTAGGTGTGGTGTATCAGGTGTCGATTGATGATCGAGATCAGGACGAGGGCGTTTCTCACGACTGACGCTGTTGGTTGGAGGCGGATTGGAAATCCTAAGGATCTCGCCTGGTTCTCTCTTCCTTGGCTCGGGTTGACTATCGCCTGATGAGGGTCGCGCTTGTTGGACAGTCTTCGACTTCTTGGCCGGCTTGGCCGGCTTCTTCGTCGCCTCTTCCCGCACCTTCGGGGAACTCCCGTTATGAGGCGAAACCGTCGAAAGCTTCGTCTTCAGCTTCACAGTCATCGGCTTGTTGCCTTTTTCTTCTCCCTCCTCTGTCTCTGGGGCCACTGCAGAAGGACCGCTAATCTTCCGCTTTAGTGTGATTTGAAGTGGACTCCTGAATGCCTTCTTGGCCTTGTCCTCCCCACCCCCATTATTCTCTTGAAGCTGGGCAGAAATGATCGCCGGCCTTCGGTTCAAGTGATCTTCGGAGGGTTTGACGGGGGATGGGTTATGTAGGCGGACGAGGCTTTGGAACTTGGCAACTGTTTGACCAAGGTTAGGAATCCGATCCGTATCTAAATGGCTTTCCAAAACCGATGATAGCTCGGTGGAAATGAGAGGTGGGTGGGCTTCTGAGCATTCGGTTTGGGTGATAAGGAAATCGGCAAGGGTCGAAAGACCTGACAGGATCCGATCGGGTATTGTCGAGAAAGAGTCCAAGTTGGGTGAGAGTGCCAAAGACGATGAGCCAGTGGCCTGATCGGACTGCTGCTTGGTATCACTCCCTTCGAGCCTACGCAGATAATGGCAGGCCAAAAACCAGAGGATAGGTAAGAAGAATGGGAACCTGAACTTCTTGGGCACCTTGGTATTATTTTCGATCTGATGAATCCTAAGTTGGAGAGGTATATTCAAACTGTGCAAGAAATTCCCTCCAAAGACTAAGGAATCTACGGGTGTATAGACGGCATGGATCCAGCCGGTGGGGATCATCATCGTCTGGCCAGCCGTCAAGGAAACCTTGTAGACCACATTTACCTGGTCTCCTAGCCATGTTGACTCTTGTAATTTGGAACTACCTGACCACGTCTCGTATTTGGCCAGGTTGGCTACCGTCGGCCTGATAAAGTAAAAGGTCTTTGCACCTCGGAGGATATGGTAAAAGACCGATGAGCCGGCAAAATCGATATGCCAATCCTATTTCGATCCCAACGAAATGGCAAAGAAAGACCCGATGTGGTAGAGGGCAAGAGGCGATAAGCGAGAAAGAAAAGAGCCTTGAGAACCCATGGAGATTATTCGAAAAAACTGATGATTGGCCAGCCAGCCGACTCACCGTCCAGCAACGAGCGACGCTCATCAAGCAATACTTTTGCACTTTAGGGTACGTGCCACTGCCCCCAGCACGTAGATGGCTAGGCCAGATGGTATGAACCCAGTCGATATCTTTGACGATTCCCGGCAGCTCGACTGATGAGCCGAGGGGGGAGTCAGAGACCTCGAGACTTATGACGTTTCTGACGCGCTCGCGTCTTGGGTTCTCGTAATAGAGGGCCCATTGGCCGAGGGTCCATCGGGACAGCTCGGCCTGACTGGCCACATCGATCACCTCCACCGGGGTCTCCAGGCCGACGAGCTCGGCGATCTGGCTGATTGTCAGCGAGGCAGCCGGCATCCGCATCCCCAGCGCCCTCAGACCATCGGCATCATCTACGACGATCGGCTCGTTCATTGCTTGGGGGTCGTTGACCAACCAATCCAGGCTCAGTTCAGCCGGCTTCATCTTCCGGAACGGTTTGTGAGGCCCCTGGAGCGATTGACGACAGCGAACTTTAGCCTGCTCCTCTGCTTACTTTCTCTCTCAATCGAAGTCTCGGTGCTTACCGTTGGTGGAACATCAAATCCATCAATCACATTCTTCTTCGAATCGGCTATCTTGATGAACCGGTCTGGGTCGGTCAACGGGTCGTTGGTCAAATCAGAATAGTTGATCTTCGCTTTCGCTCGACTCGATTTCCGCGGCGGTTCCTTGTAAATTGGCTGCAGAGTAGGGTCTTTCTTGGTACAATTCCCACAGAACCACTTTTTTTTTCGAATCAATCAAAAGACGATGATGGGGAGAGAATTCTATCAGTTTCACTACTACACATCTCATTGGTTCCTTCGGACAGACACACTCTCCGCTCATCTTTTTCTCTTCTCCCTGAGCCTAGTGCGTTTGACTCTCACAAGTTCGAGACAAACTTTTAAAAAGAGAGCTTTAAAATGAGAGATTACCTTTTCAATGATATCGATCGGATCGAGTTGGTTGACAGTCACACAAGACCAATGCCAGGGAGAAGAACATCTAGACATGTACCAGACAGAATAACGGGATGGACGTTAAAGTCAAAATCAAAGTCAGATGAGGTGTTACCGGTGGACAGATGTGTCTTTATTTGAAGAAAACAGCGAACAATGAGCAGTGGATCCAAGGAGATGGATGGGATGGCTGGTTGAGCAAGCATTTGAGACATCGAGCGGGCGACTTGTTGGTGGATGAGGCAGCAGTTGTGACTGTGGCTGTTGAGGTCGATGGGGATGGAGCTTGAGAAGAAGTCGGTCCAAGCGGTTTCTGGTCGATCTCCCCCATTTTCTGGTTCATTTCCAAAAAAAAATCAATTTCCGCCTTTTTGGAGAAAATAAAATCGGAAGACAAGTTTTACCACAACCAACTCACCAAAACACTCCCAGATATCACAGACACTGCTCATCGACCATCCGCTCCGACTGGAACTTCACCCACACCATTCTGTTCATCTGATGTCCAATTTTAAGAGGACTTCAATTAAACCATTCATTTTAAGGCTAAGCATTAAGGCTTGTTGATGAGATAGGTCTACTGAAATAAATGACAAAATTCTACTTCTAAGATAGATGAATCTCCACAGCCCCTAAAAATCAGGCCTATCAAACTGTGGAACAGAACAAATGAATTAGTCAAAAGGATTGTCTAAATTTCTGAGTCTCATTAAACCAGTCCTATCTTTCCAAACTCTTATTTCATCTTGACCAATCCTCAATATGTCATCAATCCTACAGTGCGCAACACGTGTTCTTGACTACACCCTTGGGAGGGGTTCCAGGATCCCGGAGAACCCCCACTGAACCGGCTCATGTAAAACCCCAGAAAATGGGCTGTTTGCTACCGACAAGAATCTGGTTTTCTCATAAAAACCCAGTTTTAGATACCACATACATGAGCATGTTTGAAAAATACAAATTGGTCATCCAAAAAAAGATACCAATTACATGAGCAACATCAAAAGGCCCATTTCAGCGCTTTTTGGACAAGTTGTAGTTTTGTTTTGCTATTGCAATGAATGCTAGTGATAACATGAAAATTCTAAAAGATGGTGTTAGGAAGCTTAAATAAAGCTTGTTTTTTTACTTTGCCAATGACTTGTTTTTTTAGCCATGAGAAGTGAATGCAAGGATGAAGGAACCCACATGCAAGCTTCAGTGAGGTCTGGCTGGGTTATATTCATCCCTTGGTTCCTTCGGAATAGGAAATGCAAGTTGTCAGGTTTACCTGAAAACTAACTAGGAATAGGAACTGTGGCACATTCAGAAAGCGTGCCACATGTTGGTTTGCCTGCAAAATGGCACAAGTACCACAGTTCTTATGTAGGTTTGTGTGAAAACCGACATGAGCACTGTGGCACACTTGCTGGGTATGCTGTCACATATGTTGGATTGCTACCTGGACATTACCATGTCCAAAATTGTAACAACAAGCGGTATCAGATAGTATCACTGGGATGAGGATGTTCAAGAAAAAAAAATCGGTATTTTGCTACAAATTTCAAGATTCACATGAGCATGTTTCAACAAAAAAAAACTGAATTGCTACCGCCTACATGAGACGGTTCAGGAGGGGTTCTTCTGGGGTCCTAGGGTTCCCAATTTTGGCCAATTGGAGAAAAAAAATCATAATTTTGAGAATTTTTAGTCAAGAATTGATTTAGGGGCTTCGACCAACGACTCCCACGACCGGGTCGACGTCGGTCGAATTCCGGCTGCGGGCCTGGGAGTCGTCCTCCCATTCCCAAAAAATAAAAAAAAGTTGATAAAAACGGTAGTCGTTCTCCCAAATCCGCCGATATGTAGACTGGGCGACTCCTAAATCCGCCCAGTCTACATATCGGCGGATTTGGGAGAACGACTACCGTTTTTATCAACTTTTTTTTATTTTTTGGGAATGGGAGGACGACTCCCAGGCCCGCAGCCGGAATTCGACCGACGTCAACCCGGTCGTGGGAGTCGTTGGTCGAAAAACGGGGAGTCGTTTGTCGAAGCCCCTTGATTTATTCTTGTTGTTTATGTGCATAATCATGCACTTGTGCTGTTATACTCCATACAATACACACCTAAGACCATAATATGGTCTTATAAGTCCATTCAATTTCTATGGTCTTATAAGTCCATACTATTGTCTTATAAATCCATACTATAGTCTCCTAACTCCATACTATGGCTCTTTAAGACCATTGTATGGCTTATGAAAGTACATGTTCCAAACCTCGAAATATGAGAAATTCAAACTTCTTTTGGTGCATGTCACAGGCATGCAGGTGGTATTTTTGGAAAGCTGACAGGTCCACGAGTCCAAAAATGTTTGTTTGGAGTTTCATGCACGCACTTGGTCCCCAAACACCTACCCTGTTACTTATTTTTTTTGCAGGTGGGGTGTAGTCAAGAACATGTGTTGTGCACTGTATCCACATTCTTCCCAAAAATGATGATGATTTAGACATGGGATAGTTTTGAGTTGGCTTGGAAAAATTAAAGCTCCCAAATGTGCCATACTTTCCCATTTTCAAGTAGTAAAAAAACGTTTAGGAAAACTATATCAAACACAACATAAAGCTCCACTGAAAAAGAAAGGTTGATTTGGAGGAGATAATTAAGAGACATTCTGTGATACTACTCATACCATCCAATCACAATCATATTTAATAGTCTCAGTAGAGGTTTTTGAGACAGTTTTATCTGGCCAGATTTGTAGAGTGTTCAGTTGAATCAGTATCATTATTCAAGCATCCATTTATATGTGGCCTTCAGAGTCAAACAATACATACAATTAAATCCCACCAAGCAAACAAAATGTACAAAAATTCTGCACCAAATAAACAGAATTGACTACAGATAAAAGTAGTCTTACCAAAATAAGAATGATTTGGCCATGAGATATTTTTGGGTTGATGTGATTGAAGGTACCAAAGGTGCTGTAATTTCCCCATTTTCAAATACTCAAAAATTTACACAGAGAAATACAAGGACTGCAATTGTGAATACGCTCTTTTGGAAGAGACCTAATTGTCTGCTTAAAGTGAAGACTCTTAAATTCAGATTACATAGTTTAGTTTGGAACACAAAAATAGGCCACATCTTATCTGTGGGAAGCTGTGTACCTCTGGCTGAAAAATCATTGAATCAAATATATGGCTGCACCTTTTCCTTGAAATCTGGGTCAATTTGTATGTAATCATTTGTTTTGCCCTTTGGGATTAATGTTTAGTGACTACATTATACATAGCCAATAATTCTTGGTTCAATTTTCTTCATTGCATAAGCTTACATACAACACATAATTTCAAGTCATGGGGCTGTATACATAAATACAGGGGTCGGAAATAAGCTCTACATAATTATGGTGATATCACAACAAGACAAGACTAAAAGTGTGAAACTTAGATTAAAAGAAAGAAACAATGAAAAGTGTCACAAATATTCAATTGGCTTAAACTTTTTTATTGTTCTATGTAGCTGTCACAAGCCATAATTTGCTCTCTGCTTTTTTTGTCCTTGGTTTGGACAGATAATGATGCAAATTTGCACATTTTTCCACGGTTCTATTTTTTTTTTTTGATGTCATGTTTCACTTGACTGCACCAGATAAGTTTAGTTGAGGTCTAGACATGATTGTCATAAGACAAAGGTTTTGTGTCTCCAGGCTCAATTCCCCAGGAATATGGCATATAGGATGTGACTCATTGATAAGCTTTGTAAGCAAGGCCATCAACAAAGTTAGGTCAATTATAAGTGGCTCGAATCAGTAATACGTTGGTTGCCCTAATGATTCCTCGCTCAACTCATGTCCAGCATATATCCTACTTTCCAAGTACATAAAAAAATATGATTAAAAAAATTATTGTTGTAGGATAGCAGCATTCAATAACGTAAATATTATATGTATGTAGTTTCTTGTTATTATTTTTCGTAAGTGAGTTGAAGAAAAGGAAATCGTGATTTCGTGCTGAACTGCAAGTCCAGGAACATTAATGCCAAGAGCCAAAGCAGAAGAGAAGAAGGACGAAAAGATAAAAGACTCTGCCCGACCCAACAGGTAAGCCTATTATACCCATTGCCACTGCGCACCAAATATGCAAAAGCAACGATTGAAAGTTAGAAATGTTTCCGCCCGAAAGAAAAAGTGAAAAGTAACTGACTTCCATTCCTTGAAGACGGCCACGACCCATGGCGCCGAGTTTCGAGAACGCGGAGGGCGAGAAGTCCAAGTCGAACATATCGCATCCCGTACACCTATCGACGACGGCCACGACGACCGAGTTACCTTCGAAGGAAGCCCGGACCTTGCGTCCACAAATCCTGCCTCCCGGAGTCCTTAGTAACTTTGTTTTTTTTTTTGTGCGGACGAGAAGGAGCTTTCGGGTTCTCCGTCGCGCCTGGGAAGCTGTCGAGTAGCAGATGCGAGGCCGCTGCAATCATCAATCCGTCGTTGCTCTCAATCCCGCAGGCTCCCATTCCAGTGCCGTAAACTATCCCCAAAAACACACAACATTAGTTTGTATGAATGAAAAATTGGTGGAGGAAAGAAAAACTTGCAAGTGGCTGAGCCGGTGTTTGCTTCCCTTTCGATTGGTGCAATCACGGGACTGATGACCAAGTCATCGTTGTGGGCGACCTTTCTGTGTTTCAAATGTCTTCGATATGCTCGACAGCGTCGGGCTTTGTTGTGCTTGGGACACTTTTTACCGCGCGACCTAGCAGCCAAAGACCTATGAGCAGTCGCCTGGCCTCTTCTTACTTTTCGAGAAGAAAAAGAAGAAGGGAGAAGATGTGATAAACTATTTGACAAGTAGTCGGATGAATTCGGTGAGAGCGAAAGTCCGGCACTCGTTGATATCATCGACGAACTGGTCAGAGATGTTGGAGGACTTGTGAAAATGTCCGTCGCTCGGCCATAACACGCAGATATTGTGAGATGAAGAACTAAACAGCCCAACGCGGAGATTCGGGTGGTGTGCATGATGGTTTACTGTTCGAAGGTTTTTTAAAAAAAGGAATAGTCCAGACTAGATAAGCTTGGTTTTCGGTATACCAGAAGGGATATTTGCCCAGTGGCAGTCACCGAGCATAGAAAGACTCAGGCACAAGAAATGCGACTCAAGAGACGCACGCACTCACTGAAGGGTATGAAGTTGCCGAGTAGGACGTACAAATGTAGTGTAGATATCTGGTAGCTTTGATGTGTATGAAAGAATTAACGACTGGTTAGACTTTAAGAGGGATCAAATTTGTTCGAGCCTGTGTCTGTGTGGAAGTGAAAGGCGTGCAAAAGATTGACTGAGGGTTTGACCAGGACCGTAAAGTAGGTGAGTTGGAGAGAAAGAAACACTGAAGCAAAAGAAGGGAGAGCAATTTATAGCAGACAGAACATAGCGATGTAGCTGGGTGTGAAGCTGAGTCCAAGCCATGGCTGAGGTTCTAGCCAGAGGACTTGCGGGAGGACTTGCGGGCGATCTACTCACCAGAGCCAGACCACGCAGGAAGGCAGAGCTCGATTGCATCCAAAACTCCCAAAAATTCGCAGTGGGGCTGGTGCCCATGAATAACAAACCACTTCCGGGCGTGGGTAATACTTTTATTTCGGCCAGCCTATGTGCTCTCCTAAACCAGCTCTCCTTGGACACACCATTTTCACTACTTCAAAAAACTACCCAAGCTACTTCCAGTCCATTTATACACGACGCCAGTGTTGGTCTACCATTAATGGGAAGTTGTTTCTGTATCACGGCCTATCACGCCCCTCTCAATCTTTCCACTCCAATCTTATTCTTGTATAAAACATGAATGTTGTTTGAGTACCGGAAATCATCACATCAAAGAATCTCAGTTCCTAAAAAAGATTAAATTCTAAAAAAATAAAACTCCCAAATTTGCACCCTGGGGTTCATGTTCGCAAGATTTGGATTTATTTTCAAAGCCTTTTGCATGATAGAAGTCCATTCAGGGATGTTAAAACTTATCTGTACAAACCCGACCCAGCCACTAGACAGGGGCTTTTTTTACGCTTACAGATAAGGATTATAAGATAATAAATTTCTGAAAAAAAAAACAAGAGGAATGACACTTTTAATCACAAAGGCATTGCTAATTTCTAATCGCAAGTAAAATAAAGTATGTGTTAGTATATGTGAACCTTGGAAGGTAATTACTAGAGATGAGAAATGAGTTGGACGACGCACCATTATCAGAGGCAATTCCTGATGATGGACTGAGGCAGACTTCAGGCGAGGGGCGTAACAAGCGTTGCGGTAACAAGGAGCAGGTAAAAAATCAGAGCGAGCGGTGAGGAAGACGAGTTGTTCTAACTTGGGTAAGTTTGCAAACGCATCAACCGGGAAGACCGCCTCAGGTCCCCGGGCTAATTTCGAGCCGAGGGCAAGGAGTTTGAGGGGTGCAGATGTGAAGAGTGGACGGCTGAATAAATCGGTGATACGGCCTTCCGAATCGCAGACCGAGATAACCCGTAGTTTGGGGAATTCCTTATCAATAATTGGTATCAATAAACCTGAATGGGAAACTGAAAGTGCTGCGACGTTTCCCATCAGGTATGAATAAGCGGTCGAGAGAGATAGGATATCCCATTGTTCTTTGAATTGACCTCGCAATGAAAGAGCTGTGAGACTAGGCCTGAGTGCGACCGATAGATCGATGAAGAGATCGAGAGTGAACCAATTCATAGTGATTTCCAGAAATGTGATTGTCGCCAGTTCGGGCAACGGTAGGATGTAAACGGGCAGGCTGACTCGGAGAGATTGCAAGCCATGAGTAGCCGTCATCAACCAGTTAAAACACTCGGGATCGGCGTCAGGGTACCCATCGGTAAACGGCGAGTTATCCACGCGAAGCTCGCGCAAGTTTTTGACCCGTCCGATCCTCGCGATCGTCTGGATAGAAAGCGAGAAAAAGCCGAAGAATTTGAGGTCGAGTATGACGATCGTGTCGGCGAAAAAGTCGAGCAAGGATTCTAGGATCGTCGGCAAGATAGGATTTCCTGATTCCCCCATCCTTCCCATGGTGCCAGATTGACTATCTCCAAGTATTCGCAATTTGGCCGTGGAAGCGCTCCCGATCGACCGCGGATGTACTCAAGAAAGCCCTCGGCTCGAGAAGGCAGAGTGAAACTCAAGCTACGGTATAGATGATCCTCGTATAACCAGTCTGCCCAGTCTTGACAAACCAATCGCAATCGTGCCGTGGTAACTGCTTCACTTTTGGCACGTTCTGATTCGCTATACCATGGCTCAGCGGGGGTAATGAGGTATTCAAAGATGCGCTCGAATAATTCCTTTGGAAGATCGGTAATCTCTGCCATGTCTGGAATTGGGAGAAAGTCATCATCAGTTCCAATTCGATCACCATCCTTTTAAAGAGAGGTGATGATGGCATTGGCAGGGAGTGTATAAGAGGTGGGAGTCTTCACTGATCTCACTTCGTCGGGACGGGATGGAGCGGAGGCACAGCGCCTAAATTTTCAAAATCTCCCATCAACCCGAGCTTGTTCAGCCTCCCGATCGCAAAGTGCGGGAGAGGCTTGTGCCTAATCCGAACTCGCCCGCGTGTCGCCTGCGGTTTTTTTGGGGTTTTTTACGCCAAAAATCACAAAAATTCCAGCTCGTGAGAAGTTGAGAAGAGGTTGGAGCCGGAGTTTGTCAACATCATCAAGAACACTTTCATCAAAAAATAAGACAGATAACTCGAAATTGCCGGCACAGGAGTTTTTTAAGGAAATTGATGACCAGCTTAGATGTAATAGGTCAAAGGACCAGTTAAATCCCTGATGGTTGAAATGACTGTCTTATTTGAGGTGTATGAAATAATATTGCAACACAATCACAAGAAAACCATCTTTTACTACTCTAAATATCGACAAGATATGGACGACATCGACAGCATCGTTCTTGAGCAATCGAGTCAGAGGCGTCGCATCAGCTTGTCGGAAAATATCCTCCGGCAAGATGAACACGGCCTTCGTGCTCTCATAACAGAGAGAGCTCAGCGAGCTTATCAGCAGAAACCTAAACGACTCTAAGTAGATGCTGCTGTGAGCTCCTTGGTAAACCAAAAGAACACATTTGTGCTGGCCGGCACAGGCTTTGGAAAAAGTCGCATTGCCGAAATGTTTCTCCAGCTATTTCAAAAGAAGAAAAGACCAGTTATGCTCGTTTTGAACCCTTTGGATGCCCTTGGGGACAACCAGGTGAGCAAGATCCAACATTTTCTGCCTGTTGACTCCATGAAATTATAATTACATTTTTTAGGTTCAAGAAAAGAAGGAAGCCGGTTTCACGGCGATAAACTTGATCAAGATGGAATTCAACCACAAAAGTGCTTTATAAATCCGATCGGGCACATACAACTTTGTTTATTTAAGTCCAGAAGTCTTTCTCAACAGCCAACTTTTTAAAGATCTATATTACGATGAGGAGTTTCAAGATCGATTAGCTTCAATTGTGATTGACGAAGCTCACATGGTGTATAACTGGGGCCTTGTCAAGAGCGGCAAGAGTAAAAAGTCTTCGGCTCACAATCAAACTGAAGACGTTGGTGTGTTTCGGCCTTCCTATGGAGATATCGGTGCCCAGTTGAGTGCCACCGAAGGAGTGTCATTACGTGTATTATCCGCTACCTGCAAGTTGCAATCAAGATGATTCTTGAATGCTTAAAACTCACCGAAGAAAACATTGTCTTCATCCGAGGAGAGCTGACAAGGCCAGAGATCAGGATTGTCAGAGTGGTGACGAGTTGCCCTTTAAAAACTGCTGGTGATCTCTTACCGGTGATTGAAAAGCCGGAAACTCCCAAAGATAATATCGTTCCAACGTTGATCTACTCAGGTTCCCGAAAAGCAACGTTTCGAGTGATGAAAGTGGTTAACCAAGTAAGGGGTACTCCAGGCGCGGAATACAACCCTCACAGCCAAATGATCCAGCGATATCATGCAAACACCGGCGATCTTGCAAAAATCGATACCATTGACGGATTTACGAGTGGAAAATTTCCATATATGTCGTGTACGATGGCGCTAGGCTTGGGACAGAATTGGAAACGAGTTCGAAAAGTGATTCACCTTGGTCGTGGTGATCCATCAAACATTTGTCAGATGATAGGACGCTGCGGAAGAGATGGTCGGCCTGGCTTAGCAATCCTTTTTATGGAGAAGAACCGTCGGAATGGGAAAAACAAGATTGATGACTTCGACAACATTAAGGAGCAATCAGATGATGTTCGTATGGATGCGCTGGCGGTGACTACGGTTTGCTTGAGAATAGCATTCTCACTTGACAACCTGTATGTATTTTTGTTGAAGTATCAGTTGGATGATCTAATACCTACACCATGGCCGTATGTTTTTCTTTGCAGGTGTGGTCACATTCCCACGTCGAAAATTGACTTGCAATACCTGCAGGAAGAGCAGCGCGAGATTGATGAAGAATTTCCCAAATGCCATTGCTCGAATTGTTTTCCTGAAGAAGCAATTGAACTTGTCAAGAACATGCGTGAACTTACATGTGATAACTTTTCTGAAGCCGTCATGAACGTCGATTGCTGACCTACAGCGGAAATTCCGGCCAAACTCCCTTGCAAACGTGGGCCAGGAAGGAAGGAGTTGTCCCCTACTCTCTTGGAGTTTGCGAATTCCCTTATGAAAAAATTTGAACCGCTTTTTTGGAGTCAGTTCCCCGAAGCAGCGTCTTTCTCACCAAGAGATCTGTTCAGTTTAGAGCAGGCCATGAACATCACACAGAATCTAGCCAATATTCAAGTCCCAGAAGACATCTTGAATGACATCGGAGGTGGTTTTGTTCAAGGCCAGATGGAACTTCTATACGATTGCGTTGTCACGTTTCGCGAAGGTGATGTGTTTCATAATCATCTCTGTGAGGTTGAAGAAAAAAAAACCCCCGAAATCGAAAAAAAAAAGAAGAGAGACTCAGTCCAGGCTAAATCAAATGGAAAGACCGAAGAACAAATTCTTGATGATCAAGCTCGGCAAGCGGAGATACTTGCAGCAAAGGAGATCGAAAAGGCGAGAAAACTGTTAGCTGCCAAAGAGAGGAGAAAAACTGCAATCAACAGACGTGATTCGCTCAAGAAGAAGAAAGATGAAGCAAAACGTAAATGGGAGGAGGATAAAATAATCTTACAGGAGTTCAAAAAAGCTGCAATGGATAAAGTGGTTCCTGAGGCGTCTTCATCAGGAAAAAAATGTTAGTTTATTATAGCTCAAGTGAATGATCACTACCCCATCCAGCAAGAGATTGATTGGAATCTTCATCTTCATCTGATTCCTTGCCGTGATCATTAGAGAATCTTCGGTTCGTCCAAGTTATAACTGGTATTGGTAGTAGTCTCCTCAAGGGCGCAGATGTTTTTGCATACTGCTTCAAGATTTTTGTAATGCCATCGGCATAAAAGTTGCGTGTAGGTACCGGGGAGTAATCGCCCATCCCATCTGAGCAACCGGATAGGTTATTTGCTCTAGTCATTCGGAGGCAGCTATTCATTGTTCCAATTTCAATGTGGTTGTGATGGGATTGATAGATCTGAACGGTTCCCGAATCCATTGTGATTTTATGTATCAGGCTCTGCAGCTAAAAAAAAAATCAGTTTTGGATCAGTCACTGACTTGGAAGGTTGATGGATGAAGCTTGGTCACTCACAAGTGGAACATTCACTGAGTAAATGTCCTTCAATCGGTCTATTTCTGTTCCTCTTCTGGTCTGATTGAAAAAGTATTTCAGCCAGTAGTTTTGGTGTTCGAGGTAGTAATCTTTGGACACAAAATGCTTTGGTCTACCGCTAGGTGAGATCAGGAGTGAATGGCGAATGACTTTTGAGAGGCCTGGAGGTAAGATGTTGTTGATCAAAATGAGCATCCGAGGTAGTTGCACAGCGTATTGTCGAAGTTTTGTGACTCCAATAGCAATGACGGACCATCGTTTCCACATGTTCATCAATCTTCCTATATCCCCTGACTTCATTGCTCGGTTCCCTTCGACAACCGAAGCAAAATCACTAAGTTGCAAGAGTAGGTTTAAAAGCTTGGGCGATCTGTTTTCTTCGGCTTCCAATCGTGCTGTTGAGCTAAAGTACTGAACATAAGTTTTTTCGATGATTGATTGAATCGTTCTACTCGACAAAGACATCAAGTCTTTGTTTAATGATCGATTTTCGATCCCCATCACGTTCCTACACCGAGACGCTACAATCAGCTGAATCAAAAGGCAATTGTGAAAATCAAAACATACATGATACAGTACACAAGAGCTGCCTCGTGGATCCTCTCGATGTTCTGAATCATCTTAGTAAAGTCCTTTTTGTCAAGCACTTTTGGCGAGGGGATCGAAAGCGAGTCGAGCCATCTCCAAGCGCCACAGTCCCGCGAATCTTAGGTGTTGCTATAGTGTAGCTCGAAGATTGCAAGGGCGATGTTCCACATCGTGTGTGAACCGCCTAGGAGGGTAAGTAAATTGTTCAGAGTATCTTCTGGGTGAGAGCTAGGAATCCGTCGGCCTGTAAGGCTTTGTACATTTGAGCATGTACCCAAATCGCCGTCTAGAATCTGAAGCCGTGAAAAAAAATCGATTGGCTGGAGATCGGATTGCTGAATGATACCAGTACATATCTCCCCAATACCTTGAGCCGAGTTATCTGAAGCAATCATGAGCTTCAGCATCGTTATGTCGGGTTTCTCATGTGAAACCTGTTCAATCGTTGGCAGAGTGACTTGGATGATGGTTAGCTTGTCGGATGGTTTTGCTATATATTCAAGCAAGACTTTTCCCAGCTGACTTTTCAATACAAGAGCCCAGTGCTTTTCCTCGACATTGGTGGCTATTAGCATTGATGGAGAAACGCGGATTGTTGGAACCTTTTCTAAAGCCGATAAGCAGCTGTGAAGTGACAGATCGGCCGGCGAAACTGAAGACAGAAGCGTAGGGTTGATTTTGTGGATATAGCCCCATGTTCCATGAAACATCTGACTATTATGACCCTGAGATTTAGTATGAACTCGCTGCTCAAAGTCCAAGTTGTTGATACACAGAAACGGCGAGATCGATTCATCATCTTTAAAGGAAAGCGTGGTGCGGATCTTCTTCTCGGCTTGGCGACCTAGTTCCTTCAAAGCTTTGTGGCCTGTTCGATGTGAGGATGCAAGTCCGATGTAGTGCAGATAACGATTGACTCGATTGCTGACGCCGCACGCCAAGAACGTCAAAGAATTTTCAAGTTGAGTTGCGTTGTTGCGACGATTAAGTACAAATCCAATCTGGGCGCAAATGACCCTTGATGTCTGTTTGAAGCCACAATTTTATATGTCAGCCAATCAATCATGAGAAATCTTCAAGCTGGGTACCAATCCTTACTGTGTGGATTCTGTTTTTTCGAGCAATAAGGCGATTTGAAGGGTCTGATTTGCCAATTTCATTTCCAAAAAGCTCTTCGTCAGAGTTGTTATCCTCTATATCGCTATCACTGTCACATTCGAGCTCTCCAGTTTGAATTTCTTGATCGGATGGATCTGGATTGGCGGTTGTGTTGCTAAGGTTGTGGGTAATGAGCTGAAACAAAAACGGCATGTGATCTTCAACAAGTCTTTTTTCGCGTTCTTTCCTGGCCGTCTCGTCGGAAAGGAGTTCATGCCGTACATTTGCTGTGCTGTAAAACACGGTTGATCATAGGGGTGGCTTCTGTTTGTGGACAATAATTGATGCCTAGGTAGGTACACAATCATCAGTCAATACATTATTTATCCCCATTTTAAGTAACCAATACATAAAGAGGTCGACTTACCTCGGATAAAATCAGATTTTCCCAGAATTTCCTCCCGATGGTATGGTGTGAAACAACGTCACGGATAGCATGTACGACCGCCATTGTTGATTTCCATCCTAAGCGAGTTCCCCAGTACCTTCGACGTACCGAAAATACTGTATCTTCAGTTTTGAGGAACGAAATAAAAAATTCCTTCGGCGAGACCGATAGTTCTTCCATCAGCGCCAGTATCCGGGTAGTTTTTGCGTGGAGAGAGTTCTGAGTGTTTCTTGAGTCCATTCCGTGTTTGTTGGGGTAATATAACTGCCGTTGGTATTTGATAGTCGAGGTTGTTGGATGTATGCGCTGAAAAAAAAATTCATATCACAGTTGATTACATAATAAAACTGGACATCACCGTCGTAGAGTTCCAATTTTTTTTGGAGTTGCTCTCTTACAAAAAAATACTCAGCGCTCAGTTTTAACAAACCAAGCTCAATGTGGTATGAGGTGATAGGCAATACAAGCCTCCAAAACCTTTTCAGCTCGGGTTTTGGATAAAATGTGATGTACAACTTGTACATCCATTCTAATCACCGTCCCACCAAAAGTGCCCAAAGGCGACACGCGGGCCTGCTCGTATTGGGCACAAGGCCCTCCTTCGGAGACTCGCTCCGCGAGGCGCCAAATTGCGCATTCCTCTGAAGCGAGGGACTTCGACAACTTCGAGGAATGTAGTGACCAGAAGGAAGAGAAAGAACTCTCCAGCCAAAGCAGGAGACAGAGATCTACACTGGAAATTCAGCAAGACACATTAAGTACTGCTTGTGAAACCCAGTCGTTCAGCGGGGTTTCACAGGGAAAGCGAAGGCTGTCACGAGCCTGCCCCAGCTTGAAATCCCCACCCTCTTGTGTGGTTTCCATCCCCCAATCATAACAAGGATTCCGCCGCAAGACAGCTTGGGAGTATGGCCAAAAGATAACACAATGGATGCTTCAAACCAATGTTGATGTTACTGGCTATCTCAATTCAAGTGACTCTGGTTAAGACCACCAGCCACCAAAAAAAGGATTTTCAAATAAGGCAAAATAGGGCGGTCTGATGGAGTTGAGGAAAATCAAGACCAAAGTGCTGTAATAAAGTGACTCAAGGTAAAAAGTGGGTCAGAATTGATGATTGATTTCTTCTGGAAATGTACCATATTAAATAGCCAAGTACTGTAAGAAATGCACAAGTTGTGGTTGGGATGAACAAACAACTTTATCATATTCTGATGATGGAAATAACAAATGGAAGATGAAATTGTAAAATGCAACAGAAGGAGCATGGTAAATTAACAATGGATGATAAGAAGGGCATTAAAAATTCTAATGGAAAATTAAATGAGCATCATAAAATAATGATGGAAGAGTAAGAAGAATCACACAATTGTAATGGAACATTCAATGTTCAAAATAAGAGCATCTCCACCGCGGGGTGGAAAGTGCGAGTGAGAACTCGTCTTCCACTCCGCGCTTGAAAAATTGCACCCCACCAGGGGGTGAAAATGCAAACCTAGATTTGCCTCAAGTGTAAAAAACATCAACACGAGTGTAGATCTAGCTCCCCACTACATCCTGTGAAATCCCCCTCCCTGTGTGAAACCCACACCACTCATCCCGCGATTCACACCAAATCAACCAAGGTTCACATGCATTTGCATGCCGGTTTACACTCCACCGGTGCACAGCACACAAGGTTTTAACCTTAAACGTAAAAATTAAGAATGCATTGCACGAGTTTTCCACTCACCAATTCCACCCCGCGGTGGAGATGCTTCAAGAAAAGTGGGGAACTGATGGTGAGCAGAGACAAGGCAGGAATTATGTTGGAGTTTCCTCTTATTACAAAAAACCAAACTTATTTTTTATCAAGTTCTTTCAATTCTTTATTTATTTTCTTTTGAAAGATTGTATTGTAGAAGGTCTAAGTAGTAGCAAGACTTTATGAGATACATGTTAGTGACATAGTTTCCATACTAGTTATCCCAGATATTCATGTCTAGTCTCAATGTCATCTCAGAGTCTCATTGATTTCTTTCTTTTTTCCTTTTTTTATTCATTTTCATTATCCATTGCTTCAACCACAAGTCTCCCCATTGTACTTAGTCTATAAAAACCATAGCTTAGTCAAGGGAATAAAATCATCTGTTCTCCCTGGAACATTTTTTTCCTTCTAAAAGCTTTTTCACGCTTTTAGTCGTGCCACTCAATAGCCAAGGGTCATTGTAACCCCCTCTGGCCAAAGTGGGTCCCTTTCCTCCTTGACTTTATGACTTGTGAAAGACTTGGATTTCTCACAAATTCTGACAACAACTGCCCAAGAAAATATTCACCAGTTCTGTGGTGAAATCCTAGCAACTTATGAAGAAAAGTACTTAGGATATGGAATTTTTTTGATGTGTTACTTAAATGGAAAAAAACTCAAAGCTTTATTAACTCTCTTTGGAAAATTAAAATAGGGTCAAACTAACATCAGAATTGGATTCTCCAGCCAAATTAACCCCCCACTCACTCATTCAAACCACCCTGACAACTCCACTGGATCAGAGGCTATGTCCAAATCCACATATTTGTCCCACTTGTCCAACCAACACAATTACAACCAGTTCAGCCAGTGACAGGATCAACAATCACTACATGACACCGCATGCGCTATGAATCATTTGAGTTTCTTATTCTTCTTTTTTAGATTTTTCTATTCTGTTCCATTGAATTTCCAGGCCAGCCAAAATCCCTTACAATCATGCACACCCACTCCAAGCACCAATGGGCCACTACTTTATGCCCCAAGATTTTAACAACATGTGTTAGTGAATCAATTTTGTTGCCATTATTTGGGTAGTGTTATTGGAAGATTTTGTTACTCAAACTAACAATTTAGCTAACTGGGAAATGGGATGGCAAGCTTATTTGCCTTATTTCATTGAAAATTGAAGACTTCTTCAGTCCCAATACCCCCATTCCCATAGATCAACTGGATGTTTCCAAACTTTTAGAAACTTAGGTCAATGTATACTTCCAAGGGGTAAAATGGAGATGAAGGAAAAATAAACGGGCCAAAGTACATAATCTCTGATACTCTTGCGGGTCAATCTTGTTGTTTCTTCTTCGCTGCTACATTGCCCACCAAATTCTGAAGCACCGTCAACATAGATCGTGGGATGATTTTGCTTCCTGATAAGCCGTGTAATGATGTCGTGGATTGGATGAGTAGTTGCGTGTGTTGCTGTATGGGGGAGAGCACTACGACAGTGTCCCCCCGGTGCCTTTGCAGCACCGACCGTCTTCTTTTCCATCTCAACCACAAAGGCTATCTTTTCTCTCTCCATCCCCCTTGCTTCGACCTCGTTATACTATTCCAGTCTAACCTAATCGCACCAACGACATACATCACATACTCAAGCTCGACCGTCGCTCATGAAGTTTGGAGTGACCATCAAAGATGCACTCCACGAGGAATGGTCAAAGTATTATGTGGACTACGCTGGATTAAAGAAGTTCATCAAATCTAGACAGGCTAAGAAACAATGGGACGACAGCGACGAACAGATCTTCGTCAGAGAACTAGATAAAGAATTACAAAAGGTGGCCAACTTCCAGGAACGAAAGGTACAGGGTACTTTTTCATTTTCCTTGTTAAACGGTTTTCTATCAATGCTGAAACGTTCAACTTTTCTAGATCTCCGACTTACACCAGAAGATCAGTCTCTACGAAGCTGAGGTCAAGAATTTGATTGAATCCAGCTCGGGCAGACGATCCAAGCCATCATCAAACAATGAGGAAAACGAGGAACCGACGACGGAAGAGGACAGGATCGAGGCCGCCATGGGCAACACCAGTGATGACGATCTTGACGAAGAGGCAGAGGAACACTATGCCACCCTGGAGTACGAACTGACTCATATCATTGCTGACGTTCATGACCTAGGTGAGCTCACTGTACGCTGGTGGGGATCACCTCCAACCGAAATTAACCTTATCCCTTCTTGCCCCCTTCAGGCCACTTCTCACATCTGAACTATACCGCATTCATCAAGATTATCAAGAAACATGATGTGAGCCTAGCGTTGCCCGGCATCCATGAACCTCAATGATACTCAATCCTATTTGTTCTTTCATCATTAACCATCACCAGAAAAAGACCGGATGGGAGCTGCGCAGGGAGTTCATTCAGCATCACCTCGAAACTCGGCCCTTCTACAAGGAAAATTACGAGGCCCTCGTCGTACAACTTTCTCGGTTATTCAATCTTGTTCGAACCCGAGGTCATCCGCCCGTTGGAGACAGTGCAGCCGGTGGTGGCCAAAGTGCTTTTGTGAGACAAACTACCAAATATTGGGTAAGCTTCACAACCTGTCTTCCTCTCGAACTACGGAAATTTACATGTCCTCTATAATAGGTACATCGGGACAATTTTGTCGCCTTGAAATTATTGGTTTTGAAACACCTTCCCGTCCTAGGTAACTTTCTGCATATCAGAACATTTGGCTAAGCCAAGTGGCTTGCTAACTTTGTTTTTGATTACCAATACTATCCGTTTATCAAGTTTTCAATCCAGAGAAAGCCTTCGAACCATCTGATTCAGCGATATCGTCCATATATTATGATAATGAAGACCTCGAGCTCTACCTAGGCAGGCTTGAGAAGACTGAAGGAGCTGAAGCGATTCGAATGAGATGGTACGGAGATATGTCAGTGACTCAAATCTTTGTCGAACGCAAGACCCATCGAGAAGATTGGACAGGCGAAAAATCAGTCAAAGCCCGGTTCGGTATCAAGGAAGATCAACTCAACGATTACCTGGCCGGAAAGATCACGATGGATGAACAATTTGAAGCGATCCGAAAAAAAGGCAAAAAGTCGGATAAGGAAGTGGACTCGATGATTCGTCTGGCGAAAGAAGTTCAAGAGCGTGTCAAACAGAAAAAACTCCAGCCTTGCGTGCGTACGTTCTACAACCGGACCGCTTTCCAACAACCTGGAGATGCTCGTGTCCGAATCTCGTTTGATACCGACCTGACAATGATCAGAGAGGACAACTGGGATGGGAAGATGAGAAGACCTGATCATAATTGGCGACGGACGGATGCGGGGATCGATTTTCCATTTTCGACGGTGGAACCTGATGATAAGCACATCTTCCCGTATGGAGTCCTCGAAGTCAAATTACAAACTCAACTTGGTCAAGAACCCCCGGAATGGGTGAAAGATTTAGTTTCAGGGCCATTAGTCGAAGCCGTTCCCAAGTTTTCAAAATTTATTCACGGTTGCGCCACTTTGATGCCCAATCGGGTCTCGTTGGTGCCCTTTTGGCTTCCCCAAATGGAGATCGACATCAAGAAACATGAGCCCGTCAAAGTGATCGACCGACCCACGACGCTTTCCCGTCATGCATCCGAAATCAAACAACCTGGAAAGGCGAGCAAAACTATGGATCAAGCTCGCACGTATACCGAGCCACTCTCAGAAGATGAAGAAGGGAACGCGGAAGCAGGGGATCGATTGCAGAAAGTGTCTAATAAGGAGAGCGAGAGCCAATGGGCTGGTTTGCCAGACGATGTAGCAAAAGCAGCTGCAGTTGCCCGCCAGAGTCGCAATGCTGTGACCGACCAAGCCGGACCAAGCTCACTAGAACAGCCCAAGAGCGTGCCCCCAGGAAGCTCACTTGAGCAGTTCGAAGGGGCGATGGAGGTGGACCTAGAGGCGAACGACAACCCATCCGGGGCTGAGCAACGGGTGAGCGAGCCGGCCTATTTCGCCAAGCTGACGCCGGGAAATCTACGCAAGATGTTGAAAGCGAAGGCGAAGATGTTGAACCAGTCGGACCGAATCTTCCGGAACTTCAGAGGAAGCACCTCCAACGACCCTCAAACCTCCCAACCCTCGGAGGATGACCCCGACGACGACGACCAGGGCCCTAAAGTCGTCGGTGCTACTGCTCCCAGATCTGCAAACACTAATACCAATCCGACCGGCTCTTCCGTCCGCTCGGGCATTGAATGGATTCGTTACTTCAACGCACCAAAAGGCAAGAAAATTGCAGTACCCGTCCGGATCGAACCCAAAGTATATTTCGCAACCGAGCGAACATTCTTTGTGAGTCTCTTTTCACTCACCTGTTGATTATCTGAACTCGAGAAGAAAAAAAAGAACGACTAATTGGGGGCGGTGGGAGAAATAGACTTGGCTAGAGTTCTCGACGATCTTGAGTGGGATCTCGATCAGTTTGATGAACTTTGCTCCGGTCAACGATAGGGTCGCATTTCAGGCATCTGTGTTCTTCACGATCCTCTCGCTTCTCTCGATTGTCTATAGTACCGGTACCTTCCTACGAAGGGTGCACAAGATCCGAACCCGAGACGCCTCGGGATACTACGACCCCATTGGACCCTCCGCGCTCTGCGCTTGTATCCTCATCGCTGTCGCTGCTAAGTCCGTCTTTCTCTGATTTGTCGTCCTTCTACTCTCTCACTGATCTCAACGTTCTTCCTCCCCCTTTTTTACTTTATTTTAGCTTTTATCTTCGCTTTTCCTCCACCCATACTTTAACCCCTGTCCTCTTACACTCTTCCCTCCATCCCTCCCTTTGATTTCGATCACAGTCGTTAAAATGGCAAAAGAGTGGTTCCTCAAGGACCGTGCCTCCCTCTTTTTTTCTTTCTCATATTCATCATGGTCATTTGCTGCTGTTTCGGGTTTCCTATCAATCAGGTCCAATAGAGATCTGTGTGTCTATATTGTTGCCTGTATGTATCTTTTTATTTCCAATCTTTTTTGGTTGGGGGCCGGGTCGGTTGATGTCCGACTTGTTTTTACTTTTGTCATACATAGAGAGGTCGATAGCTTCACATCCTTCTGTTATTTTTTCATAAAACAATCTGACTTGATGGGTTAGATATAATCATCACCTCACTTTTTTCCCTTCGCTTTCTTCTGTCTCTCAATTATAAACTAGTCTTTTTTTCTGGTCATCTACAAGTTCTCTTTTTTGTTTTGGGGTTCTCCCTTCCTCGGTGTTGATCCAACCACAAGCCCAACACTTCGGGGGCGTTTTTTCCCCTCTGTTGCATTTGTGGTTGTCCGCACTCTTATGTTTGTAGATGGGTGTAGTCAGTTCTGGCCAGATGCAGAGGTGTCAATGTATCGTTTGTGTCGTCTAACTTGGAGTTGTTGGCTGTTTGCAGTGTCAGTTGCTTTGGCAGTCGGATGGTTCGATGTTTGCAGCCAGCCCGTTTTGGCGTGTTGAGGCGCGTCGGAGCCCATTCAACTTGCTAGTTCACGCGTCGAGTAACCTCGCTTGGGAAAGCTCGACTATCAACTCGCGCCTTCTTCCTGGCCACACCTGTTGTGACTGGGTCTACTTTCTCGCTATTAGCATACTTAGTTGTAATAGTCTTATACTAAATCTGTTAAAAACTCCTCCCTGGAATGGCGGTGAACTCTTTCCTCACTCGCGATTATCACCTTCATTCCAGGTAAGTCTTTTATCTCTCTCTCTCTCTCTCTCTCTCTATGTCTTTATTTTCTTTATATCCTCATAATCTTCTTGTTTCTGACTTTCGTTTTATTTGTCTATGATGCTTTGCAATGACATACTCGCGATTGTCACCGTCATTCCAGCATCAGGCCATTATAACACCCACCTGGCCTTTCAGCACAAGCCGAGGATTACTGATTACGAACGAGAGGAATCCAGATGAACAAACGAACGCGTCCGGCCAAAAGGATTGTCTACACGGAAGACGACAGCGACTGGGTGGCGGATGAAGGATGTGCCGGCAAACCCAAGCAGACAAAAGTGAAGGCCTCCAAGAAGACAGTCCAGACGGCCGACAGCTCGAGTCTGAGTGATCTGGAACCCTCCTCGTCTGGCTCGTTGGCCGAACCTCCCAGGGCATCAGAACTGCGTTTACTCGATAACAATCCTTGTCTTTCGCGTCGGGTCCTAAACGCTCCGGGACGATCCCATCCACTTTCTTATCACACCTCGCATATCTTGCGCCGAGCGTGCCACGAATCATCACAGGACGAGCCGTCCACTGTCCTTGAATCTCTCCAGGCCAGCTTGCTCAACTGGTTTGATCAGGTCAAGGAGAAGAGGGAGATGCCATGGAGGCAAGAGGTGACTGGCATAGCTAGCTGGTCCGAGCAGCAGAAGGGACAGAGAGCCTATGAGGTCAGTGGCCACTTTCGGTTTTCTGGTCTCCTTCCATCACAACAAGCAGCTCATTTCACATTCTCCCTTTCGTGGTTATCTTAGGTCTGGGTCAGTGAAATCATGCGTGCGTGTGTCTAAGCCCCATAGCGACAAGAATACCTGCCAAGAGAAGATACTGATGTCCATCGGAATATCTTATGTGCGCACTCCGTCCGCGGTATTTTTATATTTTTCTTTTTTTTTTTAGTCCAGCAAACTCAAGTCGAGACTGGTAAGTGGGGTGGTAACTTGGACTCGTTTATTCATAGCCTATGGACTGAGATTCTGAGGATTTTCTGTAGTCAAATCATACTACCGTGAATCAGTTCTCCCTGAATCCTGACCTCCTTGCCCAGCCACCTTTTCTCATTCACAACCTTTCCCCACACATTACTTACAGTCAGATGGATGAGTCGATTCCCGACGATTTTCGATTTAGCCAAGGCTGATGTAGAGCAAGTCAATGAGTGTTGGCAAGGTGTGTTTCTTTCTCAAACTTGGGACGAAGATAGATTATTCTACTTAACCCGCTCTTCTGACCTGTGTCTCGGCTTCTCTTCTTCCCCCTTCAGGTCTCGGTTACTACTCCAGGGCTTCTCGTCTACTTTCGGGGGCCAAGAAAGTCGTCAAACAATTCGCTGGGGTCTTGCCTGAAGATCCGCTGGTGATGGAGAAAGAAGTTGACGGGATGTAAGCTACAGCTCATCATTTCATCACCCGGTCAATCAGTTTAATTCTTTTCTTTTTTGATTAAATTGGGCGGTGCGGTTTCAAATCCAAGAGGTCCATATAGTGCTGGCGCCATAGCCTCAATAGCTTACGCCAAGCCAGTCCCCATGGTGGATGGTAACGTTCACCGAGTGCTCACACGTGAGTACACCCAAAGCCCCTCACACTTTAGCCACGTATGAGAGAATACTGACTTTTACCCCCATTCGAGCCACAGGCATTACGGCCTTATACGCACCGCAAGCCGCTAAAGCTACCACGAAGTTTCTCTGGTCTACCGCTGCCCAACTTGTCCCTCAGGATCGGCCGGGTGACTTCAACCAAGCTTTGATGGAACTTGGCGCAACCGATTGCAAGCCCCGTGATGCTAATTGTCGATCCTGTCCGCTCTCGAAATGGTGTAGAGCCCACCAAGAAGTCCGTTCCCAATTTTGTCTCTGATTGACCATAGACCTTCCCCGATTAATTTTGTTGGGGTGGATTTCCCAGAAACAAGTCTTGCGTGCGCTGGATGATGATGGATATCCAGTACCGAACCCACACAAACGGAAAGCGGAAGACGACGATGATATCGAGGACGTCTGTGGTCTCTGCCAGCCCCTGGAATCTCTCCGAGTTCACCCACCCAACGAGGGACATGTGCTCATCTATCCGATGGCTAAGGAGCGCAAGAAACCGGCACTCAGAGAGGTTGCTGTCTGCCTCGTTATCTGGAAGCAGAGCTCGTCGCATGACCATTCAGACCTCCATAAAAACACTCTGTTATTGACAGATCAGACCAAAACACTCCTCATCAAACGGCCCGAAAAAGGTACGTCTTGTACTTACTCTTTCTCTCTTCCAGCCAGTCTTTCCCTTTTGTTGATCCGTTTCGCGAATCTCGGGGCGGTACGGTCATCAAGGACTTCTTGCTGGTTTGTGGGAATTCCCATCGATCGACTTGCCCGAGAGAAACGACTCGACCTCAGAATCCCGACACCAAGCCCTCGAAAGCCTACTATGTAAGACGATTGAGGGGTTCCCGGGCATGAAAACAAAGAGGCTTGGAGAGATGAGAATAGAGGCTTGGCCAGAACGCAAGAACACGCAAATCGAGCACGTCTTTTCGCACCTGAGAGTGTCCTATAAGCCCGCCGTTATCGTCATCTCTTCCGAGTCTCCTCCGACGCTCTTGCATCCTTCGCTTCCTGGCTCGCATTCTCTTTCGGGCCACGCGCGTTGGTATCCTGCTCTTCATGTCGCGGCCGCTAACCTCGGTAATCCTCATAAAAAACTCTGGAGTTCTTGCGGCTTATCTTCTCATACTCATCTCATCTAATCTGTTTAAATCATCTCTCTCTCTCGGCTTTTCATCTGTATCGCTTTTCTTGTATTCCTACCTTGTTTTTTTCTTCAGTTTTCTATTCCACAGATATCCTTCTCTCTCTTCTTTTTGTACTTCAATTTATGGGGAAATATGCATCTTCCATATTCTTGTCTCTCATGCTTCTTTTTTTTTAATGGGAAGGAAAATTTGTGAAGATGCGGTAAAAGTTGGGTACATAGAAATGTGATGATGATCAACTAACTATGTATAAATAGGTTTTTTTTTAATGCCTGGCTTCCATCTTTGTTGTGTTTTGGATGGCACTTTGCTTAGCTATGATGGTGTGAAAACCATTCCACTGCCTTGGGCCAAGAGAGACTCATACAAATGATAAGGTGTAGTACATACGCTTCGCCTATGGACGATTGCAGATCGTGGCATGCAAAGTTTTGAACAGAGTGGGATTCGAACCCACGCCCGAAGACCGCCGGATACTGCCAGTGGCACCTCCTTAAGACGGCGCCTTAGACCACTCGGCCATCTGTCCCTAAGTGCCAGCGGGCTCAACAGGGTCTTCGTTCCGGAATCAGCTGACAGTTGCCCTTTTTCTGATGAAAATATGGCTTTGAAGGTCTCAAGTGCTTCGCCAAGAAACTCAAGATGAAGACAAACAACAACGATGGTCTGACTACGACACTCTCAGAGAAAGTGATCGGGAAGATGAAGCAAGACGAGCCAAGCGATCGGATGTCAACGACCAGCAGTAGCAGCGATGGCAGTGGTAGCAGCAGCAGCAGCAGCAGGAGCAGCAACAACACCAGTCAAGAACGTACGACGGGCGATGAGAGCCCTCTCAACCAGGCCGGATTCGATGGGGCTGGGAAGTATCTCTTGTCGGGAGGGATAGCCGGGGCCGTCTCACGAACGGCAACGGCGCCATTCGATCGACTCAAGGTATATCTGATCACAGCCCAACCGAGGACGAACGCCGACGGAACGACTTGCAGGACGACAGCCAGAAGCACGGTGACCAACCTCGTCGGCTCACTCAAATCGATCTACAATGAGCATTCTAAATGTCAGGCTAGTCTCAATCAACCCCGAAATCATTCATGGGGTCTCCGTAACTTCTTCATCGGTAACGGACTCAACGTACTCAAAGTCTTCCCCGAATCTGCTATCAAATTCTTCGTCTATGAGTACTCTAAAAACTTCCTCATTCATTATCCCAATCCTCATCATGGCCCCTCTTCCGATGATCGCTCTAATCTCGTCAGGTTCCTGGCCGGCGGCTTGGCTGGGGTGGTGAGTCAAGTCTTAATCTATCCGATCGAGACACTCAGTCAGTCTTCCCTTCCTTTCCACCCCATCTCTCCTTGTTCGTCAAAACGCTTTCTCATCATCATTTCCTTTTTGATTCTTTTCGTAGAAACTCAATTGATGAGTAGTACTATCAACGAATCCTTTCAAGGTCGCGCCCTCCTTATCTATACTATCAAAAGACTGAATCGAACAGGTGGAGTACGGGGATACTACAAAGGGCTATTAGCGGCGACGATGGGGGTGTTCCCATACTCAGGTTTTTCTTTTTCTTTTTTCAATTCCTGGAAAGAGTATACTGATGAACTCCAAGATGAAATTTGTAAAACCATATATGAAAAGCTATCGACATGTCGGCATTTGAGGCCCTGAAACGAGCCTATCGAACGGCGTCAGGAACCGAGGAAGAGACGGGGGTATTAGCGACATTGTTATGTGGAGCAATAAGTGGCGGAGTAGGTGCGACGGTAGTATATCCCTTGTGAGTGAAATAATTGTGGGTGCAATAGCGAGGAGGAAGGATGTAATAGCAGAGGGGGTTGATAAAGAATGGATGTGCAGGAATGTCTTACGCACTCGTCTCCAGGCCCAAGGCACGCCCTACCATCCCCAAGAATACCGCGGAATCATCGACTGCGTTCGCCAGACTTTCTTCCGCGAACGTTGGCGCGGCTTCTATCGCGGTCTGGCGCCCTCCCTCCTCAAAGTCGTCCCCGCCGTAAGCATCAGCTGGCTCGTCTATGAGCAGAGTAATCGCTCCCTCGAACAACTTCTTGGGTAACTCTTCTTCGCAATTCCCTCATTCCTTCTTTTTTCTTTCAGTGTTCTCTTTTTCCTTTTGGTTTTGATTTCTTGATCATCTTTGAATGTTTTTTTCTTTCTTTCTTTCTTACTCGATTAATCAATTACATGAGAAGGTAATCAAGGTTCCAAATAAATTCTTAAGATTTTCCCACGTGGTGGTTAACTAGATACAAAAGTATGAAATATCTATTCAGATCATGAAAAAAATCAAGAGGGGGTTTGTTTTTGTCCCCTTCTTTACTTTCGGGTGGAGAGGTAGGTTTTATTATAGATGAAGGTTTGATGGACTTTGTTTATGTAGTCTTAATACACTTTTTTTTATTTTTGTTTGAGAAAAGAGACCCGTTTAAGTCATTCATAATAGTCAATTGGTTAGCTAGAGTAGGAAGGGACATGCACAGACCAAATGAGAAGTTTTTTTTTTTTTACTACAAGTTCATTGCATGTCTCTTGATGGGCTTAAGATCCCTCTCAAGAATTTACAAGTTTTGTCCTACTGGAGGACTTCCAGTGGCGAATCTGGAATGGGAAATTCTAGATTGTAAACTTTATTTGGTGGCAGAGACTCTTCCAGGTTGAGTTTTCACCACCACATAAGATTTAGAATCTGGGATTTCAGATTCTAAATCGGCCAAGGGAAGTCCTCAACTGGAGGACTTCCTGTCAATCTACAGCCCCCCTGCAGAGCCAGAGTTGATTTGCAGTCATATTGCCAACAATTTAGCTTTTTGACTTGGCAATCTGTATCTGGAGCCCCTGCAGATGGCCACAGGAAGTCCCCCACCCTCTTTTGTCTACTTACTACATTTTCAATCATATAAGTGTGTGTGTGTGGGTTTTGTTCGGATTCAATATGTATTGTGACTTTTTTTTAAAAAAAAAAAAGGTTTGTTGTGAGGTGAAGTGAAGTGGATTAATGCGAGGTTTTTTCTTGGTTGTGGTGGTCTTGTTGGTTTTTGGTGGTTCATGTTACTAGGTCCAAAATTTTTTATCTAATAACAGTACTAAGACCTATCATCATGGGTTGTAGATCATTTTACTTGCAGTGTCATCTTTCATCTAGTGATTACATTATGTATTCATTTTTCCGGTGTTAAATACATAATTGTATGTAATATGTAATATGTCCTGACTTGTACGTAGTGAGGAAGCCTAGAGGGGGCTACCCATTCGAGACACGCCGCAGCCGGCTACATATTCAGAGCGGTTTTGGACAGAGTTCCCCCAAAAACAACCAACAACGATTCAGAATGGCAGTCATCCTACCACGGCCAACACACTCACAACCATACTCAACCCTACCAACACACCCATCACAACCAACTCAACCAACTCAAGTAAAGATGAACCACATACCAAAAACAATCATACTCTTCTTACTCACTCTCTTCTTCCTACTCATCTCTTCAACCCAAATGGCAATCGGAATCAGACTATTCAACCAAAAACCAATGTACTACCAAGACGCACTCAAATTCAACATTCCTTCGACTATCATCAACATCCACCAGCTCAATCCTTCCTCAATACAACTAACCATACTTTCTCAACTCAGCTTGGACTTCAACCAACTCATCACTCCACCCTCAGCCATCATCAGATCTATCATCAACAAATCCCCTCAAGCAACTATCAACTCTCCCAATCCAATAACCATATCATCAAAACATGCACTACTCCAGCTTCAACTCATCAAACCATTCATCCTCCCACTCTCTTATCCATCATCATCCAACAACAACCAACCACCCCCAACAACACAAACTGAAATTCAACTGCTCATTCACTTTCCCTCTCCCGATCTATTGCCCCACATACTCGCACAAAAATCACTCAATCTTACCCTCGATATCCATCAGCTCGACATCCAGCTCAACGGAGCACCCCAGCTCTCTCCCTGGATCAATCGTCTCTTCCGAAGGATCGCAAGGGTCTCCCTTCCCCATATCAACTGTCCACTAAACTTGAAAAGTAAATCCACTCAACACAGAGTGTCGAATGAGAACTGACCAGTTCCATCTGTTCCACAGTTCCTGATCTTCCACCCAACTGGACCGACTCAGCCAAACTGATCACCATTGAGTCGTACTCCTTTTACGCGACCAAAGAGGAGCCTTCGAAGGTGGCCATCCGGGCGTCGATTTCGACGCCCAACCCCCTGCTCGAGCTGAAGCGCCACATCGACGATGTCCGTCTAGACATGGCCGTGCCCTGGCAATTCCCGCTCTCGATTTTCCTGGTCGAAGAAGGCGCCGAAGGGGCTGGGGCTGGACCTGGCCACTCCCGTCTCACGCCCCTCGCATCTGGTCTCACTCTCCCTTTCCTTTTGGACGCGTCGGCTGACACGCTCTCGCTCCAAATCGAAGGCTTCCTCTCGTTTTCGGGGGGATCCCTTTCCGACTCTCCCCATCCCCATGATGGCCCTTTGACGGGGTTCTTGAACAAGTACTTGAAAGGACTGCCGAACGACCTGGTCATCCGCTACCGCGAAACCGAAGACCGAATCCTCTTCCAAGAAGACTTGATCCGACACGGGACGATAGCTGACGAGTCTGGAGAAGACTCAGACGCAGAAGGTCGCGAGCCGCCGGAGTATGTGACGACGTTCGTCAAGACGCTCGACATGCAGATATCGTTCCCGGGCCGAGTCGTCAGCGAGTTGATCGAGTCGATTCAAGTGCGAGAGATGAAGATCGAGATGGGCGGGATATTGCGGGGCCGACCGACGATGCAATGTTCGGGGAAACTCGAAGGCGTGGTTGTGCTGCCTGCCGAGCTGGCCGGCCTGGTGGCCCATCTGAACATCACCCATGTCCTCCCTGACCTCGTCTTGCTCGACGGCGCGATCCCTCACAACCACAACACCTCGTCTATCCCTTCCAACGCGTTCGCGACTCTTCGTCCTTCGAACTTCCTGCACGCCTCGCTCTCGCCTCTTCCTGCCCATCCTGCCAAACTCACGCTCGTCTCTCAGTTCGTCAAAGTGCCCCTACACACCATCGACGGCAAACAGAAAAACTTCAGATCTTATGCTACTAAGTATCTCTTCCATCATCGGAAGAGTCTTGGGGACGATGATCGGGGCGGCGTGGTGACCTCCGTCGTCGGCTCTTTCGGCGCTAAGGCCGTCATCGTTAACGCGCTTTCCGTCGCCCTTAATGATATCGATATCAGTGGCACTTTCCTCGTCTGATTTTTTACTCAACATTTTACACACACACTCTCTTTTTTGCTTTTTTTTTGCTGATGTTTGTTGTACTTTTACTGGGTTGTACTTGTAAGATTGATGTAGGGTTTGGAAAATTTGTTGTATGGTTGGATCGGGCTTGTTGAATTGTTTGTACATCACATACATACTTACCTTTTCATATTTTGTACTACTTCAAAACCATGTATGTATGTACTAGAGTTTACCGGCGGCTTCGCCGCCTTCAAGTTGATGTAAAGTTCACTTCACGTACAGGAATTTGATTGAAATGGCAAGTAAAGTAAAGCTACAAGTTAATGTGCCCCTACTACATCACGTTTTACTAAAATTAAGAAAGGCTAAGACCCTTTGAAATGGTCATCCCCTAGTCCTGAAGACTTATCTGATACTCAGAGCGGACACTCGGGTATCAACTGCTGGCACTACAACATCCCAGCCGCAGAGAAAACCATCCAATATGAATTCCCTCCCGACCTCGTAAAGCTGCTGGGTATTGATGAGATTTTGTTTTCCGGGCACTATGTATTTATTTGATATTGAATTTTTTAATTCAACGTGACTGCCGACGTGTGTTAAGTTGTGTTTCATTGTTTCAAAGTTAACTAAATGGGCTTCGTTGTATATCCCAGTCGGTGTGTTCGACCACGACTGAAAGTACATTTTCGGCTACAGCGTCTTTGTACCGAAGATCTTTGTCGACCTTCAAAACAATACCATATAGCCTCTGATAAAAGCTTTGTTGTTGTTATTACCGATTAAGTCGCCTACTTTACAGACCCAAGTGTGTAATTCTAGATAATACTGGAAGACTGATGGTACCGCGGCGTTGGCGATAACGAATTTGCCTTGTAAAGAATACAAAAACCCAGGCTCAAGGCCGAAGGTTGAGGAAGTGTTGGCGACTAAGAATATCTTGTAATCCACGAGTGCTGGAGTCTCAGTGGAGAGGAAACCGGGTGCGATGAAGACACCGTATAAGGAGATTGGCGCACTTGAATGTGTAGAGACAAGACTATTGGACGCAAAAAGTATGAGTAACGGGGGAGATGACGACGAAGTTGAGAGTTATGAAAGCAACGCAAAACTGTGAGCGCGACGATTGACATAAACGGAAACGGATTGCGGTGAGGTGAGGAGACTTTTTGGTCCAAGAGTCACGGGCATAAGAAAAACGTGATTAACAAAAGATATCGAAAAGTACTATTGAGTGAAAGGGGAACAACACACAACGTCTAAAAGCGGAGGACAAAAAGATTGACCAGGGACCGCTGTCGGGGAGGGGCAGGGAGGAAGTGGCGATTGGTTAGACAAAAGAGTCGAGTGGAATGTAAGATCACGCCGCAGGTCATGATAAATTCCCCAGGTCCTAGCTTAACAAAGCCCCTCGAACTCCGGGGTTCCCCCCGTCCGAAGGACTCTCCGTAGGAGAGGCTACAACTAATGTCACACCTGCTCGCGGGAGCAGAAAGAATTTTCAGGGATAAAAATATTCTATACCATTTTAAAAGAAAACAACAAAGAATAACAACTATCTGAATAGACATCATCCCTTTGCAAATTTTGAGCTTCATGACTGGTCTTGGCTTCAAGAATTGCACCCTCTGGTCCCAAAAATGTTCACTTTTCCATCTCGAGTCCTCGCAACAAGATTAGTGAGCTTAAACTGAGTTCAGAAGATCCATGCCAGTCTGTGTATTGCTCCTGCAGGATTTTCAAGGTGTATGCACAACTCTGTCTGTCATGAAAGTGCCTCTGTTTTGATAAAGAGGTAACATTGTCATGGTGGTGATTGCAAAGCCTTTTGAACTCATCACATCAAATCTCTTCATGGATGAAGGGGATTCAGGCAGCCTCAAAACTCAGGTCAGCTAATGGAGACAAGATCAGGAAGAAAATTGCCGCCCAGTCACTCCGGAGGTACAATCAAGAACCAAAAATAACTTCAAGTCAAAACGGTTTATAACCTCCCTCATGGCCGAAACACCTTTCTTATAGCAGCCACAGGCTTTGGCAAATCGAGGATCTCCAAGATGTACCTAGACCTGCTCCCAAAAACCCGCCACGGAAAGATCAAGGGGGTAGTAGTGGTTTTGAACCCTCTAGATACTCTTGGCGACAACCAAGTAGAAGAGAAGGTTGCTGCCAGATTCACAGTGATTAACTTGACCAAACCGAACTTCAACGGCTTTGCTTGTTCAGAAATTTGTAAAGGCACATACAACTTCATTTACCTCTCACCTGAGATCTTCCTGGATAACAAGGCCTTCAGCAAGTTTCAAGCAAAGCTAGCTTTAGTGGTAGTCAACAAAGCCCACATGGTATACCAATGGGGAATGGTTGAGAGTGGCTGAAAGAATCTCAAAACCCTTGTGCGGCATCAGGATTATTCAGCTTTTCGACCACATTATGGGAAACTTGTGATCCAACTGTTGACAACAAATAATGCTCTGTTACTATTTATGTTGGCTACTTTCAGGCCAGCTGCAATATCAGCAATCAAGCAAAATTTGAAATTGCTTGACACACACATTGATATTCTCTGCAGTGAACTCACCAGACCTGAAATCTGAATCTTGAGAATTACAATGAAAAGCTCTATTCAGTCTTGCGCAGACCTTTTAAAAGTGTATGGTCCCAAAGCTATCACTCCTGATGAGCAAATGGCACCATGCTTGATTTATAGCGGCACCCAGATGTGTACCCTAAAGGTTCTGGATCAAGCTCGCAATACGAAGACTGATGCAGCTAGCAAACACTTGAATCCACACAACAATTTTGCTCGGTGTATTCATGCATGCACTGACAAATCGGACAAAAAAGATGTGATCAACGACTTTGCTTATGGGCAGGTTCCCATAATATCATGCACTCTGGCCCTTGGAATGGGGCAGAACTGGAAGCTTGTCCAACAAGTAGTTCACTTAGGTTGTAGCAACCCCTCTCTCATATGCCAAATGGTTGGAAGATGCGGCCGGGATTGGCCTTGCTTTTTGTTGAGTCAAACCGTCCAAAAGGAAAAAACCATGTTGATGATTTCTTACCCAATGTCTCCCAAACTGACGAGGTCCGGATGGATGCTCTTGCAATCACTCCGGTCTGCCTTTGCATTGCCTTTTCAATGGACAACTTGTGAGTTTTGAGGTGTTGGTTATATTGCAGAAGGGTCCAGATTGCTCACGACATGTGACTCAATTACAGATTAGGATACATACCCTTGAAAGATGATGACCCTCAGTACCAAGCCAAGCAGCGTTGTGAACAACTTCAAGGCTTTCCACCCTGCATGTGCTCAAACTGTATACAGTATGCTGGGACAATACTATTTCAAAATCTTCAAGCCTTGAATAAAGACAATTTCTGAGACTATGTATTGAATCAAGTGGCTCTCACAGCACAAGCCACAGGCGAAACAAAGCAGCCTTACACAATCAATCACAAAGGCCCAACAACTAGTGCGAGCGAACGTGTGGCACTACAGCCTTTGAAAGGCAGGTTACAACCAACAGTGGGCCAGTTACTCTAACAGTAACTTTAGTGTAGCGTATTGTTAGCTTTTTTAGCTACACTACCCAGAAGTTACTGTTAGCTGTTTTTTTGGGACAACTAACGCTAAGATATATTTTGGTTAATTTCATTTTATTTTAGCGTAGCATTAGTGAGCCCACAGAAATAAAAGTTAACACTACTCATTTATCTTGTTAGCTGAATTTTAGTGGTGTTAGCGGCAAAAATGGTTACACTAAAATTCAGCATAGCTTTCTTATGAGCTACACTACATGTTAGTGTAGCTGTTTCCCCAACTACACTACATGTTAGTGTAGCTGGGGTCATAGTTACACTACATGTTAGTGTAACTGATGAAAACCTGGATGGGATAACTACTATAAGTGCAAACCAAAATTGAATAAAAAAAATTTGAGGGAAAGACAATAATGAATGAGTGAGCAACAATGACTTTTTGTTTTCCAGGGGAAATAATAAACTTTTTCTTAATCAAATACAAATGAAGAAAATATACATAGAAAAAAACACAGTAGCAGCAATGGAATCTGCAGTTGGAATAGAAGGTTGTTGTTGTCAGCTAACTGTGAAACAAAATTAGTGAAGATGAATAACACTGCCAAGTGCAACTAGACCATCCCATCTAGCCATCTTGACACTCTGCTAATAATGAGCTCAAGGCAAAATGGCTTTTTGGTAGGTTTAGTTGAACTGGACAGGGTTATAAGAAACAAATGAAACTGAAAACATACCAAGAAAAGTTCCATACAAAAGTTTTTGGCGTGGGGGGAGGGGGTCTGTTGCTGGTTTTTCCTCAAATTGTCTAGGGTAGCAATATTTGATAGACAAGAGAGGGTAGCTAGGTCAATGATCAATGAGAGTAGAGGGGGTCATTCTTTCTTGACTTGGCAGGGTAGCTCAGTTGATGATCAATGAGGGTAGCTGGGCAGGAAAAGCAAGGGTAGCATTAGTGAGGGAATCTGAAGTGTAAAAATATTATATGAATGAGGAAAACAAAAGAAAAAAATATGAGTGATTGATCAGGTTGAACATTGATTTGAAATGTGAAGTCTGATGGTCAAATACAAAATGTTTTTCTCTCATACTATATATCTCAAGTGAAATTTTAAGTGTTCTGAGGTCAAATCTGGTCCACTGTGATCAATTGCAAGAAAGCTTACATAATCTGGGAGGGTAGCTGATGAGGTGGGAGAGGGTCTTACATGGTTTGGAAGGGTAGCTATGTCAATTCGATGATTGATGAGGGTAGCTAATGTTGGTTGTTCGGATGCTTCTTGAATTGACAATTAGCACTAAAAGAAAAAAAAAGTTAGCAACCATGAGAGGATTTTTTTTCTCTTGAATTGGTGAGTTGTGGCAGTCAATCGAGTATGTTTAGGACCTGGAAAGTGTATATGTGTGAGGAGAGAGGAGAGTGGAAAGGGTAAGTGTAGTAAAAAAAACTGTCTGACAGGAACCACCGGTGATTTCAAGGTGTTTGCAGCAACAGAGAATGATATTTTTGTAAGACAACCTATGTGACAAGCCAGGGGTTTTGGCGCTGTCACCTCTGATTCAACATTGTTTTCAGGGTAGCGCTAGTTCAGTGGTATATCAATACCACTGGCCTAGCCAACCCTTTTCAGGTGAGAGCCTGGGTTAAATTTCCAGTCTGAACAAACCAAAAAATTATTTGGTGTGCTTGCCCAGTGTAATGTAGCGTAGCGTAGTGCCCTAGTATAGTTAGTGTAGCTCACCACTGGTGGAGTTATGCTAAAAATTTTAACTGATGATGAACTACGCTACTTGTTAGCATAATTTGAAATATGCTACACAGGACCCAAATTACTGTTAGTGTTAAAAAAACTACACTACCTGTTATTGTAGCGGTGATTATTCAAAACTAACGCTGAAAAAAAATTGGGAGAAAATTTGCCGCTACGCTACATGTTAGGTTAGCTGATTGTATTTACAACTAAAGCTACATGAAATCCCTTGAAAAAAAAGGCCGCTACGCTAGCGGTTATTAGTCATTTAGCGTAGTTTAGTGTAGCGGCCCACCGTTGTTACAACAGGAATTTGACCGGTTCTATCAGGCAGCTTTTGAATGTGAAGGTTCGTTGGTGCCAACCGATCTGTTTGGCGAGGCCGAGGTGGGGTCAATAATCAACCACTTCGCATCAATCCAAAATCAGGATGATCTCCGACGCGTGATCAAAGGGGAGATGGTGAGGGGCCAGCTGGGGATTTTAATGAACACAATTGAAGATTTTAGATCAGGAATCCACAGAGCTTCAAACCAACCCAACACATCCGAGAAAGAAAACCGGCACAAAATTCTACCAACCGATAAATTACAGAACAAGACGATTGTTGAAGTAGATGACTTGAGCCAGAGTCAATCCAAAAGAAAACGCAAGAATCAAGTTTCAGATGATATTATAAGACAAAGAGAGGAGGCTGCGGCTGAGCGACAAAGGCAGAAAGCTCACGACAGCGAATTGAGAAAGAAACAAGAAGAGGAGAAACGGGAAAGAGCTGCTTGGAAGCAGCAGATGATGGTGGAAGTGAAAAAGGCGCATGGCATGTTGTAGTTTGTATTTATGGCTCGTATAGCCCTGTCTGATCAGCTGGATCAGCCACAACGTCCTCATCGTCTTCGCCCAGCCCAGCAACACACGGCATGAGTGGTTTGAATCAACTCAGATTGGGATCGTTCCCAATTTCCTGTTGTAACTTTGTAATACCTGTTTTGTACGAGTCGACAACCTTGTTTGAATTTTTTTTTCACCGATTTCTTAGACCCCTCGGCATCTATCCACCCTCTGCAACTGTCTTCTTTCCGCCTTCCAGTTCAGTTCCTGCTTCCTCCGTCGGCTCCGTTTCATTTCCCCCAGGTGCCAAGTGGCCAAAAATATCAAAGTTGTTGGCCATCTGACGGAATACATTCAGAGAGACCGGCTTCATCACATTGTGATGAGATTGCGTGAATATAGCTGCCCCAGTGTCCATTCGGAGCGAGTGCATCATGTCGCGAAGCTAAGACACACACAATTGAGTTAGGGACCACCTCGGATATGTAGAGATGAGCTAACAGGCTTACCAGATGGATATTAAGAGAAAATATTTTCTTTAATTGGTCGATCTGAGTCCCTGATCCGGTCTGATTGAAAAAAAAATTAAGCCAATAATTCTGGATTTCAAGATGAAAATCCTTGGCGACGAAATGGTTCTCCCGGCCGCTTGGAGAGAAGAGAAGCGAATGTCAAAAGAGTTTTGAAAGAGACGGTGGAAGTATCTCGGTGAGTAACAGGACCATGCGTGGTAAATAAGCCGAGTAGTGTTTCAATCCCCTCAAGCCCTGAGACATCACACTCAATTTTTTCCAGATAATCATGAGGCGACCAATATTCCCGGCCTTCATGGCTCGATTGGCCTCAACCACAGTTGAAAATTCCTACAGACGAATCAAGAGGTTGTGAAGTTTGGGTGATGCGAGCTTTGATGCGTGGCTGCGAGCCTCTCCTGTGCAATACCGCCGGCAACACTGGGAAGTTACGTTACCGGTATCGGTAACGTAACAGTAACGTAACGGCTTTGGTGTTGTTATCGTTACGATAACGACCACTGCCAGGCCGTTACGTTTTCTTTTTCCTTTTTTTTTTCTTTTTTCGGAGCCGTTACGTTATCCGCTGCTTGATTTTACGGATAATAATTTGTCCTGAGGCCTTTTTTGCCCAAAAAGACCTCGGGAAACGCGGATAACGCGTTATCCGCGTTATTTCCTCAGTAACAAAGCAGAAATCTGGCTTTGTTACGTTACTCAAAGGCTACAAAGACTCGTTAGCCGGATAACAATAACGTGTTGTTATCCGGTAACGCTGGGAAGTTACGGTACGAAAGTCCGTCCGGATATCGTAACGTATGTAACTTCCCAGTGTTGCCGCCGGTAAAATTCTTCAATGATCGAGTTCCACTGGCAAGTTGGTATTCTAGGAAGTTCGTTTGAACAAATGTCTTGAACAGGAATATCCTGTGTTATCATGATTAGCTGAAAACAAGACAGAGGATTAGGTGTATTACTGTTGGCATGCAGATAAAACTCAAGACCTCTTACTTTATACCGTAGATTATAGTAGCATCATGGACTTTTTCCATGTGATTAAGCATCAGCGTGAAGTCTTTCTTCGGAAAGGCCTTGGCATACGATATCCCAAGGCTTTCCAAACATCGCCATGCACCCGTGTCCTTGGAACTTTCAAAATCGCCAAAATGAGCCTTGAAGATACAGGCGGCCATGTTCCACAAGGTGGGAGATGCACCAAGCTGGAATGAGATGTTCTGAAGGTTGTGGTGGATGTATGCACTTGGAGTGCGTAGTGATCTGAGACAGTTGAAATTACGACAAGTGGCCAAGTCGCCGTCCATGAGCTGTAAGCGGCCAAAGAAATCGTTCAAGTCGAGTCCCGTTTGTTGGACAGTTGAATCAAGCACTTGGCCAATTCCCTCGGCACTATTCTCAGGCGCATCCATCAGCTGAAGCATCTTGATTTCTGGTGGTGTGGTCGAGATCTTCTCAACGGCTGGAGGCTCCCGAGAAATTGCTCCTGATGGCTTGTCTGGTCGAGCAACATACATGTGCATGACATGAGCGATCTGGCTCTTCCAGACTGCCTCATAGTTTCTTTTGGATTCAGGGGTTGGAAGAAGCATGTAAGGTTCAATTTTGAAGGATGGTACTTTTCCCATGGCCTCATGAAACCGATCGGCAGTAAGCTCAGAAGTATTAAGAGTCTTGAGGAGATCGGATGAAGGAAAGTGCACATAACCCCAAGTGCCATGGAAAGTTCGACTCCGATGGCCGATGGAGGTTGTATGAATGTGCTGCTTGATATCAAGGTTGTCGATGCAGATGAAAGGTGAGACTAGTGAACGCGCCGGCCGAGAAAAAGCTGCCTTCAAATCGGAACTGGCTTGCAATAATTATGTCTTCAGAGATTTCATTGCAGACCTTCGGCTACTGGCCAGTCCATGGTACACAAGCCACTGATTTATAAGATCCGTCACCCCACAAGCCAGGAATTTTATGCTGTTCCGTAGCTGCAATCCATTGCATCATCGGTTGCAAGCGCATGCAAGCATAAGGCACGCTAACCTGGCAATCTGGGAGGATTGGTTCCTAATTAGATATATTTGTGATCAAGTTAGATGGAATTACAGACACTTGCAACACGCTGCTGCTTGCGAGCCACAGGATTTGGGGCAGTGTGGTATGTGACCTCGTCCATCATTGATTCCTCTGCGTCAAGCGGCTCGGTGATTGTCACATCTTCTTCGGACTCGTCATCCTGGGTCATGTCGGGTAAATTATTGTTGGGAATCGACTTGTGAGAGAACTTGATATAGAAAGGGAATGCTGGCTACCAGCCGGTCTTCGTCTTGTTTTGTGGCTTCATTGCTGCAGAAATGAGCTGAGATCCTACTGATGCTCTGGTAGCTTCTGGCTGGATGTTTTCCACGGGGAGGCATCTGCCCGGATACAATATTCACCACCTGGTTGATGGATAAGTCAGTAAATTATTTGTTCATTAAGTCCGCTCTTGGATTGTAGCTCACCTCATCCTGGATAAAGGAGACTCACGCTTTGTGCGACTCTTTTTTTTTTTGAAGTTGGCCTGAAATCTCTTTCACAAGTTCAATAGTCGAATCCAACCCGGAGGCTGGCCATAGCCTTCGTCGATCAGCAATGTCTGGATGGGTGTTCTTTAGAAAGCGGAGCAAGAATTTTTTCGGCGTGAGGTTATTTATTATCTTGGATAGCTTTGCAGACTCGGAGGAGTCTGACGTGCTCAGGGATGGGTGGTGCCTTGTGACTTGCTTCCTGGATGGGATTGGAAATTGGTCCATTGGAAGGTGGTGGCGCCTGACTCCGAAGTGCCTCCCTGCCAGTACGGTTGAGGTGGAAAACCTTGTGGTCAGATCTCAAGAAAGTATCCACAAGAGAAGTGAGCATGTAAGTGCCTGGTGAATCCTGGTGGATCCTTGTAGATCGGACTTGAGAAAAATGTGAATTTGTAATTTTTCAAAAAAAAAATTAAAAATTGCACCGTGATGCAGATGAAAATCTGAAGAGGCAAAAATCAAGAGAGCCATCAGGAGATCTAGAAAGCGGTGAGGCAGGGACTTGGAGGCACTGGGGGCGTAGTTATTAAAAAAATTAAAATTGTCCCCAGCCAAATTCTCGACATTAGCCGCAAGTCCCTCCCTGCGGGAGGCGCGGGCTGCGCCCGTGAGGTGGGACTTGTGATAAGTTAGCCCAGGTCCCATTTCTGATTAGGTGATATCACCGTGGAAATGGGGCCTCCATCATTATCATTATGTTTGCAAGGGGTTGGGCGCGGGTTACAGTGTAGATCCACGGGAATAGTGTTTAAAGTGAATGAATATGTAAATACATAAAAATGTGTAACCTATGTAAATACATAAAAATGTGTAACCTATGTAAATACATAAAAATGTGTAACCTATGTAAATACATAAAAATGTGTAACCTATGTACATACATACATACTATAACTTTTGAAAACAAAATAGGAATTGTTAAGATGTATCAGAAAGGATGTAATCAAGTGCATGCACAAAGAGAGAAACCATATGTCAAGACATGGAGCTTGTTTGTGATGTGGGGGTGTGCTTTATCAGGTAATCAGGGGAAGTCTGGTTGTGACTTTCCTGTAAGATGTCACCTGGTGTCTCTTCTGTGACGTAGGACACAAGGGCTTGCACTCAAAGGTTGCATTTCTCTATAATCAAGTGGAAAGACTACCAGAGAGTGAGAGTGAAGGAGAAGAGATGGGGATCTTGTAATAAAGCTAACAGCAGTCTTATTTCACTAAGCATAGCTGCAAGAGCCGAGATTACTTGTCACCTCCTTCTCAAAAATGAACCTGAGCAAGGTTAGAGCATCTCCACCGTGGTTGCTAAATTTGAGGTACTATAACCTCTATTTAGCAACCGGGGTTAGAGGGTAGCACTCGAGCCCCCCAGCACTAGTTGCTAAATGGGGAGCTATTTTTGTGTAACACCTCTCCCCTGCTTGGTCTGAGAGGTTTGGGTGACTGGATTTCACACAAGAGTTTCACATTTTTTGGGTTGCTATAGGGGTGCCAGATGTGGCACCCCTATAGCAACTTTGGAGAATTTTTTCCATATGGCACTTGAGGTAGCACCTTGGGTGGGTGGCAGTTTGGGCATCTGGGTTGCTAGATTGGGTTTAGCAACCCAATTCAAAAACTCCGGTGGAGATGCTCTTAGTCTATGTAGTTAAAAACTAGCTACTTCTGTTTTTGTAGACTAGTAGCCAAGGGTAAGCAACAGGAAAAGCAGCATGAAGAATCAATCACCATCAGTGTGATTGAAAAAGGAGATGAGATTCACACATGCAGGTCAGTTGACACAGAGTCATAACCCAACACTCAAGAGATGACTTCAATGAGAAGAAGAAGTGATAGTAGACTGTCAAAAGGAGACTTACTCTAAGATAACCTGAAACAGTGTAGTGAGGAGGATATAGCTGAAGTAAGAGGTCCTTATAATTGGTATTCAAGCCTGGGCAAAGGAGAAGTGACTGGTTTCTAAGTTCTTGGTTCTGGTTTGACATGATCATCCAGAATGTTCACTGGGCATGGAATACTCAGTGAAAATCTTTCTTGTTGCATTTCTCTTGCCTGTTACCAAAATGGGATTGATTTGGTTTCAAAATGCCTTGATTCATTTTGATTCACAACTTAGAGGATTTAATCAACATAATTTAGAGAAATTAATCAACAATTATTTTCACAGGACATCAGTCATCAATTGATGAAGTGGAACTACACAGTTCAAGAAGTTTAAGAGAGGCAGTAATCACCAAATTGAGGTATAAGGATCAATAAGGAAATATTGTCAATAGAGAGAATAAAATTTGAAGCCTTTTTGGCAATGCTTATTGTCTCTAAGGCTGACAATTACTGTGTCCTAATGTAGTTAACTTTTCATGTAACACCCCCGCTTGATAACACCTCTCCCTGAACCACATCCCTCTGCAAACAAGGAACAATTGGTTGACAGGATTTCTGAAAATTGGTTCTGGGGTGGAACCCAGTTCAGGACAACCTGCCACAAAATTAAGGCCTGATTGTTAACATAGAGCTTTCTATCCGTATGGAACTTCCTCGTTTTATAAGAATGATCTGAACAGATATTGGTAGCCGCCTTGTTGTTGCACATCAGTAAAACCTTCCTCGTAATGTCCCCATAATTAACAGCTGTTTTGTCCCATGCCCCAGAGCCATATTTACTGCATGCACAGTGGAGGAAGCATTGGGTACAAGGCTTTGGGAAGACCACAAGATCAGACAACCAATAAAAAACATCATCGGATGTAGACCTCAAGAATCCCCCTCCCTAGATCGTGTCCGCAAAACAGCAGAGCTCATCACCCTCCATCTGTGGTTTAATCAATTGCTTCAGCTCCCACATTCCAACAATGTAACCAATCATGTGGCGTACACATGACCAATAATCAGCCAAGAAACTCTTGGAAAAAAGGGAAAAAAAATTGGGGGCAAAGTAGATGGTAGGCTGTCTTGCACCCAAAATATAACTCTGAGAATCAATGACCAATCAGCACCCGTGTTGCCAGGGTTAGTGACCTCAAGATTCCCAGTGGAAAAGGGCCGCTTTGAACAACTCTTCCTGTCCTAGGGAGCATCCAACAGCTTTCCAGTACAACATGGCTGTTAAACTGGATATCCTGCCATATGAACTATGGCGGGCTGATACGTATCGGTATGGCAGCGTAACATATTGCTATTTCAATACTGATACATGTATCGTATCAAGATGGAGGTGTGGCCTCAATATGAATAACCCGAAGGCTCTCAGCCAACCCATATTGATATCATAACGGGTATCAATTTCCAACACCCGTTACAGTATCAATAACACATATGGGGCCAAACAAACCATTGATAACAGGTTTTTTGGCCCAATTCTTTATTTTTCTGTCCAATACAGGCCGTAACGTATTAAAAATATGTTAACAGACCCATTAACGATATCCTTTTTTTAAAATTGTATCTCAGTGTATTGATAAATCTTCTTGATACACAATAACGCCTGGGGCCAGGTGCTGTGCAGCCAATACGCTACTGGAAAAGGGCCTGGTAGCGTCTCGTAATGCAGAAGCCCAGAGTTGATATGAATTCCCACGATATTGGGTAGGTCATCCTCCCACTTAATGGCTGATGAAGAGCTCAAATCCTGCTCTGCTAAAGTTCAGCCACAGAAGCACCCTTAACAATCCCATTGTCCACACGGATCCAAGTAGAGCTATGCCCACCAGGACCCATCAAAACATAAAGGCTGGTGTAAACTGCAAATATATTTAACTAAGGTGTCAAAGTGCTGTCTCAATGTGGCCTGTTTTGTGCCATACATGACTTTCCAGAGACAAAAAGTGTGTCCAACAGGGGCGCCACATCCCACAGCTCCTCAATTCATTAATCATCAAATTCAAACACCTGTGTTTGAAGAATTATTTGGTTCCAAACCAAAGATAATGGTGCCATTATCTTTGGTTTGGAACCATAACTCAGTTGGAGCTGGCTGAGCTGATCTGAGGTCCCCTAGTGGGTGAAAAAAACACCATCAATTGTTATGAGCCCAGTGGTTTTCAGCTCTGCTGCAAACCACTGGTAAACCCAAAGGCCCTGGGTTCAATTCCCCATGCCTTCATCCAATATTTGGGGGTTAGGGACGTTTTTTTTAGCATGTTTGTCTCTTATAGGTATGCATATGGCTCAAAAATTGAATTCATTTTTTCCCTTTTTTTGTTTTTTTCAATTCTTATACCCAGCCAGCTCACACTGGATTTGGTTGTGAACCAAATAAAACACCAGATTTATTTTTGGCTTAGAACCAAACATTCAAATTGACAAATCTCAATTCAAAGGAATGTACTGGACACTGATTCTTGACTCAAACCGTCAACTGAATCCTCATCAAAAAAAGGTGGAAGTCGACCAAATGTCTGCCCCAGTTTTTCTCTGGCCACTTCAGTAAAACCTCTAGAAACATATCTTGCCTTCTACTGATCATTGTCACCCAAGGCACCCTTTTCTACAGCAAAAACACACTTTGAAGTCATCACTCTCACACCAGGAGCAACTGCTCTCACCTTCCAGACCTCCAGCCGCACTCAATTGGGTGGCTCCATCTTAACAACATCCAACCACTGATTTTGGGCAGGAATAGCTATGTACAGTGGTGGGTTGCTATGCTATTTGCCAAATATAGCATAGCATAGCAGCCCTTACTTTCTGCCGCCAGGGCTGTAGCGGTCCTAGGGGCCGCTACGCTGTGCTACAGCACTTTGTAGTGGGATTTCACAGCTAACAAGGGCTGTAGCGCAGCATAGCAACACCATTTTTGGGGTGCCAGCAGGTAGTGATAGTGCCAATATAAACTGTTAGCTGTTAGTAATTTTTGCTATGCCACGCTACAGGTAGCGTTGCTATGTAGAGATTATTTGTAAGTGGTAGGTACATACACGTGGCAGAAATTGCAAACAAAACAAGAGATTGTCTCCACTGGCCCATCTTGAATTGTTTGAAAGGTTCCCTGATCATCAGCAAAATCACCACGACGTGACACGTGAGCATCCACAGACAGTGGCTTGGGCAATTCTATCACTGGACTGGCATTGTCATCCTGAAAAACTTCAACAGCCGAATTGACGGGACACAGAATCCAGGAGATAAGACAGTCACACAACTCCTTCTTTTACTGCCCTAGAAATTAATCCAGTTTTCTTCTTTGTTCAACCGGCACATGAATATACCCCCCCCAAACACTTGCATCTAGCTTATGTTGGAAGAAAACTTTACATCAACAATCAAGGATTTCCTATCTACAGGTGCCATTTTGTTGGACAAGGCTTCAAGGCAGGACTGAAAAATCCTGAGAGTGCTCTGAAAGACGGGTAGCACTGATGGGTTGGGCATCAGCAAAAGAGGATCTGAGACTAGACAAACGCGTTGCAAAAGGGGCAGTACGGCCTGTCTGGCGGCTTGAGAATGGATATAGGGTGGTTCTTGACGTGGCAATCATCGCATTCCGGAGCCCCACCTAGCCCCACATACGTAGCCAGGCTAGCGAAAAAGTTTTAAGGAAAGTCATCGAGACGGCAGATGGATTGGATCATTTACCTCATAAAGCCACTCTACGCAGAATTCTCCGGGCTAACCCCGAAGTTCGAGAAGGCAGACAGGCTATAGAGCTTCCACCCCCCGGGGGACTGCGTATTTTCCTCCTCCAGAGTCCAGCCAGATCGACCAAGCTTGTCCCGACAGACACTTGATCATAAAATAAAATAAAAATGCAACAACTGCTCGTATACTCAGGCTCTTTATTGGTCACCGTGCTGATCTTAACACTTACGATCTACTCACTCCAAACACCCACATGGTAAGTCATCGATCACCCAAAATTAAAAACAAATAGTTTCTCTGATAGATTCTCTACCAGGTTCTCTAACAGTTGGTTGGTTGATTGTTTTTGTTTTTAGGATTAGATTTGATACGCCAGGTTCATCACCTTTCCAGTTCTCATCTATCTACGGTCTTACACAGAAATGCGATAAGTCGAACTTGAAGCCCGAATTTGTCTGTCGGTCGTTTCCGGACCCGAGCCGAGACTGTGGCCCCCAGAAGAAACTGACGCCGTCCACCGTCCCGCTCAACATCAACATCAACAACACCAAGACGACAAATAAAAAAGGAAATGAAAGAAGGGGAAGATTGATTGCTCCTTTAGGCGGCGGATCAGTCGTCATAGAAGAAAGTGACGATGGAGGGAGGAACGCATTCGGGTTCTGCGAGAAATGGAACACCGCCGCTTATACCTCTCAACTCTCGGTCGTCATCGGTATCATCAACCTCTTCTCGACATTTCTAATCCTCATCGGGAACCGGTATCGACAGGAACATGGATGGAAGATCTGTGCGGGACTGGTTTCGATCCATGGTACATAATCCCTCCTTTACAGTCAAAAAAAAAAAAAAAACTTCAACTGACTTTGTTTTGGGTTGGTGGATAGCTATTTTTCAATCGTTGGCTTGGATCCTAATTGTCTCGGTCTTCAACGAAGACGACCGGTTCTACTTCGGCTCCAGACTTTCCACGGCCACCTATGTTTCGATTAGCACGACGGTGATCGACCTGCTCCTTCTGACCGCCATGCTTGCCGCTGGATTCACTGGTCTCTTCGACTCTTCTTCTCCTTCTGGAAACGATTGCAGAGACGAATATCAACGTATCCAATAAATATCGGATTGTGTACTTTGGTTGTGGTGATCTTGGATCTCGGGTTTTTTCGACTGCCAATGGGAGTCCACATGTATATACACAAATTGTACTTGTTTTTTTTCCCTCTAGTTATTGTTGTCGTTACAATCCCATTTTTCTTTCATAAATTTCATGCGCATCAATCAATCAATCAATACTTTGGATGTCGTAGGAAACGAGACTGCAACCAAAGATGAGATAAAAGATCTTCGTATAGAGGGGGCTGACTATTCAACCAAAATAAATATTGTGAAACTTGAGAAAAAAAATGAACAAGCAACGTCATATTTCAGTGAAACCCGAATTCGGGAAGCGGGGAAGTACTTGAACACAGATGATTTCGATCTGGAAAGGGTAGTAGCAAAACAAGTGGGAAGGAGTATTACAATGTACCAGCCCCACAGATACAAATCCAGAGACAGACCTGCATGCAACAGATTGAAATGGCGAGCAGATTGTTGGACAGCGGAGAGAATAAGAGAGAAGGTAAAGGAAAAGAGAGCGAGAAGGCCGTGTCGCCAGAAGAACTGGGTGCTGTGCGACTCGCTTATGTGATGAGGCTGGCCAGGAGGTGTCTTGCTTGCAGTGCTTTACACGTGGTTTGTTAGCTGGTGGTGGTGGTGGTGGGTGTGGTGGAGGATTAGGAGGAGGAAAAAGTGTGTGCTTGGACGACAAGCAAGAAACTAAGATAAGATGCTGGGTACATCAACAATCCGCTCATCAGCTTGATGTATGCGAGAGGAGTCCACCCAGCAGTTGTATGCTCTGAGCACACCTTCATCCGAGCATGAAAGCGGAGTTCTGTCCCAGCCTGACTCGAACAGCCCCCGAAGATAAATAGTCTGTGAGTCGGCATGGGCGTGTCGGTGTGGCACGTCGGCAGGCTGGGCGGATAACCAACCAGCAACGCCTATCGGAGAGATTGATCATTGGTCTGGAAAGCACTTGGCTACCGTGTAATTTTTTTCTTCTTCCTGGGTCTAGTGGTCGCCATCAATTCAGAAATATTTTGAATGAGAGCGAGTCCAGACTGCAGTTGACCTGCAACCATCTGACTGGTTCTTGTACACACATATACAGCTCCTCCCTTCCTTGCTTGCTTGCCCCGGTCTCCTTGTCTCCACTACCACTTATCTCTTATTTATTTTATTTAACGCGCTTCACACCACAATACCATCAATTGCCGTTCGGAATCCGGGCTGACTACCATCCTCTTTTTTTAATAAACTACCTTGTTTTTTTTTTGCTTTGCAACCCAGAAATTCTCCCTTAATCCAGTCGGAGTCTTTTTGTTTACTTCCGACTTCCGTCTCAGGGCGATTCAACCACGAAACATAATAATACCCTTTAGTCACAGCCATCATACACCAAAGACTCACAACCGATACCTTCCCACACACAACCCCCCTCGCATTCCACTCTTCCTCCTTCCTCTTGTCGGTTCCGCCGCCGTCGTTTCATTCTACAGGTCCTACTTACCGATAGCGGACTTTCTTAATACTGAAATCGAACAGACTCTTCAACCCGGTGGTTGTTTTCCTTATCTCGCTTAATTGTAAATCTTTTACTTAACCCCCTCTCACCCTCACTTCAATTCAAAGCTTACAGATACATCTTTAACTCAATCTTCGGAAGCACGCTCCGGACTCTTGTTGACCGACCGTGCGACGTGATTTTTGCACCTCATCTTTGTAAGAATAAACACAATTTGTTTTTCTGCTCATTTCCGGATGTCTTCTTTTATCAACTTCCCTTCCCTTGCTCAAACATAAAGAAAACATATACTCCACGTCGCTTTTCACTGGCGATTGTTGGCCAAAGTCATATCTCCAGGAAAACCCTCCTCGGTGTTGGCTTGACAGTACACTGACTGACACTCCAGAACAGCGTCCATTCCTTGCTGTTTCATGGTCAGACTGATCATCCGGGCCCCAGTCCGTCTTGAAACTAGTCGCGCAGCCATTAACGGCTCTTCGCAAGTTTGAGCCGTGGTACACTTCGCTCAATCGGTCAACATCAATACCAATCCCAGCTTGCTTCACGTAAATCTCGAAAATAATTCCCCTATTAACCGATCTCCGATCTGTAGACCACTATCTCTAACCCTCCCACTTCCTCTAACTTCTTCATCCCTCCATCCTACCTGTTCATTTCTCCTCGGCATCGCTATCTCCCCATCTCTCTATATCACGCTTCCGCATCACCCTGTTCCATCTTCCCAGATCCTATTCGACCCATCCTCACATTGATATAATCACCCCACTTACCTTCACCTTGCCTCAACTAAACTTACGGTTGAAAGCAGTAGATCATGAATTCTCAACCGGATTACATCGACAAGCACGATGATCCCCAATCAAAGCAGGGCGCCGTCGAGGCCCAGACCTATGACCTGGAGGACCCCTCCAGACAGTCTCAAGACGAAACTGCCGGAGCTGATGCCCTCCATCGGTCGATGAAGTCCAGGCACATTCAGGTTAGACTCATAACATTCCCAGCCTGGCAATCCATGCTCACTGACATTCATGGTCATGGTGGTGCTCATAACCCGTGTTGGTAGATGATTTCAATCGGTGGTGTGATCGGTGAGTAGTAGATCGGCCATATGATCGGACATTAACACAAGCCAAGTGAAACACTTCTTCGGAACACGTCCGTTGATGTTTAACTTTGCAACATAATACTATGACATACAGGTACCGGACTCTTCTTGGGTACTGCGCAATCTCTGGCCAACGGTGGCCCTCTCGGCTTGATCTTGGGGTTCTTCGTCATGGGCACTGGTCAGCACAATCTAACCCCGCGCCATCTTCTGACAGGTGCTAATGTGCCTCTTATTGCGCCATCAATGTATGCGCAGTCGTCTGGAACGTCATGGCATCACTGGGCGAAATGGGTTGAGTGCTCACCGGAAAGATTTACACCTCTTGCTCTTTCCTAACAATTCTCTTTTTACTTACGCTACCATCACAGTCTCTCATCTACCAATCGCCGGAGGTCATGTTACTCTTGCCAAGCGTTTTGTTGATCCTAGCTTGTCCTTAACTGTTTGTCAAGCCTCCAGACACTCAAAAGCGCACTCCAAATCATAGCTGATAAAACAAACGTCTTACCATCCTCTTGATGTCATCAGATGGGCTACAACTATTTTTACAATTGGGCCATTGGTGCGCCGCCCGATCACCACCCTGGTTATTATGTACCTACCCAGTCACTAACATTTGTGTGAAAAATTCAACAGTACTTCCCGCCGAACTTTCCGCCTCGGCAATCCTTGTCAATTACTGGACCAAATCCGTTAACAATGCCGTCTGGATCACCTTGTTCTTGGTGATTGTCGGATTGATCAATTTGGGTGGTGCCAGGTAAAGATTCCCCCTCTGTATCTTTCACTCAATGGCCCCGTACTAATCCTTTACATTGACACAATAGGTTTTATGCCGAATTTGAGTTTTGGTGAGTTGACCCTCCAGAGTCATCCTATGGAAACGACATGCTGATCCTCTACTACTCGCTCAGGTTTGCATCTATCAAGGTAGTGACAATCGTGAGTATTCATCATGAAACTCAGACAGACTTTCTTTTTATTGACATGAGCTATTCTCGTAGGTCGGATTGATCATTCTTGGAATTATCTTGGGTTAGTCCTGGAAGTCCTCCTTCAGCGTAGTGGAAAGTTATTCACATCTTGTCTCTCCACACAGATGCCGGTGGTGGACCCGATCACGAAGTCATTGGTTTCAAGAACTGGCGCGACCCCGGCCCTTTCGTCCAATACCTTGGTATTGAGGGCTCTCTTGGCCGATTCCTTGGTTTTTGGTTCGTGTTTCATCTGTCAGCTTACATTACAAGTCATTTGAACTAACCTGTCTAATAACCTCCAGGTCTGTGCTTATTCAATCTGCGTTCTCCTACATTGGAACCGAAATTACCGCTATCACTGCTGGTGAGGCCAAGAACCCGAAGAAATCATTGCCCAGTGCCATCAAAGGTGTGGCTGTGCGGATCTGCATCTTTTACATTCTCGGTACCTTTATCATCGGACTCCTGGTTCCAAGCAACCATCCCCGATTGAACCTACACTCCCATGATGCCGCATCTTCGCCCTTCGTGATTGCAATTGAAAAGTCGGGCATCCACTCCTTGCCGTCGTGAGTAAACAACTACCTATCTAACTAGGTGAGAAATAGCCATTCATGTCCACTTGACACGTAAAACAGGATCATCAATGCAGCCTTACTTTCGTCGGCGTGGTCGGCTGCCTCCAGTGACATGTACACCTCATCAAGAGCGCTCTACGGACTGGCACTTGCCGGAAACGCACCTGCAGTTTTCAAGAGAACTACTACCTGGGGATTACCCTGGGTCTGTCTCTTGGCCTCAACTGCTTTCGCCTTATTGGCTTACATGTCCGTCGGCTCGGCCGGTGCCGGCCAGGCGTTTGGATGGCTTGCGAGTAAGTATTTTTCTCCTCTTAACTGAAGTAACTTTTTCCTCCCGAGCGTCTGAGTCTCACTATCCTCCGATCTAGCTATGTCCAGTGTTACCGGTATCTTGACCTGGGTCGGTATTCTGATCACTTACTTGCGATTCGACGCTGGTGTCAAAGCTCAGAACGTTAACCGAGACCAATTCCCGTACAAATCGTATCTGGTAAGTAGCTTCGCGTGAAGTCAATCGAGTGGGTAACTGATCACGTGTTTTGTTACTATAACTAACAGAGGACCTGTGGTGCGATGTACGGTCTTATAATGTGTTGCTTGATCTTGTTCTTCAATTCCTTCCCGGTCTTCGTAAGTCATTATCACCACTCTCCCCCTTATGCGCCAGACTCTCAAACAAACTCTTTTCCTTATTGACAGATTAACGGCCATTGGGATACTGCGACTTTCATCACCGGTTACCTGCCTATCGCCGTGGCTATCTTGTTGTATTTCAGTAGCAAGTACCACACCAAACGCACAGGCGGTCGGACTTCTGTTATCGGTGTTCATGAAATGGTCCGTTTCCTCTTTCCCTTTCAGATAAGCGTTAATCATCTTGGCATAATATTTACACTTTGTCGTTACACAGGACTTCTATACTGATTCTAGAGACGAGGCCCGGGACGGTCCTGAAGATGACGATACGGAGGGCGAAAAGAAAACGTTTGCGGAGAAATTCAAAGAGGTTTGTTATACATCTTACACATCCTCCTTCAAATTCTTCTTGGTACTGATACTCGTTACTTTTCCCTGTTCACAGTGGCTATAGTCACTTTTCTCTCTCCCAAATCCAAAAAAAAAAAAAAAAAATCACATCAACAATACATATCTCGAAAATAAAAAAAAGCACATCGCTTCTTTCTCCCTTTTTTGTTCCTTTTGAAAAAAGTCGAGTCGTCCCCGTAGCATGTTTGGAGCTTTCACCGATCCGATCCAGAGATCCATACACACAGTCCTTTTGATCTTACCTTTTTTTTGTCGTATACTACGTAACTAACAATTGATATATACATAACTTTATCTTTTCTTATTTTTTATCTCTCTTTCAGACACTTGGCTAAATATGTTGATCTTTTTTTTTTTTTTTAAATCTTGACCTGCTATTTTTTGTTTAAACGTTGTTGTCTCTTGTTCTTCCTTTTTTTTTGGCTTGTGCGAGTAATACATAAGGAGGATTTTTAAGTCTCTTATTTTATACCTTTTAGGGTGGCTTCTTTCTGGTGGGCACTTGATCTTTTTGGAACAACTGGTACACATTTTTTGTATAAATTATTGCGCTCGACTGGGAGCCAGCAGTGGTGGTGTGTGGAAGGATGAGAAAAGTTTCCTTCCATGTCGGCTGTTCCCAGGTAAGCTCTGGGACCTGTGACATGTAACTGACATGTGATGAAAAAGGTGAAAGCACAAATAAAAGAAAAGACAGAAAATAAAAACCTAACACAAATAACTTGTTTTGACTTTGTATTTGCAGTGTGACCTTCTTTATTAAAGATTTCTCTTTTTTTATGCACATTAGATTCTAAAAAAATGATACATGTGTAAGTGGGAAAAAAAGTAGAGGGCAAAAAAGAAAAACAAAATAGAGGTGTAAAATTAAAATTTGTAGTGGGATGAAAACTGAGGGAAATATTTACATCAAGCCACATTGCTGAGTGATCTGCTCCACTATGTGCTTCTTTTCCAGAATTGGTTTTGTAGTTGGTGTCAAGAGAGAGAGAGATTGATTGGTGAATATTGGTGAGTAGGTTGGCTATGTTATTGATTGGTAGGTAATGAAATGCATTAGAATTCAAGGGGATAACTTTGTTGGTAACAACTACACACTTTTTCTCTGATAATCTGCTGTTGTAAACTCTTCTGAAATTTAAGATTGTGTTTGGGCCTGGGTGGCCTAGTGGTAACCATCACCCACAGAAGCTTGGTGTCACCCCTGCGTGACATACTATGCTTGCTTTGAGCGACGAGTCCGGTGTTCGAATCATGGCAGACCCAACCCCTGGCCACTACCCCTTCCAATTTCAATAACTACACCTCCCCTTTCACTTCTTAAACCCTTATTAGTTGTCTACTTTAAAAACAATCTGCCCAGCTTTCATTTTCAATACCCGTTACCCAATTTGATCAACCTGAAAAATGGTTAAAAAACATTAGTCCCCATCTCCACTGCCTGCCATCACCAAACATTAAGAAGTAGATCACACAAGACTTTAATTAGATGTGCATACTTACAGAACTTATCATCATTAAGTACCAGAAAACCAATTGTCACAATCTAACAAGTTTTACATAGTAATCATAACATTCATAGTGTGCAATGCCATAGGCCAAATTACACGGAAAAAAAGAAAGAAAATGATTGTGTTTCTACAATGATACTCCCTTCTCTTTTTTCCAATCTCTCTCCATCCTCATCTATATATCCCTCTCCTTTCCTCAAATGTGCACCTAATCTTACTTTCTTTATTCCTTCCCTCCTCTGCTCTGTGATTTCAGTGTATTCTCACTCTTTGGTTTATCCTCAGCTAATGTCCAACCAACACCTGTCATTTGAAAACCATCAAAAAGCATCCAAACCTTCTGTCCACCTGCTGTGTCACACAGATCTCTCAGCCTTACATCTACTAGTACATTCCTCATCTGTTGAGGTGGGTCCTGTGAACCCCCAATTCTGGATTTCACAACTTAAGCTTACATAATCATTATTAGTATTTATTCTTCACTTCTCCCCCTCCCCACCTAGCTCAGTAGAGACCATTAACTGACTTTTACATCTACCAAGCTAGGTAAGCACAAGATCCTTCTCTTCTTATTTCCTTACTTTCTTTATATTCTTCTTTCCTTTTCAGGTCATTTCTTCATTGTATTAGAGAGACCATTAACTGACTCTTTCATCTACTGAGCTAGTAATAATATCCGTGGCTCTAGAACTGTTCTCCCAAAGTATGTAGCTTTGTTCTAGAGCCATTCTGTGACAACTTCAGTCAAGATTTCTAACAGAACTCTTGCAGGTCCCTCCTATTGCCGTTCTGGTTTCCCTGATGCTCTTGTGTGCCCTAGGCTCTCCCCAATTTTCTGGGCCTGTGCTCTCTGAAATATACATAAATCCTTTGGCTGCATGACCCAACTATGATCTGCCCATTCAACTTGCTTTTCTTTTCTTTCAATTCCAACCAAAGGAATGACTCATCATCTGCTGATCCCAAACATATATATAAATGCCACAACAACTTAATCTGATGATGATGGATGGATGGATGGATGGATGGATGGATGGGAAGAGGGAATTCTGGCTTGGAGAAGTACTCTTTTTGAAATTGAAGAGTGACATAATTTTTTGAAATTGAAGAGTGACATAATTTTTTGAAGGGAAATTCCCTGGTGGGATTTATGCTTCAAGTTCAGGGGATATGAAGTTTAACAATGTGCTTTGATTGAAAAACAAACATCAGATTAAATGAATCATTTGTTCTGATTTGCTTAAAATTTGTATATGAATGAATTGTCCTGGTTGCTAGTTAGGGATATAGTAGACATGTTTTTCTACGGGGCAGGTGATTTTTACAAAGTGGGTTTTACAAGGTACAAGGCCCTGTAAAACCTGCACAGTGTAAAAATCTAGTTTTATGGGTGTTACGCGTAATTTTACAATGATCCAAGCCAAACTCATACCTTGCAAAGGAAGCCCATGTAAAAATTACCCTGCATTAATATACCCTCAGCGGTGCATTTGCATATTGGCACTAGCATGTATGCAGGGTGGGCCCTATTACTGTTAATTTTCCAATTGGGAGGGCGCAATGTTGAATTTTACAATCATACAGCCAATTTCGTGTCGCAGGGCTTGTAAAAATACAGTTCCAACTGCTGTATAGTAGAAATAGAAGCAACACAGTACATTCGATTTCTATAGTTTCCATAGATTCTTGGCACCACACACCAGTGTGGTACCAAGCGTATCAAGGATACGCACACAAAAGCCCAAAATGCCTGGGAGAAGAACATGGTCCCCATTTCTTCTTCTACCAAAACGGCAAGTTATCCCCCCCTCTCAAAGATTTCAAGAAAACTAACTCCCATTTCCTTTCCCTACCCAGAAGCACAATGTCTTCGTTGGCCAGCCCCCCAGTACCAGAGAAACCCACAAACCCTGCGAAATGGGAGCTCCCCGTGAATTTCGAGGAATTCTCCACGTTTATTGATCACGGATGCACTTTGGACCGCGAGAACTATCCGATTTATCCGAATGGATCGACCGTTTTTGTCAAGGAAGCCGACCAGACCGTGGTCAATTTCGGCTCCGTTGGGTTTACCAAGACGACAGGAGTAGAGAAGCGAGGGAAAGGTATGTGGAAAATCCACAGGGTGTATTGCCTTGGAGCCCTTGTTTGCGATGTGGATACCTGCCAGTGGAATGGCTCTCCCCCGACCGGCCAAGGTGCCATTCAAGATTACCTTGACAGGTAAGTCCCCATCGAAGCGAATTCCTTTACTCATGTTCCATTTTACTGATTGAATGGGGCTTTTTACGAATGCCACCATCTCAGTATACCAAAATGCCCCGGAGCAGCTGGCCGATGCCCAGGCAAAGTGACCTGGCAAGCTTGTAAAGGCACAGCGACCCGATTCGATTTCCACATTCCGTCCTGCTGGGCTTTGCTTCGACACCGCGGCGTTCACCAGCATCCCTGGCCGGAATCCAAGAAACCCGATCCACTCTCACGTGCAGCTCTAAAGGCTGAGATCATCAAGAACCCTGCCAAAGGCGCGTTCAAATTAAAGGTATGCTGACCCGTAATGTAGCACTAGATTGTAATGAGCTGAATCTGATCTTTGTTTATTTGCAGATGGGTCAAGCGAATACTCTCGATGATCCTATAACCAGTGTTACGGATATCCATAGTTCACTGGTGAACTCCGACCGGTTGTGTTATTACCGCCGTCTGATGCTACGAGAGCTCAACATTGTACCCGACAAGTTGGGTGCGGGTGTAGGGGAAAAATTTATGATGGACTTGTTACAATGGAACACGTGGGTCCCATTCATTACCTATAATTTTTATTTGATGCTTGCAGCGCTAACCGTTTCCTCTCATCAGGCGTGGTCTTCATGTCATCTCCGGCTTTCAGCAAGACTCGGAGCACTTTACATTTCAGACCAAGTGGATGGCCGAACGACTATTGGCTCGAGACGAAAATAACGATGTGTACCAGGGTGGACTAATCTCTGACGTCACCTACCGATTTTTCGAGAACGGGTACTTGCTCACCACCTCTATGTTCTGCAGGCAAACAGCAAGGTGGATACCCGTGCAGCTTTCTTGGATTCGCGGGCTCAGCACCAGTTATTACAAGCTACATTTTTCCACCCTCTTGAAACAATTCATTCGACCTGATATATCCCCGGTCGAGCGTGATTTGATGGCTCGCCAAGTGGTCAATTTTTCCCTGGCTCAAACCGAAGGTTTCAAAGCAGCCTACATGGAGGTATTTGCATGTAATGACCCCCTCAGAGCGAGCAAGATGATCAAGGGGTGTCACCAGCACTTCCGGGCTCAAATGACACGGGTGAGGCGTAATCGATCAATCCTCAAGGCCGATCAAGATGTGAGTCACATCTTTCCCTCATTTATCCCTCCTTTATCTCAGATTTATCTCTCCTTTTACTCAGATCTAATTGTGCTTGGTTTCAGGCCGACTTCCAAAAGAAATGCTTGGCCCTACTTGATCCAATGGAAGACGGAGGCCCTACACACTAAGAAAAAATTGACGAGCTACGCCGCCTTTTCCCCAAGACCAAGCGATGGCTTGATTGGTGGACAATGTCGGATATCCAATCTATGCTCTTCCCGTCCCGCCGGCCGATGTTAGACGACCATCCCGATGGCAATGATGGATTCCCAAAAACAACCAACGCTTTGGAAAGTATGCACCGGGTCTATTACATGATAAGGTGAGCTAAGCACATGTGATGTTCCCTCCAATCAGGTCTCATACACAGTACATGCCTGATTATTATTTTTCCTCAAGTTCCGGCAAGAAATGCCTGATGGTAGGCATGGCGGAGCTGTTTGGTTTCGTCAGTGTGCTAGAGGAAGAGTTCAATGCGGCCATGTGCGGGATATCGGTCGAGTACGGATCACAGACCAAAATGCAAGTCAATATATCCCATTCGATGGGGTGGGCCAAACCAAAGAAGCGCAAGTTCGTCAACGATGGTCGGCCACCCGACACTACTGCCGGTCTTCTGGATGGACCCGATCCTTCCGCCAAGAAGAAGAACTTGGGTCGACCAAAAAACTCTATCAACATCGACCGAAGTGAGTGGTCGACGTACCCATCGTATGCAGCCTCGTCTGAGGAGCATTTGAAGAATCGGTTCTGGATGTCCACGGCCATGGAATCCCTGTTTGCCTTGTACAATCCATTATGGCTTCAGAACAGTTCAGGAAAGGGTACCAGCCTCTTTTATCATCTAACAATGCACTTTGGATCCCGCACTACGTTCAGCTTAACTAAAATCGGCCGTATCCGATCACTCTTGACGAATGCACAATCGAAGCTCTTCAAGATCTGCAACGACAAGCACCAAGTCGGTTTCCAGCCGGGTGCCTTCGCCTCCTGCGATTACTTCTTGGAACTCCTCTTGGATCCTTAAGCGAATGCAACCAGGGCCCTTACCGGTTTGTTTCAGGTGGTTGAAAAGCGGGAATTCATGTGCAACTCGTCTAAGCCATGCTTGGAACCCCAGGATCGACCGTTGACGGCCATCAAGATCGAAAGGAGTCATTTTGTCGATAACAACCTGGACGATTCCGACGTCTCGGGGTTAATTGAATTGTGGACAACCTTGGGTCTTTCCAAATCACCCGGACGCGTCTGTCGTTGCCATCAGACCTCGGTCCCTTTCGAGCCAAAGGCGCCGAAGCCCAAGGTTCGAGGTAGAAACAACGGCAAAAAAGACGGAAAGACACATGCCGACGCGGATTTAACTCTCTTGTCAACGTCACAGGCCGTGGACCCGGATCACCTTCCTCAGTATGTCAAAGAGACCTCTCAGTTGGCATTCAAGGACAACCTCCCACCGCAACACCTTTATTTCTTTTTCGAACTAAGTCAGATTCGGGACACGGTTGAGCGGGAACGATACGTCCAATCCTTGGTTTGGCCATACCAAATCACGGTTTTGGGGTGAAGTACACCCTGTTTTCTCGTGGGTTCTGGAATGGCACTACTACTGGTGCAAGGTGGTAAGGAGTGGTCGTGGGAGCACCACAGGTGTATGGTTGCATGACGACATGCAGAATGATGGCTATGCTTGACTTGTGAGTACTGATGCCTCATCAATTGGAGGCTGTCAGCCTTTTACGAGCTAGCTGTTCTACACTCGGCCCTGGACACCGTCGGAGAAGGAACATGTCATCGAATCAATTGCAAAAATTACCAAGGACCACCTCACGGCTGCGGGGGACATTCCCTTTGTGAATTTGGCATTTCTAATCAATCCGCAATCACCACTGCCAGCAGTTTCCGACCCCAGCATCCAAGTAGCTGTTGCTCCTGTGAATCACCAGGAACACAACGAACAAGATGTGTTGGATGGTCTAGACGAAGCCGACTTGGAGTCCTCCGTCTCAACCGAATTGGAATCCAACTCAGAAATGCAAAGTGAATCAGAATCCAATACGAGCGAGGCATCTGAGGAAACCCCTGAGCAAGAAGTGAAGTCAACCCAACCGAAGGGGGCTGAAATTACTTGCAAGCCAGACACCAACAAAAACGATGATCCCCGAGGCCCTGTCAATCCAGAGGACAGCAGCGGCATTCAAGTCCCTTACGAAGCCCCGGTGATACTAAGACTGAACCTTTCACAGCCTCTTCCAGATGTTTCTGTGGCAGCAGTCGATGAGCCAGATGGAAAGAATGATATTTCAAGTCAAGCTGTCAGAGGACGGAGGAGCAAGAGGCTTGCAAAAAAATAGGTAATGGATATTTTTTGGATTACTTCTTCCCTCAGTTTGTTTCTTGTTTTTTTTTTTTTTTGCCCTCTGGCCCTGGGAAAATTGGAAATGCGCCTGTAAATTTCTTTCCTCAACGTCTATGATTAGAATTTTGTGATGTGTCTTTTACAAGGTGGCACCAATGCGCTTGTAAATTTCTTTCCTCAACGTCTATGATTTGATTTTTCCGATGTGTCTTTAACAAGGTGGCACCAAAACCTTGGGAATTTATTTGTGAGGATAAGAAAATTGAAATTTACATGCTGAAAGTTTTACAAAGTGCCACTTCGTGAATGGATGGTGTGGTAAATTACACCTGTGGGTCTTGAGGTATACTTTTACATGGGAGTTTTTGCAAAGGTCCCTTTCACAAGGTGAGTGACCTAGCCAACACTGTAAATTACACATACCCCCCTTGTAACTGGATTTTTACACTGGCCCACCTTTACAGGGCCTTGTACCTTGTAAAAAGTACTTTGTAAAAATCAATATCCCCTTTTTCTACTTGCAGATTCATCCAATGCAGAATTCTGGAAGTCAATTATAAGCTTTTCAAATTGGTTTTGGTTTGTTTTTAAAAATAACAAAAAATTGAATCAGCCTTCTTTATTGTTTGTTTCAAATCAAGAAAAACAAATAGGGTGAGTTGGGTTTTGGGTTGTGCTCAGATTAGCTGGGTCTGTTGAATTTTTCTTTTTTTAAATCACCTGTGGAATCTGAGTTAGCCATTAAAATACACAGATGTATGCCTGAAAGGGAGGAAGAAAAAAGGAAACTTCTTGCCTCCTAAACTCCCAAATCCTCCCTGGTGACAGGTGGTTTTTAGCAGAGATTTAAACCACACAGCCTACAAGCAGATGACAAAAGTTTGATTTTTTTCACATGGACAAAAGGCAGGGGAATGTCCTGCAGTGACTGGAACTACTTGTGCAGTCATGCACAAGATTTTTCACCACCAAAAAGAAAATTGTGCTTGCAAGCTGTGCCACTAGACTAATGAGAATTTGCAGAGTGTTTTTTACTCCTATATAGCTCCTGCAGGGTTGAGGGGAGCTCATCTGAGGCTGATTTCTGATTTCAAACCAAAGAAAATGGCACCATTATCTTTGGTTTGAAATGTAAAATCTTGGTGGACATTTCCTCTCTCCCTCCTCCTTGACTAATTCATTCTCCCAACCAAAATCAGAATCATCAAACATAAATAACATCCTAGCACTTTGACATTATTCAAAGCATATTTTAGCTTTGATTTCAGAAACCAAATGAATTTTAAAAGAAGTAAATTGGACAACAAAATTTGAGAAACTTTTAAACTCAGACATGGAAGATTGTGTAATTCACCAAGTATGTTTTAATGTCAGTTGCATGCATTTGCCTGCCACACGGAAAAGGGACCCTTTGTACCCTAGTAGGCAATTGTGAGCTGGTGTCTCTTGTGTGACGGACAGACACAAGGATATTCTGGGGTTTTAAAGATTAGCTTTGGTAGATCCTAGGTATTAAGCATCTAGGAGATATTTAAAGTTGAGAGGGATGAAAATAGAAGAAAAACAATACAGATAAAAAATAACTCTAAGCCACTAGTAGAGCAATAAGCAGAGTAAAACCTCTACACCTCCTCCTCAACAGAAACTGAGGAAGGTATAGGTTGATTGCTCTAACCCTATCCCTGTTTTTTAGACCAAAGGAAACTGGTTAACGTTCTTTAGAGGGGAACCTATGTGGTTTGTTTATTGACAAGAAACCAGCAAAAAAAATTAAGAGAAGAATAGAGAGTAAACGTTAAGATTGATCAAATAGATCTGAAGAGCAATCAGAAGATGAGCCCAAAGATGACTTACTGTACTGTTATCCTGACACCTAGAGGTAGGAGGATAAAATGAGTAAAGGATCTTTCTTAGTTCAGGTGATGAGTGCTGAATTGACTTATCTTGGTGATTCCTGGTTCTGGATCTGTAGTAGTTCTGAGCTGATGATGTGGAAAGTTCCTTCTCTGCTTGAGACAGAGTTGAACCTGGGAAGTGCAAATTGAATATATGCAATTTCACATTTCACTTCTTGAAAATCATCACACTACACTACAACCCGTGACTCTACTTACCATAAGTGTTTCATCATCACTTCTAGAATATAATACACAATCCAACAAACACTTATTTATCTAGATTGGATATAATAAGCAATGATAGACCTTATTCTAACAAGTAATCAAAAGAATTCATGAAATCATAGGGAGTTAGAAATAATTATCATTTATTTTAGAGTAGGGTAGCAAAGGAAAAGAATATTTGAAGCCTTTTGGACAGGTATTACTGTCTCTAAGGCTGACAGCAACTGCCATTAAAACATCCCTGTTAATGGTCCCAAATAAATTGATATGATGCTGACAAAGAGGGAATTTGGTAGCAGAAAAAGGTCCAGTGAATGGAAAAGAAAGTCATTTTTGAGCCAACACATACACTAGAAATTATCTCTGTTGGAATTGGTAAAGCAAATCCCAAAAACCTTGTGCTTCAGAGTTTGTGCCTTTCTGCAACCTTTATGGCTGGGCATACAGGCTCCAAAGGCCGCTCTGGCCCTCAGATGAGGCCCAGGAGGTGAAAACTTGTAAGGATCACGTTCTGATCCTTCACTGTCCGTCGGATAGGCATTAGCAAAGGAATTCAATAGCTCCTGAGGAGAAGTTCTAGTACCAAGGTGGGATAAATTGTATGTAGTCTAGACAGGAGAGAAAGATCTCTCTTCAGTATCTACAAGTGATAGAAGGTGAGAGACAGAAATGAGATGAGAAATAAGGAGGACAGAGTACTTACCTAGACAGGAGAGAAAGATCTCTGCTGTCTAGGTGAAGGAGGAGAGTGAGACTAAATATGAGGCGGAACTAGGATTATGTAATCTTGTGACATGTTTGTGTAAGCCTGTGAGGAGCAGGGCTTACAAAACTCCCCTGATCCATGCCTGGTGTTCTGGGATTGCTCTAACGTGACCCAAGGGTTTCAATCGGACAGGTCCAAAGACAAAGAAAATGGGCTAAGTCCATGTGAGCTAAGGACTTCATCTCAAGCTACACACGTGCTAACCTTGCGCAGAGCTTGATATTTGGCCAACCATTGCTACATGTAGCAATGGTCATCCCAAAGCTAGATTAGTGGCTAGGGCACAAAAACTAACCAAAAGCTAGAAAAATATAATATCCATACCCAATACACCAACATATGTCTTGCCACCACACCAAAAAATATCTTTTTGAACAATGCCTCCAAGAAAATCAGTTTGTTGTTTGAGCTAACCTCCTAAGCTGGGCAGGTTTAGCCAGCCAATGGAGGACTTCCCATCACCGCTTTTGGATCTGAAATCCCAGATTCCAACTCTTATTTGGTGGTGAAAACTCAATATGGAAGAGTTTGAACAACCAAATCAAGTTTGGAATCTAAATTTGCGACGGGAAGTCCTCCAATGTTGCTGTGACAGACGCAGCACTATAGCTCAAGCTTTTGCCGCACACCAAATTGGCAAACCTGTAAAGATGCTCTTAGATGGGTTGCTGAGGTCTTGATTGTGGCTGTGGTCCAAAACAAAAGTTGTCATTTGGAATGCTCACAACCACCAGATCTTTGGCATTTTCTGCAAGTTGGGCATTTGGGATTTTCTGCAAGTTGGGTCTGGATGTCCCGATTGGCCTTGCCAAAAATCCTTAAAATTGTCTTTAGAGGCAACCAAATCTAAACAAACCAAGAATGGAATGTGGAGAAGCCTGTGTGTTATGCAGCCAGAGAAAAGATCAGATCCACCCTTCACTATAAATTGATTGTTTGTATTTTTGATGATGAATGATTTGAAAAAGAGTAGCTGAACAACTAAGATTAATTTATGAGAAATCAATGGAATGGGCAAGCAGGTGTTCAAGTTGCATCACAATAGATGCTGGGCCATGCCTTTCACCAATAATTGGTGTATTTGGATTACCAGTCCAAGTAAAGCAGCTGGACACTTTGACTATGATATAATGCCACCATCAAACTTGATGGACATATTGTGGCTAAAGCATCCAGATGAAAATTTTGGGAGCTTCTATAATCCTCTTAATGGGCCAGAGCTGGCACTATTGAACCTTCCCTTGTGTAAGAATTTCACATAAAAGTTGACATGGACTGGAGTTGCACCAACATCAACACAATACTAGATGTTCTTCCTGACCACTAGGATACTGCACCAACATCCCGGGATTGGGGATTGGGTACACCTTTCCCCGCTCTAAACCCCCTCCTCTGGTTGGGTTTCAAAATTACTTCACATCAGATTTCATATTCTATTATATTCATTGTAATCACTGGTTCCTTCCCGGTTCAGAAGAGAATTCTCCCCTTACTTTTCTCTGAGTCTGTTAAGCTTCAATTATTATACGCCCCTTACTTTTCTCTGAGTCAGGTGAGCTTTCATTATTATATTATTTCCTTCTAATTCTAAGTCTTCTCTATATATACAAGTAAGAGAAATCACCCCTTACTTCTCTCTGAGCACGGCAAGCTTTACTTATTTCCCCCTTTCCTTTTGATTCTAAGTCTTGTATACACAAGTGAGAGAACTGACCCCTTACTTCTCTTTGAGCCAGAAATGAAAAATCTCTTGTTTGGTCTTAGAATCTTGTATCAGCTATAAAAGACCCACCCCTATTGTACCTCCTGCTCAAGATCAGTGAAGGAATCCATAACCTGTACAGCCCCTCCCAAGTTGTACCCAATTGGCACACTTGGTAACCAAGTGTCATCATTTTAATGTGGAGATTCATTATTTTGTATGTGCATGCCAGCCTGTATTTGTCGCAGAGGCACTTGCTATGCATACCAAATGGTATGTTTTTCAGAGCCTGAGGCACTTGTTGTGCATAGTACATACCAAAAATTGGGCAGCAGAGGCACTCAATTGTTGGCTCAGTTGACAGAGCCTGGCTTTCAATCTGTAAGGATTTCACATAGAAGATAGCATGGGTTGGGGTCAAACAGGCGTCAACACCATACTGGATGTGCTGCCTGACCACTAGCTAGGGCTGCTGCGCAGACATCCCAGTACTGGGGGTTGGGTACACCTTGGACACTTGTATTTAGAAATCATCCCAGGGACTGGTGGGTTTTGGTAAACTTGTCCTGTGGTGTATGTACAGTGCCCAGAAATAAGTTTTCATTGCAGAAGTTCAGAATTCATGAGATTGACTACAGGGGTATAAAAGAGGTTCCCAAGAATGAATATGAAATAAAAAAAATGTGAGTGTGAAAATTATTTGATTTATTGCATGATTTTTGAAAATCTTTAATATTGTTCCAACTGAGCCAAGAAAATTGGAGATCATAGGACGGCATGTGATAAGAATGATAAAAAATGAAAATTTTCAAACCCATTTGAAATGATTTTCTTGAGGAGTGGGACATCCACCAATTTCAATCAAAATTCAGGCACTGCAGGCCAAATCAGCACTAATTTGACCCAATTTGTTTGGTCCAATAAAATTTTATCATTCTTATCACATGCCGTACTATGATCTCCAATTTTCTTGGCTCAGTCGGAACAATATTAAAGATTTTCAAAAATCATGCAATAAATCAAATAATTTTCACACTCACATTTTTTTTATTTTCCCATTTTTTTTATTCCATATTCATTCTTGGGAACCTATTTTACACCCCAGTAGTCAATCTCATGAGTTGGGGTTTGTGTCCTGAACTTCTGCAATGAAAAATATTGTGCCAAAAACTTTTGGCTAGTTGTACATAGCAAAACAAAATCATACCTGGAACAGACTGGAACCTTCACAACAAAAACCAAAAAAACTTGCAAAAATAGCACTATCTTCGAAAAGACTAGAGTCTATGAGCAGGCTAGCCAATGCTCTAGTGTGCTACTATGGAAAGGGTAGGTGCAGAAATTTCTTTTTGTAATCACAAAAGAGTGCCAGACACAACTCGAGTTGAGATTTATGACACCACCAATAAACACACCTGAGCGAGTCGAGAGTTGGAAACAGAAAAGAAACCAATGTAAAGAGAAGAAATACAAGGGGTATGCGATTGGTATTTAACTAACTCCAAACGGGGTTTCAATTAGGGTTCAACTCTAATTATAACTACTTAACCGGTTGCTGAGGATGCTACCCTATGCTACTACTGAGTTATTCCTACATCTCAATAGCTGCGAGGCTTATCAAGTCCGCTGTTTCCCGATTTCTAGGTTTAGGAGGGGATAGGAGGCGATTTGGCTGGGATTGTCTGTATATTGGAGTGTTTTAGCGAGTGAATCATGTTGACGGTGGGTTGCAAACGATTCTCAAACCTGTTTCATGGTCTCGTTTTTGTTAAGAGGGTCACTTGCAAACACAAAACTCGCTCCTTCAGCGTCCACTTGCCATAGCTTTGGATAGAAGCCATCCCTCCAGTCATGAGATCTCCGAAAGAAGGAGAAGTCTGTGAGAAAAAAGGTCGCATTTCACTTGAGCAAACTTGTGATGCTGACTTCAAGTCCGTCGAGAGGGACGCAGAGAAACATATCCCGAGGGCAAATGAGGGGCTAAAAAGAGGAATGGAAAGCCGCCACATTCAGGTCCGTCAACCTTTCTTTTGGAAAAACTACTTCAGCTGCGTTGGTCTCCGGAGCTTATCGACCTTGCATTCCAGATGATATCTATAGGCGGAGTAATTGGTAAGCAGGATTTTTTTAATGAAACGATAGAGAAATTTATGTGGAAGGTTCTTGACTTCTTGCTTCAAAATAGGTACTGGGCTATTTCTTGGAACCGCAAGTGCACTTCACAATGCTGGACCGGCCGGAATGGTTTTAGGATATGTTGTCATGGGATCAGGTGCCTAAGATTTTACAAAATAACGATTTGATCCATAATTCAAATCTACTGTGCTCCACCAATCCCTACTGCTAATTTCGTTTTGAATCCTACACAGTGTCGTGGGTCGTGATGGGCTGTCTCGGAGAAATGGGTGTTTTTTTTTTTTGAGATTCTCTTCATCGCAAATGTGACTTCCCTCGAGATGAGGCCGTGGATTTTCACAGATTCGAAAATCACCGCTCTTGACGTGCTAAACGCTGACACTTCCCGCCAAATCACCAGTGGCCCATCTACCAATTCCAGGAGGGCATGTCACCCTAGCTGAAAGATTTGTCAGCCCATCTCTCTCATTTACCATGGGGTACAATTATTGGTATAGTTGGTCTATAAGTAAGTGAGCTTGATGTCTATGACTCGGAGCGGGTCAAAATCTGATGTGATTGATGTTGCACAGTTCTTCCAATGGAAATGTCTGCATCTGCGGTTCTGATTAACTACTGGATCACCTCGGTTAACAATAGCGTTTGGATATTTATTGCTTTGGCGGTAGTAATATCCATAAATTGTTGCGGGTCAAAGTATGCTTTGCTCATTTGAGGAAAGAAATTATCAAAATAACTGACGTTTTTTCTCTCTCTCTTTCTTGTTCATGGATAAGGTTCTACGGAGAGTTTGAGTTCTGGTCAGTTGTGATCTGTTGACATATTTCGAGTTGAAATCGCTGAACATGAACTTGAGAGTGAAACAGGCTGGCATCCATCAAGTTGGTAACAATTGTAAAGCTCTACTCTGATAAATCAATTTTAATTCATTTATTCTTTGGCGCTCTCGAAGTCATTAACCACCTGCTTCAATCTGATAATGGAGGTGGGCCTCATTGTCCTAGGAATTGTACTAGGTAAATTTCTGCATCGGAAGAGCTAACAGAGAGCCTTGGGTGAATTGATTCTAACAATGTTAACAATTTTGTAGACCTAGGTGGTGGGCCAAACCGAGACTTTATCGGTTTCCGATACTGGAAAAATCCTGGCCCTTTTGTGGAGCACTTGGGAAGGAAAGGACCACTGGGACACTTCATGGGATTTTTGTAAGAATTGATGAGCTTATGGAAACGTTCTTCAACTTGAAACTGGAATTTTCTAATCAGCTGCGTCAAACTTTTCAGGGCTGCCACCAACCAAGCCTCTTTCTCTACACTTGGAAGTGAAATTGCTGCCTTTGCAGCGGCCGAGGCTAAAAATCCAAAGAAGGCTCTGCCAACAGCTATTCGAGCGATCATTTGGCGTCTAGCTGTGTTTTATTTTCTTGGAACAATGGTTATTGGTTTTTTGGTTCCAAGCAACAATCCCAGACTGCGACTTGGTTCACATGACGCCGCATCCTCTCCTTTCGTCATTGCTATCAAAAAATTGGGCATCAAGCATTTACCATCGTGAGCCTTTCAGTTTTACTCATCGCAAAAACTTGACAGGAGCTGAAAAGTACTTTGAGTTTTCTTTAAAAGAATTATCAACGTAGTCTTGATCTCGTCCGCCTGTTCTGCGACATCAAGCAATATGTACATTTCTTCGTGGGCGCTATACTCACTGGCAATTAAAGGAAATGCACCAAAGGTTTTCCGTAAAACAACCTCCTGGGGTGTACCTTGGGCATGTATGATAGTGGCTTGTATTTGGGGGTTCCTCGTGCTTCTGTCAGTAAGCCATAGTGGAGCAGGAACCGTGTTTGGATGGCTCGCAAGTAAGATGTTCTCTCCAGATGTGATATTTCTTTTCCGTGGCTGGTCTTAACCACCTGTTTCCTTTTTTTTCGTATTTGCTTTTGCCTTTTTTTTGCAAAGACATGTACTCATCTTGTGGTTTCTTGACTTGGATTGGGGTCTTGGTTACCTACATAAGATGGGGAAGCCGGAATCAAAGCCCAGAAGATAGACCGTTCAAGTTTTCCTTACAGATTTAAACCTGTCAGTACTCAATCTTTTTCACTATCCAGGGGCCTTCATTCAACTGTGAACTAAAATAACATTACCCTCTGAATCATGGTTGCGGCTATCGAATCATCCAGAGGACACCCGCCGCAATATACGCAATCTGTGCCTGCTCATTCCTAATCGTTGTCAATTCTTACCAAGTTTTTGTAAGTGCCCATTTCCAAATTCAAAATCATTGATCAAGACGAAAAGCTGTAAAACAAGGATGATTCTTGATTGCTTGCCTGATTTCTTTTGCGGAACTTTTTTTTATAACTGTCCACGGATTCATTCGACTATCCCAGTTGCCAAACCACTGGGACCCAGTGGTATTTTTTACGGGGTGAGTGTACTGCATAGGCCTGTGACAAAGAAAAGGAAACTGATAAAAGAGATTCAGATATTTTCCCATAGTAGTTTTTGTAGTTCTGTACAGTGGAAGTTATATTTGGTATAAGAAGGCAGGCATTAAGCCAGATTTCAAAAAGGCTTCAGAAATGGTGCAAAAATCTTCATTAACAACTCTTTTACAGCCTTCTATTGTATGTAGACTGATTTTGTTTCTTTACGTATTTTATAATCAAAGGACTTTGTGACAGGATCTTACGATGAGGAGAGAGATCAGGGCTATACTATGGATGATGAATCACCAAAACCCATGAAACAAAAAATACTTAGTGTAAGTGCATCCAACCATGCTACCTACAATTGTAGAAAGGATTCCATTCAACTTTTCTTACATGATTCACTTGGGTCTTCTTGGAAAAATCTAGTTCTTCTGAAAACAACAGGCTTAAATGCCTCCCAGAGCTCACCCATGAGAAGGCTGTGAATCCTAGAATGATGGGATTCAACGTGGACTTCAAAAATGAGGATCAACTAGGAGGACAGTTTTAAGGAGTTAATGGAAGAAGGATAACCGGAATTGTATGTATGGTAATATCTCTTTGCAGTGGAATCATAAGCAATTTTTAAATCAATCAGCTTCCCTATAGACGGTAGCTACTCAAAAAAGTATGATCATGTCTTATCATTGCCTTACACACAACAGGTGTCATAATACATTAGTCAGAAGCTGTGAATACTCTCAAAAAATGAAAGAAAAAAAAAGAAAACTACGAAAAGCAACAAAAAAACATCTTGTGATTCCTGCTAATTACCGAAGTGAAATTTCTCTCTGCTCAGAGGAATTGGGGGATTTGCATATAAGACAGATATTGAGTTAAACTTTTGACTTTTGTTCCACTCATCTTGTTAAATCTGTATTTATTTATGTTGGGGTTTTTAAATTGCAAATCTTAAGCCAGTTTTTGTTGTTTACCATAAGCATGCTACTGTGACTGATTGGGTTCTGCTCGAACAGTAAAACTTGGAGATTTTACAAAACCTTTCTTGTCAAGCACTCTAAAACGTTAATGGGTACTCAACTTTTGACTGATGCTGTTGTGGGAAGTGAAGTGTCACAGAGTAGATGCGTATGTGACAGGGCCCAGCCACAATTAACGGTCCATCAGCTGTGACAGTGCTCGGGAGTACTCGACTGATGCCCCTTCACGAAGAACCTATCCACTCGCTTCACGTCACGTCTCCGATCTTATCCACTCTTACCGATTTACCAGCGAGGTACTCTCAAAGACTACACAGAGGTAAGTATGCCAAGTCATCCCTTGATTGTCCTCAGAAAACTGAACTGACCAAATTGCTTTTAGCCGGGTTTACCACTTCATCAGAAATCATCCTAATCAGTCCGGAGAGCCTCAAGAGTCAGACCGGCTTGAGCATAGAGGAGGTACAAGATGTCTACCGAATATTATCTGAGTTGTGTTCGCCGAAAGTCTCGACGATTTCAGAGCGTCTGTCTGAGGACTCGCATGGGTTCATAACCCTTGGATCGGCTGACCTCGATCGCGTTTTCGGGACTGTCCAAGCCGGAATTCCAACTGGACTTCTGACGGAGATTGCTGGAGAGTCGGCCTGTGGAAAGACTTGCCTGTCGCTCCAGCTTTCCTTGAACGTACAACTTCCGCCCAACCTGGGAGGCCTCCAGGGTGGATGCATCTATCTGTGCACCGAAAGCGCCTTCCCTACAAGCAGACTACACGAGATGGCGGCTGGGCTGTGTGGAAGATTGAAGGCACAGATTTCATCAACTAGTTCATGGGATATGGAAACTCGAAAAATTATCGAGCAGTTGACCGTTGAAAAGTTGATGGAAAACGTCCATTTGACGCGTGTCCATGATCCTCAGTCATTAATCCACACTATTCATTACTATCTTCCGGGATTTCTGGGCCGACAGAACAGCTCAAGCGCGACTGGAAAGGTGCCGATCAGATTGATCGTGTTGGACTCGATCGGGGCGATCTTCCGGGCGGACCTCGAGCAATTCAAGATGGGCAAAGAGTCAGCGAATCCGCAGAGTGCAAAGTTCAGGATGACTGAGCGGGCGGCGGAGATGAACCAAGTGGCCGACGGCCTCAAGGTGCTTGCCGATCGCTACCGTCTGGCGGTGGTAGTCGTTAACCAAGTCTCAGACGTGATCGTCGACGCGGCCTCCGAGCTTACACTTCCGCGGCCCACGGTTGTAGGCCGTCCTTGCGGATTCCAGGCCTCCAGAGACCCGGCCCAGATTCGCAGTCCAGACAGTCTAACCCCGGAGGACCATTCCTCCCTGTCTCACCCTGCGTCGACGCCCAGCTCGACACCGGTCAATTCTAATCCGGGCACAGCTGCACAGGTCCCCTCCCCGATCCCGCTGCTCTACCACCACCAAGCCCGCCACTTCACCGGGCAGAAAGTGACACACAACCGCAAGCATGCCGCGCTTGGTATCCACTGGACTAACGCCATTAATACTCGCATCATGCTCAATAAACTCAATTCCTCCTTCGACCCCTCCTCCCTCAAAAATTTACCCCCTTTCTCTAACAATCACGCCCCTTGCCCTAACCCCGTGAAACCGTCCTCTATCTCCATCAGGGAGGCCGTCCTCGTCTTCTCCCCTCTCGGCGTCTCTCCTCCTCATCCTAATCCTGCCACCGTTCAGTTCGTCATTCTCTCCCTTGGTATCGTTGCTGTTAACCAATTCGTGTGACTTTCTCTCTTTTTCTTTTATCGCTTTGATTTTTTCTGTCGTGTGTTTCCTTTTGATTCCTTGCTTAGAGTCACACTGAGAAAGCTTCCTGTACTTTTTGTTGTGGGATCTAACAAAAAGATTTGCCCACACTCTTTCAATTTTCCTGCTATTCCAATATTTATTGTTCTCTTTTTTTGTCGGGGAATATCAGGGCAGCGTGTGTCAATTTCGAAATGAACCTGGTTGATTGGTCGGTCGATCAAAACCAAGCTTCGTTGAATAGCGCGTAAAACAAGTAAATACTAGTGCCACTAAAAGAGTGGCCTTATTGTGAATCCGGTGTGCTGACTCTATTTCCAGAGTGCTCACTTCGAGCACGTCGCGTCGCAATCGGCAACTCGCGCGAAAGTTTACCAACAACCAACCAAATATCAATACACAAGGAACGGACGATAGATCGACAGACCGACATCCATCCGCATAGCAGTACTCTAGAGGGCAGAGATGGAAGACGAAAGTGAGTCTTCTCCTTTTTTTCCGGTTCTTTCATTAGAAGTTAGTCGAGTTGGTCTGACTTGGATTTCTTTGGTTCATCTCGTGTTTCCTTGTTTTTTTTATACGTTTGAGTCGATAAGATGGTTTAGAACTGGACGATTCATTTTTCGATTTGCTTCCGAAAAATTATTCGATAGAGGAATCCGCCCAAGCCAAAGCGTTAATTGAGGAGGGAGACATAGAAGGAGAAGCATCGGAAGCACACAGATCACTCCATACATTCGAAAACATTCGCGATGATCCCCAAACCCGGATCTTGGATAGCAGCCCCACAACCTCCTCCCATGATCTCTTACCAAAGTTAGATGGAGAAGAGGAAGAGATGGCTGACAGATCTAACAAGAAAGCCAAGCTGGATTCGATCACTGATCATCATCAATCACTCACCACCCTCGAGGAGCCGAAAATTACTTCAGATATCACTCCTGGAGCTAAAGATCGAACGACGATTGAAGAAACTGGGCTGGGTGCTTTGGAACTCGACGAAGCCTTCAACCTGCTGCCACCACAACAGTCCAACTCTGAAATCAACAACAACAGCAACAACTCATCCAGTTTAACTTTGTCTGCACCAGCCAAACATCCAGAAAGCAGTCTCGGCGCTTTCGATATGGAAGCTGATCCAAGCTTCATGGCTCAGATTGACCCCCTTCCCAAGCCACCAGCCGCACCGGTCCACATTGACCCCATTCCCAAGCCATCAGGAGCACCGGTTCAGATTGACTCCATTTCAAAGCCACCAGCGGCACCAGTAGAGCGGATCAGAAGGGAAAATGCGACGTTTGATTCGCCGATATCGTTTGACGAGATGATGGATGAAGCGGTGAACTACCATGAAGACACCCTGGAGATCGATTCTCAGTTTGGCGGCAGCCATCGAACCCGTCCCACTTGTGCTCAACCCTTCCCTACAATCGACTCTCACTCATCGTTTCCAGAAGAGAGAGATTCAACTGATCTGCTTCAGGCCCGCTGGATCCCCACTACCTCTCTCGTGGCAACCAAGCTCGACGGGACGAAAATTAGGATCCCTCGAAGAAAAAAGATAGGCTCTACCCAGGTTGTTAGTGGGCCGCTCTCACAATTTACTTCGCTTGTTTTTTTTGGGCGGGAGGGTTTTCGAATCAGCCGCTTTTTAACTGACAATGTTATCGCGGGGAACTATTTAGACCAGGGGATCCAAGTCGACTGAAGCTCTGCGAAAGCAATGCCTCGAATTACTTGATGAACCCATCCATCGAATGTTGCAAGCCGTTCGCGAAGAGATTCTACACAAAGACGCCCTGACCGCAGCGTTAGTTCTATTTCCCCATACCCAACTTACATCCAGTAGTGTCGTCAACATATTCATCCGATTCTGCCCTTCAACAACAAAGTTCGGCGAGTCTACCCCCTAAAGTCGAAAAATCATCTAACCAACCGGGTTCCCTGTGGACAGATCGTTATCGACCCGCAAAATTCATTGATTTGATCGGCGATGAGCGTACATTTAGGAGCGCAATGAGCTGGTTGAAAACGTGGGATAGATGTGTGTTCAAGAAGGTAGAATCTAACAAACGGAAAAGGCTGAACCAAGCAAAGCAACAGTCGAGTTCGCATTTTCAGTCTGGTTCATTTTCAGAAGCCGCAGTGACCGATCCGTATGGCCGTCCACATGAAAAGGTTTTGCTTTTGGCCGGGAAGCCTGGTCTAGGAAAAACCACGATGGCCGAAGTGTTAGCCATACAAGCTGGGTATCAAGTCGTAGAAATCAACGCCAGTGATGATCGAAGCTCGAAGACGGTAACTGATCGGATCAAAAGCGCCTTAGAAAGTCGGACGTTGGATGCTGCAGCCAACTTTGGAGGGGCGCTTTCACTCAAGTCAAACCGTCCGACTTGCGTGATTATCGACGAAATTGATGGCGCAGGTGGCGGTGGCGGGAGTGAAGGAAACGAGTCAGGTTTCGTCAAAGCACTTGTCAAATTGGTGACTGAGGGAAGTAGCAATCCAACCAACAAATTCAATAGTTGAGCCAACTTTTGCTCCACTTTCTATTACCTTTGCCGAAAGCTTATTGATATATTGAGTTCCTGACTATGTGCAGAAAAAGGGAAAAGCTTAGATCAAAGACCATTGCTCCGGCCGATAATTTGTATATGCAACGATTTGTATACACCCGTACTGAGGCCTCTCAGGCCGATTTCACGTATCATCAGGTTCAACAATCCGACGCCATTGACGATTGTGAAACGACTTCAAACAATCTGTAAATCTGAGAAACTGGTTGCCGACCTGAACAATCTGAATTATTTGGTGAAATTGGCGTCGGGTGATTTGAGGAGTTGCTTGAACACCTTGCAGTTCATCAGCACTCAGAGTACTACCCTCACAGATCAAATCATCAAATCCGCCCTCGAGACTGGCGTTAAAGACTCAGGCTCATCCGTCCAAACTGTTCTGTCTCACTTATTCAAAGTCCCCGTTAGGCAATCGAAAAGTAAAAATGATCCAACAGGTCAGTTCCCACTCTCAATAGCCCTTCCAGCGTGTGACGCTGACCACTGATTGAACTCTTTTTGGAAACATTTTTTTTTTCAGGCTCGAAAAATTCATATCTCAATGAATTGGTAAGGGATATAAGTACCTGTGGACAGAATGACCGGATTGTCCAAGGCTGTTTTGAAGGGTATCTGGGGATGAAGCAGCCGACAGACTTGTGGCGGACGTATGATCGATTGTACGATTGGCTAGAGTTCTACGACCGATTGGAGACGAAGATCTGGAAGGATCAGGAGTATCAGGTGGCGAGTTATGTGCCCTATTCGATCGCCATCTGGCGCGAGTTGATGGGAAATGTGACCAACAAGGCGCCCGACTACCCGAAGGTCGATTACGAGCACTTTCTCAAACGTACTATCAACGAAGAAACTCTTGCGTCCTTTACTTCCCACTTACCTCCCATCATCAAGTCTTCCTTTAAGACTCCCGAACTCGTCTCCGAACTCTTACCTTTCTTGATTCGCATCCTTTCCGTCGACCTCAGACCTGTAAATATGAAGTTGTTCAAAACGGACGAAAAAGAGTCCTTGGCTAGGCTCGTTTCTATCATGCTCCAACTTGGCTTGAAGTTCGTTCAAGATAAGGGTGAAGATGGCCAACTCTCATATACTTTGGAACCGTAAGAGTTCTGTGTTTTACTGTCTTCTTTACAGGCTTACATCTGACTGTGGTATCCTTTTCCAACCATTTTTTGATCGCATATCTTCACAATCAATTTATAAGACCGGTTGAATTCCCAGCGTATTATGAAGGCAAAAGACCCATAGATGTTCCCCCGCCGAGGTATTCGGTCCGACAGATGATTGTCAATGAGGTAATCAGTGTTTTCGTACCTATGCATGTATATATAGGCCACTCAATGATAGCTTTGGTCCTGGACAGATGGCTTTGCTGTCCCGTGGCCGGAACCAAAACCGGCCGGCGCCTGAGAGCTCGGATGGCGCGTCTGGGACGGCTGCCTCAATTATCAATGCTTACAAACAGTACGTCGGTCTCGTTTTGTTTTTCTCCAACCGGAACTGTTTGGATGATAGCGCTGATTGCATCGTTTTCGATCATTGAAAATTGTTGATTGGTTTAGAAAACCTAGTGCTTTGAAAGCTGGTCTTCCCGAGGTTGGTCTACACCCTTCCCACCGCCCTTGATTCATGTCCACCCGGAACCATCTCTAACGTATCACTTATAAATCCATCTCCACAAACGCTGTGCCATTTTTTTAGAAGGCTGCATTGGATTTCTTCGGTCGTACCCGGCCCGAAAAAGATCTTGTCAAATCAACATCTTCTGGTACGCTTATCTACTCTCATTTTTCTGTTTGGTCAATACTAGTCGACTCGTTAACGAAAGATTCGATCTCTCACTTTTTCTTTTGTTGGGTCTACAGGTCAACCAGAAGAGCACATTATTCCTAAAGATAAAGTCACAATATTGTACAGATATCATGAGGTCAATTATACCTTTTTTCTACTTTTCCTGTCTACAATTCTTCTATTATTTTTTGCTATGAAATGTAAAACTAATATTGCTTTTTTTCTTCGACAGGGGTTCTCTAATGCTGTACAGAAACCTATTACTTTAAATGAATTGATCTTGAAATGAGTTTTTTTGTTATGTGTTTTTTCGTTATATTTGCTTTCAACTTGATTTTCTCTTTTTTTCTCTTGTATCAATTCTTATCTTTTTGAGCGGATAACATGAGCCAAGGAAAGTGATCAACAAACTGGTATTTTGTGTGAGGTTCTTTCAAAAATCGCTTTTTTATCAGTATTATCTCATTTTACCTAGCTTTCTAAATGTATATTGTGTATCCCCCAGTCATGGGGATTAAACCCGTTCGCAATGAGTGAGGTAAATTAAAGTCTTAATGCGGAGAAATGCTTGAGAGCGGCGTGATGATGAACAGGGGTAGTCAGGTCTGATGGAAGAGGAGGGAGGCCGAGCGAGCAGGGAAAGATAAGCGGAATCGTTGATCGTCCAGCTCATCACGCCAGACCCCTCAAGAATCATGAACTGAAATACACGCCCTACATAATCGATGAGAAGCAACTGTGCATGGAGAAATATCCCCCGGGAGACGAAAATTTTGCGTAGATATGGCGATGAATTTCATCACCGTCTGTTGCTGTATTCTGTCAATATCATCATCACCGTTCATTACAAAACATAAAAGGCAGACATCATAATCTTGTTATTGTTATAAAAATTCTATACATGATTTTACATTATCTAGACAGAAAGCAGCGAGAGAGGGAAAGAAAGAAAGAAAGAAACAAATGATGCCAGCTGGTCGGTCAAAATGAGAGTTCGATTCTGTGCGGTAAACAAAAAGAGAAATGGATGAGTAATGAGCGGGAGAGAGTGGAATGGAATAGCTTAAGATAAATATGTAAAGGAGACTGATTTGAGTTTGTCAGATGTGATTCGGATTCCGGCTGGTTTGCCTGTTTTGGGGTCCTAGGTGATGGAAGTGATTATTGGGAGAATGTCAGTTAAAACCAAGGGAAAGGGGAGTAATTGAGATCATGAGCGGTTAGTTAAGACGGGTGACTGACATTCATGGTGAGCACGCCGGGGAGGTCTAACTGGTTAGGGCCCGATGCAGAATGGTCCTTCTCAGCCGGTTCATGGCCGTGTTCGGCGGTAGGAGCCGGGCCCTTAGGTTGGTCATGAGCATTCGTTAGTTGCGGTGGAGGAGCAGGGTGGTCTTTCTCGTTGGAATGGCCTTTAGCTTCGTCGTGAGCATTGGCAGGCGGCGGTGGAGGAGGATGCTCATTTCCTCCGGCTGGGCTTTGAGGGTGAGGAGAGCCCGGGGAAACGGTGTCTACCCGGTCGATCCGGATCCCCGCGATCACTGCGATCTCGGTGATTTGAGTCTTCGCTTTCTCCGGGTGACCGGCTGGTCCGTGTGGATCGGCCGCTGGTGGAGGAGGGTGACCGTCCAGTCCATGTGGATCGGCGCCCGCTGGTCGGTGTGGGTCCGCCGCTGGTGGGGGGGCGTGCTGTGATTTCAGGTTTGCAGGAAAGAAGAGGTCAGTCAACTTCCTGTAGGTATTCAGTCGAATACCGGTGCTACGTGGACTGGATGTGCTTACCTCTCCGGACGGGCCCTCTTTAGGAGGGGGAGGACCGGCCTTCCCGTCGGGTGAATCATGATCATCCCCATGAGGCTTGGGGTCCGGGTGGGCTTTGTCTTCTGCCGGTGCTGGTTTCTCCACCGGGTGTGGCGGGCTAGGACCACTTGGCTTGCCGTCTTTGGGAGTGCTCTGGAGTAGAACAAGATTATTAGTTACGTGTGAAGAGTAGAGAAGTCAGCTCGGGTTGACTCACTGCTCCAGGGGCTCCTTTATCGTCGGGATGAGATGCCTTGTCGTCGGGATGAACTGCTTGGTCGTCAGGATAAGCTTCTTTATCGTCGGGATGAGATGCCTTTTCGGCAGGGGGAGATGACTTGTCGTTAGAATGCGGGGGAGCCTCCTTATCTTGCGGCTTGTGCTCGACAGGAGGAGGCGAAGTGTCTTAAGGCTTATGCTCGGGACCGGAGGGACCGTCGAGTGGGAACAAGGGACTGGCAGATGCGCTGCTAAAGATTTGATTGACCTGTTGGGCGATAGTTTCGGCCTGAGTAGATCGTGGTCGAACGAGGTAAGACTTCCTGATTCGTCGGATGACTGGTTCGTTGTTCATCTCGTGTTGTGCTGAAGAGGACAGGCCGGATTCACCGGCGTGGGATGACTCCCAGAGACCGCCGACCGCAGCAGCAGTGGAATCTTGGATCAGCGGTACCACGCCCAAGAGGAAGGTGGCACTTAGGCTTCGACCTGAAGGCATACTGGCAGCAAGTTCGGTCGCGGGTTGATTGTAGGCGGGCGTTGCTTCTTCTGGTAATGTTGGATGGTCGACGCGGACTGGAGGTGCCTTGGGATGAGGAGGACCAGAGACTCCGGAAGAGAAACACTCTTTATAGCTTCAGAAGAGTCACCTCTGGCTCCCGATCATGAGCTACCGAGGGCTTCTTGACAAGCTTGCCGCTCCTTTGCAATTATGGGCTCGGCTCTGGGATCAAGTGTGTGCGGATCACCGTTGTTTGGACTCTGGGGGTCGGTTCATCAGTTCTTCACTGAACTGTGGTGGTGTCGCCGTGGGCAATTGAATGGCCGAGCAGCTATCACTTCCATCCAAGACTTCGCCGAGCAGATCTTGCCGGCGGATCCTCAATCAAATATCAAGCTGAGCCTCGGCCTTTTGTAACTCTTCACATACAATGAGATAGGCCGCCGCCGACTGTACATATGTCGACCGGTCGGGCAGGAAGACGCGACTCAACGGGGATCGTCGGCTGCTCTCAACTTGGCGAGCGGCGCCTGGTCCACAACTTTTACAGATCCTGAGAGGACTTATGCACGCCGGAAATGGCATCGTCATAGCGAATTAGCACCTTTCCTCTGAGCCCAGTAAATGCCATAATCAAGATGACGAGCTCCTCGCCGAGCTGAATCAGTCGAGGAAGTCATAAGGAGGCGAGACAGCGTGCCTCCATTCAGAAAGGCTGATCCAAAAGAGAAACAGAAGAAAAGAAATAGAAGAAAAGAGCCAGTCGGAAGGTAAAAGTAAGGAGAAACAACTGAGAGAAATAGAACGCAGAAATGAAATGAAATAACAGATTGCAAGTAGAAGGAAAGCAAAAGAAACAAAACGACTCTAATAACACAAACAGACAAGACACCACAAAACAAAACAAGAGAGAAGACAAATGAACCCAATGGATTTTCAGATAATACCATAGCCAGAGAGAGAGCCTAATTAAAAAGACACAGAAGAGGGAATCTACGACAGATATGAGAGCAAGAGAAATATTTACTTTTTCACGGTCAGTTGAGTTTACTTAGAGCTGCTAGAAATCAAACTATTAGTACGAAGAGTGGAAAGAGATCTAGAAAAATGCTTAGAGAAAAGACGCGAAGGAGAGGACGACTTGGGGGAAGCGACTCTTGGGGGACGGGAAGCTCTGACTCTCTCGACGAAGTTCCCAAATACTTTTCTTGCCTTTGTTATCACAGATGAGTCTTGCTCATCCTCATCATCGTCATCCTCAAAAACGGAGGGGAGTGTTAGGATATTTATCTCGTAGATTCTTATGTATGTATTTCATTATAGGAAAGGAAACAGTATTTATATCTATGTACAATGGTTGCTACGCCGCAGTCGACTATCATGGGGCTTAGGTATGTGTAACCACCTATGCCTTAACACCCCCCTGTCGACCAGGTGGAGGTGTCTACTTATCACCTAAGACCTGTTGTGCTAAGTTTTCGTGCTTCTCTGGGGATAAAGCTTTGGTCAGTATTTCAGCCAACTGCTTGTCAGTAGGAACCCAAGTGATTGTCGCTCTTTTTTCGAAAAGAGCCTGGTTAGTGATGTAGTATTTGTTAAACTTTCAGACGAATTAAAGGTAATATTTCAAAAAATGAGACAAACAAACAGAACAGAAACAGAAATAAGAAAAGAAACAAAACAATACCTAAAGGACTGAGAGAGGGATTCGATAGCCACTGTGACTGAGACAAGACCAACAAACAAACAAACAAACAAACAATTCCACCACACTACACAACCACAGAGACTATGAGAAAGAAGAGTCAGCGAGAACAGAAAACAATAACACACAAAGGAAGAAAGAAAGAACGAGAGAGAGAAATGAGTACCCATACTCCAGCGGTTGGGTTCAGGGATGATCTCGAGTGACGCGACGACTAGGTTGATTCTTCAATGGATTCAAGTCGGGGTCGATGATGTTCCGAAGCTTGGTTTGGGTTGAGATGAGGAGAGAGACGAGTGCGAGTGATCCTCCGCACTTGGCCGAGTCAGGGGCAGCGCGCGCCGTCAGCTTCTATATTCAACAGTATTCCCGGTTCTCTTGTTGGAGCTATCATCTGTACCTACCTTGATAGCAGCCTCGTTGTCACACATCAAATGTCCAGTGAACCAATGCCCAATAATATCTTGTATAAGTTGTTGGACCCACATCATTTTTCTCGTTGCCATCCCCAACGCCATATATTCGGCTTGGCAGGTAGAAGCAGCGACTGTGTGAAGTCGACATGCTATCCACAAGATAGGTGCTCCGTGGAATGAGAGGAAAATTCCATACGAGGATCTTTGGAATTCTCCCCCCCACCCTGCATCACTGTAACACTTGAGGGGTTGGTCAGAATCTTTAGGTTCAATATAAAGGAACTTATCTTTTGTTCGTGGAATGTAGTTCACCAGATGCCAGAGCGCCTTCCAATTTCTGGGAGTTGGATTTGAACTGAACCTTGCCATGTAATTGACTGCATATGCAATGTCTGGACAGGTGCCCACTGCTAGATAGCTCAATAGGCCTACTAGGGAAAGATAGTGAGAAGACTTGGTCGGATCACCGTCAGTAACATTATCAGTGGGTGCTGAGTAGCCCATCGGGAGAGGTCCCTTTGCAAAAGACATCTTGTCCCAGTGTTCGGTCAGTATCTTGTCAATTAGCTTCTTTTGTTGCAACTTATAACCTTTGTCAGTTTTCTGTACCTCAACTCCAACTATAGTCTCCACACCAGCCTGCCACTTGATCTCGAGACAATCATGTAGATCCTGCTCCAGTTTCCGGAGTATAGTGTCGTTGGATCCAGACACAACACCATCGTCCACGTGAACCCAGATTGCTCCTTTCTCGGTGGGGTGTTCTAAAATGTAAAGAGAGTTGTCAAATTGACTGGGTTTATACCCTAAGCTGGTTAGTTTCTTTTGAAGGTGTTTCCACCAGCACCTTGCTGCTTGAAGTGTAGCATACAGAGCCTTCTTCAGGCGACAAGCATGGCCTTTTGGTACCTTGAGTCCCTCTGGTGGTTGTACCCAGACCTCTTCGTCAATGGGGGAGTGGAGGTAAGCGGCTACAAAATCAAAAGAGTATACGGGCCACGCGCACTTGGCGGCTACAGTCAGTAGTAAGCGCAACAGCACAAATGTCGCAGTAGGTGCAAAAGTATCAAAGAACTCGACGCCTGCGATTTGGGTGTATCCTTTAGCCATGTACCTGGCTTTCATTTTAATCAGTTTGCCTTCGGGCGTACGTTTTTCTACAAAAACCCACCTCGCCCCCATCACCCTTTTTCCATCTGGCACCAGCTCAATGGTCCAGATGTTGTGTCGAAATAGGTTGTTCAGCTCCTCACGCCTCACGTTCGGGATGTTTCAGTATATCTTTGTACTTCTTGGGAACTGGTGGATCCGGCGATTGGGTATGTGTTGAAAGCTTGTCGAGGAGTTCCTCGTGACTCGGAGTCCTGTGCCTGGACTTTTAGTTCAGCTGAGAAATCGCCTAAGGCACAAGCCATGACAAAACAAAACGTCGGAGTGGAATCTGGAGTCTGTTGTTCCTGACACGTCGTCGGTGCAGGGTTCAAAGCTGTTGGTCTCAGAAGACTAGGATCCATATTAGCATTCATCGGGCGTTGCCCCGTGTTAGGTTTCAGAGGATTGTCAGCAAATTGCACCCATGCTGAGTTAATGACTCGGTTGGTTTTCGGTATCCATACCATCCATCCCTTACCTCCGTCAACATAACCTACAACTTGGCCCTCGATTACTCTGTCATCAAGCCGCCGTCGCTTTTCTGGGGGTATAAGGACGAACGCCTTGCTGCCAAAAATCCTCAAGTGGTCGAGGATAGGTTTATAGCCGTAGAAGGCTTCAAATGGGGTTAAATTACCACTTACCTTGTTTGGCAGCCTATTGATGGTATAGTTAGCCCACAAGAACCCAAATCCCCAAAACGACTTGGGTAGTTGGCTGTCTGTCAGAACCGCTCGCCCCATATCCGATACGCTCCTGTTGAATCTTTCGATGGAGCCGTTCTGATAATGGTGGTACAGTAGTGAACGCTCAGCTTTGATACCTTTCGACTTGAAGAATTCCGCCAGTTTCAGACTTTCAAATTCGCCTCCATTATCCAACCGGACGCACTTGACCTTGCATCCAGTGGCGGTCTCAAAACACAGGATCTGTTACATCAAAAGATTAGCAGTTTCACTTTTGTTACTCATAATTTTTATTTCACTATAGGAAGTGGAAAGATCTCTGATTGTCAGTATGTATTTGCCTCCGCCAAAAGTAGGGGTCTCAAAAGGGCCCATGAGATCACAAGCCAAGATGTCTAACTTGTCTACTGGCTTGTATGATGGAAGCAGCTTGTTAGAGCGTGTTCCTTTCGCGATCATACATACCAGGCATTTGATGTTGCCTTTTGGTAAATTTTTTGGGTAGGCCTATTCCTAGTTTGAGTTTGGCCAATTTCTGTATACGCCTAATCCCTGCATGCCAAAAAAGAATCCGAAGTTCACCGGGGGTCAGATCTGACACTCGCCAGTCAAACTGGAAAACTGGTTCAGTAAATTCATTGGATTGCGGCATGGAGATAGGCATAGCAGATGGATTAGTTTGAACAAGATTGGAAGTAGAAACATGAGAAAGAGAGACATCATCTTTTGGAATATCATTGATAAAACATGGGAAGAGAGATCGGGAGAAAGCGGATCTGGGAATATCCATGCCTGTCGGTGTTTGTCTAGTGGACTATCCAGGAGATGTGTACCGTCTTGTGAGCAGAACATAAACGTATCTGTCTTGGAGTCATAAGTGATTTTCACATTAGCTCTCCTCATAGCTGAAGGAGATATGAGTGTAGTGCTGGCTTGCTCACAGTACATCACTCTTTTAATGGAGACGGTCGTTCCATTCTTTCCAGGAAAACTCATTGTCCCCACACCTGTGATGTGATTATCGCAACCTTAAGGGGAATAGGTTTAGACAGAAGTTTAAAGTCTGAGAGAGCTAACCTGTCACCCGTTAGGTGGTTGGACGCTCCAGTATCAGTAATAGCAACCTCCCTAGCGGAGACGGCATCCGCGGTGGCTTCACTGGTCATTTAAAGTTCAGCAATCTCGTCATCAATGTCGCCAACCTCAACATTCTTGGCGGTGACATTATGGTGTTGTTTTGGGTATTGGGGTCTATAGGATTCATATGGTCGGGAGTGCTAGGGGGGCGATTGACTGGATTGTTGTTGGGAAAGAAATTGGCATTGGGATTGGCTGCGGGTGCGGTCGATGGATGATGTGGGGGAGGTGGCGGATATGGATATGGGCAGTGATGATAGGGATATGGAGGGTAGTGGGAGTAATGCGGGTTTTGGAAATCAGGAAAAGGTGGTTGGGAATGTTGAGCGGGTTGGATGTCAATTGGTTTGTTTGTTGGCTTTATGAGCTTGTCAAAGATCATTTAGAGGAGTTGGGGGTTGATGGCATTGAGTGCCTCGAAATCCTGCAGACTGGTTTTAAAGGAATTCACGTCTGCGGATGACGCCGGGTCGTCAGGAACATCAACCCTTGGCTGTGGCTCGGGCTGCTTTCCTTTCCCACCGTTCTCGGACATGTTGCTGGGATGAATGTTTTCGGCCTCCGCGGAGCTGGACTCAGAGAGCGAGTGGAAAAGCCCAGAAGCGTCTGGGGAGTCGTCCGAAGGAAAAGGGATAAATTTCGATGAGGAAGGGACTCGACGTGGCGGTGTAACTTGTTCACCAAAGTTTGGGATGTCTGTCTTCCGCCTGGTATGGACCATGCAAAAAACGGTGGGGATGCTCACAAGCGTGGCTAGTAGTTCACCACAACCGCTTCAAAAGTGCACACGTAGGAAGACTCACTTTCGAAAACCTTCAAGGCCACCCAAAAAACCAAAACAAAAAAAGAATGAATCGTCGAAAACGGATCAATCAAAGAGTAGTCCAGACGAGGGTTTGATCGATGAGGATGAGTATTTTGGTAAAAGAGAAAAGGAAAGAAGAAAGAAAGAAAAAATTCCGGAGAAGAAATTTGACGGAGAGAAAGCAATCACGTGGAAAACAGGAGTGCAGGACTATGCAGATCTCTGAGTAGGAAATCAGGATAAACAGAGTTATTCAGGGTAATCACTAAAGCACAGCTGAAAGAAGGTCAGCGCGGGCTCATAACCTCTTAAACCTAGTAACTTTGAAGTATAAAATGAGAATAGAAAATTCCCCTGAAGGGACATAGATTTCCTGCAGAGACTGATACTTATAGGGATTAGATCTAAGTACATATTTGTGTTGATGAGAAACTATAAATATAAGACTAAATCCATGAGAAAATATAAAAATAACCATAATCCATAATATAGATTTAACATTCCTCATACTTTATTGGCGGGAAGGATGATTCATTGATTCCATTTTTTTTTTTTTCTGTGGTATGATCTGAGGACTTCCTATTACTTTATCAGCAGGGGGGATGATTCATTGATTCCATGTTTTGTTTTGTTTTTTCTTCTCATTCTGTGGTATGATTTAATGACCTGCTGTTATTTATTGCATGGGGGTGATTCATTTCTGATAGGATTAGCTTTTTTCTACAGGGCTCAGCCAACATGAACAAAATATTACGCGACAGTGTAGTGTAACATTTTTTCAACAACTAACACTGCTACCACATTGCTAACACAAATTTCTGGTAGTGTTACGTGTTTTTGCCAGAACCCAGCTAACAAAAAAAATCAAAAGTTTAGCGTAACTTTTTCTACCTCTAACACCGCTAACACAAATTTCAGGTAGCGTTATTTTTTTTCCTGACCCCAGCTAACGCTACGCTACCAACTAACAAAAAAATATCCAAAAAAATTTAGCATTAGTTGACCAAATTGTGCCGCTAACGCTAGCGGTGTGTTAGCGTAGCTGAAAAAGCTAACACTACGCTACGCTAACAATACGTGTAGCGTAGCTGACCCACCGTTGATTTCTTTCACATCATTCTTGTTTCTGTGGTCTCCCTCTGTTTGGTTTGGCTGTTTTTTCAGTGCATTTCTGTAATTCCTTTCTTATCTTGTGGTATCTTCCTTTTTCTTCTTTGGTTTGATCTGTTTTTTTGGTTTCTCTTTATTTCTTTTTGGTCTATTTTCTCTTCTTCTGTTTGTCACTTTTTACCTTTTTTCCTGGTAGGATACTTGAAGCAGCGCAGAGGAAATTGGTCCAGCGGCTCAATTTTTTTTTTGCTGCCGTCAAGCAGGCATTGGCACCTGCCCACCGTTAGGACCAAGACATGACGGCGGGGCCAGCCAGACCAGTTGGACAGCCGGTCACCCCACCCTTGACGACCAGTGCAGTCATCCATCCACTATGACTGTCCCTGGTCGCCCTGGTTGGCTGACCATACTGGTCATGACGGGTGGCTGATCAGTCCGCCCCATCTTGATCAACGTGATCCTGACAGCTGCACGTGTTCAACCAGTCAACCCAGCCAGGTTGACCCAATCGTCAAAATCTGGTGTGCTGTTGACATCATCAACCGCTGGGCAGCATTTTTCCAAAAAAAAAAAGTCAAAAAAAATGACTGTCATTTTTCCTCCTTTTTGTGAGACAATTACTGCTTCTGGTCAATTAAGTTATGTCCAACGGCTATGCTCACAAGGATCAGTGTAGTTGAGTTGACTAAGGACTGGTTACTACCTGCGAGTGCAGGTTGGAGTGGTGGGTTCGATTCACAATTAATACACTTTTGCAGCAGCAGAGACATACCAGCCCCCACTCACCCCCGCCTTTTTGACCCAGGCAGCCTTGCATCGGCTCATCTCCTCCAATCTTTGCCTCCCGACGTTGGGGAAAGTCAACCTCAGTGCGGGGGTTGGGAACAGTCAGCTCAACGTCTGCCAGTGCGAAAAGCAGACATTGAGCTGGAGCTGCTGTGTACCTTTGCTTTGTCCCTGAGCTCAACGGTGGGTCAGCTACACTACCCATAGCGTAATTCTGCTACGGCTAACGGGTTTCTGCTGGCTTTTAGCAGATGTAGTGCTATTGCTACGCTGCGTAGAAGCGCTTTTTAGCGGAAAACCCTGCTAAAATTGGCAAAACACAGCGTAACGCAGCGAAGCGGCCCTACAAGGCCGCTAACGCTACAGCGCTATCAGGCTTCAAAAAAGGCCGCTATGCTGCGCTTTTTTTGAAAAAAGAGCAGTGTAGCGTAGCAGCCCACCATTGCTGAGCTGAGACAGCTGGGTGGAGCAAGAAGATTTGAGAATGAAAGGGTGTTGTTCTTACCCCCTTGTCTCTGACAATGCTGAAGGGCTGAGTATAGCCAGTAGGCTATATTTCAGCGCTCTGGCAAACCCCATACTATTGTCTGCTGTCAAGAATGTAGCCCGAGACAGGCAGAAAAGGAATCTTTAATTGCACCAGGGTATGTGTAATTGTTTTTAAAACGGTTCACCATCATCTGCTTGCCCAGCTCGGCATTCTGGACCTAATTCAGAGAATCTTGAATTCTTGCCAACCAAAGCATGGTCATTGTTCTTAGTTGTGTGAAGTTTTGATTGTCAAACATTAAAATATCCTCCATGGCTATCCTGGGTCACTTGAATCTGTGCAGGCTGCTCCTCTGGCTAAACTTCTTGAAGCTGTCTTATAAATGGTAGGTTTTCCTGACTGTTCACGTGCTCCGTCTGTTTGTCTTGCTGTTCCCTTCCCATTGTTCTTTGGTTTTGTTTTTGATTCCTGTTTTTTGGTTTCCCTTGAACTCTCTGGTCAGTTTCTTCTTCATTGGTTCCTTTTCTTTGCCTGTTTTTGTTCTTTTTTTCCTTGGTATGATACTGGTAGCAGCGCAGAGGAACATGGTCCAGCGCCCTAGTTTCCCTTTGTCCTAGAGCTGAGAGACGTCAGTGGAGCTGGAAGATTTGAGTATGAAAGGGCGTGTTTCTTGCCCAAGCTGAATGGGTGGTGACAGCCAGTAAGCTGGTACTGCAGCACTCCAAAAACCCAGTGATTTTACCTGCTGTCACAACTTGTCACAAGCCTGAGGGCAACCAATTCTTTGTCAGGCCGGCCTGCTACCACATACGTGGCATGAGTCAGGAGACAAGAGTATACCTAGTTGCACCAGGTTGTGTGTAACATTTTGGAAGGCCATTTGCCATCAGCAGCTTGCCCGGCTTGGCATTTTGGATGTAACTCAGAAAATCTTGAATTTTTGGCAATCAGTGTTCTGAGTTTGTTTTTATTTTTATTTAAGAACATTGGAATAGCCCCCCAAGGCCATCCTGTGTCACTGGGACCTGTCACACCAGTTCTCCATTGGCTGAACCCTTAGAGATATCAGGCAGTCCAAGCATATGATAGTTTTTCCCAACTGTTCATGCACCCACAGAAGGCTGCACAGAACTTATTGTGTCAAAATCCAAAGTTAAAGCTGTGTACTATGGGCTGTATGAAAACAGCAGACAATTATGCATAAATCATTGTCCACTGTCTTAAAAAGGTGCATGTTTTGAACAATCCAAGTTCAACATTGAGGGATGGTTAGTGATGAGTCTAGGACATTGTTAAGATATGCTGCACTTGTATGTCCTGGTATCAACTCCCATATGTGCTTTCACAGCTTGTCATGTTACCAGGGTCGAGACATGTAATTCATTGGTGCCAACTGCTACTATTCAGAGCCACCTTGACTAGATGATAAGAATATAAACACACAAAAGTCATTAAAAAATAAGAAATAAAAATAGGGACTTCAAAAACGACTCCCAATAATTCGACGAACGACTCCCATGGGAGTCGTTGGTCGAATTTTGGTTTTTTTTGGGAGTTGTCACCAAAATTTCACAAAAAATGACTGAAAATTGAGTAAAAAGAAAAAATTTATAACTTTTGAATGGCCGGTCCAAATAGCCTAAAAATTTCAAATGCGCAAACAGAGCCCCCCATGGGTCCTCTGAGAAAAATTGAGTCTCATTGCACGCACAGAAACCATTTGCGTGGTGTGGCCCAATTTTCAATTTTCCTACTTTAATTAATACAAAAAAGATTATAACTTTAAAATGAATGATCCAAATGGTCCAAGAATTTGACAGTAATCATTCATGAGACCATTAAATCTTGTGAAAAAAAATGTGGCTCAATATCATTTACCAATAGCCTTGGGGAATTTAATTTTTTGTCCATGTAAGTGAAAAAAAAAGAAAAATTCCCAAAGGCTTTTGGGAAATGATGTTGAGCTGAAATTTTTTGAAAAGCTTCAATAATCCCATGAATTATTACTGTAATTTTTGGACCCTTTGGATCCTCCGTTTCAAAGTTATAATCTTCTTTGTATTAATTAAAGTAGGAAAGCTAGCGCTCTCCATCCACCCCTCAATGCCACCTGTTTTCAGCAGACCCCATTGATTATCAAGGGAGAAGCCCAAATTCTCTCTTTCCTTGAAATCAAAATTGGAGGTGATGACGATGAAAACATGTTCTCAATCACCCTTTGTCATGTTCCCCATGTACGTCTTTCCCCTCACAAATCACAACTTAAGCTTACACCCTCAACTTTTGTAGCTTGGTAGGGCCCCGACCCTTATCCGGTGCTATGTCAATCCTGGCTGTTTACCTGAATTTTCCCGTCTGAATGAAAAACTCGTATCAAATGCTTTCTTTTATGGCGAACCTTTAGAGTCCCTACCAAGAAGCGGCCTGTTTAAGATTCAGGTAAGTACCATTCATCCATTTGTTGATAATTTCACTAAACCCGCTTATTCCCAACAGGCCAGCTTGTTCCTTTGGACCTAAGCAATCAATAGGTAGCTCGACGTCAACATCATCTTTGTGAGGAACCCTTTTCATCCCTCACCCAGCCATGAGTCCGCTTCCCAGCTTACCCAAATTTTCTTCTTCCTCTTTCCAAAGATATGATCAATTTCCTCCTTACCGTTGACAATTTACATTCCACACGCTGTTTACACTTTTCACGGATCTTTTGAGACTCTCCGCTTTATCTTACTTGCCTTGCCTACAGTGTAATCAGTCATACAACTGGCACATCCCTCCCCTTATGTAATGAGGAGCTTTGAAGTTGCTCGAGACCCGTGACAAGAAAATGAAATAAATCCTCCTTACCCGGACCTTTACCTCCTTCAAATCCCTTGTAAGGTTTTTCATTTGATAGATAGCCGAGACAAGATTTCATTGTAGACTAAAACACATGAAAGAAGGCTGAGTCAGAAAACTAAGAATACAAGCTTTCATGTTGCACCCTTGATGAGCATCACTAAATTTTTGAAGAAGTCTCAGGCTGAGAGGTGGATCTATTCTTTCTTGCAGTTGGACCTCTTTTCCGGCTTCCCTTTTTCCTTTTCTCAAAGCCTTTGATCCTGACTCGCCACTCCAACTTATTCAATCATGACCGCCTCAGAAGAACAATCCTACCCCACTTGTGCATTTTTTGAGTCAACTCGGTGTGTCTTTCAGGGTAGCTCCCGGTAGCAACCTCAACCTTGGGGCTCACCATTTCACCTTGAAAGCCTTTCATTAGCCCTTAATCGAAAGCGTCTCCTTTCTCGAGGGGACTTACCCTTCCCATCAACTTTATCTTTATCGCTACCTTCCTCATGGAACGTAATACCCAACAATTATGTTTGATGTTGGCCCCTGCTCACCAGTACTTATACTTACTCAGGCCCTCTGCGGTCATTATCATCATCTGAAACCCACGAATTGTGTAAAGGCCAGACAGGACCGTGTCCTGTGGCTATTGCCAAAGAATTTTCCTCCGAGAGACGTCAGCCCGAACGTCCGACCAAGGCCTATTGAACAGACCAACGTACTTGAACCCCATTCATTTAATGACCGCGCAACTAATAATTTTGTCTTATGAATCCCCCTTTAGTAGTCTTTCAAGAGCCGTTTTTTACATTTCAAAAAACCTTTCACCCCTTACGGCGTCAATTTCCAATCGTCAGGCCAGAGCCTTATAACCAACATGATGTTCATAGTCTTATTCTTTTCTCTATTCAAAAATATTTATCGGTGAAGCGTTAGCACAATAAAAATTCCAATGTTCAACAAGTGCTCTTTAGCTTTCTGAGTTTTTGGCGTCAGTCTTCATCAAATTTCATGCATCACAATTTTTTAAGACACAAGATCAGCTCTATTAGATGACTCTATTCACCTGGTTGATATGCTTCCGCTACAACTTGAATATATCTTTGTGGACGACGTTGACAACCCGGCTCCGTTCTGCTGGCTTAACAACCATCAGGTATTTTTCAGAGGCAACCCAAGAGAGTGCTACGTACAGTTGGCCGTGCGAAAAGACGTCGGTCTCAAGAATAACGCCGACTCGTTTGAGTGTTTGGCCTTGGCTCTTGTTGATTGACATTGTGTACGCCGGAGCTATAGGAAATTGGTATCAAAAAAAAAATCAAGGAAGAGGTAGCAGAACCTTTATTCTTGATCTTAATTTTTGGAATCATGATCTTGTCTCCTTGAAAAGGTCCAGCCATTAACTTCCCGACAAAAAAAAACCCTCACCTATCTCAATGACCAACATCTGTGAACCATTGCACGCCCCTTTTTTGATGTACATGTTTCTTGTGATTACCACCGGCATCTCGACTTTGAGGTGAATTTCATGTTCCGGGAGCCCAGACGTTGAAATTTTGTTGAGACATTCCTCTGGGAGACTGTCACACCCGTCGGGGTCCGGTAAATCGATAGATTTCGATATTCTCAATTCTCCTGGTAAACTCGACGTGATCTGTAGGTTGATCCTGAATACATCACGATTTAAAGGAGCAAGAATGCATCGTTCATTCAAGTACGCCGCATTTACGTCATGTGCATCTTGAAATTTGACCGCAAGTTCCTTGTAGACGAATTCTATGATTGCGCAGTTATTGGCCTCACTCGAACCAAAAGACTTGATGTTGCAGTGTCTTGGCAAGACGAGTGCATAATCACAAGCCTGACCACTTCCTTCACCAATTTCGAGTAGACTTTTTGCAAATTTTTTGTTCAATCTTTTATCGCGTCCTTCAAGTGCTGCTTTTAGCCGCATGTTTTCAACAAGCCGGAAGGGTTTTACCACCTTCCAAATATAGGAGGATTTGATCGTCGCCTCAGCCAATTGGGGGTAAGTGTTGTATTTGACTACAGGCAGTATTTGTCAAAAGTCACCGGCAAAAATCACAACCTTCCCGCCAAAAAATGATTTAGATCCTGTTAATGTCTTGAGCATTCTGTCGACAGCTTCGATTGAGTTTTTATGCACCGTCACGACTTCATCCCAAATAATTAAGCGGGATTGAGCGAGTACCAGACCAATCACGGAGTCAATGTCGACTGGACATTCTGCATTAACTTCCGCATCCAAAGGAATCTTGAAGGCGGAATGCGCCGTCTGACTGCCCTTCAGTAACAACGCTGCTACGACAGTTCTCCCAACCTGTTTTGAGTCTGCTAGGTCAATCAGACTGTTCAATAAAAATGTCTTTCCTGTTCCTCCCGGTCCGTCAAGATAAAAGGCTCTAGGTATGTTATTCATCACACTCCTTTTGATCTCTGTGAAAAACTCAAGTTGTTCCTTGTTAAAGCGCCCTCTGCTTTCTGCCAATCATGCCGAAATCTTGTTGATGCTCTCCCCGCCCATTCGTTCATTTTCGAGGCCCACCAACTCTGCCCGTTGCACCACTGAAAGCGAGAGGCCGCACGTTAATAGATTTCCGCCCATGTCAGTTACAATACTCTCCAGTCGAGCTAGACCAAAAACACGACGTTTGTCCATCGTTAGCAGTCTCGAGTTGCGCCACTGCATTTTCAGCTGGGTCAAGTCATCTGTCATTGCCTCCAAATGATTCTCAAATAGTTCAGCGGGGTCCGATGGTGGCGAATGGATGCACATCATCGCAAACAATTGGGTTAATTGGAACCCCGACCTAACCGACGATGCTTCTTCTAAAGTTTCATTGCACAATGTATCATCAACGAGTAAGCCGAGTCGGCTGTATGCTTCTCGGTAAGTTGAGTATTCTTCCTCTTCCACTGTCCTCAAGTCCGCAAATGATCTGATATCCTTTCGGTGGAGCAGCAAAACCTGTAAATAGAATTTTTCGCCGGCCAAGTACGAGACAGAGAACAACCGTCCAACTGCCTCTGCTTTGGTCACCCGGGGAACCCAGACTTTCGTTTCCTTCTTCCACCAAAAGTAAGTGGGGATGTCTTCATAGTTTAAAGTCCGTGCTCTCCGGCCCAAGGAGCTTTTTGCATTGTTGATGTTCAGCTGAAAGAAACCGGTCAAGGTCGTCTGGGTTGCTTTTCCCAACTTGATCTGGCCGACGGAGCTCATGTCATTCCCGAAGTAAACCAATTGTTCTCTGTTGTGGTGAATGTTCAATCTCGTGACTGATGGAAACCGGTCTTGAAGGGGAAATTTAAGTAACCTCCAAGCAGCTGGAACAAAACATATTAGCTTCATCGTAATTCAATGGTCAAATGACATCTCTCACCTTCAGGTGGGCTGACATATCTTGCATCAATGTATGACTTTGTTTTGTCGGGATTTTCGAGTGCCAGGTATGATCGATTGTGTCCTTTCGTTATATACTTGTATAAGTATTTGATTGCTGTACTATTGACCGGGACCTCGACGTTAATATGCGCCTCAAACATAAGGGTCAAGAACTTGTTGTACGGGACAACATCGCGATTTGTGAAACTTGACGTGAATTTCTTTACCACAATCCCGTTGTCCCTTCAAAGGTATATGGGATAAGCGCCCTCAATTGATACCGTCCTTGTTGTAAACGGTCGTGGGTAACCCAGCTTGCACTTTCCATTGATGCAACGGGCTCGGTTTATGCACGGCCCATGGAGCATAAACTTTGAAACCAGCGCGTGTAAAGTTGGGGACTCGATCTTGTTTGGGATTTCCGCTGTGACAAGGAGATCAATTTTCTCCGGGGTCGTTGGCCTATCTTTTTCTTCCAGTGTCACCATCAAATGGACATGAGGAAGACCCCGTTTTTGAAACTCGATCGTATATACGTACGCGGTCACAGTTCCTAATCTTCGCATTTTGACAAGTTGGAAGATTAGTTCTTTGACCTTTAAGTAAAAGACTCTCGCAACAACTGTTGGATGATCGAATGACTTTTGTCCGGCTGGTATTTGCGCCAAAATTTCCGGCCATTCGGGGTTTGCTGTCATCGTGATGAAGAGGGACGGAGTTCCATACTTTTGAACGATTCCCATTGCATCCTGATAAAGCTGTGACATTGATTGTGGCGATCCAACGAACGTCGATGGCAAAATAACCCGACGTCCTACGCAAGGTGCTTCGTTTTCCAGTGATGTGACGAGTTTGTTGTATTGGCTTACTTTCATCTTGTCTTGATTGTTTCGGACAAATTGCAGGCGTCCACGTTCGACTACGACCCATGCGTCAACCAAAAACTCTTGGAAAAGGGCCCATCCCCTTAGGATCGGCAAAAAGTGCTCCTCTCTGTCAAACAACAAATATGCGAACCATTTGAGGGCACACACTCGTCTGCCAGAAACTGAGGAAATGAATTAGATTGACGATGCTAATCCTGTGGAAATGATTACTTACCCCTTGTTGTATAGGCTTCATAGAGATTGTCCCATTGCTGGGACCCAAATGGGAAAAAAAGCAGATACCTTAGGGGAAAGTATCCCGAGTGGTCATCCGATATAATATCTGGGCGCCCATCCAAGCGATGTAAAAAAATTTGTCGTGGGCCAATTGTGTCTCCGTCTCCTTGAACCACGGCTGCCACTTCATCGGGTTCTGGCTCGTTGTAGCACTTTGGATTGGCTCCTCGTTTTGGTACTCCTTTTAACGCTAGTGTTTTTGCCCCGGCAATTACGAGGACGGATTTTGCGAGACGATACACTCTCCCGTAAGGATTGTGCCTTTGCATGAATCTCATGAGTTCCATCACTGCCTTGGGGAGAAGTTTTTGACCGTTTCCCTTTATGCCGGCTTTCCCACTTGCCATCTTGATTCTATGCTGAGCCTCCTTGGTTCCGCCGTTCCCTACGACAAAAATTTGCGAATACCCTGCGCTTGACTCGTCTGCTGGTTCAATGCTCGAGATTAGGTGAGTTAAACACCCTGAGATTCGAAACACATTTACACCCATTGGCCCTTGTACTGATGAGTTGACTTTGGCTCCAAGAGACGTGAACGAGATACAGTTGTTATACATTCTGATGAGTTGCTGAAAGTTTTGCGATCCTATGAAGCATGAGGGTCAGTGTCTTTAGTGTCTAATCCACCGTTTTTATCACTTACGTTCATCTTCTCCAGTCAAAAGGTCCTGGAGCAGCAAAGGGTATCCGCGAAACAATGGATCAGTTGTCAGCCGCTGTGATGCCAAGAATGGTATTCTTTTAGCTACACACGGTGATGGAAAGATGTACTAGGGATTGTAGACTGTAAAGTCGCGGTAAAAATAGAGAAAAGAATTAAATAAAGAATAAATCTTTATTTAAAAGAGGGGCCTGATAGCACAGGGGTTGTTGTAGGTGCCCTCTTGATTCAGATTCTGCCGGGACAGGGTGATGCTGAATCACTAGATTGGAGGTCCTGATAAACAGGGGTGGTATCCAACTAGTACAAGCCTTAAAAAGGCGCTATTGGAAAGGAAATTACTCACTACTAGAAATTACCTTTATAACAATCCAAATAGTCCAGGGAACAGTCCAACCACAAGTAAAGAAGGATTAGGTGACCTTTGGTGGCGTGGTTGAGAGTGGTAAAGTAAAAGTAAAGAGAAAACAAGTGATCTTCAGCACAACAACAGGCAGATTAGTTCTAAATAACAGGTATTACAAGTGTAATCTGGTATATACAACGGTGTATGTCTGTGGTTAATGCTATGAATGATGATGATGAGTTTTACAGGCAAGCATTACCCTTTTATAAAGGCGTGTAGTACTGGTAGTAACTTCTTTTTAGGTGTGGTATGGCTCAATTGGGTGATGAGCCATGATTGTGACGCCTTTCAACCTGTAACATAAGTCAATATTGGACTTAAGACATGTGTACGTGGTTGTTTAATCCATTTTGGGCTTTATTGTCACTTGTAACTACGGAGTTACAGTAGTAACAATGCTTATCTGGCATTATACCACACTTTCTGTCTGTGTTTGCTGTGACAGAGGGGTTATTCCCATGTAATTAAGGTTGGTACTATGCTCTCTATGTGTCAGAACCTTAATTAAGAGATTTACTTTGTAATTTTAGGCGCTAATCCTTGGGAGTTATTGGTTATTTTCCCAATTGGGCCACAAATCCCAAGGAGTTAATCTTTGACTACCACTACACATGTGTACATGTGATGTAATTAAGGTTTTTCAGTTGATAAACCTTAATTATATACGGCCTTGCTTGGATGCACCAAATTTTGTTATAAATTGCACAACTTATAATGGGGGTTCCGCGGGGTATAACACTTGGTTATTTTGTGTTTGGGGGAGACAATAATATTGTAAAATACATGACACTGTATGACTGAACATTTATCATCCCAGCCATTTCAGAATTAGAGGTCAGGACCTGTATTTCTGGGTGATATCTGTATCTTGGTCCTTGCCAACCATCACAAATTCCCCCAAGAAAATCAACCATGGCTCGCCCCAAATCCTCTACCCATAAGGCAAAGCCTTCCGGAGTCCTTGCCACTCCCAAGTGTACCCAAAGGCCGATCAAACAATCCCAGTCTCCTGAAGGTACCAAAAATATGACTCAGCAATCTACTCAGGCCACAGGCAGTGTACCCACTGAATCAAAAGAAACGGTTGCAGTACCTTGGAGCCAAACTCAATCACAACACCCACCAGGCTCTCAATCTCAAAATGGCCAGACCAGACAATGACAAGAGCAAGAACCTCATCTGGACGGCCGGCATGGAACACAGTGCACTTGAGATGTATGTGAAGGCGGTTGAGTTGGGCAAGTGAGGCAAAGCAGGTTTCAAACCCGAGGTGCATCAACATGTTGCTGTTGAGCTTTTGAAGGAGTTCCCAGGGGTCAAATTCACTGTTGCAAAGGTCAAATCAAAGTTCGACCAGACCTTTAAAAAGGTTTGGGATGCTTTTTCTTCTTGCAAAGGGGCAAGTGGATTTGGCTGGAACAAGGCTGAATGCATGGTCACAGCCTCAGAAGATGTCTGGAATACATTCTTAGTGGTATGTTCTCACTTGATGCTCTTTAGGGCAAGCTCAATACCTGACTTTCTGGTTTTGAATTTTCATAGTCACACCCAAACACAAAACGCTTCAAGAACACCCCCTTCCCAGAGTACAGCAACTATCAGGTGATCTTTGAGGGAAACACAACCAGTGGAGCTTTGCGCCGCACATCAGCAACCAAGCTTATCAATGTACCTGAAGAAACCCTTCCAAATAGTCAATCTAATAACCAGGCTGGAGACTCAGATGATCAAAGTAATGCAGCTCAGACTATTCAGCACCCAGGTGCCAGGCCTCCACATTGACATCAAGTCACCTCAGGCGATCATTTTGAAAACTTGGTCGAACGTCTGGTTGAAGCAATAATAGCCACCAACCCTCAGCCCAAAGACCCACACATCGAGCAATCACCAAGTTTCAAGATCATTTTGCCAGTAACTTGAGCATCAATGAGCTTGTTGCTGGATTCAGTGTCTTGGAGAATGAAGCGACTGTCATTACCTTTCTAGCCATCCGTTCCCAAGACCATGCCCAAGCCTGGTTAGACAGGCAGATTGAACTCAAGATGGTCTCTGGTACCAATTGATGTTGATTCCCAACATTTTTATCATCATTTATATGTTGATTACTCTATAAAACAAAATAAAAAATTGTCCAGTTTCTCATGTAGCCTAAAAGATCAAAATAACAGCCAAAAAAGTCAGATGTTTCATAAGTCTATCGGTTATTACTCTATAGAATAAAATACCATACTGATTGTTTGCTTGAGCGCAAATTAAAGATTGGAATAAAAGCTAAAAAAGTCATTTTTTTAATTCACTCAATCTATCTGTGTGACCTATGTTGAAGATAAGTAACATATTGGTTCCACATTTCTGAAGCAATTGAATCTCTCCATTCCTTGAGTCTTGCTCACTCCTTCTCCTTAAGTTTTTGCTGTTGCCATAGCCCTCTTCATTGGGGATATCATCCTCATGTGGTTAGGGTCATCGAAATAATCTGATTGGCCATTTTTATCGATTATCATGTTGTGGATAACAGCCAGTGCAAGGACTAGGTCTCCTTGAGTTGGCAAACTGTATTCCAGAGGGTGCACTAGGATTGGGAATTGTTTCTTCCAGGTGCCAAAAGTTCTCTCAAGGACGTTGTGAAGCATCAAATGCCTGAGATTATACAGCTCCTCTTTGCTCACTGGCCTTTTAACTTTGTCCTGATCAGTTACTAGAACAAAGAAAAACAAAAGGTAGTGGTAAACACACTGTTGTGCTGCCTGTGCATTTTCACACAAGTGATAACGAACCCCACGGTAAGGAACAAGGATCCCCTTGGAAAGCAAATACCCGGCATCAGCAAGGTAGAAAGAGTCGTTGGCCATTGCACTTCCAAGGACTCTTGAGTCATGAGCCGACCCCTCCCAGCCAACCATCATGTACATAAACTTCATGTTGAAGTCAACAACCCCAAGAATGTTTTGAGATAATCCACCTTTGCGATTACAATACAGGCAAGCCATTTGTTCGGGTACACTTGCTGGAACATGGCTCCAATACATTGGTCAAAGAACGGCACAAATTTGGGGTTATCAAGGATGGATTTGTGCACAAAATTGTGAGGAGGAGAAACAATGTATTTTTGTTAGAGCTGGAGCAACAGGTGTATTACGTGGTGGAAAATGCAAGAGATCATCTCTCCACTGTGCTGGAATCAATCTTGAGCTTTCCTATTGGTTGCTTTTTGTCCAAAGATGTACAAGAAGATTGCTGACTAGCTTTGAGACCGGTTCAAAATTGATTGAAAGAAGTTCATCAGAACATATCCTAAACACGTAGATAGATATTCGGAACATTGCTTGAGCACGCAGTCGGTTACCATTCAAGATGTGTCTGACATAGGCATCGCCTGTTAAGATGCTATCGTTGTAAGGCTGTTTGAGTGTCTTTGACCATTGACGGAGGCCAATCAGTATAATGATGAAAAGTACCACCCTCTTTTGTCTGAGCTGGTGCTGTTTTTTTATTTGAAGCATGATGATTGATTAGGATTACCAAACAGCAATGTGATAAATGTTGAATGGACACCGTAAATTTTGGATGTGCCAAACGGACATGTCATAAATCCATTGGTTTGAAATTGAAATTATCACAATCAGATTTCATGCTGGGTGTTATGTATATTATTATGCAAGCTATGACATCACACTGGGCGTCCAAACGGGGCCTACATGATAGATGATGTCATAATTTTCTTAAATGTGTGCATGTGTAGTAACAGTGGTATTACCACTTTATGCGGGGTTGAGCCCAATTCTGAATCGGGTATAGCCGGGGCGCGGGCCTGGAGGTGTCACGTCCAAGTTGGGTCTAGTTTCCAAACTATACACAACACCTCAATTTTACGTCCAGAAATGGTCTTCTGGAAGTCCACATACATATGTAAACATTTTACAACCTTGTGTTCTGTCGTGGTGCATGTAAATACTGTGGTACCTGTAAGCACAGGGAAGGAGTAAGAATTCAGGGTTACCATGAGTGAGTGTCCCTAGGTTATTTTTAGTGTAGATTAAGAATAAAAAATAATATTCTAAGTTTTCTTTAAGGTTCAAAAGTTACTTATGACTTTTGATATTTGTTGATAATTTTTCATGAAACAACTTAATTTTATGGTTCCAAGTATATCCAAGCATTGTGAGTGTAAAATAAGGTTTATAGTATTTTCCTCTATTAAGAGCATGTTCTACACATAACATTATCAATGTAATAATGTCTCTATTCATAGCTTGGTATTTAAGTAATTGAAGGTATTTCTATTGTAAAATAAAGTTTGTTGTCATTAAAATGATTGGAGTTATTCTATGTATAATCTTATTACTGTTTGTACTGTTTATAATCACATTAATATGTATTTAAGTGTTTATAATAAAGCCAACATTATTGATGTATTTCTTGTGTTTTATCAATCAACGCTTATTGTTACTGTATCAACTATGTATATAATCAAGATGATGTTTATATGTACTTTCCTGTATATTTGGTTCTGGCTAGTCAGGTTTTTTCTGAGCTAGTAGCAAGGTGACATCAGTCAAAGGGAGTGTGACTTAATTCTTTTGGCAGCATTGTGAAAAAGATGGTGTATCGCTGTGAATGTCTCGTGACGTCAATTCAGCGCTCCAATGGAGAGCCCCACATAAGGTACATTCAACGGTGCAGCCGCCAAGCCGGTGGGGAACAGAAAAATTGACGGAGTGTGTCAATGCATATTCTGTGTTGTCTCTCTCGTTAGTGACAACTTTACACCTGATGCCTCCCATCGGACTTGACATTTGTAGATGATTTTGAGCGCCCTTGCTATTGGATCCATTCGACATTTTGTCTACATAAGCTGAAATGTTTGCCTAATTATAGACCTGCCTCAGCGCAAACAATTGTGGAAGGTACATACTGTTTAGTTTCAATTGGAAAGAGACAATTGTTTGTCTTGGTGTGGGAGACAAGCGCCTTCAGATCTTCAAGCAAATAAAAAAACAAGTCGGACGGACTGCTGCAGCTGGTGAATTCTGGGTCTGGGTATCTTGATAACGTTGGTCGTTGCTTATACTTGACGAGCCTCAAGTCCAGCAGCCATCAGTCGTTGCTTTATAGGCTTGGGCAAAGATGGTCGTTGACTTCCGGTTTTTACTGATCTAGGCAAAATGTTCCCCCCTGGCAGGGAGATAGCCTAATCTCGTTGTCAGCCGGTCTATCCTTGACCGCCCAGTCAGGCACATTGTTTCGAGATCAGGTTGATTCCATTAGGACTGGAGATCGACTTGTCTGACTGGCCTAGGGACGTGTTACGGTTGCGACAGCGTAGGGCTAGTCTCGTCCAAAAGGGTTGGTTATTTTGTCTAGTGTTGCGATTTAGCTTCCAAACTTTCGATCAGTTGTTTAGCTCAACAAAGGCTGTCGCGTTCTCATCACCAATTCCACTTACACTCTCTGGGGAAGAAAACGACAATGTTAATTGGCACCAAACCCGTCTTGGTGAACATGACTCTTATGCACAATTTTCCTTGAAGATACGCTATATTTGACTTGCAGGTAACTGTTCCTTGAGAGTTATGAGACTGACTGCCTGATCCTGAGGAACTAGGTGTTTTCCTTTGCAGCCAGCGACTTTTAGTAACCAACAAGCGCCTTTTCATTGATATGAGATTTCAACATTGATGTGTTGCACAAGGATTGGATAAAAATTTTCAAATAAGTACCAACGCGTCCTTCGTACAATCGTTAATTGTGAAGGACCACGGAGCCCAAGAGAATGTGAATGGGAGCCGTGCCGGGGAACAAGGATGACCCAGCGGCTCCCGTCTGACGGCTTATCTTGTTGAATTGGCAAAGATTGTTTACGGAGAGTTTGAGTACGACTAAGAATATCATGAATGTCATATGCCCGTACTTATTCTCGAAGTTGTCACCTAAAACAAAATCTGGGATGTTATTATTGGATCATGAAAACCACAGTAATAACGTGCCGTACAAGTGAAAGATCTTCAGGACATGCCAATACACCCTGTTCTTTGGATGATTCTTCATGGAAAAGGACAAGGAATCAAGAATTTGGCAAAGGCCTGGAAAAGAATCAACATTGCGGTAGTATTATCGCTCAACCAAGACTGCGACTGTTTTCCCCCACTGTTAATTTCACCAATAACTGTTGAGCATCTGGGAAAGGCCGAATGATAGCTTCACGCAACCGGTTTACATGGGTTTGGGCCGTTTGTTAAAGCTATTAAAGGCTTCCTTGCGAGCTCAACCCCTGGTCGGTTTTGTCGGGATTACCTCGGGTTCATGTTCATTCAAGTCACTTTCACTTTTGGAGGATTCTTGATCGTTGTCAAAGGGAGCAATGGCTTTACCTTTCCCCTTTGAGCTCTCGCCATTGGTCTGTTTGGTCTTTTCTTTTTCTGCCGTCGCAAAAATTCCCGGTTGAACTGCACTCTCCTTCCCACTCGCTCGTTTCCCTGGACTAAGTGTGATACTGAAAAGAAGTCAGATTAGGGTTTGAGGGGCTTAAACAGTCAACTCACAAGGTCCTTGGCGTCTTCGAACCCAATGGTGAACTTGTAAGAGCCTGCGATTGCAAGGTACCGCTTTGATGGCCCGAGGTAAAACTTACAGAGGAAACCTAGGCGTATCAAAGAATTGGTGAGCTCGATTATAACACAAACCATGTTCATGAGTCTCAAAAGTCCAATGATAATTAACCAACACTACCGCCATGCTTGAGTCCACGTCGAAATCAACCCAATTGCCGATAAGCTGGACCTCCCTACCGATTTGGTACAACGTATGGGTCTAGATGAAATTCTTACTCCCCGGGACTATGTATTTGACAAGGAACTTCTGGTTTTCCTTCCGCTAAAAGTCCACGTCAGCTCGTGATTATTGAATATGGATCAACTTTGATGAACCTGACTATCCCAGTCGTGGTGTGCAAATAACACCTCCAAGCGGAAGGTTGCGTCTCAATCTGAACAGGCAACTTCTTGACGCTTCACGATGTGACCAAGGCCAACGACGTTTGTTTTATTGGTGAAGTCGTGATCTTCAGAAGAGTGGGGGAATGTGAGAACGGCGTTTCTGGCCACGTAAGTGAACAATGGTGGGGATCTGTCATTCATTGGCATGGCCTTCCCACTCAAGTGGTAAACAGATGAGGCCTCGAGAGCATTGATTAATGTGGTGTTGGTTGACAGAGTGAACTCAAAGTCGTTCTTCTTATCCCCTTCAATGCCACCACATTGGATATAGCTCTCAGTTGAAAGGAAGCCGTACATATTACCACGAGGGGTGTTGGAAACCGACTGTGGCAAAGTCAGTCATGAGAGAATTGTGAGCTGGAGCAAAAGGACCTACATTGTTCAATGCTTCAAAAAATCCATTGATCACCATGGTATGATTAGGTGTTCTGGAGGCCACCATAGTTGCTGCTTAAATGCTAAGATTGGGGGTACTGTTGTTAAACTTTCTGATGGCGGTGAATGTTTTAAATTCTGGAGTAAGGAGAGGTTAGAGAAAGGCTGAGGAGCAGGGAACGCGAGATAGGTTTGTTTAAAAGCAAATGGGAACAGGCGGGTTGAGTACTGGTCGCATGGTGAAGACCATTGAGCGAGTGAATACGCTTGTGGGTCGCGATGGCCTCTAGCGTGGTGCGAGTCAAAACGTAACACATCAGTGTCATACCGAGGCCGGATTCAAGACCTTCATCCAGGGGACTATGAATGCGTGGCCGGGAGCCAGTTTCAACCGCACGGTATTAGCCCAGGAACACTGGATCGTCGCGTTCTGTATGGTCCCTATGGGGAATGAGTATGTCCAGAACCGATTCAAGTAACGTCATCAACCAAGGTAACTAAGCCTTGTTGTCAACTGAACCACCTGGCTGAGGAGTATCAACCGTCAAAGCATGGCTGTATGATTGATTTCAAACCCGGTGAAGCCAGCCTTCAGCTAACATCCGGAACACAGAGGAAGGTGATGTACGTACATGAAGAGCCAGTACCAGGCGTGAATTTCCAAAACGAGATTTGTATGCTTGATTCTTGCATTTTGTGGCTTTGGGTTTCGAGATGATGTGGGAATTACTGAAAAGAGGTTGCGTGCATAAGGTTCTTGGTTGGAAGTGTAGACGGAAGGGGTGATGTTCGACGTTTGTGTGGTGATGGCTGGCAACCAGTTTTGCGGGTGTCGGCTATAAATAGAGGTTGGTTCTAGGATCAGTGTTGTCGTTGTTAATGTTCCCACTACCCGTTTCTTGTTGCGCGGGGGCACTGCGGCGGTTGAACCTCTTGTCCTCTTGCGCGAGCGGGGACTTGAGCTGATCCAATTTGAAACAGGCCAAAACCACGCACCAACATTTGCTGAAAATGTGGTGTTATTATACTGTGATTTATCATTCAGACTTCATTTTTCTTCCGCCCAAACTCCTTGTTCAATATTTGGAATCACTATTAAGGCCTTGCTAGGACCTGAATCCTAAGCAGGTATAGCTAATTTCTAATTTCTCATTCATGTTTATTTCTTGATCATGTGGCACTTATCTATCTACATTTCCTTTCATTTATCTCTTACTATTATTTGTCTGTGTGAGCATTGGTGTTAGCTTCAAGAAAGTCAATTAAAAAATCTCAAACCTTTTGGTATTAAACTTGGCTTGCAGTTGATTTGACAGTTCATCCAATGAAAGTGATATTTTGGTTGTTCCATCAGGAATAAATTCGCTAGTTGCTTCTTTTGGCCTCATCACAAATCCATCTTTGTCAAATTTTTGCAGTAGAAGAAATCATTCTAGCTGGATATACAAAAGTTTTTTATTTATTAAATTTGTCATCCTTCGGCTTAGCAGTTGATGAATGCATAAGCGTGATAAACCATTGAACGCGTATTGGGTAACAAAATGATGCCAAGAAGAAGCTGGATCATGGATGGTTCAGATACACGATTTGTCAGATTGATAATTTGAATACTGAATTCTAGAGCGACTTCAAGCGAAAAATAATTGACAAAGGACAGAGATACAAAAAGGACCCATGGGAGAACCAAGAAGTGACATTAAAGCTTTGCAATCTTGCAAATCATTGTCCCACCAGCACAGATGAAACCTTCGAGAAAGCGTCAGAAAACAAGGATAGGACTTCATCCGGTAACAACGGACCCAGAGGCACTAAAATTTTTGCCATTGGCCATTGGTTGACCTCGTAAGGACCACGCATACCAGAAAGTCCTACTCCTATTTCAAACCTGAGGCGGTGATATGAATGAGTAACATTGAACCAACAGTCCTTGTAAGGTAAGAAGCAGCACCCACCAGGCATCCATAAACTGTTGACACCAATACGCAAACCAGCCCCACAGCCAAAGCCAGCCCAGTACTCCTCCGACCCGCCGTCCAGTCAGCTTCTTGAAAATCATCTCAAGCGCAATCCCCACTCCACACAGTAGGAAAAAAATCGTCGTCCGGAAAGACCAGTCTATCTTATTTGTAGATGAGATCAATCCTGTATCGGAAAAAAAGGTTAGTCTGACCATCGTCTATTGCAGAAAAAACGAGAATCATCTTCACCCCATTCATGCTGTTTGCCCACAAACCACGGCGGAAAAATCCGAACGACAAAGTTAATTATCAAACAATACCTAGACTGGGGATAGGCTACTTGATAGTATAATATGCATTTCTCACCAATAGACCGCTAACGAACATGGCACCCATGAGTCCAGCCAGTCTGGACGCCGTTACTCCCAACGGGGAAAAAAGTTTAGCGAGAGGTTCTGCGCCGCAAAAAATGAAATCTCTCCTGAAGGTAGAATGCCAACCTGCATTGGAAGGAAGTGAAGCTGCTTCAGAATTCGAGAAATTTTCCACGAGGGTGTTTCAAAAGGGAGGATTTACCCTTTGCCCAGAATTCAGTCAGACTGGTCCTCAGCACCAGTTTCGAGAACAGATCAGGGTACTGGGTCGTGTCAAATGGTTCGGGTCTCCAATTGGATGAACTTGGGAGGACCAGGCGGGCGCTGGTTATCCAGATCAGCTCCCATATGATCAAGAGATTTCCAACAAGATCGAAGGCGTGCAAGCCGACACTGCCCCAGGGTAGCATGGACGCCTTGTCGCAGACAAAGCGGATTAGCCAGGTGTTAGGAAGATCCACGTATTGGGAAATCCAGCCGTATAATTTGTCTGGATGGGCTGCAGAGGGCAAACCGACCGCACAAAAAGCAATCAACGCCATCTGATTGATTATCAGACGGAAAATCACTCTGGACAAGAACCGGGTCTTCGTTCTCTTCGGAGCTGGCGAAAGTACAGATGCCGGTGGGCCCCAGACATATCCTAACGATCTGGGGCTGTGGAAGAATGAAAAGAATTAGATGGTGGTGCAAGGATACAAAACACAGACAATCTGGAGCGGTGAACAGGGTCGTTCTATTTTACCTGCTTGTCATCCATATTGAAAATTTTGCCAATTCGCCGATGCTCGGGATGCTCGGACGAGATGCTTTTGGCTTCGTGGAAGATACTTTGGTGTTGTTCTTGGAGGCTGTTTTGGAGACCCTCCTTACTAGGGCCACTTTGGTAGGTGTGACTTGGGACTCTGAATTGGTGATGCTTGACGAATTGTCCGAGTCTGTATCTGAGGAGCAGGTCAGCTCTTCGACATCTTTCTTATGCTTGGCCTCATCGATTTGTCTGGCAGGTCCACGATGGGCGGCATACTGAAGCGTGACACAGATGATATGGAACGTCGGGATGGCCACCACGCAATCTGTATTCGATTAAGATTGATTTTTTGGTACAGTAGCCGGTTAGCAGAAAACACAACAAGAATTGCGAAAAATCAACGACCACCCACAGTTAATGTGCAGGTAGTCTTCTAGGGGACGAAAGAGCTTTGTTTTCTGGCTGTAGGTGACGAGGAAGATGACCAAAGGCGCCAGCCATGCCCTTATCTTCCTGGCTCGTGGGTCAGGTTCGAAGTATGGATGTAAGAGAGCACCCTGGACCAAAAGCACAGGGATCGTAACATAATTCACGATCACTTGCCAGAGGTAACATACAGAAAGGGCGGGAGAGACAGAAATGGAAGCCATTGGACGACAGTTGTTTTACGTGTTCTGCTTCTTCTATGGATATCGCCTGACGGGAGCAGTTTCTGTGCTGAGGAAAAAAAAACGTTTACTGTGAGGCAGCGAGTTAATATGACGCGGTCCTCTAATCACATAGGTCTGCTTTATTTATAATTAGAAGTAGCTGAGGACGCATTCTTCTTCAAGATTTGTGGCCCTCCTGTTCGAGGACAAGCAGCATGGGTCGCTCTTTACTTCTGTCTATAGGAAGATCATACCATCCGGACACAGTACCTTGCATGCCAGCTCTTCGCTAAAAGGACCAGTAGAATAATCAAGGCTCAAGGAAAGCGGTGGATGCGCTTGGATAATGTAACCAAAACATCATAGGGGTTTAATTAGATAAGCAGGAATCGGTCTTGTGGGTTCCTTCGACTGAAGAGTGTATTCATCGCTTGAGGATTGATTTGAACCCCTTTTAAAGGAAGATTAGACCTACTTGAAAAAGGTCGCCATATCATTTGCGTGGATGTCTTGCTTGATCGCATTTAATGGGCTCACTGTGCCTCAAGCACATGGCCCGGCGTAACATTCAGAATATCCGTACCTGGAACCCTAAACTACCTCGAATCCTAAGAAGGACCGGGCTTTGATCTGAGGCCTGGAAGCCTACCTTTGAGGAGTTTGACATTTGAACGGTGAATAGCTACCCCCTGTCGCTTCTGTCTCCAGCTTTTTGGTCTCACGTGAAGCTCAAACTGCTGACAGCCGCAGTGTTTCTGAATGAGCTGCGATCATCGCAAAAGGTCAAAGGGTAGTTTGGACCAACAAGCAATGGATCATTTGGCCGTTAAATTATCTTAAAATATAATAAAATACAAGAACATTTGAGGTGGGCAAAAATTAGTTAGAAAAAAGCAAAACATGCAGAGAGCAAATTACAGGGAAAGACAAAAACAAGATTCTGATGAAATTTCTGATGAGGAAAACGGAGAGGATTCAAAATTTTCAAGGATTGAGGGATTGTGACAAGCTGAGATGAATACTTCCAGGGAAGGAATGACTAGAAAGTAGGGTGTACCAAATGTAAAAAAATGGACACCGTGTATATTTATCAAACCACTTTGCTGGAAGGGGCAAGAGGGTTTATGTAGTAGACCCGCTTTGGGCTCAGCTGCGCCGTGCTGTGTGGGTCGGCCGTATTGGGACGCGAACGTGCTCTTTTTTTGATAACTTCCAGACACCACTCTGTTCGGTATATCCATCCACGCGTGATGGACGAGGTTCTTGACTACCAAAACAACTTGAAAAAAGATTTATACGAGGCTCTCGAGGCCATCGACACTCCCGGCACGTTTGCCGCTTGGGGTGCGCTTCCGACGACTCCACCTGCTGGGCTTTATGTCGATGGGGTTGGAGATATTGATATGCCGTTTAACGAAGAACAGGTTCGCCAGCTCATCGCTAAAGCCCATCAGGATCCCTTTGGCCGCAGAAGCGAGACACTCGTCGATGTCTCGGTCCGTAACACTTGGGAAATAAACGGTGATCAATTACGCTTCCTTGACCCTGCTTGGCTAAGTTATTTGCTTGATCTGAGCAAGCTCGTCGCGACCAGTCTGGGAGTAGATGGGCCGATTCGATTGGATCTGTATAAGATGCTCATATATGAAAAGGGTGCCATGTCTAAGCCTCACACCGAGTAAGAATTTCTGTTTTTTTATTTATTTATTTAAAAGAAATACTTTTTTTACAGAGGTTCTCAACAATTGTCAGACCGGCGACTGATAAACCCTTTTCTTTGTTTCGTTAACAGCACGGAAAGAACCCCTAGGATGTTTGGGACTGATAATCAGCTTGCCATCGGCGCACACGGGCGGTGAGGTTGTGGTGAAGCACAACGGCCAATCCAAGACTCTACGAACCTCAGATGCAAGTTAATCCTTTGCTTGCTGGTACTCGGACGTGACCCACGAAGTTTTACCCGTCAAATCCGGCTATCGATGCGTCTTGACGTACAACCTGGCCATCAAGCCTGGTCAAACCCGACCAGCAGCTAGCGCAGTCGACAAGCGAAAGGAGCCACTTCGAGAAACGCTAAAATACTGGTTGAGAGACTTGGCTAAAACGAACTCCACAAATGTGCCTAGCCATCTTTACCATGCGCTCGATCATGAATACACTGAAGCTTCTATGTCTCTTCAAGCACTCAAGGCTGAAGACTTCGCACGGGTACAGGCATTGCGAGATCTTACGGACGAATTCCCTTTTGAAATCTTCTTGGCGTTATTGGAGAAAAAAGAGGATGGACCTGTCGAGTCATCGGGTGGCAGACACAGCTTCAAACGTAGTAGATATGATTTTGATGACGATGATGATGATGATAGCGACACTGGGGGCCATCATATAATTGAGGAGGTGACAGACCTTTGCTACACTGTCAAGTCACTTCGCGCACTCGATGGCACGATCATCACGAGCAATTACGACTTCGACATCGACTTTTGCCTGCTGAATGATCCCTTTGAGGACCTGGAGATTGCCAGAGAAGATCACGAATTTTACCAGGGCAATTGGGTGTGTCTCTCGTGGCTGTATCCTTACCCGACATGTAACAGAGAGATGCTCATCGTGAACCTCCACAGGGTCCTACTGCCACCCATTGGTATCGCCGTTCAGCACTTCTAATTGTTCCACATACAAGCCTCGGAAAATATCTGTCTGAATGCGCATCAAAGGGCAACAGCAATAATAACACGTCAGCTCTACGCTATCTTGGACGTGCATGTTCCCTTCCGCTCAAAAACCCATGCTTGATGCCATGAGTGCGCTTCTTGAAAAACAGTCCAGCAATTCACTCCAGCCAGATACGATAAGCGATATGGCGAAGGCTGCCTTCCAACACTCTCACCTCAAGCTGTTGCAAACTGTCGAAAGCTGCCACCGAGGTAATTTACCAATTGCTTTTTTTGAGTGGGCGAAGGAATGGTTAAAGACACTGCCAGATACGGACCGTGACAAAAATTACAAATGGTATGTTGGGTTATTTTTGTGGGTCATCGACAGCATCAAATGATCAGCTAAGAATTATTGCGATCTGGCATGTCCAACAGGATACCATTACTCATTCACGGTTATCCATCTTTGGCTGTTCGCTTCGACATCATTCAGAGGATGGTAGGATCCACTGGTAACACCACCCTGCCAGACGCAGCACCTCCCAACAAGCTATGGGCGCAAGGCCTGATCCGCCAATGCATTACAAATTTACTCCAGACCCCCGCCATACCCAGTGCATCAGATGGGAAAGCGGTTGTATCTGCAGTGTTTTATCTTGGTGAGACGTTGACAAACACCTCATCACTGTAAGCATTAGTCAAATTATTCAATTTATCAAGGTCATCATATAGATATAATATCTGAGTTCAGCTTGCGTTTATTTAGTCTCACATCGATTTTTGATCGCTTTCCACACCCCCAAGCTACTTCGTTTTTGCTCGCCCTTGTTTCTCAGCTCAAGAGTCTTGGGGCCGCGGTACATCTCTCGACTTCCGACACAATGGGACTCTACAGAAGCCTGAGCTCGCGGGTTTTTAACCCCGACAGAACACCTTCCCACATTCTCACTGCAACAAAAGCCAAGACGGAATCTGAAAAGGGACGTGTAGTCACCCCCCAGGCCCTGGTTCAATTTGCCTGTAATCTCAACGATACCAGTACCGACTCGTTGAACTTACTAGAGCCCTTTATCCGTGAAGTTGCTGGCCAATGTCTCCACTTTTCGGCTGAAGACATGCGTGACTTGTGGATGCCGTTCCTCTATGGACTTATTCCAGCCCTGGCTTTTCGATAAGTCTCGCTTACCACACCATCTTACCAGCAGCTCACTTGTAAATTTATACGACGCTTGGACCATACAACCCTTGGCACATGTCCTCCAGCAAGCTTGATCCCCGACAACCCACAAGTTTATTGTGGATGTACGGACTGCAAAGCGCTCAACAAATTCCTGCGAGATAACTCTCAACGAGTCTGTCAGTTCAAAGCAGTTAAGGACAGACGATTTCATCTCCACCAGATGATTGATGGCGCGCGTGTAAACTGCTCCCACCAAACTGACCGGTCCAGTTACCCTGAAACCCTGGTTGTCACCAAGCGTTTTACCCCACGGGAGGATGCGAAAGGATGGGAAAAACGACAGAAAGAACTCTATGCTACTATTGTCCAGAAAATCCAGCCGGAACATCTCCAGTACCTTGCCGGTGTCCAAGAAGCTTCCCGGATCAGATCATTGGCGGGGCAATGAGCAGCTTCTATTGCCTAATATAATCGCTCACCTAAGCCAAATTCACAGTACTCACACTTTCCCTGTGAAGTGTCAACCACTCTCATCTTACATCTTTTCTCCCCAAATTTTGAAGAGGTTCATCAGTACATCCGTCCAGCCGGTCAGCGTTTAACTGAAATACCTTCGTCATGATCCGATTCCCATCCCACGGTGTTTAGTGCTTGAAAAACATTTGGGTTACACATAGAAGCCCTCCAAATTTCTCTCAGTTTTTGAAAACATCTCCCCCGTCCCCCCCTCCTTCCTGTTTACATTTCATGCAAAGCAAAAAAAAAGTGTCTGCCATGGTATACATACACGCACTACACAAAACTGCCAGACACGTCGGACAAAGTAAGTCCGTTCACTTGTTGGCCTGACTTATCCGACTGATCAGTTCATGCATTTGACGCTCTAAGGTGTTTTGGTGATTGTATGATTGATTTTGTACTTCTTGCTTATCCCTGTAACAATCTGACAAAAAAAACCGATTAGCACTGTTCACGTAAGCTAAACATCAACAACGCATCAACAACTTTTATCACTCTCCCATGCGCCAAATCCCAGCCAAAACGTTGTTGATGTTTTGTTACGAAAAGGTTAAAAATCTCTTACGTGAACAGTGCTATTGACTCTGAATCTCCATAAAATTATACATGCCATTTTAACAAACCAAACCAAATAAAAAAGAAGGTTGATTGAAATATGAATTGATGATAACAAAAGGCCCTGCTTGGCATACTCATATAAAGATTGGTGTAATAATTTGAACATTTAAATCAATAAAAACCAAACTGTCCATTCAAATGTAACAACATTGGTATAGAATCAAAGAAGGCTACCTGCTCCATCATTCACAAGATCAGAATCCATGTATTAGCACCATAACAGCAATATCACCCTTCATATCTGTTTCAAGTGTCATATGAAGATTGAGATGCTAATGACAGCCTCACATGCTTATTCTGATGACACCAATGATAAAGCAGGTAGCACTCTTTTTTTTCTATACCAATTCTGTTATATTGGTGTCAACAGTTTGGTTTTTATTGGATTACATAAGTAGTCAATATTACACCAATTATTATGACGGTGCCACACGGGGCCAAAGTTTTTTAGTAGGGATCGGATTACCTTCATGTAGAATAAATATTTCAATTCATGGAATCAAAACAGGGTCATCTGCTTCCAATTCCAAAAGAGTAAAAAAACACCATTTCTTTTACTTATGTTTTCTTCGCGTACAAGATCTTTGTGTATATATTAAAAAACAAAGTCGATTGTAGCAAAAAAGAAAAAAAAAATCGATCGAGGAGAATGAGAAAGGTTAAGAGGATTCATCATCGGAGCCGTAATCGGCCAATCCGCCCAGAGGAGAAGTTTTGGGGTGTAGATTTGAGGAAGAAGAATGGAGCAGAATTTTGTGAGCTTTATTGGATGAGGCCAAGGTTCGCAAGCCCTCGATAGCCTGAGAGGAGAGGAGACCATGATGGACGGGGAGAGGAGGCATGGAGGCATCCAGAGTAGGTCCTGGTGGCGGAAGTGGGGGCAGCGGTGGCGACGGAGGAGAGTCGTGTCGGGTGCGTTTGGTGTCCGACTGTGGATGCTGATGATCATCATCATCATTGGTCCGCTTCAGGGACGACGGGTCAGAGTCCTCTTGCTCCAGTCGATCGAGCGCCTCGACGGCTTCGACTAACTCCGGATTCAACTTCGAGGCTATCCGTTCACTACCCATCTTGACTAGTCTTGAATGTTCAGAACGTTTGGCAGCCGGGTTCGGGTCTTCTGTTGCCCATCTGTACCGCCAAAGACAAAGATTCCAATTGGTTATCATGTTACATAAACCATGTCAGATTGAGAGAACTTTGCTAACCTGACATTCAAAACCTCTTCGTCTACCATACTTTGACACATCATTGCTTCCTTGGCAAACTGGGCATTCAACTCGGATACATATGTAACGAAAGCGACGCCTCTACCATGTAAAACTCGAACTAAAATTGTATTTTTTTTTGAAGAAGAAAAAAGATACATGGTGAGATGCTTATGAACAACACGAGAGAAGGAGTTGGGCTAGGAGGAAGAGGACCAAAACTGACTTCGTTCGATTTCACCCCATTCCTGAAAATGAGTCTCGACCAATTCCTCAGTCTTCTTATTAACCTCTCTCAATCGTCCGATATACAGGGTCCTATTTTGACGAGAGAACGATCCCACACCGCCCATGTCGTCCCGATAATCCGAGTGTTTCTCTCGTCCGAAAACATCTAGCGAGGCGTCAGGAAGGGTCGATTGGGGTGGAGGTAGTCGATGGAGAAATGAACATTCTGATCTGGATTTTTTCAATCCGTTAACCAAAGAAAAAAAAAGTCAATTTAGTTTATTATGATTTGTTTGGTAAATTTGATCGGATATGCGAGTATGTGAATTCACCCATAAGGACAACAACCGCGTGCGAAATATAAGCAACAATATGCATTGTTTCCACCATCAGCCCTAGTGTAACCAGCATCAGTTGCGATCCTACAGCGGGTCTGAGATTTCTCTTTCTGAGTTGACGAATCGTATCGATCACCACCGGCCCATTTGTTATACCCTAATAATGAGTATGAGAAGGCTGGTAAGATTGATGATGAAAAGGATAGATATTGATGGTAAGGATAGACTGACAAACGTTGTAGGTCTGGCCGTTCTGTTCGGGTTGTTTCTTGACTGCAGCCGCTTGTTCTAAGGTGACCTATATGTATGTATCATCAGAGACAGAGGCCCACGTAGATGGATCAGTACAACTATTCCAGTATTGTGTCATCAATCCTTTACCTGTTTCCGGGCCGGTCGTCGTTTGACTTTCTTGCGAATCGGTTTGTCGGTAGACGATGTCGTTAGTTGTTGTTGTGCTTCGGCCATGTTTTCCAGTTTAGATTTCTTTGGATGACCGTTGTTTGCGCATGGTGATATTTTGGTGATGATGTTCCCCCGGGGAGACTCGGGGGAGAATAAACCAAGTCAGAAACAGGTTTAGTCCAGCAAACCAAAACAGTGTGTGAGTCATCCGATCCGATCCGAACACACAACACCAACCAACCACGACCACCAGGACACCCAAAGAACAAAAATGGCATCAGCACTCAAGAACCTCATCCCACCCAAAATCGCTTCGGCCCAAGCCCTCACTAGTTCAGGAACTGCTGCGAGAATGCAACGGGTAGTCGAGTTCTACTCCAAGGTCAGATAAAATGCTACCGTCATTCATTCATTCACCCTATCATTTCATTTACAACTGTCTCCCTTCTCAGCTCCCCAAAGGTCCTGCCCCCAAGGCCTCGCCCGGATTGAACCCTTTCGCTCGCTACAAGGCTCGTTACATCGACGGCGATAACGCTAGTGGCGCCCCCCTGTTCCACGCGATGCTAGGCTTGTTCCTCGTCGGGTTCGTCTTCCTCCTCTTTCTCTCTTCTCATGTCAATCATTCAATTATTCATTGGAGAGTGAGGCGCTCACACACTCGATTTCGTCTTTCCTTTTTCCTGCAATCATTAATCGGTTCGTTGTCCAGGTACACAATTGAATGTACGTTTTTTTTTATCTTTTATCTTGGTGTAACCGTCGATCACCGAACTCTGACAACTGACAAACTTGCCTCCTTCTTTTTTTTGACATCAATCCATCACCCCGACTGACACCTTGGCCACCAACCGTATAATTTTTCTTTGTTTTGGAAATAATATTCTTGTTGAATTATTATGGGAAAACGAAACCTGGATGAATAGACAACATGCATCTCAAGTTCCACAAGAACAACTACCATTAAAAAAAATCTCACGAGGAGACCCGGCCGCTTGTACCCTACTCTTTCTAAGTAGCGATAGATGATACAAGAAAGGAAACAGAAATTAAAGTCGTTTTTGTAATCCTCATTTACCCTTATGGGCCACTCAACAACGCCCCATTATCCTGAATGCACTTATGATGAGACCCATTTAATTTTCCTCGGTGCACATATGATACCACGTCTGTAGTGTAACCTTGGTGCGAGATAGTCGATGGCGATTAAGCCTTCATCCATGGAGTACCGGCAAGTGTCCCTAGTGTTTGATCGGGTGACGACCAGATATCGGAGGTTTCAGGACTAGCTACAAGCAAGCTCTGGCACAAGTGACAATGGGCCAGCATTCGACTATCAAGATTTTCTTCTTTGTGGATACATATTTATGTACCTCTCATAGCTTACACCCAAGTCTCGCTTGAGTCCGTCAATAAATTGTCAATGAACGTAAATCAAATCAAAAATAAAATAAATTACGATCGTTTTTTTCTTTTTGTATTCGAGTTTAATAATCTAGAAAAAAAAAAGAAAAAGAAAAAAAAGAGAGATATCGAGGGAGAGAAAGAGGAAGACAGTATTCAAGATGGCCATAGAGTTGATTTTTATTTTTATTTTTTGCTTCTTGAGGAGAGAGATAAAGTAAATTGATTTGTATGATATAAGTATATATATATATATATAATATAAGGGGATATGTAAAAAAGGAGTTTGTTAGACAAGTTGTAAGAATAAGTAAATGTTCTTTTAGTCATCAAGAAAGAAAAAGAAATTCGACGGATGGTCTTGTCTATATAAAGTTGTATAGATCAAAAGCCTGCATAAGGAAAAGAAAACGACAAGATTTATATTTGTTAGGTAGTAAACATGGTATCTGTCATCCTATTCAAACCCTCAAAAGACGCTCATACCATCGTTTGTAAAAATTTAAAAAAAAAAACATAATGTGAGAGTTACTTTTTTTTCTTGGAGGTGGAGGTGGGTCAGGGTAAATAAGTCAGAGCCCGATCAAGAGAGAGAAAAAAAAAGATAAGATCACCTCATTAAAAAGAAATAAGGTCAATTTGAGTCGATCTTCAAGAAGAAAAAAAGCAAGAAAAAGCCAAAAAAAAAAACAAGAAAAGGCCAAGGGGAGAGGCTTATGAAGCCTTGGGTGTAATAGGGAGATCACAAGGGCCGATGGAAGGCAAGCCACCAAAGACCTTAACGTTGAGAGGTTGGCCACATTCGTCGGTGAGGACAGTGACGCGTTGATTGTGTTTAGGTGCGAGGACTTTGCTAATCTGGTTATCGACATAGTCGTTACCTTGAAGGAGAGAGAGGGAGCGTAGGAGGGCACTGAGCCAGCCGGCGGGTTGTCCCGCAAGACTGGCGTGCCATTGGGCCGGAGAAGGAAGGATCCCATCGATGTCGTAGGTGTGTACCATCCATCCCGGTCGGTCCGTCGCCGGCGCCATCCGGTACTTGATCCGGGCCGCATCTATCATCGCCGTCTTTTCCTTCAGGCTCACGGCTTCTTCCCGACACAGATAGTCCTGCCGCGGTACCGCCCCCTCGTCTCCCCCATACACATCCTTCAGCAGCCGTGTAACTAATCCTCTCTCGATCCCGCTCAGGATTTCCTCCGCCGTCTCCTCTGTTGACTTCGAGTGTCGCACCGCAACTGGCCCCTGCAAAATTGCAACTCGTTGCGGATCTTGATCTACCACCGCATCGATGTCTTCGGCCTGCCATAAGGAATCCTTCTTGAACCCTGCAGTTCCATAAAACATAAGTCAATCTTACTAACGGAGAATCTGCCTCAAGCGACAACGTACATATTCCAAACTGGGCATCGAGCACAGGGATGAATGGCACAGGCTTCTGGCCAGGTCTTTGACACAAAGCCAGAAAGTAGGCAATATCTTCGGAGGCCAAGATTTGAGTGCTGGCCTCGGGGTATCTGGCGAAGAAGGTTTCCAGCTTAGGGAACGGGTCGTTGAGTTCGGAGTATGACTGGATCTCGGAGACCTTAGCAGGCCCGTTGACGACTGAAAGTCGTTCTTCGATTCGTCGAAGCCCTGAAAAAGAGTAGAACAAGCGTCTTGATCAGCATCTATTGAGACGGAGCCTTTTGAACGGGAACAACTCACAATCTCCGACCAAGTTTCGTAAGGTGGGGTCGATCCAGCGGGACTGATGAGTAACATACATCAACCGAACAAGTCGATTGACCGTCTCTTGGTAGGTCATGTCTCCCAGCTCGGCAGGTTGTCCATCCTTCTCAGCAAACCAAGGTTTCTGGAAATCAGCGTTCAAGCGCTTGATCACATAGTCCTTGTGAGTTTCGAGCCATTCTGCACGTTTCTCACGTGGAAGAGCAAAGACCGTCCTGAAAGGGGCAATGAACCGATTAGCCCGTGAAGATCAACCCCTACCGATTGGGAGAAGAATGAGCAGAGAAATACACATACTCGTCAAATTCTTTCCACAGCTTGATCCCTCGAGTAGCAATCTTGTGGATCGGTTCACCCAGTTCAGAAGTTACGGTGATGATCCCACCGGTCTCACGTTCGTAGGTTCCTTCCCATTCCTCGTCCGAGACACCAGCAGCCTGAACAATGAGTTCTTTGACTGATTGGCTTGTAGCGGCCTCCTTAGCGACCATCATACGACTGGCAAATAAAACCCCATCGAACGGCATCATCTCGACCCCGAACCGATCTCGGGACCATTGTCCTATCAGATACGGATACACATCTTCAGCACTCCCAAAGCCAGAGCCGACGACTAGTATAAGGTTCGGTTGAGCCCGAATGGAAGCATAGGTGGCGAGGATTGGCTGATGAAAATCTTCACAACTGTGGTGTCCGCCTGCTCGCCCGCCTGTCCATTGACATATCACCGGGAAGTCCGGATTGGCAGCGGCGATATTGATAACTTGTCGAATGCCATCGACCGAGCCAGGCTTGAAGCTCACATGCTTGATGCCTGCATCCTTTAGCCCATCGATGATTTCCTTGGCCTTCTCGGTACTCGGAATTCCAGCTGCCACAACAAAACCTTCCATTGGAAGCCCCTCCTTGCGCATCTGGAGCCATAGCGGAAACTGGAACGCCCACTGCTTTTGGTTAATGTACAAAGCATTCAGGGTGAAGCCAAGACCTGGTTTCTGGAGCTTGGCACGGATGGCGGATATTTTCGAGCGCAAGGCTTTTGCGTTGTAATGTCCACCACCGGCTAGCTCAATGTGATAACCCGCGTTCATGACACTAATTTTTATCAAAGTAAGATATACTGTGAGCTGGAGAAGAGGATCCACAAAAAAAAAGGATGACATGGGACGTACGCAGCATTGAAGTCAGTCGGGACAGTGCAGGGGGTCATTCCAGCCACCATCAATGGCGGCTTGCTCAATAGTCGAGAGAATGGAGTGTCAATCTGAAGGCGACCATTCCTATTGAGTAATTGAAAATCAGTTACAACACTTGACAAAAATGTACATCAAGCTGAAACGAACTTGGTTTTAACCAATCGAATCTTGTATTTTTCCGACCATCTCTGTTCTCTGATGACTTGGGTTGAGTCGTAAACTTCGTTCATGATTTTGTTTCCTTGACCCGAAGCAGGTAGGCCAGCAAAGACCATTCGATGACCCTTACCCTCTGTGTTACGAGCGACCAGAGAGCCGATACCCGAGAGTATACCCAGACCAAAGCTGGGAAGAGTCGCATGTATGCCGCGTCAATTTCTAGGCAAAAGCGGGCAGTTATTCTGGTCGGATAACGGCGACTTACTCAATAATGTGAGTGGTATCTTCGGGGAACGCACAAGCCTGAGTCCAATTGATTGGACTAGTGAAGATTTGGTCGGCGAGAGTCTCGAGAAAACCCTTATTTTCGGCCCTCATGTCTTCCCCTGTCTCAGTGTTAAAGACCGGGCAGCCCAAGCTGGTTTTATGGGCTTCCCACCAGGCTTGTTCCTCCTGCCCAATCCCGCCATCAGCGACCGGGCGCATCATTCGTGAGGTACATCCCTGGAGGTGACGAGAGTGGTAAGGCACTCCGATCGGAAGAAATCGCATGGAAAAGACGGGGAGACGTTTACTGAATGGAGTCTTTTGAGAAAGTCGATTTTGTAAGTATTGTGACTCCCTGTTTCACTACAGCTTGACAAGATGAAACTAACTTTGGATTGATCGACACCCGGCTCTGCTTTGGATTTTCGTAAGGCAGATACCAAACCGACCAACGTTCGAGGATGTCCAGTGACTACAAAGGCTTTGGAGCCGTTAAAAAGGGAGACCTGGGCATCCGGCTCGGTGGTAGTATTGTCCTCAGCAAGATGGCTCGAAATAGTGTCGATGCATTTTTGAAGGTGATCCAAGGAGAGACCGGTGACAGCCAGCATGGGAGTTGGGACGCCTTCATGTTCGGCGGTGATACTGATTAATTTGGGAGGAAGGGAGGTTTGAGGAAAGGCAAGCGAGCCTTGGAAGCCGATGTGGAAGAGAGCGGTGATTGCATGGAGCGCGGGTTGGTTGAATTCGGACCAAGTGTCCTTTTTAGATGGGAGTTGACCAGCGATCAAGGCAGCAACCACGATGCCTGAAGAATGACCGGTCAATCCACCCGAGAGCTGAGAGGAAAGCTGATTGGGTGATAATCCTTGGGTAGCCCCAAGAGTGATATAATGTGCGATTTGGACAAGACCGATGAGGGGCAGTGAAATAGGGCAACTTGCCAGGTATTGCATTGGTGGTTGTGATGATGGTTTATCTAACCACTAGATCATAACAAAGGTCAGTGAACATAATGGAATCATTATTGATCGAAAAAAAAAACTCACTTTGAGAATCTGGATCCCATGATGCTTGTATAAGGAGCTAGCTTGAGCATGATCTGATGAAGAGAGTAATTGAAGATGATGATCGGCAGACTCAAGGAATGGGTGGATAATGGGCTGGTATAGGAAATAAAGATTCTGTGACAGAAAGGGGAAATGAACCAGGAAGGATGATCGAAAAGCAGACAATCAACATGAAAATATTACTCATAAAATGTCAAGACATAATTTCTCTGATGATGAAGACTGACCACTAGCTCCTGCCAGTACGTATCGTTGACACCCTGGCCACCAAACACCCCCACAAGCTTCTTATGAGGCTCGTCTTGTTTCCACAATCTACCCACTGGGGGAGAAGGGAAGTCCGCAGTGGCACCTGAGATGGCATGACGGGCGAGGAAATACGCCTTGATGACTAACCGACGAGCTCCCTCGGATGAAGTTTGCTGAAAAGCGGCAGAGTGGAGGTCGATCGAGTTTTTCTTGAGTATTTCGGAGTGAAAGTGCTTGAGGGTGACTTGGATGAGATCACGATGGCTGGGTCTGGTTGATAGGAACTGAAGGTAGTGGGCCAGGAGGATCAGGCTAGCTTCCTTAGCCCGTTGGAGGTCGGCCTGTGCGATCTTTTGAGCTGCATCGGCCTGGTCGGCTTCGGGGTCCTCTTCTTCTTCTTCCTCTGACTTTTCGCCCACCTGGGAGTTAAGCCGGGTAAGGGGCGAATCGGCCTGTTGGTCAAGCCAGCGTAAGAATTCGTCCCTCGCAATCTCCGCCTGAGTCAGCAGGGCTTCCGAAGCAGGTATAGGGAAGGAGATTCGGGCTCCCGAGGGTACGTGTGATACGACGAGCGGGCGAGTTGGGCTGGTCATTGTGGCAGCGATCTATGAAAAACAAAAACAATTAATTCAGACTACATTAGAATATTGGAAATGGTCGATCACTACTGACGGAATGTCCGGGGACTGTCTTTGTTTTGGATGGAATGGAGACAGACGATTGCTTCTTCCCGGCTGAGTGGGCTATTTTTTGTGGCAGTTTTTTCCCGTTATGTGTTTTTGGTTTGTGTGTTTTCAGTTAAAAGTATGTAACGGCGCGCGGTGAGTATGTAGGACAAAGGAGAAGATGGTCGATGAAGATGATGAGGGTCTTAAGCCAGAGATTGGGATTTTCCGGTTGAGACAATAGGAGGGAGCCACCGACAGAGAAGCTGTTTCCTGGTTTGAGTTTTCAGCTGAGAAAGAGGTTGATGGCTGTTTTTTGGTTGGGTTGCCAAAGCTATATTTTTTTTTTCTTGTTTTTTTTTGGATGGCCCACGTCGATGGACACAGCCTGATTACGTAATATCTTCAGTCGATGACTCTAAGCTAATGGCCGACCGATACTAACAACGGGGCGACGGAGAAAAGGTTGAGCTACCCCAACCGATTTCTTCTGCGGCTCACACTCTTCACAGACTTGCTGGTGGTGTTCAGGGGAACCACAAACTCCGAAGAGGCGCGTTAAGCTGGAAGTTTATTAGAGTTCGAAACCCAAAAAAAAATGAAAAAGGAGAGCAAAAGAAACTCTGAAACAGTGAATTATCCCTGGAAGTAGTTCGTTGGGGCTGGGGTTTCAAACTTCATCTGGGTTCGTTGAATTTCACTGGGGCTCCGTTCAATCATGAGCTTTATACAGAACACTCAGCGCATTATTTAGGTAGGATCAGTCTACATATAGGAGGACGAACTACATCTTGCAAGCCCCAATGTTGGACAAAAGGATCATGCAAGGAGGTTTTCCATATAGTGCCCAGATCGACTACATAGTATGACCCACCTCAAGCAGGTTTACCATCGCCACTCTGCGAGATGCCAAACACTATGCAGAGAATCACAAACAAAGAAACCACCTTTTATAGGAATAAATTTCTTCTGGGGCCTGTTGTCGGGACTCGGACCTCACAGGACCTTTGTGCTAAGCTCTTGATTGGCAAATGTTGAACTTGATTTTTTTTGCAAGAAACCCTGGAACCGGTTTAGGGGGCAAGTTGAGGAGATCATGACAGAGGCAACCATGGAGAAAATTTACTGTACGCTCCTTTTGATTAGCAGCTTCCAAAATCACAAAGAGCCCAGATATCCAGACTACCAAGGGATGCCAATACTTGATATCAAGACAAAAAAGACAGACAGTTACATGTTTAACCTTAACCAAGCAAGATCCCCTTTTTTTTAGTGCACCAACAATAAACACAATCCAAAACTTTCTTTTGGAGATACAAGAAAGATTAGAATTCTGTTCAGGGGAATTTCCTTTGACTCAAGTCCATTCCTTCTATATATATGTACCTCTTCAACACGCCACACCACCACAACCAAGCCCCCCAAATGTTTAACCAAATCTGCTATTATCTGTAATGTTGTATACACCTCCCACCATGGGAATAGCCCAATGGCAACCCAGCATGCATCAGGGAAATGTGAGTTTGATTCCCCCTTTCTGAATATTTTATCTTACTCTACATTATCCATATCATCCCTAAGGCATGGATCCAATGTGGTAACTTAGGAATTTGGGACTGAATTGTAATATGGATGATACTGGATTTGGTTAAACATTTGGAGGTCTTGGTTGTGGTGTGGTGTGTTGGAAAGGTGGTATATGAGGAGACTCAATGACACTGCGGCTTTGGGGAGGCCATAAATGAAATCAGTGTGATGTTATCCAATAAAAGTGGTTATTTTCAGGACTTACTTCAGATATTGCTGTGTAAGGTACACGTGGAGTGACATATAGAAATAAGGCATGGATCCATTATGTTATCTCATTCCTAACTGTTACTGCACTTGTACTGTACACATCAATATCTCAAGTACATCCTGACAATAACCACTTATATTGGATAAATTAACATCATACTGATTTAGTTTACAGGCAACCCAAAGCCGCATCACCATTGAGTACACTTGGGTGCAAGTCCCACTGTTTGAAAAAGGCAGATTCAACAGAATAACTATTGAACAACATCTCATGTCCAAATCTCAAAGAAACAGGGGATTAAATTTGGTAAGTTACCCTTTGTACTTCACTCCCAAGTCCACACATGCTTTTTGTTCAATGTGAATCAAGCTCACCTTTCCTTACCCCTTCTAGGCTCTAGTAGCTCCTTGATATTCCCCAAATTCCTGTGTATTCTGTATACCAAAACTTACCTCATATATTATGAATGGTTAACCTCTTGGCCAGAGAGCAAGTGGTCTGTCAGCTTGCTACTAGGTCAAAGACAAACTGACTAGCCAGAATCAAATATACAGAAATATGGTGATACACACTACATACACAGTTGATACACTAATAGTAAGAATACAGTACCAAATGGGATTATAAACACTAGATACATGAATAAAAACTAATTAATTATCTTATGAAAACACATATCACTCATTATAACATTAAGGCCCCGTTTGGTGCCTGTGATGTTATGTAATAATTAAGAGAATTTGAAGTCTAGATTTAAGGAACAGATTATTAAGGGGTCTGACAGAGTTGGGGAAGTCCAGACCAAGGAGCTGTTATGATGTGACTCAGGATACCAATTTCTCTGACTTGATGATCAATTACTGGTGGCACACAAGCCACTTAAATAAAAAACAAATAGAGAGCCCCAGTTGTGGGTGTACAAACATGAATAAAATCATATGCTAATAGATAATTAGGCCCTGTTTGGCACCAATATATATCACCCAATGAATGTGGTTTTTTGCCTGACATCCTTTGTGACATCTGATCAGGTCTGCCAAAACTTGATCAGATGGCACAACAAATTCGATTAGATCAAGCAAATATATTGCTGCTGAACAAGGCCTTAACATAGATGGTGACAGATGATTTAAAACTATCAAGGATAGATTGATTTGAATTACAATACTAATAGTAGAGTGAAAATTAGAACTAGCACATTACTAGAGTGATATAAAACTGCCTGTTGACAGAGTGACTTATGTATAATAATGAAGAAAAAGTTGGAGATAAGAAGAATGTGAGCGGAAGGAGAACATGAATTCTGACATTGACAATAATCACCAGGCCTCTCAGAGGACCATATTGTATCACACGCCTGTTTGGCAGGTTTCAAAAGTCATGATGTACATCACCACTCATAGCCCCCCCCCCCCCCCCCCCCCAAATCCGAAATAGTACCCCTGGGGGTGTATTTGGTGTCATATTGCAGCCAAACAGGTGAGTCATAATTGAAAAAAGAAAAAACACATGCCATACATATCATCTTATGTAAGCGGGCAACATCATATCACATTGCAGGCGCCAAACGGGGCCTAAAATATAAGTTCCTAATTGATTATGATCATCACGGGATATTAAAGGGAATAACAACAATATAAAACCTTATTTTTACATTACATGAGTTATACTTCAAAATTCAAAACTGATAAGCATACACATTAGAAAAAGAATAATTTTCCATGTTAAACATACTCCAACTTGAGTACAAATACTGTAAACCTTACTCTATGCTTGCAATACTTGAAACTACTTGAAACCATAAAAAAGAGGCTTGGTTAAGCAACCCCCAAGGATTGGAGTTCCAACTGCTGTAACATCTGCAACATAATATTTGGGATTTGCAACTCCAATCCAGCCATGGGGTTTGGGAGTATTCAACCCAAAATAATGATAAAAAATGTAAAAAAGGGAGTCACCACTATAAACCTAGCCCCAGGCATGGGCGTCACAGAAAAGAAAAAAAAACACCAGGGGATTTTTACCCCTAAAACTGCATGGAATTCAGGAGTCAACACAAGAAGTTTGAAGGCAGGAGTTGTGTCAAACGCTTCCCATTGAAACCCAACCACCCCTTACCATGTCAACACCCAACAACATCCACCTACCAAAGCCCTACAAACCAGCCCACCAAAAACCTTTGACTAGTCTCCTGAAACCCTTTACCCCATCCTCCATCAGTTAACCCAAGAAATCATCAAAAAAATCAACAAAAAGCCAGGAAAATGAAAGTGAATCAGAAGAAAGAGAAGATAAACCTGATAATGAAGATGAAGATGAGATTTAGGTTGAGAAGAATCAAAAAAAGAAAGAAGATGATTGAAGACTGTATTGACTGTCGGAATCTGACCGGTATCACCATTTCTCATGATTCCCATTCCGGTAAGATGAATCCCGGAAGCTACCAGCCTACAGCTAATGTGACTAGCTTCAAGTTTAACTTGTACTAACACTAACCTACTTCTGTTCTTACCGCCTCATTTAGGTGACATACAGATGCTAGAAGCTTACGACCATTCCGGTCAAGGCCAAGCCACCGTTTCGCAACTGGACCCTGATGACCGGGCCAGCTGAGAACAATGTTACTGTGCAAATACTTACCATGTGAGCGTGAAGTTCATCTCTCACTATATAAGCAGGCCTGAACACTGATGTTCCCTGCTGTTTAGTCCACCCACTTTATTTTACCCCAGATTTTGTTCCGTCTTATCCCACGTTATTCCTCATTCAGACTCTCACCTACAAACTCACTTCAAGCCAATGTCGACCCTGTTCTGTTGTCTTGATTATTCTCTCTTGCTCATTTCCTGTTCATACTTCTCAATTAAAACTCCGCATGTTACTCTTTGATCTTTTATATCAAACAATCCTCACGCTTGTTACAACCACCAGTTATTTTTCTCATTTTACTCATCAGCCTTACCTTGCTCTTAGGTATAAGCCATTTTCTTTCTACTCTTGTGCTTCACCAAGATTGTTATCTCTCTTGTGTTGCGGACTCTGATGAAAATAAACTCTTAGTTCCTTGAATTCTTGCATTGACATACTAGAAGAAAATGAAGAAAAGAAAGAACACAATGAAGAAAAAAATCAAAAAATATCTGAGAAAAAATAAGAGCCCAAAACATTGAGAAAATCAAGACAATCCTCTTCCTCCAGATAGAATCTAAACCAATCCGGAGAAGCTCAAGACATCCATTAAGGAAATTGTGAGACTCCATGGCTGCATGATTTTTGTCAAGAGAAGTGTACCCGGTCAAAGGATCACCTTCAAATGTGACAGGTCAGCCCTTATTCTTAATCAATTCACCTTTTCACTCTTTATCCCATCACATCTGGAACTGACTGCTCATAATTTTGCTTTTTTAAAATTACTCCCAGGTAAGGATTTTCATGTTATTTTTCACTTTTTTCTCTAATTTTCTTTCAACATACTGATGATTTTTATTTTGACTTTGAGGGTTGGGACACCTGGATGGAAACAAAGCAAATGCAACACAAAACCTCCTCCAAGCATCATGAGATTGGTAAATTTTCCGTTTTTCATGTCAGCTCATTTCCAGAAGAAGCTCAACCACTGCAAATTCAAGGTCACCAATCTTAATCACAATCATAGCAACTCTCTAGATCAACTGTGTCAATAAAATTTTTCCATTTCAACCGGAAGATAAAACTGCCTTTGTCTTCCGTTTGAAGCCAAAAACAGGGTGAGCTGGATTGGAGTGAAAAATAGCATTTCCATGAAAAGTCTGATTAGTCCGGTGGTTGGCAGCTTTGCTGCAAACCACCGGTCAATCTCAAGGTTGTGTGTTCAATTCCCCATTGGTACATCCCACATTGTGAGGTTATGGGGGTTAGGGGGTTAGGGGTTAAGATGAGGGGGTAGGTTTAGGGGTTAGGGGTGTTTAGCCCAATCCAGCTCAGCTCTCTCTCCCTCTTCTTTTTTTAAGTTTGCACATATCCAGCTCTCTCTCCTTTTTTGTATTTTTAAGTATGTACTTTCATATATGCATATGTGTATGAATATGACTCATAATCATTGAAATCATTAAAATTATTTATAGACTCAGCTCAGCTCACACTGTTTTTAGCTTCAAACCAAAGATACAGGCTGATTTATCTTCCTTTTAAAATGGAAGGATCGAATGGACACAGCTCCTCTAGATCCCTCAGCCCAAATGGTAAACCAAAAGCTCACCAACAATCCCTAAAAAGAAATGAACAGACTTGGCAAAGCTGGACTCAGAGAATCTCCACTGCTGTTGCTAAACCCAATTTGGCAAACCAGATGCCCAAACTGCCACCCACCCAAGGTGCTAAATTGAAAAAAACCTCCAAATTTGCTATAGGGTTGCCACATCTGGCACCCTTATAGCAACCCAAAAAACGTGAAACTTGTGTGTGACATCTGTTCACCCACCCCCAAAGATCATCACCCAAACCTCTCGGACCAAGCGGTGGAGAGCTGTTCCACAAACATAGTTCCCCATTTAGAAACTAGCGCTGGCCAATTGCTGGAGGCTTGAGTGCTACTCTCTGACCTCGGTTGCTGAATGGAGGTTCTAGCACCTCAAATTTAGCAACTGCGGTGAAGATGCTCTCAGACACTCTGCAACACTGCAAACAAATCTGCTTCAACTGCCAGCAGTTGGCATGCAGTAGCTTTGATCTTACTCTGGTCTTACTATGTTTTTACTCAAACTCTGATTAAACCTTACTTTGGTGCACAGTCACTGTGCATGATGCACAGTCACTGTGCATCTCAAATAAATTTTGAATAAGATTTGAGTAAAATCAGAGTAAGATTCATGTCAACTGCTGGCAGTTGAGGCAGATTTTTTTGCAGTGCAATGCTGGAAGCCTTGAAACAAACCCACCTCAACAAAAATATCTTAGCCACTTTCACTAACATTCATAAAGCAAGAAAGAAGGCTCAAAATGAAATGCATCAAGGAATCTGTCCCATTGTTCATCTCAATCCATCTCTAGTAAGCTCTAATTTCACAACTGCTACAAAAGTGGATCAAGATGGCAAAGTCAAATCCCTTTTTTTTCTGTCACTCCTGCTCCATTAAAATCCTTTCATAGTATCACTACATCCCTCTCCTTGGTTCCACTTAAAAGACAAATAAGTATAAGATACCTCTCCTCCACATCACCAGGATTATTGGCTTGCGTGATAATTTTGGTTTGGCTCTCTGTTTTCTTGCTGAAGAAACTCAGGTGTACTATCAATGGGCCCTCAAGATGCCTTGTCAATATCTTCAACACCAACAAAATTCCAATTCCCAAAGTCTTCAACACTGATTGCAAACAAGCTCTCATCAATTCTCTGGAAACTCTCTTCCCCAACTCCTCTCACATGCTCTGTACTTGGCACAATCAGAAGAGCCTGGTCACAAACATGGCTAAAACTATCAAGGACAAGTCTTGAGATATGAAAGCCACAAGTATTGGAATAATTTGAAACAACTACCAATTGAATCTGAATTCTGCTCCTTGTTTGATATATTTGCTTCTGAATACAGCCCCAAATGTCAAAAATGCATCACATCAACTTGGCTTCCTATTGCAGAAAAATATTCTAATGCTTCGACTAAAAGTATTCCTCACTTTGGACACCTGAAAGCCTCTAGAATCAAATCAGAACATTATTTCATCAAGAACCATCTCTTAGCTAATAGGACCCCAATACTCATTTAATTCATTCATCAAGATGATCAAAAATGCCCTTGAAGCTCAGTCCCACAAAATCTCAGCTCAGTATCATCAGCAGAACATCAATAGTCACAAGAATCTACCACATATCTTAAAATTGTCACAGAAAATCCACTCATTTCGTACTCCAGAAGGCTCAATAAAATCTCCAAATTTAAAAGGGAGGACATCTACCATGGTTTACATCAAATCTGTACAGGAATCCCCTGTAAGCACCACCTTTCATAGCTTATTTGGAGGGAAAATTATAATTTGGAACTATCAGAATTTCATGCTCAGTGGCACATCAAGGTGAGCTCCATTTTTTTCTTGTTTTCTTCTTTTGTCCTTTTTTCTTCTTTTTTTTTTTTTTTTGCTGTGGGGCTGGGACTTGCTGCTCAAGAACAGTTGCATTGTGGTTCTTGACAGGAGTTGCTGCTCCAAAGTGGATCAAAGGTGTTTTAGTGGGGAGTTGCAACTCCAAAATGTCAAATTCATGTTCTTTTTGGGGATTCATTGTTGAATTCCTGTTTATGGTGGGGAGTCTCCAGGATTCACAACTTCAGTTTGTTGGAATTTTATTTTAATGGAGAGTCACAACTCCAAAAGTTAAAAAAAATTAGGCAGCTGTTGGGAGTCACCGCTCCAAAACCTTTGTTTCTAGGGATTTGCTGCTTGAAATCAAGCACAAATCCCATGAATCCTGCCACCAAACCCACACTTCATTTCCCTTCCTGAAATCAATTTCCCTCTCCTTTCAGGACTACAGATACTTGGAACTGCAAACAGGCGGCAAGACCCAAGAATAAAATTGAAAAAATCAAGGCCCACCCTCTGGAGATGAAATCAGCCCAACAAGCAATTTCTTGACTCTTGGAAGGATCTGGAACTGTAGTCAACAGCTATCAAAGGAAAAGGAAGACTTTCTGGCACCACAATCAAACCAAAACAAAGAAAAAGCATTCACAGATTAGTAAACAGCAAGATTAACTAGGCCTCTGGGAAATACAGAAATTTTGGCCTGGGAACCCAATATTCCAAGGCCTGTATTTCACAAAAAATCACACAACCACTTTTTTTAACAGTGGCACTCAGCCCAAAGTTATCAGTGACCTGGAAGCCTAATTGCCCACATCCATGCACACCTTCTCATGGAGCCCTGAGGCTGTACAAACCAATATTAAATATGGCCAGGGGTTGATATTATTGCTCAGGATAAGAAGCAAGACTGGCACTCGTGGACAAGTCCAATATAGTGTGTGGTGGACTGCAGCTGTACGTTTGAACCAAGCTGCTTGAATGTGTTGTGGGATTAATCTTGGGGAGAATAGAGCTTGAGATGGATCGGTGCTTGAAGGGCTGCCTCTCTATTAATAGCTGGGAGAGTAAATTAAACAATAATAAGAGTAGGACTCTTAAAGAAAAGATGTGGCTGATGACAATTTCTAGATTCAAGGGGGATAGAGGTGAAAACCCAGACCAGCAAATGGTGTAATTAAGGGAGGAAGAAGTGAAGACCCATACTGGCTACTGGTGCAATCATGGAGTAAAGAGGTGAAGACCCAGACTGGCTACTGGAGTAATCAAAGGTAATGAGATTTCTACTAAACTCATATTATAATAAGGGTAATCAATGCTGCTGAATGATTCTAGATGACAAGGTATAAGTAATAATGACCAGGGCTGGTAATGTTTCTACTAATTGCTAGGGGACTGATGATAGCTAATAATTGACCAGGAATAGAGTAGTACTGATTCTACTAATGGTTAGGGGACTGATGGTGAACAAATGAGGGGTGAAAGCAAAGCTGCTTATAAGAGGAAAGAAACAACTGGACAGAGGCCACCATGTGTGGAAAAAAGTACAACCAAAAGGGGAAACAAGGCTGAAAACGAGGGGATGTAACAAGTGACTTGTTGAGTATGCCATGGAAAGGGAAACAAAAGCCTGTGGGGTATGCCATTTCCATGTAAATGGTGGGGAAGGAAACACATGTATGGAGTATGCCACAAAGCAGTAACTGTAACAATCGTAAAATATACTGATTTAGGATGAAACAAGTCTGGAAACAAATATAAGAGTAAGGACAGAGATGATACCTTCCTTTGGTCCTTGTGGCTGTTGTATGTCCTGAGTATTTGGTGTTTCTGAGCTGTCTTGTGTCTTATGATTGTTTTGTAATTTGTATTTGATGTGTGATTGCTTGTTGATAAAATCTATTCTAAATTTGATGTTATGTGACAGCTGAGATGAATGAGTAAAGACTTGTTGTTGCATGACCGGTGGAATAGAGGTATGATGGGTATTCTGTTTGTTGATATGTATCTAGGATTGGCTTACCACAGCATTGGATTTTTGGGTTGAGATAATTTCATACCAGTGTCCATGCAGGGAAGGATGGAATAATAAAGTAATAAACATATACATCACTGAAAAAAGAAGTGGAAAGCAACTACAATGGGTTGGGAATAGATGGTATGATTTAAGGGATGTGGGGAAAATACCCTTGGCATGCTAGAGGGAAGAAGAAGAGCTTCAACATGGTACTAAGGGTGGTTGCAGGGAGGGGGAATGGGAAGGTGTTTTTTTGAGGGGTTGGAAAAACTCCCCTGCCAAATTGCAAGCAAGCCACCCGGGCTCTCACCTAAGAGATCACAGCTTACCTGTAAGTCTCTCCCTGCAGTCAGCGGACCCTCTGGGACAAGGAACAGGGGGGATTTGGTCAAGGTTGGGCAAGAAGGGCACTGCCTGCCTTTGAAATTGTCAAAAAAGAAAAAGAGACAAAAAAAGGAAAAACACAAGCTTTGGAACCAGCCTACCCAAAAGACTGCAGCAAAATAAGAAAGCAAAGAAGAACCACCAACATCTGTGTCCATTCAAAGTAGTGAAAAGAAAGTCATCCTCCATCTGAAAACTGCCACTACCGCACCCTTCTCCCATAAATCCTTCAAGCTGTTGTTTCCAAGGCATTGAATGCTCATTCTGACAGTCACTGTGGCTTCTTATTGTCTTGGATGTGGTCAACATTAATTTTTCAAAATTAAAAATGAACTCTATGAAGATGTCATAAAATGGGCTAAATACACTACAAGAAAAACTGCTTCAACTGGCAGCAGTTGACAATACACTACAAGAAAAACTGCTTCAACTGGAAGCAGTTGAAATGAAATATTACAAAGGGGCCAACTGCAAAAAAATCTGCTTCAACTGCCAGCAGTTGACATGTGGTAGCTTTGATTTTACTCTGGTCTTACTCTGTTTTTACACAAACTTTAATCAAACCTTACTTTGGTGCACAGTCACTGTGCATCTCAATTAAAGCTTGAGTAAAGTTTGAATAAGAGTTGAGTAAAATCAGAGTAAGCTGCATGTCAACTTCTGGCAGTTGAAGCAGATTTTTTTCCAGTGGCCTTTGTACCATTGCATGTCAACTGCTGCCAGTTGAAGCAGTTTTTTTCTTGCAGTGATAGTAGTAAGAAAACCCTTATCTGAGTAATTTGAAGGCAATCTTGAAAAGAATGAAGGTTTAATCAAGAAAGCCTTGTTCCAAATCTCACTGTATGTCCATTCCAATAACAGGTGATCTTCTTGCTAATGCCTTTCAAGCCCCAATCTTCTTTTGGTTAATTTCCTACTCGCAAAATTCATTCCCCCACTTCATCCCTCCAAACAACAATTCTCCTATTTTCATTGCTTTTCTTGCTGATCTTGGTCACTTGGTTGCTGTTGAACTCAAAGATGCCCTGCTTTTTCCTGCCCCCCAAGTCCTCAGGAACTGACAGATCAGTGTTTTTCCTGAAGCTTTGGATTTGGAGGAAAAATATTATGGTTGCTTCCAGTTGGCTCAACAGCTTACAGCTGAGACCAGTGCAAGTGAAAAAGGAAATTTTTGAACCCCAGATTTTTTCTTTTCCTCTCTTGATCTTCTCTGATTTTTTTTTAAGTTTTCTCTTTCTTTGCTTACAACAAAATTCACATTCATTGATTGGTTTACTGTCTTCCATGTATTGATTGTAATTTCTCTTTCAGAAATCAAATAAGATCTCATTTGAATTTTGGTTCGCAGGTTATTCATTTTATTCTCATGGGCCTCATTTCAATTAACTGAATTTCTTGGTTCTTGTTTTTTTATTTCTCTTGTCCCACTCTTCTTTTCTTTCTGAAATCATCCTTCCACAAACTCAAATCATTGTGCATTGTTCCTCCAGGGAAATAATTTTAACAAGTCCCAGGAGTTGCAACTCCAATCCTTGGGAGTTGTTTAACCAAGGCCCAATTATTAGTACCAACTGTTTCTGTTTAACTTGTCACATGCTTTTAATTTGGGTCTAGAAATGTGCAGGAAATGTTGGCTTGACAAAGAGTAGCTATGCCACTTCCTCCAAAAGTTCCTTGCACAAATTTTGAATGGTCTACAATGGAAGACTTCCCTTTGCCATCTACAGCCCCTGGAGATCTTAATTTGAAAGTGGAAAAGCTAAATTTTTAGCTTTTCATCTGCAATTAAGCTCTGGCATCTGGCTCTACAGGGGGGCTGTAGATTGAAGGGAAGTCATGAATGAGTTTCCAGGTGAAAAAATGTAATCAAAAATAGAAGCTAGAATCAGAGAGCGGGGGACCCGAGACCCGAGGTCCATTCCCGAATGCGACCCGGTGGCGATGTGATCACAACACAAGAAAGAACGTGCAAGTGGACAGAAGGACGACTAGCAATTTCCTCACGTGTGTTTACAACCTCAAACAAACAAGCAAAACGAACAAGCGACCACGAAGCTATGAATACCTCCTCTAATCAATCCGGAAAAAGACCAGCAACTGCATCGACACCCAAAATCCACTTGTCCAATTTAACCACAAAAACCGGTTTCAAATTTCCTTCGATCTTTTCGTTCCCTCCGTTTTTCACGTGAGTCGAAAGTTTCTATCTTGATCTTTACAGAGGTTTATTGAAAATAGGAAGACACAAAATTTGTTTGAACATCAATCACAGAAAAATTGACTAGGCCTTAGTTTATGTCTACTTCGTTAGAAAACAGCCCAATCAACAAACATGGGCTCATCAAGCTTCACTATGGCAGCAGATCATCCTATCTTACTGTAGATACCACCGGATTTACAAGTTCGACATCTCCGGCGGCTCGACAACGGTTCTTGAGGAATCGGAACTGTTCAATAATTCAACGATTTCAAGTTGAGTAAGCTCTCTTTTCCCCTACTTTTTTAAGAGAAAACAGAAAATGAAAATTGAAGAAGAAAACTGTATCAAAGGACGTTTGAATTCCGAGTCGATCTTGGTGATCATTGAAGTCATGGTTCAATCGGGTTGAGTCAGCTTCATCCGCACAAAAATAAGTAGGGCCAACCACTAACGGCTCTTTTGCTTTCGAAAATAAAAAAGGCACGGCAGAGTACTACCCGACCCGGCCGTCGATGTCCTCGAAGCCGAATCCAACAGTCCCGACGAAGACGTATGTGCTGATACACTACGATCCTCCGACGATGTGGGCCGATCGGATCTACGAATACGTCGGATCGAATGGTCTGACGAACTCAGTGATGACTCTTCATGAGCTCACCAGTGCCGACCACCAGCCTTCAGACCAGCCCCTTATCGACCTCGACCCAATCATCCTTCGAAAGGCTCTCGCCATCTTGGTTAAGGCTGGAAAAGCTAAACTGTTCAAAGGATCTATCGATGGCGTCGCCGGAGATGGCGACGGAGTCAAGTTCTTTTAATCCTTCCCCCCAAAGCCCCACACCAACACACCTCCAAAGCCTAGTAACACACAACTCATGGTACATGGCACCTTTAAGCCTTTGATTCCCTGACCCTAACATCCGGCTTCGCAAGCTACAAGGAGTCATTCAAAACTGGGAGACATATTCCGTGTCAAGGTTTTTTAAAAAAAATCGGGTTGAAGACTTCTCCGGCTTCGTCTCCTTGTTCTTCTCACCTTGTTGAAAGTCAAATCGACTCCCAAAACCCTCAATAAATCCCGAAAGTAACTTGACTTGGGTTCACGTCGCAACTCCCTCCATCTGCATAACAATAACGCTGAATCTAGGCCTTGTATTTATGTACTATAAACCGTTCAAGCTTCAAATTTGTGCTTTCCCAGTCTCGCAATGTAATTGTCACATAATCCCATCAGACCCAAGCCGTCCTCTCTACTGGGGCAATCTCACTTTGTGAGACGAGATAAAAGTTGAGCGAATTGGAAGATGATCAATGGATCAATGAGTGAAGCTCTAATGACTCAAAAAGATGGCGGATTATCCTAGACTGAACTATCAGGCGAAAAAGAGGCTGGGCCAAATATGTATCCCATCACGCCCTAGTTCAGCTCTGGATCTAAAAGGCGCAGTGATATGGATTACGGAGTCACACAACTAGGAAACTGGTGGAGTGGTCCTGTCAATAAAAATCAACAAAAATGGAATCGTGAATCAGTAATTTTATCTTGTCAGTCCAACTGTAAGGTCTTTCAAGAGACAACAGACAAAACCGTTTGCTAGAGAGTGTCCCAGTGGGCTACTCAGGGGCGTGACAGTGAAGTTACAGGTTAGTAACACTCATCCGGATACATTTCTCGAGCGCGGTCGGAGTGGATATATTCCCCAGAGCATCCACTACCATACATATCACCCACCACATCAGTGCACTGCCAAGGATGGCTTCCCGAAACAAACGAGTGATGAAGGAAATTCAGGACTGTCAAAGAGAATCAGCTTCCAGCCAAATCAACATCCAGGTCAGTAGTACCTCCAAGGGCCACAAACGATTCAGCGGACTCTTCTCATCTACACTCAGTATGATTGTCAACGGCGTTTCCTTATTCTGTAATACTTGTTTTAGATGGTTGGGGAAGATATCTCGACCCTTCGGGGCCAATTCCCTGGGCCTACAAACAGTCCTTACGAAGGAGGCACGTTTGAAGGTACGTCTTTGGTCATCCAGTCCCTCTTGTCTTGTTGATGTCTGCTTGAAAATCTGTGGCCCGCTAATATCTTCCTGCGTGCAAGTAGTTGCGATTGAGGTCCCTGTGCGATATCCTTTCGAACCATTGAAGGTAAGCAACCGCGACGACTTTTGACTGACCTTTCCCATAGAAACACCTATACGATTATTGAGTACTACAATACTGAGACTCGCATTTTGAATAAAATGCTTCTTTTTTTTTTTTGAACTCGTTACAAACTTGGATCGGGTCTGTAGATGAAGTTCATCACAAAGGTTTACCATCCTAACGTCTCATCTCAATCCGGCGCGATCTGTCTTGACATCCTCAAGGACGCCTGGTCGCCTGTCTTGACCCTCAAAACCACTCTCGTCAGCCTCCAGAGTCTGTTGTGTAGTCCCGAACCCAACGATCCTCAAGATGCTGAAGTAGGCACCTCCTTTTCTTCCTCTCCTCTTCGTCTATTTGGAGTACTGACTGTGTCATGCTACTTTTTTCTTCCAAAAAACAACAACAAGGTGGCCAAAGTCTATCTATCTGATCAAGCTGCATATGAGAGGACAGCCCGGCATTGGACCGAAGTGAGATTTTGAATGTGACAAAGATGACACCGGGAATGGAGATGAGGCTAATAATTAACCGGTGGGAAACATAAAAAGATGTATGCGACAGGTGCGCCGAAACAGAGTTCGTCGTCATCGAAGGACCTCAAGGGAGCCTCCCCCTCGACGACCCAACCGACGAGAGCCGACGGGTCGAAGCTATCGACGGCATTAACAGCGGGATCTGCGCGCTCGAAGCCGGCCACACCGGAGATTGAGAGCCAGTCTTTGTCGAGGGAAATCGAGGAACAGATCTTGACGTTCGGATTGGATCGCGAGCTGGTCTGTCGGTTTCAGTCCATGGGCTTCTCCCCCGACCTCGTCATCAAGGTCCTCATCGATCTCAAGTTTCAGCCCCCTTATGTTAACAACGATAACCTCCAGATCCCTGATAATGAGGTCTTGGAAGCGTTGTTGTTGGCTCAGTAATCTTTTCTTTCTCTTTTTTGTATTCTCTTTTTTTTATCACACAAAAATAAATTCAACATATTCTTATCTATCATGTTTATATGAAATGGATTTAAATGTCAACATAAACTTCCATACTCGTCATACTCCTCGACCATATGCCGAGGAAGCCTACCGTTTCTACATCCCAAAAGTACAATCAATCTTTGCGCAAGACATATGGACGTGTTTTTAAGCCAGCCAAAAGAAAGTCAAGCTTGGGAAAGGTTATCGATGGCGTTCCAAGTCGCTATTTCTTATGAGTATGTAGCCGAGTGGGACTAGGACCATTCTAGGTTATACATGCAACATCTTGAGACAATCAAAATTACAAGATACATATCCATCTGTTGGCCTCCGGTTTGAGCTGGGTGCTCTGCTAGGGAGAAAAGGGGTTTCCATCGAAACCACCTTGACTAGGTGGAAAAGGGGTTTTAGGTTAGACCTAGACCTTATCAGCTTGTGAAGGACGGCCCGGACTCCGGCTTGTCTGCCGTTTGTCCCAAGCCGTCCGAGTGTGGGTATAGGACCCTAAACGTCGCCTTGGCGCGGCGTAGGGTCCGGAGCTGAAGTTCTGCCCACCCCAAGGGGAGGCGCCCCACCCAACACTCAGACGCTGCAAGAGCCTGAGGACCCAGAACTCTTGCTGGATATTCCTTTCTATTCTTTCTTCACGCTTTCTTTTTTTTTTGCAATCAAATAGCTTGAGACTCTAAGATACATATGGATGATATCACGTCTTCTCTCGATAGGGTCTTGACGTATCTTTTATAACAGTCTGTGGTCCAGCGGCCGAGGGTTCGAATGACCTTCACCTGGATGCCTACGGCTCCCCTCAGGGACGCGCCTCCGACCCGGAAAGAATGACCCGACAACCCCGACCTCTGTAGGGTCCGCCACGCTACTGCGAGTCTTTCGTTTAACCGGCGTTTCGTCAAGTTGCGTCGGGACCCTTGTGCTTCGTAACCGAACAGGGAGTCAGAAGGGCGGGTCGTCAATTGTACTCTTCTCTTGATGGCCTCTACCGGACAAAGGATGTGGTCGATGGGTTGGAGTTTGATAAGCTGGACTTCTCCAGGTCGTGCCGTCTTGGCCTCGTGAATGTCTAGAATCGTGACGATCTCGGTAAATCTTACGTCCTCTTTCAGTAAGCCGCGCTTTGTAGGAATCAGACCAGTTTCGGATTGGTACGTTAATTCCGCCAGTCTTGCCATCCCCCAAAAGGCCACCACCGTAAGGTCACGAATCGCCTCGTCTTCTGGGTCGTTTCCGGAAAGGAACTCGTAAAGGTCTAGGAGGTCTCATATCTTCACCGGAGTCTTTTCTGGCTTCGGAGGAATCGTCGCGTCTGCTCTTCCTGACGCTTTCAGCATTAATTTCACGATCTTCTCGGATTGATAAGGGTACGCGGCTCTATGTAAGGTATGCCACGCCTTCTTGCGTGTAGGTACCGGTTGATCGACACTGCCGTGATCTTGTTCACATTTTCCTCACTTTCTCCTCGTCCTGCCCACATCACAAAGCCGTATATGTCATCTTCGGAGACTGGGAGGGTATATTGTCGTTCGTTTCGCGTTTCCTTAAATTGGTTGAATTTCTTTATCGCGGCGTTGTAGGTCACTAGTGTTGACCATTTCCAGCCCCCTATTATGTGCCGTTCTAATTCCGAAAGGAGGGGAGGATTGGATCCGTTGCTCGTGAAATCCTTCACTTTCGTTAGATCCATCATTGTATTGAATATATTGGTTGCGTCTAAAGATTTTTAGAAACTCCGGTTGGTCTTTCCAACTGTTACTCACTCTCACTCTTGCGTGTTTCGGGGGTCAACTCAGGGGTTGTCTCCGAGGCTCTCTTAATCTCTTTCAAATTATGCTTGGGTCAAAACCTTTCTCTCATCTCAAGGAATATCTTATTGTACTGTTCTCTTGAATTACTTCCATGTAGGTGCAATAATAATGTTTTTTCGAGAGATTAAATTTGATACAAATAGTGGGACAGGTCTTCTGGAAGATCCAACTCTAAACGGTCTGTCTGACTATGGTTCTTGGAGACTCCCCTCGACAGTTGGTCAGCTGTGTTCTCCGCTGATTTGACTGCCATTGGTGTGATGTCAATTTCGTTACTTAGGAGGATCCGTTGGATTTTCTTCCACTCCTCGTTAATGGAAGAGTCTCTTGATTTCCTACTCTTTATCGCGTTGAAAGTAGTTGAGTTGTCGGTCCACACGATGAATTTCTTTCCTGGCGTTGTGCCTATCCGCTTCAACATTAGAAGGCCAATTCTGACCGCCGCGGTCTCCAACCACGCTATCCCTTTCGACTTCAACCTCCCCTCTCTGATCTTGAATTGGGTCCATACCTTCCCGATCAATACCCCTATTCCAGAAGATGTAGAAGCGTCTCCGACCCATCCGATGTCCGTTGGGTCTGGGTCCGGGATTATCTTGGTAGATATAAAGGAGTTCAGGGTTCGCTTCCATTCTTCTAGGTCTTCTATGACGTCCGGTGGTGTTGGTCTAAGGGCAGAGAGGTTAACCCACTCGCTTTGCCACCTGTATAGGGTCCGTAGGTAGCAACGAAGTTGTGGTAAGACGTAAGTCACATGATTAAGTCTGCCAGATAGAACTTGAGCGTCGTGGAAACTGAACATTTTCTTTGGATCTAAAAATTGGTCTAGCTGTTTTATCCGTTCTTCTTTCTTTCCCGGTGGAAGTGAAACGGTTTTCGTCACACCGTTCCACACGAAACCTATGAATTTTTGGCTGTCTGAGAAAGGACAGTACTTCTTTTCGTTGGTTTGTACGCCCAACTCTGTAGATCTTGATACTATTGCCACCATGTCTGTCGGGGAACCTTTCTCTTTCACGAAGAGATTGTCGTCCACCCACCGGAATATGTGGGTCAGGTCGAACTCGTGGAGCATCAGCTCCTTCCACGCATCTGCTGGTCTCCCAAAGGATTCACATCCTGCGACGCCGCCGAAAGTAATCATCGTGTCTAAGAAGATCTGGTTCTTGAAGTTCAGGATCATAAGGTAGGGCCATTGGTCCATCCTTGTCGGAATCTGGCCGGCTTAGGGTTTTTCTTAAAGAAGCGGGAGACGGCGTTGAAATCGTCCCAGGTCGTGTCGAATCTGTGCTTGTCCACGAAAGAGTTGACGGACGGGGTGGAACTATTGTGTGGTTGGGAGAGATCGTTGATGGGTCTCACGGATCCGTCTGAATTAACCGCTGTGCCTAGGGGGCTGGTTCGGAAGAACAGGAATTTAGCGGACACTAGTCGGTGCGTGAACGGGCCAAACATCCTTTTGGCTGCTAGTTCCTTTTCAAAATTCGTTTCTATTTCTTCTCTTGCTTTAAGAGCCGATGTGTGATTCTCCGGTGTGTACCACCTAGCGTCTGGTATGGTATGCTGGGGGATGCCTTGGTCGAAACCAATCTTAAATCCTTCGACGACATCGTTGTACTTGGGAAGAAGGTTTGCTTTTTCAAGGCTTCTTCCCACTTCTCTATACTCATCTCGCATCTCACTGCCGAGGGCCACTCGGGGCACATCTCTGGTCTTCGGACAACTTCCGGGCTATTCTCACAAACATACGAAAAAGGGAGCATAGGGAATCTAATGAGTATAAATCTCAATTTTGATGCATCGGACGTGCGTCACATAATCTGACGGCTTTACAAGATTCCTGTTAAGGTTCATTCTGGATACCTACGTTTGTTTATGACGGTCATTGTTTGCTCCCCTGCCCCTATTGTTCTTCCATGAACGGGCCCTATCCCGCGCATTCTCGTCGTGGTAGGATTCTCTGGACCTTGCATCTCTACTCCCTCCGGGGGCGTTTCTTCGGCCGTTATACTCTTCGTATTGTCGGGGGGGGGGGGGGGGTTGGCGTGGGTTCTGGTTACCTTCGGGTCTGAAATACGGATGATGTGGTCGTACTTCTCTTCGGGATCCGCTTGGAGGCTCTTCCTCTTCCGCATAAGGGTCTCTGCCTTCTTTCTTCCCTCCTTGTATGTAGGGGTTATCCGTGACGTGAAGCTCGTCCCTATCTCTCGCCTCGTTGTACGCTTGGACCGCCCATTGTTCTCGGAAGACGGAGACGTCTGGGAAGGCCGGTTTCCCATCCCAAAGCATGACACATTGAAAAGCATTCGTCCGAACCGATAGATCGTATCTGAATCCGGCGCAGAAACCACTCTGGTCCATCAAGTCGTCCACTATATCGTGGTGGCTTTGGAAGCATTTGGCTATGGCGGGGTGGCCATAGACGTCCCTTATCGTTTTGTTCAAGTTCTTGTAATTTCTGGACCACTTCGCGTGTGATTGGGACCATTCGTCCGGCGCTGGGTACCCGATATAACGTCGGTCGTCCGAAGCGCCTCCTCTATCAGACCTTCTTTCGGCTGATTGGGTCGCGGCTCTTTGTTGCCATCGCGGAGCGAAAATAGTGAGAGGGATGGAGCCCTTCAGGTTTGCTATGTTCTTATCGTAGAAAGCTGGGAGGCCTAAAAAGTTGTGTTCCGGGATTTCGCCCGGAGCCAAAGTCACTACCCCGTCCTTGATCAATGGGAGTCTCTCGCGCTCTGCGCCGTTCTGAGGATCTGGGTCTAGTGGAACGCTCGGCATCTGGGAGTCTCTGTCGGTACTCTGTTGCGTCTGTTCTTTGGGAGGGATCTTTTCGGACCCTTTGACGTTCTAAAGGAGCTGTATCATGGCATTGATTGTAGCTGGGTCGCCTACGTCTTTTGCTGCTTGAGATAACCGGGACATCAGACTTTCCGTGATGGATGGTTCTGCCTGGTCGTTGCCTGGGTTGGCATTTGTCTCGGCCGATCTCGTGCCCCTTTCTCCTGAGCCTTGGGATTGTCCTCCTTGAGCTGTGAACGGAACGACAGGTCATAGCATGAGTCAGTGTTCCACTCTTCTAAAACTTGCTCTGTGGGGCATCCACAAGGGGAATCTCTTTCAGTTCGTTTGTATTTTATATTAAGTACATCCTCACGGGGTATATCTAATTGTGTCTTTTGATTCTTCACTTACCAGGGACATCACCAAGAGAACGAAAAAGATTATCCAGGGTTGTCTGTCTCCCTCGTCCAATCGTCACATTTAGACTCCTACTGGGGGTCTCTTGCATGGACCGGCCCTCGCTGTTCCCGTTGTCTCCATCCTCTTGATTGTGGGGGGGTTGTTCGCCTCCGGTGGTTCCTTGTTGTAGCAGTAAGGCTGCTGCTACCTCCAGTTTGGTCCTCGTTGGTCCTAACGTTACGCAGCTGTTGTTAGTTGTCATTTTCTTGGTGTTTCATAGAGTATCGAAACACAAAAATTTTCCCTTCTCCACGGAATCTTCTATTGATTTGGCCTGCGGGAGTGGGCTACGAAAAGGAGAGGGGTATTTCGAAACTTTCTGGAGAGGGGGGAAAGTTTTCGGAATGGGTTCTGTCCCGATCCGGTTCATCACACCTCTCCTGCGGCTCACCCACGCTGCGCTCCGCAGGCCTCACCTGCGGCTCACCCACGCTGCGCTCCGCAGGCCTCACCTGCGGCTCACCCACGCTGCGCTCCGCAGGCCTCACCTGCGGCTCACCCACGCTGCGCTCCGCAGGCCTCACCTGCGGCAGCCACTACATGGACCTCTGTCCCCTCTCCCCTGCGTTCCTCCGGGGACTAGGCAATAAATTATCATTTCTACCACCCTTTTTTTTGGTACATACCCATTGATGAAAACAAAAATATTAATTTGGTTTTTTGGTGCTTAATTTTCAAGGGTTTCTCTATTCTTGCTTGTTTTTTTTTTTTTTGTATATTTAGGTATTTGATACGTAAACCCTTTGTGTATAATTGACCATCTAAATATGTCACTCATCTCTAAACAATATTCTGTGATCACAAGAGACTTTAATATGTTTGATATGTGAATACAAATATGTAGATGAGGCGTGTGTTTGTTGCCCCACTTTCATCACTACCTACCCATTTTAACTTGTAAAGAAATCATATGGGTGGTCAGGATTGTGATGATGATAAAGGTAATCAAGGGTTGTTGAAACCAAAACACCATGGAAGATTTGAGGGGGGTGAGAGAGTCAGTCACATCTGTTGATACACCAGTATGTAGTGCTCCACAAACTTACTCCGCGTCAATCACAATCCTCCCGATTTGCCACCATCAGACAGTTTGACTACTTTGGGATTTGTAGTGTGGGTGGAAATGTTGCGGAGTTGAGCTGCATGAATTGCCCTCATTTTTTGCCACGGCGTCCAAAACTCATGTCATGAACTTTTTTTAGATGCTGTACGGAGAAGTGTGGTGTGGTACTCTATGCATGAACACACGCGCTCGTCTCTCGCTTACACATATCGAAACAAGGAGGAAATTGGTGGGTGCTGATAAGGTATATAAGTATAATAGAGAAGCCATAAACAAACGAAAAAACAAAAGAGGGTTGTGTCGATCCGGGAGGAGAGGCGGCGGAGGGAAGGTCACGTGAATTGAGCTTGACGAGCTTCTTTGAACATCAGCTCGATCTGCCGATTGACGACCTCGTGTTCGTCCGCCTCAGCAGCCTCGAGATGATCATCAGGGATGACGATGGACTCCGACTGATGATGACGATGATGGGCAGGGCGGTTTGAGGGCAGGCTGGGCGTGGGTCTCGACGGGCCTTCGTCAGGCAGATCGGTCAGGTCGACCACTGGCGTCCGTTTGGCCTTGATCGTGGCGGCCGAAAACGGCTTCTTGAATGCGCGCGCACTCTCGCGTTTTGGGTCGTCGACTACGACGACTTCGCCTTTTTCCTCCTCCTCTCTCTGTTGTTGCTTCTTATGCTTCTTCGATGCTCGTTTGCTGCCGGTTTCATGCTCGTATCGAGCTGCTAATTTCTCCTCCTTATGAGATCGAGTCCTTGGTTCTTTGGGCAGAGTCGGTTCACGGGTGTTGGGTTTTGGCTTCTTGGCCTCCGTTCGTGTGGCTTCAATAGGCGTGTTATCTGGGGGATGTGAGCGTTTATTCGAACCTGTTGTTGCGGATGACTCCTCGACTAATTTCTACATATATTTGATTATCATATGTGATGGAAAGATTTTTTTTTTGTTAGCTATAAGACAACAACTTTGTGAGCCAGAAAAAGAGAAAAAAAAGTCGAGACAAAACTTGGATTGATGTGTTGAATTCCCCATAGCTCTTACGACCGACATGAGCAGGCAGATAGTCGTCAGCTGATGGCCCGGATGGGAAGGAGGTTGAGCGACGACAAGACAACCACGGGAAGCTGATCAAGGATTCCTCAAAGATGATTGTCCAAGAAGGAGGCGTTGAGGATTGATGATGAAGGGGTTGAAGATTTGAAGTTGTTGTTGAGGATGATGATTGGGTTATCGTTACGGTTCCTTTCTCTCGAAGAACGTGTGCATCTTTTTTGGGGTTTGGTAGTGCTTTGGTTGGTTCAGTCGTTCGATTCTTTGCTCCTTCTTCTGTCTTTTGCTTTATGTTTGGGTTTGGTTTCCTCTGCATGAACTTGAGGTTCAACTACATGTCATCATTAAGTAAGAGAAAAAAAAAGAAATCAAAGGGATGTCAGATTTGAGCGATTGATTAGAATCGATAGTTTTTTTTTACTCACAGTGCCTGATGACAGCATGGTGTTGGTGTTGTTGGTGTTGTTGGTGTTGTTGATGGTTGTGGTTGTGGTGTGGTTGGTTGTTGGTGGTGGTGGTTCTGTTGAAAGAGTCGCCAGAAAACTTCAGCCGGACAAGTTGAATAAATTATCCAACCTAGCATACACAAACCCTTCAACACAAACCAAGAGCACTCCATGTCCACCAAAGTGCTTCCTTCGTCATCTCATGCTTCAACCTCTCCCGCTTGACAGCTTGTGCAAGAACCAGGTCGTCTGGCCATTACAACTACCTCTATCCGACCAACCTTCGGCGCTTTACATATGACAATCGTACAACCAACTTCATCTCATAAGTTTTAGAGTTGCGGCTGTCATACTTAAAATAGTACTGCACAGTACTCGACCTGGGCTTTTGCGTGCTGTATAACATTTTCTTATCACTAATACCCCAGTCATCACGATTTGTAATAGTATCAACGACTTCGACCGAGCGGCGCTGGACGGCTGGGATCGAAAGGCTTTATCATTCTGTTTTTTTCTCAACTCATGTCCCCCCCAGTTTGATCGATCATAAAACACGACTGTGAAAAGATACATATATCGATGGAGAAAGCCAGACAGATCAATTTATAAACAAAAGTGTTGGTTAGTTATCAGTATGTTTTCTTTGTGTAAAAGATCTTGTTCCGCTGCGTTGAAAGCGTCTGTTTAATACATTAATCCTCAAGAAACGTACTGCTTGAGTTACTCGGCCAGCTGCTGCCACCCAAGTATTGTGTGTAGAAGTCTTGGGTTCTTTATAATAACGACGACCCCCAAAAATTTTGATGTCAGCAGCATTTTATGATCTAAAATGTTACTCATGCACTAGGTTTTACTCCCTGTCCAACTGTACTTTTGTCATGAGGTTTTTCCTGTTATAAAGGCTTTACTTTCAATTCTTTTACGTATAGGGGTGTTCACTATTGACCTTTTTCTAAACACCAGATTTTGTATAACATCATAACATTTTCATCGATCATGTCAATTTGGAGAATTTTTTCAAAAAAAGTGAAGTGTTTTCAGCTTCAGGATATTGAAAACTTTGAACTTGGGATTTCATCGAGGTATTTATAGTCTTTTGGGGAAACCTTGGACTGCACAAGTCCGCTTTTTGTTTTGGATCTTGTACTTTTATTTAGTTTTGTCAGCGGTTTTACCCTGACAGCTGTCAGATAGGACCCAAAATGAAATCTGCCTCCGAAGCCTTGTTTTGCCAGTAGGCTATGTTGGAGTTGGATGAAGGAGAAAATGAGCTCGGATTTGGAACCAGGGCATGATTCTCACCCTGCCGACACCCTCAACGACTCCCCAATCCATGTCCCTCTAGGACACTAGGATGGAATAGCCAAGCATTGGTTGCGAAGACTATGGCAGAGACTGCAGAAAGGCCGTGAGACAATTCTCGGCAGAAACGACTGTCAAATTTAGACAAAACAATTGGTATTTACATGAAACAAAATGGATTCGCTTGGATTCGTCCAAGCTTTTCCGAAAAGACAATAGGTATAATCAAATAATAATTCAATACTTGAACACCCTAGTGAAATCAAAAAAAGATAAACAATTTGCTTGAGATTTCATCCAAAAGTTACAAAGGTTGCCCGCGTGACATCTATACCGACTTCCGGCCGCCAGAAGGGCAGCCCTTCTCCCCAGCCGGCTGTCGGGCCACCCCGGTCATTCTCCAATCCATTCCAGGAACGAACACGCCCCCAGTCGGATGAGCTGAATTAGAAAATTGGCTGGCTCAGCACAAGTAAGCTCACTGTTAATTTATCACTCATAGAGGGCTCGAGAATCAGAACGACAACTGACTTTTTATGTTTTCTTGCAGAGCGATTGGTGCCTCACAACCCGAAAGCTCGGCATCTCAAACAAGCACAGAGCTTATCCTCTTGCCTCAACCATCAGCCCTCACTCGAGTGGTCAAGGCTATCGACTGTATCATGCCGCTCGGCTCTTCTAGCACGCCGCCAGATGAAGGACCTTCTGATTCACGCCCGACGGCTACAACGAATTCAAAGGGATCTCAGGCCAATACCAATCCGATCCCAAATTCAGCAGTTTACCTTCATCCGCCTCCTCCTGTCGGCCCTTTACCACTCGACCCTGGCTCAGTCGATCCAGCCGCTGGCTCATCGGCTGCCGCGATCGCTCGGTCTGTTGCGTCTTCCATGGCTTTCATCTTCAAACGTCCCCCGCTTCGGTTTTTTCGTCCAGTCAAAAGTTTGTTAGATTCTGATTCCGCCTATCCCAATCAATCGGCCATCATCAGAAAAGGCTGAATAATTGGCGTTCATTATGTACTAGTTTCAACTTATGGGGCCTTGCAAGCTATGGCTGAAGAGCGTGGAAGACCGGTATCAGTAAAATTTGTCCAGTCTGTGATCAAGAGGGAAGGTCCATGGAAATTCATCCTCAATCATGCCGTACCGCCATTCTGTTTCAATACAGCAATTGGATTGACTCTCTTTACCACTTACACTACTGCCGAAAATCAACTACTGAAACCGGAACGTCAACTGCATCCTTATCTGGTTCCTGCACTGGCAGGTGGCGTTGCTGGTGCCGCTCAAAGCTTAATCTCCGCCCCACTTGACAATCTGAGGCTCTTGCAAGTCAGTCAGCCTAATCCTGCGGTCGGAACTTCATCCGCATCAACTAATGTTCACTTCAAAGGGTGGATCCCATTACTCAAACAAGTCATGCTACCCCTGTCTCTCCACACATCTTCAAGTTTGAAAGACTCGGAACGATTCAAGCTCTGGGCTAGCAGAGGACCGGGTATGATGGGATTGAGTGTAGTGAAAGATTCGCTTGGATTTGCTACATTCTTTACAATCTTTCAGATCGGACGTGATTTGGGTAGAAGGTTAGCCAACTCGGTTGATCGATCAATGCACATCGTCTGGACCGGCTCGGAGAGTGACCATCAAGAGTTCGTGGGAGAGAGAGGCTGGACAGGTCGGATTCTTCAATCGTGTGTGATAGTACTTAGTGGAGCAACCGCCGGCTGGGCCTACGGTCTCGTCGCCGAACCTTTCGAGGCACTTCGTCGGGTTCTTTGGCAAGCACGTTTGGATTGGGCCTCTATCCATCTGAAGAACCGACAAAATACTAAAATCAAGCTTGCAGACAAATTAGCTTCGCAGACTAGTCCACAACCTCATTCTCATCGTCCTCATTCAAGTTCATTCACTTTCAAAGGAATTCGATTGGGCCACTATTGGAGAACCAGGAAACCAAAGATCTCTTCTCTAACTTCCCTATCACAAGACCAACATACCCAGAAAATCCAAAAACCGACGAATATACGATCTGAGAAACCACCGTCAATATTCAGAATCCTGAAACATAATTTCAAGAATAGACCTAAAGGTTCACCAATCTTGAGCGAACTCATTTCGATCATCAAGCGTCCCAAAATCAGATTGACTGATTCGAGCACTACCAATGCAATGAAACTTGACGCTTCTGAAACGCTTTTTCAGTCTTTTCATACCCGCTCACAAGTCAAGAAACCATTGTCTCTCAAAGCTGCTACTCGAGTTACTGGGTTTAGAAGCTTCATCCTTTCTCCTTACTCGATAGGCTTCTTTGTGTGGGCTGTTTGTAGCGGCGATCTGTCTGTGTAAGAATTTACTTCGATTTTGTTTCTTCTTGTTCGGCTTCCACAGCTCTTGCATTGGTTTGGTTCCCACGCATTTCACTTGTAATATTACTTCAAAATTCTTCCTTTACAAGTTATTTGCATGTATAGACAGTGTTTGGAATTTCACTGGATGACTTCTCGTGGCCATCTACAGGGGCTGTAAAGTCTAAATTACAGGGCTAAATCCAATCTTCCCTGCCAAAATTTAGCTTTGCACGCTCCAATTAAGAATCTACAGGGGCTGTAGATCCTACGGAAAGTCCTCCACTCTTTGGTCTCAGGTCATTTGGATAGAAAGTTGATTTGTTTTTAAGGGCATTGCATACTATAAAAAACCTGGGTTTTCTGCGTTTACACCTGGTTTTTGGCGCTCACTGCGTCACATTCATGAACCTGGTTTTCTGAGCTGACACCCAGTTTTTATTTTTATTTGCAAAAAACTCATATGGTGTTGCAAGTCAAGTGGGTTTGGGCACATGCCCAAACTTGGCTGAAAAAAGGCCAAGTGCACTGGGCCGACCCTAAAGCTGCCTGCTTTGCCATGCTCAAAGCGCATTCCCAACCACCACTTGGCAGGGGTAGGGCTTGTTGGAATTTTGCCCAGTGTCTCTCTTCTCTCTCTGCCCTTATGCATAAAACTAGTGAATTGTTTTTTATTCATTATGTTGTCCACCCACATCTTGAAGAACTTGTACTTAGTCTTTTGAATCCTTGACTGAGCAGAAATAACAATCATCAGTTCTTAGCATACTGTTTGTGAGTTGGACACATTAGCCTCCTTCTCAGTCCTTGTTTTGACACTTAAGCCTCTCTTGACATTGATTAGCTACTTCACGCCCTTTTAGATGTCTTTATTCTCCTACAACTTTTTTGTCCTTACTCCAAGTTTCAACACAATTAACAGTCTTGTTGCGCTTCTCTGCTCCACATCATCTACATATCCCCTTCTCCACATTACTCAAACCTCATCTTCTCCAAACCCCACATTCAATCTATCCTCGTCATTCAACTCTCAATCCTAAACCATGGCAAACAACAAAAGCACCCGCCAACTCTACCTCACCAATCAAAACTACGCAACCTGGTTGTTTTTGATGAAAGCAAAATTGGCCAAACTAGGGGCTCTTCAAGTTGTCACTGTAATCATGCTTCAACCGGTGGACGATAAAGCCAAACACTACCAGAAAAAGTCAGGCAGCTGACAGCAAGTGACATGCAAGAAGCTCCAACCATACTACAGTTTAAGCACTGGCCTTACTTCCTTGGTGGAACAATTGAGTGGTGCATGTAAGAGTTGTGTACTCTTCACTGAATCTCTCACTTAGGAGGCAGACAAGGATGTGATCCAAAGGGATTTCTAGAACCAAAGTGAGGGCTTTTTAATTCAAGTCTAGATGGGAGAGAAGAATTCTCTCTGTTAGTGACAACTAGAATGAAATGAAGAACAACAATGGAAAAAGAATGAAACAATAAACACTTACCTAGATGGGAGAGAAGAATTCTCTGCCATCTAGGTAAAGGGGAAGAGGCGGACTAAGTATCCAACTTTGATTACTTAATCAGGTCTGTGTGACCTTGTGAAACCCAACAAAGGAGGGGTTTTACAGTGCACTACCAGAAAAAGTCAAGCAACTGATGGCAGTTGACATGCGGCATACTCAATTCTTACTACAGCCCATACTCATTTGTTGCCCTTTGAGAACATGTTACACCATTCCATACTAATACATATTTATGTAAATGTATGTTCAGTCCTTGAGATACACCCCTCTTGGTCATGGAAGTAGCGAGCTACTCCCATGACTCGGTCATGGGGGTAGCAAGCTAACCCCATTGACTTGGTCATGGAGGTAGCGAGCTACTCACATGACTCGGTCATGGAGGTAGCAAGCTACTCACATGACTCGGTCATGGAGGTAGCAAGCTACCTCCATGACCAAGTCATGGGGGTAGCAAGCTACCTCCATGACCAAGTCATGGGGGTAGCAAGCTACCTCCATGACCAAGTCATGGGGGTAGCAAGCTACCTCCATGACCAAGTCATGGGGGTAGCAAGCTACCTCCATGACCAAGTCATGGGGGTAGCAAGCTACCTCCATGACCAAGTCATGGGGGTAGCAAGCTACCTCCATGACCAAGTCATGGGGGTAGCAAGCTACCTCCATGACCAAGTCATGGGGGTAGCAAGCTACCTCCATGACCAAGTCATGGGGGTAGCAAGCTACCTCCATGACCAAGTCATGGGGGTAGCAAGCTACCTCCATGACCAAGTCATGGGGGTAGCAAGCTACCTCCATGACCAAGTCATGGGGGTAGCAAGCTACCTCCATGACCAAGTCATGGGGGTAGCAAGCTACCTCCATGACCAAGTCATGGGGGTAGCAAGCTACCTCCATGACCAAGTCATGGGGGTAGCAAGCTACCTCCATGACCAAGTCATGGGGGTAGCAAGCTACCTCCATGACCAAGTCATGGGGGTAGCAAGCTACCTCCATGACCAAGTCAATGGGGGGAGTGCGCTACCTCCATGACCGAGTCATGGGGATGGGGGTAGCTTGCTGCCTTTCCTGCCACGGAGCTCAGGTAGCTAGTTTGCTACATCTGTGACCAAGTCAAGGAGGTTTTCCTAACTCAATGACTTAGTAATGTGGGTTAAAACCTCCATCATGGGAGTAGCAAGCTCCCAAGTCACAGCCATGGTTCATGGGGGTAGAAAGCTGCCTCCATGACTGAGTCATGGAGGCATGAACCCCTTGAGCAGGTTTGAGGGGTGTGCAAGGGTACACAAAGGGTAGTATGGAGGAATGTAAATGCATACCTGAATGAAGTGTACAGGAGTGTACTATGGAAAATGAAGTAAAACCTGAGTTACAGTTGTAGTATGACTGAAGTTGTTGCATGTCAACTGTAGGCAGTTGCTTGACTTTTTCTCGTAGTGGTGCACTATGCACTTACAAAAATGCTCAAGCCCTTCAAACCACCTCACCTCTGTCTTATTGCACAAAGGTCCCTAGGCCTGTGGAGGTGAGTGAGCTACCCCACTTGGACATGGAGGTACTGAGCTACCTCCATGACTTTGTCATGGAGGGAATGAGCTACCCCCATGACTTGGTCATGAAGGTAGTGAGCTACCCCCATGACTTGGTCATGAAGGTAGTGAGCTACCCCCATGACTTGGTCATGAAGGTAGTGAGCTACCCCCATGAGTCTGTAAGGACTCCATCAAGTCCTTCACTGTCCGTCAGAAAGGGACTAGCAAACAGGCTCGAAATCTCCTGAAGGGACGTTTCTAGTACCAAAGTGTATTTAATTTCAGTCTCAACGGGAGAGAAGGATCTCTCTGTTAGTATCTACAAGTGAAGGAAATGAGAAAAGGACATCGGAAGAGAGTTAAGGAAGATAGGGTACTTACCTAGACGGGAGAGAGGGATATCTGCTGTATAGGTAAAGGAAAAGGATGAGGCTAAATACAAGGCAGGAACAGGATTATGTAATAATGTGACATATTTTTGTAAGTCTGTGAGGAGAAGGGCTTACAGAGTTGGTCATGGTGGTGGCTTCCTACCCCCATGACTGAGTAATGAGGGTAGCTCACTACTTCCAACACTCTGTCATGGTGGTGGCTCTCTACCTCCATGACCAAGTAATGGTGGTGGAGCACTATCTCCATGACCGAGTCATGGGGGTATGTCATACGACAGACTCAGAATCACACTCAGCACTCAGGATCTTCCTTGCATTTGCTAAGGATGCTTTTCTACCATGCTTATGACCTCAGCAACTTTCAAGCTTTTGGTTAATCCTTGGGTTGCATATGAAATCACCTATGCACCCTCAGCAATCTTCAGTGCTCTCCCAAAAGTTACTTTCCAAACCTTCAAAGATTTGATAGCACATTGCTTTCCATTTGTGCGAACAAAAGCAAGACCAATAAACCTCTTATAGGTCTTCCTTTGCTTTTGGCATTACTTCTTCATGCACTTAACTCCCTTTTCCGGATTCACACATTTCCTCTTCAAACTTTTAAACTTTGACGCACAGTCCCCTTCAGTCCAATCTTCCTTGCACCCATTGCACTTACCCTGGCTTGGTCCTTCAGTCATGGACTTGCCTTGGTGTTGCTTGATCTTAGAAGCTATGACCTCCCTCTCTTATTCGAACTTATGTCATACCTTTGTAGCCTCACTTTTATTTCCTATATAAGCTGTCCGCTTTTATGCTTTCCATCTTTCCTCATCAAAATAAGATTATAGTTTTCAGCATAAACTTGATTCCGCCTTCTCATTGCGAACCCTTTCAGTGTTCTACTCTAAGTCTCTCTGAGCCTAAGTGACTCTTCTTTGAAACAAAGAAGACCTTCGAACAGTCAGTCCTCTCTTTGAAGCTATCTCTTTTCTTTTCCTTCCTTCAAATAGTGCCCACCCGTCTCTTGTACAAGAGGCTGTGTGACACCCCCCCAATAGTCCGGCCGACTCCCGCACAATTCTTGACACAGTTGACAAGTCTTCGATCTTGGTGGGCGATGTTGAAATTCAAATCCTCGTCTGTTTGTTGACAACTTCGACTGATTCTCTTTTGTCCTCACTTGAAACTTGACTCCTCGACTTTTTCGGCTTCCTCCGCATCTTTGAGCTCTCTCACAGCTTCCTCGAATTCCCTATCTAATTCTTCATTTTCTTTTTCACTTTCTTCTGTCTCTTCCCTTCTGCTTTCTTCTCTTTTTTCCTCCTCTTCTTGTGTTTCTGCTCTCACATCATCTCCTTAAAAAATTCTTTTCTTCTTTCTTTGACTCTTCACTTACCAGTTGGATCTATCCCTTTAACTCAATTTTGAAGCGCCTTGACTTCATTGCCCGTTACCAGAGCGCAGCGGGAGGTTGCAAAGTGCATGGCTCCACTCCGCCCCAGTAGAGAGGGTTGCAAGGAAACTGCGCGCAATGGTGAAAGGCTTTTGCTACAAGAAGCGCAGCGCTTTTTGGCCCGGCTACGCTGCGCTATCTTGTGGCTTTTTGGGGCTACAGCTTGAGTTTTTTGGCCTTGGATTGTAGCCATAAAATAGAGCCAAACCGCTACACTACCACTATAAAAAGCGCCGCTACACTATTTCATAGCGCTATCAGGAAAGCTTTTTTTGAGGGGCCGGAGGCAGTTCAGACAGGCTCATGAACGGTCTGTCTGACCAGTCAAACAAGCTTAACGGCCTTTTCGACTGGTCAAACAGGTGATTCAGCCTTTCTGACTGGTCAAACAGGTGATTCAGCCTGTCTGACTGGTCAAACAGGTGATTCAGCCTGTCTGACTGGTCAAACAGGTGATTCAGCCTGTCTGACTGGTCAAACAGGCAGTCCAACCTGTTTGACCAGTCAAACTGCCCATGCAGCCTGTTTGGCCAGTCAAACAGGCCGTCAGCCTCAAACAGGCTGAACGGCCTTTCTGACTGATTGAACAAGTGATTCAGCCTGTCTGACCAGTAGAACTGCCCATGAAGCCTGTTTGACCAGTCAAACAGGCCGTCCAGCCTGTCTGACTGATCAAACAGGCCGTCCAGCCTGTCTGACTGATCAAACAGGCTGAGCTGCCTGTCTGACTGTGAGCCTGGGTCTCTTTAGTGACAACAGGACACAAGGGATTTGGCTCTCACAGTTGAATTTCTAAGGATGAGAGAGAAAGGAAACAACAGGAGAGAAAGAGAGAACTAGTAAGATAGAGAAGAATAAAACTAATAACTAATTAGAGCAGTCTTATTGCTCTCTGGGTAGCTGCTATGTGGAGATTACTCAACCCCTCTTTCTCAAAGAAAACTGAGAAAGGATGGTTTACAAGAACCACTTTCGCTTTTAAGACTATGAGTCAAGGATACTTCGCAAGGGAACCTGATAGTTGATTTAATGAAGGCTTAAGGATGGAAAGGATTGAGACTTGGATCTGGAAGAAGAAAAGAAAATAAGGTGAATGTGTTGGACTTACTTTGGAGGAACTTAATCACTGAAGAGTGAGAAGGTTGCGCCAAACTGTAATCCTATACAAGGAAACCACGCGCCACAAGGGATGTGATCAATTGGGGGGTATTTTCTGGGTTCTGGGTTGAAGTCTGGGGTCTGTAGGCGTGTCACAGGGGTTAGAACAACCTCTGAGAATTTTCCTGTACAGATAAAACCAGTTTCTGACAAAAGTGGTTGTAATTAAACCCAATGATGCATATATTCAATATTCAAGCTTAAATGCTTGAATATCAATCAATTTCAACTTTCATCATTGCATTCAGAGGTTTAATGGATGACACAACATCAGAGAAGTCTTATTAAAATAGATGAAGCACTTAAGAGTTAATTATTAAATGGTTATTGAACAAGGAAAAGGTAAATCAAACAATCATTCAACTTCAATTGTGATGATTGATGATTATTGAATTGGAGAAAATTTCATTGAAGCCTTTTGGACAATGAATATTATCTCTAAGGCTGACACTGACCTGCCTTTCTGACTGGTTGAACAGGCCATTCAGCCTGTCTGACCGGTTGAACAGGCCGTTCAGCCTGTCTGACCGGTCAAACAAGCAGTTCAGCCTGTCTGAGTAGTTAGACAGACTGTTGATCAGCCTGTCTGAGTGGTCAGACAGGCCGGTCAGCCTGTCTGAGTGGTCAGACAGGCCTGTCAGCCTGTCTGAGTGGTCAGACAGGCCGGTCAGCCTGTCTGAGTGGTCAGACAGGCTGGCAAGCCTTTCAGAGCCGGTTGGACAGGCTGGCCAACCTGTCTGAACTGGTCAGACAAGCTGGTTAGCTTTTTTTTTCTGCTTTTGTAGCAGCTTAAAAGCACACCCTTTTGCGCTTTCTCTCCTGAGAAAAAAGCGCTTTGGTGCTACATGTAGCTGTAGCGTAGCGGGTAACCGCTGCACTACAGATTTTTTGATAGGGCGTGTAGCTCGTACCCGCTACGCTGCACTAAAACAGGCGCTTTTTGTAGCGCAGCGTAGCCTTTCACCATTGCTGCATGCCTTGGAAAAACGGGGACAATCCCGGTGCCACAGCTGCGCTACTGCGGGAGTAACCACAAGGTCCAGACTCGGGACTCAAGTGTGTTGAGTTAGAAACTTAATTATTCCCAAGTCCCCCTCGACAATACTAGCACCCAACCCCATTGAACAACAAGGACGACTCTTCCGGTCTCCGACTTACTACCCCTCCTTTCACCAGGGATGATTTCATGGCACCCGTCGACAGGTGCCATTCCACAACTCATACCTCCTCTGTGGTTTGAAGTGTGTTAAAAGATAGTCACAATCAAACTGTGTGTTAAACTGAAATTCAGTTCCAAGTCACCTGGAATCACATAGCTTATGTTGCTTAATATATACTTGATGTTACGTTCAACTCAAGCCAAAATAATGAAGCATACAAACCTGAAATGATACAAAAACAATCGTGGCTCTAACATTGGTATTATTATTTTAAACCTGTACCATTTTTTTGATGATGAAAGTCAGCAAAATTGGGTTTTCTTTAATTTTATTTGGGGAAACAAAACCTGAATACAATTTGGTTTTGGAAAAGAACTGAATTCACCATCTATAATTTTTGAGATGACACAATTCATTGTGGTTTGTCCCACAATTTGTCCGAATTTGTTCTCAACATACCCCCATATGTGCATCTCTTTCCTAGGACCAACCTTTTCAGCAGAGCATTGTTCGGATTTGTGACCAAGGTGTCCCATTATAACCTTTTTGTGGTCAAAACAGCACAAACAGCCTTCCAAAACTGTCACATGCCTGTAAATAATTTTTAAATCTGAATGTCCACTCTATTTTACAGCCGTACAATAGAGTGGAGGACTTCCCGTAGGATCTACAGCCCCTGTAGATTCTTAATGTGAGCCTGTAAAGCTAAATTTTGGCAGGGAAGATTGGATTTAGCCCTGTAATTTAGACTTTACAGCCCCTGTAGATGGCCATGGGAAGTCCTCCAGTGCCATCCAGATGTCACAGAATTTGTAACAAGCACACACCAAGCACCAAAAAAAAAGAAAAATGTGACCAATGAGAGTTGGTTTCTGGCAACTCTGGCACAACTGGTTGCCCAAGTTCACTATCAAAATAAATGAAATCTAAATCATGTGCAATGCACAGTCACTATGCAAAATGCATAGTGACTGTGCAAAAAATGATCTGGCAAAATATTGAAGTCAAAATTTAATGAAAAGAGAAGTGTTCTGGAGGCCAACTGCTAGCAGGTCTCCTGCTCATTTTTATGAAGAGGGTAAGAAATCAGATTTCTTGGATAAAAATTGGATGATAGACTGTTTTGAATGAAAATTCAATTTCTTTTGGTAAAAAACATGAATTCAGCAAATCTACAGACCAGGGAATATATATGATTATGTAAAACATATTCAAACTTAAACTGCTGAAGGAAATTTAAGTTCTAAATTTATGTCAGATATCCTAAATAGGTGATTGGAATCCTTGTGATAAATACATCTCAATCATTGAATTTCAAAACAAAAAACTTTTCAAGATAGTCAGATGAAAAATCAGCTGGAAAGTGCCATAAAATTATCATGATGGTTGGTATAGACTTGTTGATCAGCACGTTTCTGCATATGATGATGAATGGAAAACTTTGTGTGAATTTATTGCGTAAGAGGTTACAAAATGGACCCATTATGATTGGTCCACATACCAATTCAGAAAATGATAATACAGGATTGAGCTCAGCATCAGTTCTACATGTTTTGTGGAGTCAATTATCATAAAATTATAATTATGATCATTTGGATATCAGTTATCCTTGTGGTTCACTTCAGAACATGTTGCCCACCAATCATTACCCACATCACCATTATTTCATGTTTAACATAAGCATCACATGTAGGATGCATTGTGCAGGGTTCTGGGAAAAACACATGCAGTGGCACTTGCATGTCAGTGCCATGAAATCATCCCTGGTGTTTCCCCCTTATTTCTAAAAAGAAATGTCCTCCGACTTACTTGCAAATCAAATCTTAGAATTAAGCTCAGTGATCCGCCTCTTGCCAAGCAAATCACATGAAGACAATTAGGCCACAGGAGAACAACTGTCAGGAAGAGGTACTATCCCTCCGGAACCCACAAACGGAAACAAAATCCCGGAGCATGAAGAGGAAGACGGGGAGGAACAAGAAGAGCAAACCTGGTCAAAAAGACAAAAGAAGGAGAGTCAAGAAGACCCCGACATCCAAGTCCTAGGAGAAAAAATATCTCAGGAGCAGCATAAGTTAAATCCAAAAAAAAAAAACAAAGTGATCTCAAAATAAAAACACACCTGTCGCAATGCAAAGAGAGCCCTTGGCTGATCTATACACCTCTAAAAAACCCCATTGCTAAATAGGAATAGAGATGCAAAAAGACAAAAATTTGGATGCAGCGCTGGTTCGAGATGTCATCGCAAACACCATGGAAGCGGAAAAGAAGGGCGACACCGGGAGGGAACAGTTATTTTTTAAAATGTACGAGCACTTAGTGTCAACCCCAAACGAGCAAAGAACTAAGAGACGAAGGTTGCTTGAGAGCCCGGGAAGACAGCGAGAAGACAATTCAGGAACTCCGTCACCGTTCCAGGATGCCTTGGAAGCTGACTCGGATGATGGAGACTCCCAAGTAGGGGACTTAGTGTTTGCATCTGGCGCCTTGCCAAAACACAACGAAATGAGTTTCACCCCATTTTTCGATAAAAACATACGAGAGTTACGGGGACCACTTCCATTGACAATCTTCAACAGAGAGTGGAAGAAGGTCACAATCCTATACCATGGAGAGAAACACCCATGGGGAGAGGATCAAACGGGCGACAGGAATAGGTACACCTGATTCCCATACCCAAGCAAGTGGACCCAAACATTCTGTGGGAAGAGGAAAATAAAGAGTAATGTCTTGAGACAATAGATTGAGTTTTGTAGGTAAGCTTTGGGTGGTTTGGGAGGAGGAGAAGTATTGGGTCAAACCTGTGAGGAGATAGAGTGAGAAAAAAGGAAAAAGGCAATATAATCTGAGACACGGACTAGACTAGGTACAAAGGAATCACACATAGTTCACTAGGATATCACATGATTATCTGTTTCCCATACATTCAATGAATGGACCACTAACCACCAGAGATTTTATTCAAGACGGCTTTACCAAATTCATGCAGTGGCTATTGAGCCACAAGGCACATTGCAACGAGATAATCGCCAAAGACGGTTTCATGGCGGCTTTGCAGTATGATTTCAAATTTAGGACCAACTGCTTCGCGACTAGCACCACCCTCTCAGACGGCAGGAAGTTGTTTATAGACATCTCAGTTTTTTGAAAAAAGGCCGCGGAGAAAGCATACACGGCCTGTAGGAAATTCAAAGAATTAGAGTTCTTGGATAATCCTTATGCGGCAAACAGACCAAGGGCAACTTGGGATCCAACCACAGGAAACCTGGTAGTTGAACAGAAGGTGGTCGGGAAATTCCCCCAAACACCAGCAGTAGTTGGCCACTACATTCCTGGTCCTGCATCGAGACAACCAGAAAAATCACCCAGGCCCTCAGGGTACCAAGGGAACAATTTTAATCCAAATCACAACACTCAACCAACGGACACGGGAGGAATGGAAAGAGACAAAGGGAAAAGGCTATTGTAGGTGTCAACTTGAAAAAAAAAAGAAGAAGAAGAAAAGAAAGAGAATTTGCAGCACAGAACCCCATTGTATATAGAACATCCTGATTCAAGCAATAGAATTACTAAAACATAAAATCTATTTTTCATTACTCGCTGTAATACAACAGACAGAGAATTAAGACAGGCCAGAGCACCACCTTAAGTGTTGCCAAGAGTGAATCAAATGAGTTAAAGGAGCCAACACAGTTAGAGGTGCCGGATACTCAGAGCGTACAACCTAAACCACTGTGGCCGACCACTGTTGTCTGTGAAATGGACATACAAGCATGGGAAGAGGCGCTTCTAAAACACAACCTCTTGCTGGAATTCAACTAATTTGTTCAGGGATTTAAGTAAGGTTTTCACCAAGAAATACCCACACACTCTCTTAGCGAAAGGAGTTTTTTCACCCTGGATAATCACCTCTCTGCAATTCAGGCAAACTTCAAGGTGGAGCTTAAGGCAGGCAGGATGCATGGTCCATTCACACACAATCAAGTAGCATTAATCTTCCCTTTCTTCAGGACAAACCCCCTAGGGGCAGTGAAAAATGGGGATGGCTTGTTTAGGCCAACAAACGTCCTCTCCTTCCCGTACAATGATCCGCCCACACCCTCTGTGAATTCCTTCGTGGATGAAAACAACTTTGCAACCACATGGGACGGCTTTCATGTCGTCTCAAGCTTCCTAAGGGCAACAACTCAACCGGTATCGTTGGCCCTATTTGACTGGGCCAAGACATATAGGCAGATCCCCACCGCGCCCAGCCAGTGGCCACATCTAATGCTCAAAAAATTTGATGGCCAGCTTCTCCTAGATACACAAATAACCTTTGGGGGGTAGCCAGATGCAGCTCCTGTGAGAGACCAGCAGATGCGTGGACACAGATTATGTCAGCCGAGTTCGACTTGATCAAGGTATTCAGATGGGTTGAAAACAACCTTTTTTTTCAGAACCCAAGATTCCCTAACGCACATGGACAAGCTCGTAAAGCGGTCAAACTTGTTAGGCGTCAAGTTCCACCTCTTTCCCCCTCTCCTTTGACCTGCCAACTTCTTCTTCTGGATTGAGAAATCCTTCATCAATCTCCAGTTTGTTCAGTCGAAGATACCCCCCCCCCCCCCCCCCCCCCCGACAGTCTGGCCAAATCCCGCACAATTCTTGACGCAGTTGACAAGTCTTTGATCTCGGTGGGCGATGTCGCAATTTGAATCCTCACCCGTTTGTTGACAACTTCAACTGATTCGCTTTCATCCTCACTCAAACCTTGACTCCTCAACTTTTTTGGCCTCCTCCGCATCTCTAAGCTCTCTTGCAGCTTCCTTGAATTCCTTATTTACTTCTTCACTTTCTTCCTTCTCTTCTGTTTCTGCTCTCGCATCATCTCCTTAAAAAAATCCTTTTCTTCTTCTTTCTTTGACCCTTCACTTACCAGTTGGATCTATCCCTTTAACCAAATTTTGAAGCACCTCGACTTCACTTGACGTTTTGATTCCAATCAGTTCCTTGTCTGGAACCATCAAAGCTGGCGGTGACATGGTGTATTCGTAGTACGGCCATTTGCTGGTGTATCCGTCCTTTGGGTTGGCCCACACTTGCCTTCCGTATCCTGGACCTCTTTCATTGGTGTTTTGAAGGCACTTTGTCTTTTGAACCCAACACAGCTTGCACTTGTCTGCTTTTCCCTTCCCATTTGCCTTCCTCAATTCTCTGCAGACCAGACCTTTCTTTTTTCAGTATTTGCACGCGGGAAGGAATTGGATGGTTGGGACGAAGCCCTTTTAGCGTATTGACTTAAATGATGGGGTGGTTGGTTGAATATGGAGTGAGTTGGACATGTTTTTTGGTAGTGGTAGTAGTAATTTAGTAGGAGTAGATGGCATGGATGGTGTTGTTTTAGTATGATGGATGATGGTTTTCTGGACAATATCCCTCTTGGGACCTTCACTTTTATACCCCGGGAACCTTTCATACAACAGACTCAGCACTCAGGATCTTGCAGTTTGATCTTCCTTGAATTTGCTAAGGATGCTTTTCTACTATGCTTAAAACCTCAACAACTTTCAAGCTTTTGGTTAATCCTTGGGTTGCATATGACATCACCTATACACCCTCAGCAATCTTCAGGGCTCTCTTTGAAGTTACTTTCCAAACCTTTGAAGATTCGATAGCACGTTGATTTCCAGTTGTGCGAACAAAAGCAAGACCAATAACCCTCTTACCGGTCTTCCTTTGCTTTTGGCATTACCTCTTCATGCGCTTAACTCCCTTTTCTGGATTCACACATTTCCTCTTTGACACACACTCCTTGAACTTCAACCTTCAGTCCAATCTCCCTTGCACCCATCCCACTTACCCTTGCTTGGTCCTTCAGTCATGGACTCGCCTTGGTGTTGCTTGATCTCAGAAGCTATGACCTCCCTCTCTCATTTCTTCTGCTTTGACCCTAAGACCCCATATCTTATTCAAACCTATGTCATAACTTTTTAGCCTCACTTGTATTTCCTATATAAGCTGTTTGCTTCTATGCTTTCCATCTTTCCTCATCAAAATAAGATTATAGTTTTTAGCATAACTTGATTCCGCCTTCTTCGAGCCTTCTCATTGTGAACCCTTTCAGTGTTCTACTCTAAGTCCCTCTGAGCACAAGTAACTCTTCTTTGAAAATAAGAAGACCTTCACACAGTCAGTCCTCTCTTCAAAGCTATCTCTTTTCTTTCCTTTCCTTCAAATAGTGCCCACCCATCTCTTGTATAGGACACCATGTGACAGGGTATCTCACTACCCCCATGACTTGGTCATGGAGGTAGCTTGCTACCCCCATGACTTGGTCATGGAGGTAGCTTGCTACCCCCATGACTTGGTCATGGAGGTAGCTTGCTACCCCATGACTTGGTCATGGAGGTAGCTTGCTACCCCCATGACTTGGTCATGGAGGTAGCTTGCTACCCCCATGACTTGGTCATGGAGGTAGCTTGCTACCCCCATGACTTGGTCATGGAGGTAGCTTGCTACCCCCATGACTTGGTCATGGAGGTAGCTTGCTACCCCCATGACTTGGTCATGGAGGTAGCTTGCTACCCCCATGACTTGGTCATGGAGGTAGCTTGCTACCCCCATGACTTGGTCATGGAGGTAGCTTGCTACCCCCATGACTTGGTCATGGAGGTAGCTTGCTACCCCCATGACTTGGTCATGGAGGTAGCTTGCTACCCCCATGAATTGGTCATGGAGGTAGCGAGCCACCACCATGAACAAGTCATGGAGGTGTTGAGCTACCCCCATGACTGAGTCATGGGTGTAGTGAGCTACGCCCATGACTCAGTCATGGGGGTATCTCGCTACCTCCATGACTTGGTCATGGTGGTATCTTGCTAACTCCATGACTTGGTCATGGTGGTAGCTTGCTAACTCCATGACTTGGTCATGGTGGTAGCTTGCTAACTCCATGACTCGGTCATGGAGGTTGCGAGCCACCACCATGACCGAGTCACAGAGGTAGTGAGCTACCCTCATGACTTGGTCATGGGGGTAGCAAGACACCACCATGACCAAGTCATGGAGGTAGTGAGCAACCCCCATGACTCGGTCATGGAGGCAGTGAGCTACCCCCATGACTCGGTCATTGATAGAACTACAACCAAAAGTGAGGCAAAAGGAAAAATAAGATTTGATTTTAAAACAGAAGGGGGCAGTGAGACTAGTGATTAACCTCACTGGAATGGCTCAAAAGGTGGTGCAAAAAATGAAGGTAAAGAAAGAATGTTTTATTATTTGGTCTAGGCTATAATCAAAATAGACTAGATACATGGGGTCAAACTGTGGTTGAGTTAAAAATGAATAAAAAAGAAAGGAGGAAATAAAAACAGGTTATTATGGATCAGACTAGACAAGAGATTTGTTCATAAGCTAGATAAGAAGAAAATAAACAAGATTCAGCATTCACAAATGATATGAGGTGTTAATTCAAATCAATCAGAAAGATATAATCAAAAGAGAAAAAGAATCAATTTATTGGAGAATGAGTGCTAATCAGGGTTCTACTCCAAGGTTCAAGGACTACAAGAAGTGATTCAGCTCAACATACAAATCAAACTACTTTTATAAAAACATAATGAGCCAGTGATAAGAAAGGAAAAAGATGGGATTTGGGACTGAGAGGAGGAAATAAAAATGAGGATACAACAGTCATGGAGGTAGCCACCACCATGACCAAGTCATGGAGGTAGCCACCACCATGACCAAGTTATGGAGGTAGCCACCACCATGACCGAGTCATGGAGGTAGCCACCACCATGACCAAGTCATGGAGGTAGTGAGCTATCCCCATGACTCAGTCCTGGAGGTAGCAAGACACCACCATGACCAAGTCATGGAGGCAGTGAGCTACCCCCATGACCGAGTCATGGGGGTAGCAAGTTGGTTCTGAGCCTCCATGACAATTTCTGAGTCATGGGCTTTCACCGTTACCAATTCACTTAGGTCTTTCTGCTGTGGTGCTAGCAAGCCACATCTACAAGCTCAAAGAGGTAGTTTGCTACCTCTGTGACCAAGTCATGGAGGTTTTTGTGCCTCCATGACCAAGATATGAGGGTTGTTCATCAGGGGGGTACCAAGCCCTCCATGACTCAGTCATGGAGGTATGCCTTGGTTGAGATAGTATAGTTGAGCTAGTTTAAAGGAGCATTCAGAGTGGGTGCACAAAGGGGAATGTTCAGAAATGTAAATACATCCCTGAATTGTGTTGGATTCTCTTGGGCTGCTTCGATGACATCAATCTAATTGTGGCACAACAACAATGATGTCATACCACTGTCGAAGCTTCAATTCTGAAGCATGGTCAACATAAGTTTCATTCCTGTTGACCATTCCCTTCTCTTCCTCATCTCGACTCCTTCTCTCTTTGTTTGACCAAAATCAAACTCAATCATTCGTCAATTCAAAGGACTTCTTTAGTCGAGGTCACCTAACCTAGGCCAACTCATTCGAGGTTCTTATTTCTATCTTCTCTTTCTTTTATTTCCTTGTTGACCGCTTTTCTAACTTTATTCATCTTTCTCAGTTCTTAAGTACTAGTTGCTTTGTTTGCGGGGTGTTTCTTTTTTATCCTCTCCTCTTTCATTGTCCTCATTCTAAACACTTAGTTCCTGTTTTATTAAGGTGATTTTTATTCTTTTTATTCTTCATTATTTCTTTATCTTCTTTGTTTCTTTTACTGAAATCAACTTTTTATTAAGCCTAAAATCCTCAAATTGAGTGTGATATGGAAAAATGAAGTAAAACCTGAGTAACAGGCATAGTATGACTGAAGTTATTGCATGTCAACTGTAGGCAGTTGCTTGACTTTTTCTGGTAGTGAAAGAAAAGAAGAACTACCATGCTCTCAATCAAGCTGGGTACATTGAACTTGTCAAAGAGCATCTTGCCCTTGTCAATCAAGTCCAGTGGACTTGCTGTCAGGCTCCTCCTTGAAAGTCATTAAGCCGGGGACAAAATGATTACCTCAAAGACAATGGCTCTCCAGAAATTTATCACCCTTGAGTTCCAACAATCCACCTCCACGTTCATCCCTGAAATTTGAGCTGCCAATCAACAACTAATCTTGGCAAAAATTGTACTAGGCGCCGTTTGTTTTGATGATTCCTTCCCATCCCGTCTCAAATCCCTTTTATAGGAGGGGAAGACTGTGAGACTTCCCGCTCTCCTCTCCGCTCACAAGGCGCAACAGTTCTGATTACATAATTTCAAAGTCCACGACTGCATCTAGTCACTGGCCTTGCCTATCTCCTAGCTCGGTAGTGATTCCTCCTCTTCTCTGCTACCAATGCTAGGTGAGTTTCTCCTTTCTCTCTTTTCTCTCTCATTCCTCTCTGGGATCTTTAGCCTTAATTTGTAGTTAGTTACTGAGAAATTCCTCTTCTTCTCTGCTGCCAATGCTAGTAATGAACCACTGGTACTAGGAATCACCGAGCTTCCAGCTTGTCTAGTGCCTCTCCAAAAGACATAAAGTGAAGGGCTCACCAAGCCCTTGCAATCCTATTACCGGATTTGGGAGTTGTTGACCCAAAACAAAGTCAAAAAAGCAAAAAAAAAACATAACTCATGTTCAACATGAGAATTTGGGCTAAAATTTTAACTGGCTTGTATTCATGCCAGGGTGGCAATTCTGTGAAATTTGGAGAGAATTTCAACTGTCAGTTTTTTTATCTTTTTTTTTAAATTGCTACCTTAATCCCAAAACCTGAAACAACTTTTCACTGAATGCCTCCAGGTGTCTCAGAGTTTCACACCATGGAGGAAGTGAGCCATGATAAGATTACCAGAAATACCAGCACCAATGAACTAACCAACTTGAAATGAGGTTCATAAGAATCAAATATTCTTATGCGCCTCATTTCAAGTTGGTTTGTTCCTTGGTACTGGTATTTTAAGTCATGTTAGTACAATGGCTCCTTCCTCCATGGTGTGAAATTCCGAGACACCTGGAGGCATTCAGTGAAAAGTTGTGGCGGGTTTTTGTGATTAAGGGAGGAAATTAAAAATAAGTAAAAACTGATGTGTGAAATTTTCTCAAAAATTCCAGAGTTACCATTCTGGCATGAATACAAGCCACTCAAATTCTTGGGGCTATTGCTCATGTCAAACATGAGTTACACTTTTTTTTTACTTTTTTGGTGTGACAACTCCCAAATATTAAATCAAATTGGAGCTGCAACTCTCAAATATGAAGTCAGGGCAGTCGCGGGAGTTGTAACTCCATTTCTTGGGAGCTGTTTAACCAAGGCCCAATTTCTTTTATGTATTTTGTATTTTTATGCTTATAGTCAGGCTAGCTCTGAATAGTAGCAGGCTGACATTTTCCACATGGTTGGGAAATTACCAGAAAAAATCATTGGGCATGTCATATGGATGTTGATGAAATGTCACTCAAACGTCACTAAAACTACTGCGGGTTTGTTTTATTTCAGAAAAAATATTTGAAAAATTATTATTATTCCCATCACTATCTGGTTTTTCTTTTGGGTGAAATCAGGAAAGTTTTTAGTGGGCTACAGTGCAGATGTGCAGCGCGCAGTCCTTGGAGGAAACTGCAAATGTTTTTCCATGGGAGACTGCAAAAAGATGACAATGTCATTTAGATAAACCATGCAGACTGTGTTGATTAGCTTACCCAGGGCCTTTTCCAGTCTAGCTTGGTGGGTTTCAGGTGTGTTTGTAAGGCCCATAGGCATTACACACCATTGTCCAAGCCCCAAGGGTTCTTCACCACTTTCAGTGGGATGTCCGCTTTGCGCATCCTCAACTGTAAAAATGTGTTTTTCTGGTCCAGGATTGAGAAAATTTGACCTTTCCCAACCAAGTGGACCAGTTCATTGACAATAGGCTGCAGCAGGGGGGAGAAATTGCAGACCTTCAAGCTATTCAGCGTGCGGTAGTCACACACCAAACTCAGTAGGGCGCTGGGGTCCTTCTCTGGGACAAGCGTATTGGCTGCTAGAACTCTGATTGTGGCCTGCTTCAAGATGCTGGGCTAAAAGTGCTTGCCATGATGCTGTTAGGTGTCTTTGAGGATTATAAGAGTATTTCCTCTCACTCATAATTGGCAGTTACCAGAGAGAAGGGGGAGGTTACAAGTTCCGTGGAGCCATCAGGCCTGGGAAGAGGCTACCCAGATAGTGCAGCCAAGCAAAATCCTGAGCTGAGCTGTGCTGCTGCACTGAGAACAACTGATGCGCTGGGCAAAACACAAGCAACACCTGGCTAGTAGCTTACCAACAGAATCCAGACCAACCAACACGAATCAACTGGAATCAACTAACCATGCTATCCCCCCATCCAATGAGATCACTGACCCAACATCCATCCATCCTTTTCTGACTCCTTTTTCTGTCTTTTTTCTTCCATACTTAACCAATCCCCAGTCCTTTCTAAAAATTTTGACTACATACCATTGCACACCAAACGTAAGAGGCACGTTCTGCCTCTTCACTGAATCAGTTGGAGTGGTGGATCTAGAACAAGATTTTATCTTGGAGAGACAATTTCTAGAACCAACGGTGGGTGGATTGCTAGCACAGTAGAAAAAGGAAGATTAGTCTCTCTTCATATAAAGGATAATAGAAGTAAAGGAATTTAGAGAAAGGAAAATGAGAGAGAGAAAGCGACTCACCTAGCACAGTAGAAAAAGGAAGATTAGTCTCTACTGAGCTAGATGAGATGCGGGGAGAACAGAGTTAAGTACTGAAGAAATGATTACATAATATGTGTGAAATCTCTAATGGGAGATTCAAACCAAATAGAAGCAATGTTGAGTGAATTGCTATCAGACCAAATTCAAGAGCTTAGTTCTGCCTTAAGACTCACCCCCCAAGACTCGCCATCCGGAAACACCCCCAAAGGAGTGGAGCCAAATGGAAGAGGTGACATCCCTTCTGGAACCAATAGGGAGTCAGATGATGAACAGGAACAGACAGGCTGACAGACCAACAAAGCAAGCTCTCAACAAGAGTTCCAAGAGAAGGATGGTCATGAGCAGCACTGGGCCACTGCGCTTTTTTGGAAAAAGGCGCAGCGTAGCAATCAACTTTTCAGCCTGCAAACTCCGTAGCGTTAGAGGCCTCGTTAACGCCGCTATGCTACAGCCTTTTTTAGCAGTTTTTGCCGCGAGGTCGGGGTGCGTAGAAATAGCGGGAACTACGCTAACAGCCAACAAAAAACCTGTTAGCTGTTAGGGGAATTATGCTGCACTGCCCGATGCTACCACTACGGTTAGCGTAGCGGGCCCACCGTTGTCACGAGGACCCAAACATCCAAATCCTCAGGAGAAATGTGAGTGTTTCAATCCAAGCCAAAGGAAAAACCCCACAATTTACATAGTTGAAATAGGGCTTCCTTAAAGATTTGCACTCACTAATGTGAATGCAACTCAATTCAAAACAGGCCTCATGGATCAGGAAGAGATACAGTCAAACATAACCCTCATCAGGGACATGATTGCAAAGGCAATGGAAGCGGAAAGGAAAGTGAACTTGGCTCAAGCAGCGCTCCTCTTTCAAATGTACAAAGACCTCACGTCATCCACAAGAGAGGTCAACCAGAAACGTACCCGATCAACAGAGAGCCCTGAAGCTCAAGGGGATGCCAAATCTATTGCCCCATCAGCCAGTGTAAACCCCCCTCTCTCGGATGGGTTCACAAACCTCTCACTCACATGTCAGGCGCTCCTCCTTGTCTTCACTTCCCGGTTTCTCTTCCTGGCTCTGCAGAGATTGTTACTTTCATCTCTCTGAGCCAAGTGAGTTTCTTTCTTTCTCTTCTCTTCTCAATTTCTCTTATTACTAGATTGTTCCTTTCATCTCTCTGAGCCAGCCAGCCAGAAATACAGCTCCCCCCCCAGTTTGGTCTTAGAATTTCTAGGCTTCAGCCTCGTCCCACTGTGCCACTTTAGGCAGTCTAGTGAAGGGATTCCCAACCCTTACACTTTTTTTTTCACACCAAACAACCACCCAAATGCCACTGTACTGTTCCATTACGTTCCGCAAACTTTAAATGTTCTGACTCCACTGTTCCGTTCCAACACAACTGTTCTGTTCTGTTCCAATCTACTTTCCTGTTCTGTTCTGTTATTGGAAAAATCTACTGTTCTGCCCCTTTTCTCCTTTTATCTTCAACTTGGACATGGCCGTTTTGGTCACTCATCATCTAGTGTATGTCATCGCGGCGGAATTTGACTTCCGACAATCTCCTCCCCTTATCTGATCCTGAAGCCATACTGCGAGCCGGGAACACCGAACGCCGATGGGCATCTCAGTGTTCCAAAGCTCAGGATTGACCGATAGCGCCTCTTCCCCCTCCTTTCCAACCAAATTCTTCTGGACTGTTGGTACCTGAGGTGTCAGACACGACAGGCACTACTACAGGGAAGGACAAGGCAACCGAGTCCACTCGGAGCAGCCCGGCTGACAAGAATGACCTGAGCAGCACCACAGAGTGGTTCAAGGCAGTTCTAAAAATCCAGCACTCGGCAATAGCTCAAGCCCAGGAAGACTGTCAAGTGGATCAACAGATTTTCCTTTCCGCTCATCAGGCCAATGCCACACGTATCGGCCAATTGGAAGATTTGCTTTTGGCTCTGAATGTGAAGAACGAGGTCAATACACGACCGGAGCAACCAGCGCCTGGATGAGTTAACCTCCAGAGGTTCCTTACCTCCGACAGTCCAACCTACCCTGGACCATTCCAAGAGATCAAACCCTTCCTGTGCTGGATACACAGAACACAAATTTTTTTCGGCACTAAGGACGTCAACAAATCAGCCAAAAAGATCGGCAACCTCATTGCCAAAACCAACCTCCAATCTTTCCATGCAAACAAAGTGTCTGGGTTCCTCACCAAATCTTGGGAAGAATTCAAGACCCACATATTCAATTTGGCGCTTGGGCCTACAACGGCAAATTTGCAAGATTGACATGCCGTCAACTAAGACATTCCTTGAGTACAGAACGAGAGCTCGTAAATTACAGAGCCTCTTCAATTTTGATGCGGTCGACTTCTCTAAACTCGGCGACCTTCAATTAGCCCAGTTCATGGTCTACGGTCTTCCAGACAATCTTCAAGCGCCATCTGTTTGCTTATGGCCCCTTCGATAAGCAAGAAAATGCTTCATTCCTTTCCCTACAACAACCTATAGACACAGCCACCCAGAATAGAATGCCTCTGAAAGCAGCACCACCCTTAGGTTGGGACAAATTCATCTGGTGTGTCCACGCATACCTTGAATCACTGGGTAAATGCCACTTCTGCAAGAAACATTGCGGCCGGAACCTGTCCTGGTCTGATTGACCGTGCCCACATCAAAATTCCCTCGTCCTTCCAAACCCCCCTCAACCACCGGACTACTGCGCTCCTCGCGTCTGGAACATACCAAATGCTGTCCCAGGAAGACCCACACAGGCCCCTGCTGGTTGTCCCGTGGCCCAAGCGGCAAGTGTAGCAGGCATTGCAGTGGTCATGCCCCTTGAAGCCCAGATTGCTGGGCTGACAGTCGACACAGCAATCAGAGAGGACACCCATTTTGACTCTTACTTCGACGATGAGGGCTGTTTCCCCAATCTTGCCCCAGGGGCTGTGGTGGCCCTTGAAGATCTCAACGAGCAACTGCTACAAAATGAGATCAAAAAGGCTGAGGAAGTGGACCTAGCAAATGACATTGCAGGTCCCTGAAGCCCCTTGGCCCAAAAATTTCATTTTTTTTCTCTCCTCTCTCTTCCTTCATTTCTTTATAGTAGGGGAGACTGTAAACCCCCCTCCCTCAGCTGGGTTCACAAACCTCTCACTCACATGTCAGGCGCTCCTCCTTGTCTTCACTTCCAGGTTTCCCTTCCTGGCTCTGCAGAGATTGTTCCTTTCATCTCTCTGAGCCAGGTGAGCTTCTTTCTTTCTCTTCTCTTCTCAATTTCTCTTATTACTAGATTGTTCATTTCATCTCTCTGAGCCAGCCAGCCAGAAATATACCAGTTTGGTCTTAGAATTTCTAGGCTTCAGCCTTGTCCCACCGTGCCACTTCAGGAAGTCTAGTGAAGGGATTCCCAACCCTTACAGCCAGACAAGATGCAACAGAAGCTGGGACATATGAGGGAGAGTCCCAAGTAGGCGACCTTGTCTTCGTGTCTGGAGTGATTCCAAAGCACGACAAGATGGGTTTCTGTCGAATAATCTCTTTTCATCTTTGGTTTCTTATTTATCTTTTTCTTGTTATTTTCTCTGCTCTCTACCTTTCACCAGTTGTTTCACATCTATGTCACAAACCTTGCACCATACCCAATGGTGAGCCGCTACATTAATTACTCTATTTGATCACTAACTGTTAGGGTAGCGGTCCATTTTTTCTCATTAGATTCTGTAGCTTTAGATAAAGCTAAAATCATCTATGCTACATGTTAGCGTAGTGATTATTTTTCCCTTCAAAATATTTGTAATTCTAGTGAAATTAACCAACGCTACACTAACTTGTAGCGTAATGTTTTTTGCACTAACATTTTTTTTCTCTATTTGTTAGGGTATCCCAATCTTTCTGCGCTACGCTACACCAAACTTTTTAATCTAACAAGACTCAAAAAAAAGTACAGGTAAAATATGCATCATATCATGGAATGATTTGTTCTTTAATAGCTATGAAGAATCTTTTCATGTCCCCAGTCAGTTTTCTGTCTGAGATTGTTCTTTTCATCATCATAGTTAAAATCTGAAGTGTAAAAATATTAAATGAATAAGGAAAACAAAAGAAAAAATGAGTGATTGATTAGGTTGAACTTTGATATTAAATGTGAAGTCTGATGGTCAAATGTAAAATGTTTATCTCTTATATTATATATCTCAAGGCGAATTTTAAGTGTTCTGAGGTCAAATATGGTCCACTGTGATCAATTGCAAGAAAGCTTACATAATCTGAGTTGGAATATGGAATGGTGGTTTTGCCACTACGCTAACAGTTAGTGTAACTTCAAAGACCACTACACTAATGGTTAGTGTAGATTGTGTGCAAACTAACAACACTAACCATCATCTAACAGGTGATTTGGTTAGTGTTAGCTACTCTTTTTCTTCTGCACTAACACTAAGCTAACAGCTATTTAATTTTCTCAGAAATATTCTGTAATGTTAGATAGGAAACAATTGATTTAACAGTTAGTTTTGGTTAGAGTAGCTGATAAATCTAACACTACACTACACACTACTAACATTACAGCATTTCCCCCACAGGATATCCTGTAATTTGTTATGGGATATCCTGTAAACAGTCAGGATATCCTGAAAGTTCCATTTTTGCTGCAGATTCCTGTATATTTTGGAAAGACATTTTCATCACTTTCTCAACATGCATAATTGTCATGAAATTAATATAATGGCAACTTGAAATTAAAATGGTCAAGTGAAAAGGAAGCTTTTTTCAGAGTCATGAACTTTTCAACTGCAGTGCTAAGAGCATCTCCACTGCGGGGTGGAGATTGCAAGTGGAAAAATCGCGCAATGCATCCTGAACTTTGGTTTTTAAGGTTAAAACCTTGTGGGCTGTGCACCGGTGGAGTGTAAACGGACATGGAAAAATGTGTGAACCTTGGTTGGTTAGGTGTGAGTTGTGGGTTTCACACATGCAGGGGCATATCACAGGATGTAGAGGGGAGCTAGATCTACACTCCCTTTGATGTTTTTTACACCCCTGATAGATCTAGGTTCCCATTTCCACCCCCTGGTGGGGTACGGTTTTTCAAGTGCGGGGTGGAAAACGAGTTTCCACCCCGTGGTGGAGATGCTCTAATAAAAGTCAAATGATTGTTCTGGCTTACAGAATATGAAATAGTATTTGTTAGCCTTAGGCCTTGCTAGCTGATGGAACCTTCCCCGATTCTGGCCAGTGTTGAAGGGAAACAAGTGACTGGAAGAAAGGAAGGCTACTGTCAATGCTGGGCGGGTAGTGTTGAATAGCAAAAATCACTAACAGCTCAAGGGTTTTACCTTAATGACTGCTAACAAAACACTAACACTACAGTGTTGGCAGCAAAAAAAAGTGCTGCTATGCTACAATATTTTTGGCAAATAGCATAGTGTAGCCTAGCAACCCAGCGCTGCTACTGTCCTCACGGTGAGACAAGTGAGAAATATGTATAGATATTATTGAAGGAAAAAGAAAAAAAAGAAAAGAACACCAGTAATAGAGCAGAGCTGATAGGATTGGCAGGAGCATGCAAAACTAAAGCACCAGAAGCCCGCATATGGGTGTTCCAAAATTGAGTGCATTAATTCACTAGAAAGATCAAAGTTTAAATTTTCCACTGATCAAAGACAGTGCCTAAGTTCATCAATTTGAAATACTTGTGTAAGAATTAAGATTGAAAAGCTTAAGGGAAACCAAGCATCTTGCAAATTTTGTCAAACAGTCTGCTTACTTGAATTCAACTAGCAGTTGAAAAAGTGAAACATTCATGACTCTGAAGAAAGCTTCCTTTTCATTCTTAATCATTTTGATCTCAAGCTGCCATTATATCAATGGTGGTCCTGCTATGCTAACTGTAGTGGCAGCGTATTGCAGAGCAGCATAAGTCTGCTAACAGCTAACAGGTTTTCTGTTGGCTGTTAGCAGAGTTGCTACTATTGCTACGCCCCCGACCTCAAAAAAGAGGTTGTTACGCCGCACCGTTACAGCCATTTTTAGCAGCAAAAACTGCTAAACACAGCTGCAACTTTAGGTAACACAGCATAGCAGAGCTAAAAAGGCTGCTAAGGTTACAGCATTTGTAGGCTGATAATTCAATTGCTAAGCTGTGACTTTTACCAAAAAAGAGCAGCATAGTGTAGCAGCCCAGTGCTGATAATATTGAGTTAATGTTTCTGTGGTGGTGAGAAAGAGAGAGACATGAAATCTGTAACTTTGAAAAAAATACAGAAATCTGTGGGAAAAAACATGGACCTTACAGGATATCCTGAATTTTTACAGGAAATCCCAATTCTTTACAGGATATTCTATATGGGATATGTTATAATGTGTTGAGGTTTCTGTTAGCTCCTCTGATGAGTTGAACCATATACACTACCACCCAACTACCTTGGCATCCACAAGCATCTGTAGCCTAGTTGGTAAAGGCAGAAATCTAGTATGTGTCTCAGCATTGCTGAGGTCATGGGTTCAAATCCCATCAGACACATCCTAATTTTCACAGTCTCTACATAATGTTAGTAGTGACACTAACACTCCTGTTAGTGTAGCTGGCCCACCATTGCCATACCTGAGGCAGCAGCTGTGGTAGGAATCTTTCTTCATCCTACCACATTCTCAATCTGCTTGTCTCAGGTATGTCTTTTCTGCTTCTTTCTTTTCTTTCATTCTATTTCTCTCAATAATATAATCCTACCACATTCTCAATCTGCTCATCTCAGCCATACCTCTCATCAGTTTCACCCCAATTTTCAACAAAAACATTAGAGAATTAAAGGGACCACTCCCACTGATCACATTAAACTGGGAATGGAAGAACATCACCATCCTCTATCACAGCAAGAAAAACACCAGAGGCAAGCATCTTTCCAGAGACCGTAACTGATACACGTGATTCCCTTACCCAAGCGAGTTGACCCAGACGTTCAATGAATGGACCACCAACCAACAAGGCTTCTACTCCACCCTCACCATGGAGTATGGGTTTACCAAGTTTGCATGTTAGCTGTTATGTCACAAGGCCCATCACAACAAAATGATTGCCAAAGATGGTTTCATGGTAGCCCTGCCTTACAATGTTCAGGTGTGAACCAATTGTTTTGCCACAAGGGTGATGTTACAGAACAGCAGGAAGTCCTTAACCAATCTCTCAGTATTCAGGAAGAAAGCCTACACGGCATGTTGGAAATTTAGAGAGCTCAAGTTTTCCAACAACCCAGAGCGACTGGCTGGCCTTCCACAGGTTTGAAGCTGACGGCCAAAGCCAACCTGGCCCTGGGAAGCTCCAGCTACTACGCCCCTGGCCCAGCACCAAGGAAGCCGGCAAAGTCTCCCAGGTGTTTTTTTTAGGGGGTTGGTTAAACGACTCCCAGGAATTTGATTAGCGACGTCTGAGATGTAATATTTGGGAGTTGTTGATTGAATTCCCTTTTTTTTTTTTTTGGGGGGGGAGTCGCCAACCCAAAAACAAAAAAAAAATCATTACTCAGCCAGAGATCCTATAAAATTCAATGGGCTGTATTTGTGGCTGGCTGTTGATAACCTCAGATTTTTGGAGGTTTGCCACACACCAAATTGATGGGATAATTGTGTTTCTTTAGTGCCAAAGGAAGCCTTATTTTCATTTCCCCCGGCGTTTCAATTGGGTGGATTTTGGGATGCTAAAAATTCAAGGGTATTTCTAATGACTATCTAACTCAATACTGTGAAGTTTTGAGACAATTTGGGGCATTCAGAAATTTTTTTACGTGGTTTTTGTAATTTGAGTAAGTTTTTTGAAATAAAAAAACAGTACTGTGATAATTTGACTCAATTCAGGGCATTTCTTCTGTCCAAATTTTCACACGCTTGTGCTTTAACATTTTTTTAAACAAAAATTATCCACTCAATTTAGTTGTATTTGTTGTTTAAAAAAATACATTGACCAATCAATTTGGTGCACGGCAAACCTCTAAAAATTTGAAGTTATTGTCAGCCAGCCCCTGATAGAGCCCAGTAAATCTTTTAGGATCTTTGGGCCAGTCAATCCTGAGCTATGATTCTTTTTGCATTTTTGGGTCGGTGACTCCCTCTCAAAAAAGGAAATTCAATTGGCGACTCCCAAAAATTAGGTTGCAGGCGTCGCGGGAGTCACTAATTTAATTCCTGGGAGTCGTTTAACCAACTCCCATTTTTAAGTGCTATTGATGCTATTGATTTCACATACCACACTTAATTGCTATTGATTTCACATACCGCACAAGCCAACAATAAGTACAAAGATGTTCTGAAAAGGAGAAATCTATGTGTAAGGACTGGTTATGTCCTTCACTGAGCTGAGGGGAATTGGGCACAGTACAGCAAATGAGCCAAGGAAATTCTAAGACCAAACACGGAGCCCTTGTATTTTCTGGCTCAGAGAGAAGTAGGGGTCAGTTCTCTCATGGAAAAGAAAACAAGAAGGAAATAGAAAAAGTAGAAATTGAGGCTCACCTGGCTCAGAGAGAAGTAGGGGTCAGTTCTCTGCTGAACCAGTGAGGGGACAACTACAAGGGAAAAGAGGAATGAATGTGACATCTCATTGTAATCCTTGTGAAACCCTGACAGAGGAGGGAGGGGGTTTACAGTTTGATTGCTTCAAACCAAAGGTTTGATTGCTTTAAACCATACACTTAAATGCTTTAAAAAAATGGTTTCAATACTTTAAACTCGTGGTTCAAGCTGGGTTCATTTATCTTTGCATTTCAATTTAACACATTTATTTCAGTTGCCACCTCCCCACTTGGTGATGGGCCATGTGCCCAGTCCCAAGACAGTCTGGAAGTTTTCAACTTGAGTCATGGTCAAAACACATGTCCCTGCAGAAGTGGCCAATTTGAAGATTGATCACTTATGTGTTTCTTATTTGACCAAATGGGCACAAAATTTCACAAAATTCTTTCCCTGGTTTCATGAAATATGAGGTAGTCTTATGACATGATGGACCTACAGGTTGGAGCTGTTGGTTTAGCGGGTGTGAAATGGTCCAAACAGGGTATTTAAATTATGGGGCCGGCTAAAACCACACCCCAAATTTGCTAAAAAGACGCCCCGCAAGGTGTCCTTTGGCGTGCACGCCCCATTTGGGGGCCTGTAACCCTCGCACACCCAAAATGTGGCGTGCAAAGGGATGCATGCCTTGGTCAGAGGCGTGCAATCCCCAGACAGGACCTGAGTGGCTCAGCAACCCACCACTGGGTCCTGCTTGGTGGATGCATGCCTTGATTTGAGGCGTGCATCCCCCGAGGACGCCTCAGCTTGTCCAAGCCTGCCTTTGGTCTTGGAGGGAATGGGAGAAGGAAATCTCTCCACATCCCTCCAGGACTGGTTGGTCTTGGAGGGATGAGAGGAGAGTACACTCTCCTCATCCCTCCAGGACCAGTTGGTCTTGGAGGGATGAGAGGAGAGTACACTCTCTCCTCATGCCTCCAGGACCAGTCGGTCTTGGAGGGATAAGGAGAAAGTACACTCTCCTCATCCCTCCAGGACCAACCGGTCTTGGATGGAAGGTAGGAGGGAGTGTACTCTCTCCTCCCTTCCCTCCAGGACCAATCGGTCTTGGAGGGAAGGGACAAGTGAATGTCCTCTCTCCTCCCTTCCCTCCAGGACCAATTGGTCTTGGAGGAACGGGAGGAGAGAGTGTATCTCTCCTTCCTTCCTTCCAGGACCAATTGGTCTTGGAAGGAAAGAAGGAGGGAGTTTGCTCTCTCCCATTCCCTCCAAGACCGACTGGTCTTGCTGGGATAAGGGGCCTGCATCATCCCGCACGCCCTTGGGGTGGGCTTCTCCCCTCCTCCATGTCCTCCAAGGTGAACATGGATGACCTGTGGCATGCATCGGCATGCACACCACAGATTGAGGGTGTGCCAACTTCAGCACGCCCTTCAATCTGGGACATCCACGCCCCACCCATGGGGCGTTCCCAGCCTTGCATGTCCCATTGGGGACGTGGAAGGCCGGTACGTCCCATTCCGGGCATCCATGGTCAATGGACGCCTGGAATGTGGCATGCACGCCAAAGAACGCCTCACCGGAGGCGTCCTTTTAGCAAATCTGGGGCGTGGTTTTAGCCGGCCCCTAAATTATTTCAATAAGGTCCAAATGGTTTAATCAGGGTGTAAAATGGTCTAAAAAGGGTGTCAAATGGTCCAAACAGGGTGTTTATTTCATGCAAAAAAAGCTTAAATGGTCCAAACAGGGTGTTTACCTCATGTAAAAAATGTTTTAATGGTCTAAACAGGGTGTTTATATCATGTGAAAAAGGTTTAAAAGGTGAAAAAAGGACAAGTTGTAGTTTATATAGATGCCCTTGGCACTCAGTGCATAGCATTTTAATGACATAGGAGCCATTAACAACCCAAAATTCATGTCTGAGTGTCATTGAAAAGAATCTATGTTGTATACTTGAAATTACAGTTTTCCTGCCTTTTGCTGTATGATCTGGTTTTAAGCTGATGCTATGCTGATGATATGATCAAGATGCAGAAACTTTGGACTAAGCCAAGAGCACAAGTTTTAATCCCTCAGAAAAGGGTTTCAAGTGTTTTCAATTTTTCCTTATATTGATTATGTCACAATTAAAAAGATAACCTAAGGAATTTGGATACCATGGGTTGAGAAAGCTTGGATTTGAGTGGTGAGCACAAAATTTAAGCTGGAAGACTCAGAAATTGAAGAAATTGACTAAAGATTTTCTTAATCAACCTCTAGAAAATAAAAGAAGAACACAATCAAATTGGGTGGTATGTGATAACCAACCCTGTGGCACAGTAAGCTCCCTTTGGATCCAGTTCTGGTCCCTAATCTCGGTGAGGAAAAGGAAAGCAGACCTTGGGCTCCCGGAGTAAAACTAAATACAACTGCTACGGATTATGTGATAATGCAAAGTAGATGATTTAGGTTTAGGTTACAAGATGCCAGGGACTTTGAATATTTCCCAACTGTATCTAACCTCCTTTCACGTTCAAGAACCAGATATCAACTCTCCAGAACCCGACTTTGCTCATACTGACACCAATATCCAAGCTTCTGACCCTAAAACCGACACCCCTCCTGTAATAGTTTGCAACATATATTGCTGATGTGCTCACTACCAGGAGGGACTAGGTTCTGAAGTCAGGATTGAGGGGATAGGTCCAAGATAGTAGTATCCCCACATCCTTAAAATCTGGAATCAAGATAAGGAATCATATGCACCTCAGCTACTCGGTTTCTCAAAAATCCAATCTGGTAATCACCCTTATCTGGTGAGCCTGTCTGTCTTCAATCAACCTTCCTTAGAGACAATCATCTAATTCTCTTATATAAATGTATATAACAGGTTACCACTTTGGCCCTCTCCACCAACCTGTCTTATCTTGCTGTTGGCTGGTCAATGGTAATGTCCTCCTCTATCGTCAACCCAATCAAGCACTCGTTTCCGCTGCTTTTTTCAGGCATATCATTCCCCCGCCTTGTTGAGTTATGTTGTTTTCTTTTCTTATTATATTTTTTTCCCTTGTTTTATTTCTGTGCTTTCTACATTTCACATCTGTTTCATTCACATGTCACAAGTCTTGTACTATACCTGAGGCGGCAGACCTGGTAGGATGATTTCCTCATCCTACCAAAACCTCAATCTGCTCATCTCAGGTATGTCTTTCATTGTCTTCCTCTTTTCTTTGTTTCTTTTCGTTGACTAATCTAATCCTACAAAAACCTCAATCTGCTCATCTCAGCTGTTCCTCTCATTGGGTTATGAGCACCATCTGCACACCAGCTACGTTTGGACGCTTTTGCTAGACAGCACGATTACTATCTATGGATATGTACGCTTAATTGTTAAAGCTTGATTTACATGACATTGCCTCCCTCTCCATTCATCAAAAGGAGTCTCACCCCAACCAACCCTCTCCCAAAATTGCTACCAATGTCATCCACCACCGCCGAAAATGAAATGGCCAACCACTCTACGCTCAAACTCACTGGAATCTAGCAACTAAAACCCCCCGGCGCTGAATCCAACTATCTGGACTGGAGCTGGGTCATGGAAATCCACTTCAGCACGACCGATGTCTCCTACATCATCAACTTGCCTGAAGAATCCACAAAAGCAAAGCCAACCTGGCTACGGGACAACAAAGCCATCTGTGGCATTATCTCCTGCAAAATCCACCCCGCCAACATACTCTCGGTTAGACACCTTAAAATGATGCTAGGGCTCTGTGGTTTGCCCTGAAACGCTCCTTGGCCGGAGGGGTCACATACTGGTTGAGACAACTAACCATGTCCAGGATGACAGGAGACGATCTACTGTCCCATCTCGACAAAATGGCTTCAAACTTTGAAAAATCTGCAAGCCCTAATCACTCCAGAGGCTCCCCTGGCCCCCAAAAACATTTACTCGTCTTCAATTCTAACATCTCTACCCTCGGACTGGCTCTCATGTGTATCGTCCATAATGAACAAACCATGCTTCAGTCCCACCAAGATCATTGATGTCCTGAGAGCGGAGCATCTCCGCAGAAAAACTCACCCGGATTCCCCGCCAGGCGTTGAACTAGTTTCCCAAGCAAAGTCTCTCCCCTACGAAGGGAAAAAACCCAGGCCAACAGGCACTGCAGGTTCTGCAATCTCAACCATTGGCACAACGTTGCGAGACTAATCATTACCCACAAGTCACAACAGAAGAAGGGTCCACCTCCAAACCTCGTTACCCGCCAGAGCAGGACGCCTCTGGGAACCAGTACTCATCCTCCTCAGGAAGAATCTGATTACTCTGGCTCAGGACTAGAAGTAGTGGATGGACAAGCAGCAATAGTGCTATCGTCCAAGGTCCACTTAAACCCCTCTGCGGAAACCAATCTCAATTAGAGATGCTCCATGTCCATGACACCGGACCTTCTCTCGATAACCCACCTCACATCCGACAATACTCCAGTGTGGTATACTTTCCTGTGTTTCTTAACAGGGAAAATTCAAAATTTTATTATATCTTTTTATACACTCACAATAGAGTCACATTGACATCAGAAATGGATTCTACGGCCAAAATAACCCCTACTCACTCACTGGAACCACCCTCATAACTCTACTGGTTTAGAAGATACAGGGACATTCCTCTTTGTGGCCAATTCTTGGGGGTATTTTGAATATATATTGCATACAGGGTTATTGAGTTCCTGTCAGCCTGCTACTATTCAGAGCCAACCCGACTATAGCATAAAAATCTATACAAATATACAAAATAATGTAAATATAAAAAGATACCAAAAACTCAGTATAAATCAAAAAATAAGGTTATTACATGTGTTGGAGAAATTATTACTAGTGAAATAGAGAATTTTACACTAGCTCAATATGTTCTAAACACTCTAAAAATACTTTCAGAAACTGTTCACATGTGCACAGGTCATAAATAATCTACAAAAATGAATTAAACAAACAAAAACAATCATTCTAGCCAAAACCGCTTTATAACTTTTGGAACCTCATTGATAACTTAGAATATTATTTCATATTCTTAATTTTCAAGAAAAACAACCTAGGTTATCTCACTGATACCCTTGAATTCTGACTCCTTCACTTAGTTCATCAGTACTCAGAGTCACTTAGACATTTTTATGCAAAACCCCTGCTATTACCCAACCACAGTGGCTCTATCCAGTAAAAATGAATAATAAATGTTCAAGTGGTTCGGATATACTCTGAAAATGATTATTACATCATTTAAACCTTATTTACATGTATGTTTTACCTGTAACAGGCTGAAACCAGTGCCATGTGGCCCTTTTAGCCCAATTTAGTGTTACTACGCCAAAATTATACCAGCCCATTTGTCATTGAGGGTTGAAATGACCAAATAAGGCTTCGAAACAATTTGAGACTTGTAAAAAATACTTCATACATATCCTGGCCTAGTTGTACCAGTAACCAAGCACTACAGTAACCAAAAAGGCTACTACAGGTAACCAGTGCTCAGAGAGAGGCTTCCTCCTGCTAAACCAAGCTTATGGTTTGCCACAAAGGACCTAGAAATGGTATATAAGCAGCCCCTCTTCACCACAAACTCATCCATACTTACCAGCATATATTAGCCTACTATACCAGTCAGAATACTAGTTTTTAGACCCTTATCTGCTGTTTTATCTTTGAATTTTATCAACAACCTCTTAACCTGCCTTCAACCCTCAAATAAAATCAACCAACCACCTTTTTGAGTGCCTCAAGACAGTACCAGTTCCTCTGAACACCCTTGGATAAGCCATAAGCACTAGTGAGTACTTTTTATCCTTCTTCAGCAGCAGACACCACATCTGGGTGTACTCTTAATTGAGAGACCAGAGTAATCAGGTTTTAAAAACCAACCTGCAACCCAGGTCCTGATCAGAGAGGGCACAGTAAACCACCCCTTCTTGCAGGCCCCTCTGTCACAAAAAATAGCAATACTTTTTATCATCTTTTCTTTTATTACTTTTATATAAAGTTTTACCACCTTTTAGCGCATTATCATGCCTGAATTACTACTTATACATTAGTTGCAGACAGTGTAGCTAGAAGGTTATCAGACCTTGGCATCACTGATCCTGAAAGTTCCTTTATAACAGGCCTCTCCGACTCCTATGTAGCCTTGCTGCATCCAACAACTGGGAAGCTCGGCAACTCCACGTAATCCCCTTTCTCATGGGTCTTACAAGACATTTCACAGATTACATAAGCCCCAGACTTACTGTAGTATTTAGTACTTGTTTTCCCTTCCCCCTCCTAGCTCAGTAGAGACGCCAAACTGATCCATCTCTCACTGGGATAGGTGAGCTATTCCCCTTTTCCTCTTCTCTCCTTCTCTCTTTCCTAGTTGTATTAGAGAGACCCCAGACTGATCCATCTCTCACTGGGCTAGACCCAAGTAATGAAAGCCCCCCTCAGTTAGGTTCTAGAACTGTTCCCGGCCTCTGTGCCTTTTAACATTGATCATTGAAGGACTCGACAGAGTCCTTACACTCCACTTCAAAACTGCTTTCCTCAACGGAAGACTAGATCACAGGGTGTTCATGGAACAACCACCCGGATTCGAGGATCCTCTGCACCCAGACTGGGTGTGCCAACTGAATCAGTCTCTGTATGGCCAGAAGCAATCTCCCCGACAATAGAACATCGAACTTCATGAGGCGCTTGTTGGCCTCGGTACGACCCAACCTTTTACTCAAGGTCAAGGATGGCCAACTAATAGGAGCATTAACCACTCATGTTGATGACCTGGCTATCATTGGCGAGTTGTCGTTCCTGCATCCTCTGATCAAGGCTCTTGGCGAGAAGTTCGCTGTGGGGGCCAATGAAGACCTCAATCATTTCATTTCGCTCAAGATCCCCAGGGACAAACTGACCAGGAAAATTTTTCTCAATCAAACTCACTACATCGACGAAATTCAAACTTGTTTCCTTTCATCTCACTTCCCCGTTTCTACACCCACGGACGCCCACTTCAAGTCTCTCTCTCAACACTCTGATCAAGACGCTCCCTCCCCCGTTCCCTACAACCAACTCTTGGGTTGTCTACTCTGGGTATCCCAATGTGGCGTTTGCGGTAAATCAGCTTTCTCAACACTTAAGAGACCCTTCCGAACAACACTGGAAGGCTGCCGTCTGAATCCTCAACTATCTTGTGACAACAAAGCATCAGAATCTTTGCCTGGGGGGGAATCTTGATTTCTCTGGCTATTTGGATTCAGATTGGGCAGAGGATAGGGACGACAGACGATCAACCTCCGCTTATACCTTTCAAGTGGGAGAAGATTTGATATCATGGAAATCCCGCAAACAGGCAACAGTGTCACTATCGAGCACTGAAGCTGAATATAAAGCCCTGTCGGAATTTGGCCCCAACACATTCTCACAGAGCTCAAACTCCGTCCAGATGAGGCCATTCCTCTACATGTCGACAACAAAGGGGCCAAAGCCCTCCCCAAAAATCCAGAACAAAACACATCCACACTCGAAATTATTTCATTCGAGAATGTGTGGGAAACACTCAAATCAAGCTTGTTCACATCTCTACCAAGGACATGTTAGCTGACATGCTAACAAAACTACTGTCTTGTGTACTTCTGAAAAAACACCACTCAATGTTCGGCATAGTTACCTGAATTCTTCTCTCCTGTTTTCTTTCACTCTCTCTTTTCTTCTTTCTCTCTTTCTTCTTATTTCTCATTTCTTGTGTTCAGGTATTCAGCAAGGGGGGGGTGTTGAGTTATGTTGTTTTCTTTTCTTATTATATTTTTGTTCCTTGTTTTATTTCTGTGCTTTCTACCTTTCACATCTGTTTCATTCACATGTCACAAGTCTTGTACTTTACCTGAGGTGGCAGACCTGGGAGGATGATTTTCTCATCCTACCAAAACCTCAATCTGCTCGTCTCAGGTATGTCTTTCATTGTCTTTCTCTTTTCTTTGTTTCTTTTCTCTAACTAATCTAATCCTACCAAAACCTCAATCTGCTTGTCTCAGCTGTTCCTCTCATCATGCCTCCCCTACTACCAAAACTCAAGATCATCTATACTTCAACTGAGCGGATCACCACATTAGATTAGCCTTCCAAGCTCCAACCAATCTTACTTCTCTAAACCAGACTCATCTGATCCTGATCCAAAACAATCGAGCACACTATGTCATACATGTCTTTTTATTCTGACTACTGCCAAGGTCCTTTGTTTTTTCACCTCTGCCGTGGCACAGGCTCGGGTGGTGAACCTATCGTGATGGATGATTTGGGTGGCTTGATAGGCTGTAGTGAGATGATGGAAAATGGTGATCTGATCTTGGCTGACAATTCTGCCTTGTATGTTTATGGTCCCAAAGGTCGCGGCACTTGTTTGGCGTATGAAGCTCCTAAGGCTAGACTGAACAGTTGTGGAAACTATCTTGTCATCACCTCACCCCCAAGCTCAACCTCCCTCAAAAATGAAATCGAGCAAACAAGTGTTATTGTCTTTGATCTCCAAAATCAATTCATTGCGTTTAATGCCTTATTCCATGGTACTGTCCTACAATGCGAAAAGCGGGAGTAATTTTGATCTTGTGGCTGACTATTTTATTGTCATCCAAAACTCATGAAACAGGGAAGCACAGTCTTCCATTAAGGACCCATCTGCATTTATATCTACTGCCCACATTTGCTCTTCATCCATTACACGGAAACAGAGAAAGCTCAAAGCCACAATCACTCAAGTTGAATTGCGGACATGGGGCTCGATCTCTTCCAAGCAGCAGCTCCGCTCTGGTTACCACAGTGAGAGTGATGGTGAAGAAAAATCAGATTCTGCTCTAGCCACTAACCCATTCTCGGGAGCGTTTAAAATTTGTAGTGCTTCACCCAAATCCAACATGACAACCAAGAAGGCCCACAACATGCTCTCAAAACCTACCGCTTTGCCCCTCCGACAACAGCTACCCATGGGGTAGTCTTCGGCAGCGCACTTGCTTCTGGTGCTAAAACAACACATGTCAAGTGTCCTGTCAAAAAGAAACCAAAACCCAACAAGAGACCTCCTGTTTTTGACAAGGATTATTATGACTCCGAATCTTCAACTTAGCTGATCACAACCTGAAATAATATAAGATTCCCGAGCTATTAATGATTGACACGCCCGGACACGAGTCTTTCACGAACCTGTGTAACCGAGGTAGTTCACTTTGTAATATTTCAATCTTGGTTGTGGACATCATGCACGGCCTGGAACAACAGACTCTCAAATCTTTGAAGCTTTTTTGTGACAAGAAAACTTCATTCATTGTGGCCCTCAACAAGATAGATCGACTGTAGGGCTGGACACCCATCAGGGAGAATGCATTCCAAGAATCCCTTCCCAAACAAGTAAGGACTGTTCAGCGGGAGTTTGAGACTTGGTTAGAATCAGTAGTCCTCAAGTTCACTGAACAAGGGCTCAATGCAAACCCATGCTACAAAAATACAAACTACTCTAAAAATGTCTCGCTTGTTCCCACTTCAGCGGTCACAGGTGAAGGTGTACCTGATCTACTGATGTTGTTGATCAAACTAAATTGAGAAAGGATGTCAGAAAGATTGATGTACCTCTCAGAGCTGGAAGTGATTGAGGGACTGGGGACTACAATTGATGTCGTGCTGTCAAGTGGTGTCCTACGAGAAGGCGATAAGATTGTTGTTTGTGGACTGAATGGTCCTATCGTGACTCGAGTTTGAGCACTTCTTACACCCCAGCCTATGAAGGAACTAAGAATCAAAGTCAGTTAACTACTTTTATTCTACCCTAGATAGTTGTCAGCTTCTTCACCAAGTGATTTGCTTTCTCTAAAACTTCTTTTCACACTCATCTAGGTCCAATATGTACCCCACAAAGAATTCAAGGTGTTGCTCGGGATCAAAATTGTCGCACCTGATCTTGAAAAGGCCATTGCTGGATCTCGTCTATGATTACTAACCAAAGACAATACCCAGGAGGACCTAAAGGAGGAAGTGATGGGTGACTTGACAAATTTGATGGGCCACGGTGTTTGCGTCCAGGCTTTGACTTTGGGCTCCTTGGAGGCTCTACTGGAGTTTTTGAGGACAAGTAAAATTCCTGTCAGTGTATCACTTTCAAACTTGAGTTTTCATTTGATTCATTTTGATTTATGTTATACTGATAGATGACTCTTTTTTCTACCCACGGACTCAAAAATTCTGTAGGTTTCTGGAATCTACATTGGTCCCATGTATAAACGTGACGTGATGCAGGCCGGTACAACATTGGAGAAGGCTAAAGATCTGGCCATGCTACTGGTGTTCAATTTCCCCATCGACAAGGACACTGAGAAATAGCCAAGGAATCTGGTGTGAAAGTCTTCAAAACATCAGTTCTTGATAAGCGTTTGTCAAAGATTTATTCAAGTGCTAACAATATTACTTCTTGTTGCCTGGTAGCCAATATCATTTATCATTTGTTTGACACATTCACGGCTTACAATGCTGGTATCATGGAGGCTAAGTGTGTCAATTCCGCACCGATCACAGTCTGGCCTTGTCAACTCAAGATCATCCAGGCTTTTACAAAGGGAGACCGTAAGGCTAAATGATCTGATGATGCCTCTCATTCAAGTTTAACATTGCTCATTGACATCATCCTCTCTAGCAATTATTGTTGGCTGTGATATCTTAGAAGGTACCTTCAAAGTTGGCACTCCACTTTGTGTTGTCAAGGTTGATCTGACCACGAAGGAACGTACGGTGATTCCACTGGGCAAAGTGTAAGCTCTCAAGACTCAATTTTAAAATCAAAGGCAGCAAGAATGATTAAACCTGAACGAGCTGAGGGGCAAGCGCACTTCATTTTGGTTGATTACAGTACATCCCTAGAGATCAATCACAAATTGGTCCAGACTCTTAAGCAAGAGCAACAACAACATCCCGTGGACTATCCCTACTTGGCCATTGCTCACTACCCACACTCCACTCCGGCTGAATCCTTAGTTGATTGGCCTCCCAAACCAGCTTTCTCACTCATAAACCACTAGAATCAGTCCGACAGTCTTTGCACTCAATCACTTGCCTCTGGTCAATACTCCATCTCCCCATCATCCTTTCACCCTCTTCAGCCTTACCCGCCTCCGATTCGGACCACCCACTCACCACTCAGCTTCACTAACCTAATTCTCCACCATCATCCATTGTTCCCCCAGTCTTCCACCCCTGCATTTAACTCTGGCAGTCGTGGACTGGGCTCCATTTAAGGAAGTAAAACCTACCAAGGATTTGACCAACAAGGTCCTCTCTCTTCCAATCCATCCCAATCTTCTTGACCCTCCCCACACTACTGCGCATGCACTTGAGGGGAAAAAGACGGACATATATCCTCTCTGAAACTTCCTTTCTTTCCATTTCATTCACTTTTTTACTCAACCAGCTCTTCTCTCTTCCAACATCAGATCACCCTTGCTTGCATTCCATCCATCGGAATCCGTTGGTTGACATCGGTCAAAATCCCCTTTACGCTGGCATGGCAAGTGCTTCCTCTCATTATTGATGGCCTCAGCCTGCCATTACCCTTCCTCATCTGTCCTCAAAAATTGGTCAGGGTCATGCCCACTCAACCAAAACCCAGCTCCACTAATGATTGCTTGTTTGGCTTCTCTAGAGGCCCTTTGCCCAACCTTGTCAGCCCGTTAACCACCCATTGTTTATACCACACTTCCCAGTTTTGCTGCCAAAGCTTGAAGAGGTCCAATCTTGCTTGCCGAGAGGCCCAATCCACCATCCCACCATGCCACTGCAAGGTCGGCCGAGCTCACCCAGTAGGGTGTGGATTCACTGCTAGTTGGTGCATCCAATGGGTGCCAGCACCTTGATGTCCATTTCCCTCACCACAAGGCCCACTGTGCCACTGCAAGGCCGGCCGAGCTCACCCAGTAGGGTGTGGATTCACTGCTAGTTGGCGCATCCAAGGGGTGTCCATTTCCCTCACCACAAGGCCCACTGTGCCACTGCAAGGTTGGTGTGGATTCACCGCTAGTTGGCGCATCCAAGGGGTGCCAGCACGTTGGTGTCCATTTCCCTCACCGCAAGGCCCGCCGTGCTCACTCAGTAGGGTGTGGATTCACCCCTAGTGGGCACCTCAGTGCAAAGTTATAAAGGTCAGTCCATTTCCCTTCAATTCTTCCTTCATCCCCCTCCCCCCTAACCGCTATGCTGCTACCTCCAGGCAAAGTGGTTCTTCAACGACTCCATACCTTTTTGACAGGTTATCCTGACCATCCCATTGCTTCCTGGGATCCAGACAGGTGTTCATTCACCATCCACGACATCCACAAATTCAAAGCCAATCTTACTCAGAAATTAACTGGCAAAAAACAGACAAAAAATAGTAACCAATTTGGCAGTTGTTTGCAATGGTCCGGATTTCAAAAAAAAGGGAAGAAAAGGGGTGCACTCCCCTCGACATACAGTCACCACCACTTTTGGAGGGATAGGCCGCAGTTGGTCCCTTTGATCACATGGAACAGAAGTCGGCCTTCAACCTCACCCCCCTTGTCCCCCTCCTCCTCTGCATGTTTGTCTTCATCTTTGGATGAACATTCATGAAGAAAGCCATCTCCATCAGTGTTGGATTCCTAGTAACACACTGAAGGTTTGCCATTGTCTTTGGATGCTTGAACTTCACCCTCACACCCTTCCTCGTCAAATGTGCATCCTCAATCATCCCAGCCTTCCTCATCTTCCTCATCAAACCCCAACCCCCCATCGTCTTCAGACCAACAAGCCTGAAAAAAGCGACAAACCCCCCCCATCCTCACAAGCTTCACCTGGGCCCTCGCCTTCAAAAGTGAGCAGACCATCGGCAACTGCCCCCTTGACCATTGGGGGCAAATGCACATCTCCCCTGAAGCTCCCTGCCACTCTTGCTGGGAGTGGGGCCACTGGGCTCCGGACTGCCCCCAAGTCGTGGCCAAACTCTCCCCGCTCAAGGACCCTAGAAAAAGGAACCCCGGCTGGATCCCCAAGCAGTCCAACATGCTATCCAACCCGTTGGTTGTAACCACTAATCAACAACCAGCCAGATCTCACCAATCTTGATTGAAATCCTCAAACTACATGTCAGATTGTGAAACCATTGGGCCAGTCTACAAACCAAAGGTGTTGGATCTACTACATCAATCCCATCACTTTCTAAACCTGTCTTTCAGAACAAAACCTCTCATCTGCCATTTGATGGGGCTTCTTCACCACTTCTGGGCCCCTTGAATCTTGAATATTTCACATTGATTGTTTTTTCAGTCCAATTCCTTTGCACCAAAGCATGACTCGATGGATTTCAAGCTTCCAGATTCAACCTCTTCTCAAGAAAAACCATTCAACCTTTCTAATTTGCCTCCTTCAACTGGCTTGTTGGTCCTCAGCCATGCTTTCTCTTCGTCCAAGATCCCTATGGCATCACAGCAGACCACAGATTCTGGATCCCCCTCTGCTTCACTCCTGTCTGCTCAGGCTGACAAGTCCTCATCACCGCTTCCTTCCATTGGGAGAAAAACTGTCAGCCTGCTAATATTCAGACACAACCTGAATAGAGCACACTTAACAAAAAACTATAAAAAATATACATAAATAAAAAAAAACTATGTAATAATGATAGAAACATTATTACATAGGCTATAAAAGAGACATTATTACTTGTACATATAATAAAGAGACATTATTACATGTACTAGAGTGTTATAAACATAGTTTAGTACTGTTACATAAGTATAATGACCCTCAAATATCAAAACCTTATTTTACAAGGTTCATCACTTAAAATTACGGCTATATTATTCTGGAACAGAATTATGGCTGACGTTGGTGTACCAAAAATTATAATTAGTGATAGAGATCCCAAATTCACTTCTGAATTTTGGAGAAATTTAAACAACATGTTGGGCACTAAATTAGACTTTTCCACTGCTAAACATCCCCAAACTGATGGTTTAGCAGAAAGAATGATTCAAACATTGGAAGATATGTTACTTAGATTTTGTTCCTTTGGACTGGAATTTAAAAACCAAGATGGTTATACTCATGATTGGGTCAGTCTTCTTCCAGCATTAGAAATAGCCTACAATAGTAATAAACATTCTTCCTCCAAAGAAATACCCTATGTCCTAGAGAGAGGATGGATACCCAGAATGCCTAAAACCACTCTTAATGTCAAACTTCCCCACATTCATCCCACAGCATTGGACTTTAAGAAAATGTTAGACATTACATATAGTCATGCTAAAAAATGTGTAGATGATGCAGTGGAATATAATAAAACCAGATGGGATAAAAGTCATAAAGAACCAGACTTTCAAATAGGAGATAAAGTTTTGTTATCTACTATAAATTTCAACAATTTTGGAGGAAATAGAAAATTAAAACCATCCTTTGTTGGACCTTTCACCATCAAGCATTTACATGGGAAAAATTCTGTAGAAGTCATTCTTAGTGATGAACTTTCCAGAAAACACCCAGTTTTTCCTGTAAGTCTCATCAAACCTTTCAATTCAAGAAATGAAAAAGAACCTGATATTATCACGTCTGGACCCTTGATAGAACCTTCCAAAGGAGAAAAATTAATTGTACATAAAATCCTCAAGGAGAAAAAAGAAAGGATAATTGGTAAAGACACAAGACTATATTTAGTCAGATATAAAAGTCAATCTGCTGACAAGGATGAATGGCTACCAGAAAACAACATACCTGATGGATCCATACACCTTAGAAATTTTTGGGCTTCCAAAAGAAAGTAGTAAATTACGCAAAAAAGTTTTTCTACCTTTTACCTTATTCTTCTGAGTCAAGACTCATCTTGGAGGCAGGGAATGTCAGCCTGCTACTGTTCAGACACAACCTGAATAGAGCACACTTTATACATAAATAAAAAAAAAACTATGTAATAATGATAGAAACATTATTACATAGGCTATAAAAGAGACAGTATTACTTGTACATATAATAAAGAGACATTATTACATATACTAGAGGGTTATAAACATAGTTTAGTACTGTTACATAAGTATAATGACCCTCAAATATCAAAAACTTATTTTACAAGGTTCATCACTTAAAATTACTTGGAACCTTAAGAATAAGTTGGTTCAATAACAAAGAACAAATAAAAATAGTGAATAAATTCCGAACCTTAAAGAAAACTTAGAATTTTATTGGATATTCTGAATCTACATGTAAAATAACCAAGGGTACCCCACTTACAGTACCCTGAAATCCTACTCCTTCATGTACTTCTCACTTACTCACATACACTCAAGCATCACAGGTCACAATGTGGTGTACACATTACATGTACATCTCATATATCCATACTGACTGGGTAATGACCAGAAAATGACGTAAAAATGAGGTGTTTTGTAAACTGACAAAGTCAGACCCAACTGTGACGTGAGGAATCCAAGCCCACGTCCCAGTTCAGAAATTGGGAATTGGGCCACAGACCTTCCCAGATTACACAACACCCCTGTTAGAGGAGTTGTAAAAATATGAGAAAAAAACAGGGGGTTTCAGAGCGCCCCAAAAATATGGGAACAACTACTCTGACCCCCAAAATCCTGTTGCACCACTTGTAGCGTGGTGTTAAAAAATTTTTACAGGCTGAATTGGGCCACAAACTGCATCATAGCACTGCAACTGGCCCAGGCCAAAGGTTACAAGGGGTCCAGTACTCAACAAGGTTTGTTACCAACTAAGTATTGACCCTCAGACCCTGCTGGTGAGCGCCTTCAGCCTCTTGGGCTATGGCTACATCTCACAAACTGGCCCAGGCCAGCTAGAAAAGTGCCACACCACTCCAAGGGAGGCATTACGAGTGCTACAGGGGTTCTAAAATTAGTATATAAGAACCCCCATGCTCCCACCAAGTCAAAAATCATCTTCAATTTATCCTACACAGTTATAACCGCCTAAATCAACCAGCTTCAACCTATTTATTTGCCTGTTATCCCTGTTATACTTGAATATCAACACAACCCACCTACAACAACTGTCCCCAGCACTCTTATCATCTCTTAACCACCTTTCTGAGTGCTTCTTACACCATTCGTACTACCTCTGAAGATCCCTTGGCCTTGGAATAGCCTTGGAATAGCACCAGTGAGTTTTATTCCTCTGTTTCTTCAGCATCTTGGCGTAGTCCTGCTGCAGGACCAGATAATCAGGTACCCAAAAATACCTCTGTCTTTGGACAGATTCTGATTCTTAATAGGGCACCATAAAAAACCCTCTGTGTTTTAAAATAGTATTATTTTATTACATTACCTTTTATCCATTAAAAATCTATCCCATACCATTTTTTGCCACACATTTGGGCATTGAAATCACTTTTCAGCTAGTTTAGCTAGAAGGATATTAGTCCTTGGCATCACTGAGCCTGACATTTATGCTGATCGAGTGGGGTGGGGGGTAAGGCTGGAGTGGAAGAAGTGACGATGAGGGCATGCCAATCGGTGATAAAGCTGGATAAAGTTGCCATGGAAAATTGGTCACAGCTGCATTGGTGTTTGGAAGTGTTGAATTCAGTGTGTCCTGATAATGAGAAGCATGCCTTGGTCAGTTTGGCACAGTCTGATTTGGTTCCAACTTGATTGAGGAAAGTAGGAACTGGCTTGGGCCGCGCAAACATAAGCTACATGATGCGCCGCAGACATATTATGGTTATAGGTTAAAATTAGCAAAACACATAACTGTCACCACAAAAAAATTGGGTATGCTTGCCAGCAGTTGACATGCAGCTTATTCCAATGGAACAATGACTCCTACTTCCATGTTACACTGTTCTTCCAAACACCAAGCATACCTGAGTATTGTCTTACCTATGGTGATGAGGCTCAGCACTTGAGTGCACTGAGCGTTTTTAATCCTTTTTAGCTTTGGGGCACAACATAATGAATGGCTCAGGAGGTTTAGCCCCCTCAAGTCTGCTCAGCTCCACAGAGCCCAAGTGTACATACAAACTCGATGAACACCCTTGTTGTTCATCCAGGGGTACAACCTGGATGAACAACCTTGTTGTTCATCCAGGGGTACAACCTAGATGACCCACCGGCTCATCGCAGCTGTACAACCTCGATGACCCAACCAGCTGGACAATCTCGATGACCCGCCGGGTCATTGAGGTCGTACAACCTCGATGACCTGGCGGGTCATTGAGGTGTACACCCCGATGACCTGGCGGGTCATTGAGGTTGTACAACCTCGATGACCTGGCGGGTCATTGAGGTTGTACAACCTCAATGACCTGGCGGGTCATTGAGGTCGTACAACCTCGATGACCTGGCGGGTCATTGAGGTGTACACCCCAATGACCAGCCTGGTCATTGATGTGTACACCCCAATGACCAACCTGGTCATTGAGGTTGTACACCTCAATGACCAGCCAGGTCATCGAGGTTGTACGACCTCACACTCTGAGTTGACTCCCTCCAAGGACCAAACTGGGTATCCTGATCAGGTTAGGTACAGGCTGTAGCCAACCCAACGATACCCTCATAGACTGGACAGGCCATACCCAAGCCCATGAGACCTTCATAGGCTTGGGTACAAGCCGTACCCAAACCAACATGACCCTCATTGGTATGGGTACAGGTTGTACCCAAGCCAACAATGAGAGGCTCAGTCCAGTCTGGGTACCGGACCTACCATGAGCAATGGGGCTCTCCTCTTGACTATAAAGAGAGCCCACCAGGCAAGCCCCATATCTGTTGCGTGATGCACAGGGGGGCTTGACTTGGGATATTTTTGGGCCTCAACAGGCAAAGGGGGAATTCATGTACTTGAGAAAAGAAAGTGTGTCTTTATGTACTTATATTTTTATTTTTATTTTTATTTTTATTTTTATTTTTATTTTTATTTTTATTTTTATTTTTATTTTTATTTTTATTTTTATTTTTATTTTTATTTTTATTTTTATTTTTATTTTTATTTTTATTTTTATTTTTATTTTTATTTTTATTTTTATTTTTATTTTTATTTTTATTTTTATTTTTATTTTTATTTTTATTTTTATTTTTATTTTTATTTTTATTTTTATTTTTATTTTTATTTTTATTTTTATTTTTATTTTTATTTTTATTTTTATTTTTATTTTTATTTTTTTATTTTTATTTTTATTTTTATTTTTATTTTTATTTTTATTTTTATTTTTATTTTTATTTTTTTTTTTTTTTTTATTTTTTATTTTTATCTTTTTTGTGTTTTTTTTTTTTTTTTGGTTCAAAGTTAAAATTTACCATCTAGTTGAGCCTCCTTTGGCTTTGATGACAGCAAAGGTCTGTTGAGGCATTGATTGGACAAGGTTATCAAATGCTGAGGCTGGAAAGTCCTGCCACACTTGCTTGAGGGCTTCATGCATCTCCAGGATGGTCCAGGGATGATAGAGTTCCTGGACATTGCTCTTGAGCAGGAACCACAAATTTTCAATTGTGTTAAGGTGCAGTGATTGAGCAGGTCAGTCAATTTTTTTGATTGAGTTCTTAGCTAGAAATGAGCCTCTGGCTTTTGCGGGGTGGATTGGGGTGTTGTCCTCCATCAATGACAATTGATGGAAGGGATAAGTATTGTTGAGGAATGGGATCAGGGATTTTTTGTAAATATTTTTGATAAAGTCGGTTGCTTTTCTTTGACAAAGAAGGACAACGGTGAGAGGATCCTTGATGTTGCTGCAGAATGAATGCACCCCAAACCATTGTCAAAACCCATATGCTTTTGATATGAGTATCATATTTTGCTTTGCTTTTACACCAAACTTTCACCTTCTGGATTATCTTCCCAATCTCAAACGACAACTTGTAAGTCAAAAGAATTTTGTGCCAGTGATCTGTGGTCCAGGATCCATGGTCATTGGCAAACTTTAGACACCTTTCTTGGTGGACATTGGTTAAAAAAGGCTTATTGACAGCAACACAGTTGTTATAGCCAAGATCATGCACTTGTTGACGAGTAATCCGAGTGGGGATTGTAGTGGGGATCTGATCCTTCACTTGTGGGTTGGCCTGAAGAACTGATTTGAGTTTATGTTGGAATTCTCAACTCCTGCCCACAAGAGTTTTTCATTTCTTATTCATAATCTCACTGCCAATGTTCCCACAAGTTGGCCAAATTGTATCTAACTCTTTTTGCATGATGGAACTTGAGAAATTAAAAACCGTCTGTTCTGTCTTGAAAATTTCCTTCTAGAACCTTTTTTCACCCTTTTAGTGTTGTCACTCAAGAGTAGAGGCCCATTTAACCCCCTTATGCTGAAGTGAGGTTATATATTCTTCATCTCCTTCTCAAACCTTCCTAACTTGACTAGTCTGGAATCATAATTTCAATGGTCAACAAAGGTCATGTTTGTTGGTTTTGCGAGGTTGTCCAGGTCTTGCAGAAGTGACCACAGTCCCTCAATTTGCCTCTTGAGAGACAATGGACTACAAGGAAGTATCAGCCCACCAAAGAAAGTTTGGAGGGTTAATACATCAGCCCTCCAAACCCAGTTTGGAGGGTTAATACTCCCTTTCCAAGGAAGTATCAGCCCTCCAAACCCAGTTTGGAGGGTTCATACTCCCTTTACAAGGAAGTATCAGCCCTCCAAACCCAGTTTGGAGGGTTCATACTCCCTTTACAAGGAAGTATCAGCCTTCTAAACCCAGTTTGAAGGGTTCATACTCCCTTTACAAGGAATTATCAGCCCTCCAAACCCAGTTTGGAGGGTTAATACTCCCTTAACAATGGATTATCAGCCCTCCAAACCAAGTTTGGAGGGTTAATACTCCCTTAACAAAAGATTATCAGCCCTCCATACCAAGTTTGGAGGGTTAATACTCTCTTATCAAGGGATTATCAGCCCTCCAAACCAAGGTTGGAGGGTTAATACTCCCTTAACAAGGGATTATCAGCCCTCCATACCAAGTTTGGAGGGTTAATACTCCTTTATCAAGGGATTATCAGCCCTCCAAACCAAGGTTGGAGGGTTAATACTCCCTTATCAAGGGATTATCAGCCCTCCAAACCAAGGTTGGAGGGTTAATACTTCCTTAACAAGGGATTATCAGCCCTCCAAACCAAGTTTGGAGGGTTAATAATCCCTTTACAAGGAAGTATCAGCCCTCCAAACCAAGTTTGGAGGGTTCATACTCCCTTTACAAGGAAGTATCAGCCTTCCAAACCAAGTTTGGAGGGTTCATACTCCCTTTACAAGGAAGTATCAGCCCTCCAAACCAAGTTTGGAGGGTTCATACTCCCTTTACAAGGAAGTATCAGCCCTCCAAACCAAGTTTGGACGGGTAATACTCCCTTTACAAGGAAGTATCAGCCCTCCAAACCAAGTTTGGACGGGTAATACTCCCTTTAAAAGGAAGTATCAGCCCTCCAAACCAAGTTTGGAGGTTTCACAATCCCTTCACAAGGGATTATGAACCCTTCACAAGGGATTATGAACCCTTCACAAGGGATTATGAACCCTTCACAAGGGATTATGAACCCTTCACAAGGGATTATGAACCCTCCAAACCTGGTTTGGAGGATCAATAATCCCTTTAAAAGGGATTATGAATCTGTTGAAGTCTGAACTCTTGCTGTCTACACTAAGACCTCAGGAACCTTGGGTGACAACATCTACCCAAGCAGATGTTCTTTTTGTTTCTTCTAGAACCTCAATCTCTTGCACACACTTTCACCTTCACTATTTAAACTCTCCTCTCCCCTATTCAACTTTCTTTTCTTGTGGAACCTCAAAAACACACTTAATTGTTCTTCCTAGCTTATTCTTCATCATTATTTTCCTCTTTGCTAGGTTTCCCCCATTTGAGTTCTTCATGATTGTCTTACTCCAATATCAGCACTTTCCCTTCCAATTCTTCCTCTGTCAACTTGACCAGTGTGCTCTCCTTCCTACCCCCTACTAGCCAATCTTACCCAAAAGACTTTTGGTCCCTTTCAATTGTAGGTTTACATACTATTTCCTCATTTTACAATCTCTCTCTCATCAGAACTCATCATTGACTCTCATTTCTTTTTGGTCCACTCTAGTTTTGTCCTTTTTTGTTTCTTCTCCTTGTCATTCTTGTGTCCCAGTTTCTTTGTTATTTGCCTTAAGATAAATTTCTTTTTTTTCTCTTTTTTTCATCATCACATTTTCTTTATTTTTACTTCTTTTAGAAATCTATCTGTTGAATTTCTCTCTCTCTGTCCCTCCTCTTTTCTTCTTTTCCTTTTGAATCAACTTGACTGGAATGGACTGTTACTGCTGATTGATTGGTTTTAATTTGACTTATGCCACTATGTATAGTCTAATTAGAACTCCTATTGCTGTCTCTTTCTACAACTCACTTTCATCACTGTTCTCTTCCTTTTTCCACACCTCTTTCTGATTAATTAAAGCTGATTACCAAGAACTAACAATCCTTGTTATTTGTGACTTAGAATATTTTTTCTTCCCTAACTCATCTTCCTTAAACTAAAAGAGACTGAGAAGTTTTTGATTAAAGTTTGTTATGTTGAAGAACTTGTTGTAATTTCTCTCAGTTTTTTATTCATTCCTTATTTTTCTATTCATTATTGGTACCACAACTTGAAGCTTGTAATTAGTCTTTTTAGTCTATTTACATACAAGCAACAAATGATTGGTTCTGACCCTCTTTTTTCCACCACAAAACTTTCCAAAAAAGGCTTAAACCTCTTTTGCCATCATCCCTGAAATTCAAAAATTCAACACTATCCTTAAGTTTGATCATTCACAGAACCCTCCAAACCAGGTAAAGGGATTATTCCCCTCCAAACATGGTTTGGGATTATTCCCCTCCCAACCAAGTTTTAAACTGTCCAAAAGGCATCATTCTTCATATAAATCAAGATGAATCATCATGCAATTTACCATGACACATAAGACAAGAGAAATGGTTACACAAGGTGGACAAAGTGGCCCACATTCACATCATAAGTAAACCATATATTACTGTCTAGAACTCCATCATCCTCAGGGACCATCCTTATATGATTGGTTTTCTCACCTTATGAGGTCACTGCAATGAGATTTTTTGCAGAATAGACATGAAGAAAATTATTCAATTTAATCCCTAGGTAATTTATGAACAACTAACAATATGGATAGCCAAAATTATCATGCCAGGAAGCTACCTAAATTGTTTGTGGTGGTGAAGTCTTCCCATCCTGGTGGGCCTTGGGTCATGAAAATCCAAGACATCAACCTGAATCCCAACTGTATCACATGATCCATGTCTCTTCAGTATCCCAAGGACAACTGCTGCAAAAAGAAAACCGCAGCATAGCCAAATCTGAAATAAGACAAAACAGAAACCAAAATGAGAAAAAGGATGCAAAATTATTTGTGCGGTTGGAGAAATGGAATCCCTCTTTGATCACGTGACTTGGTTGTTGTAATTTGGATTTTGTTTAATGGGCCTCTTGAGATGTTTACTTCCCGAGGTTGGGAGGAGGGGTCATTTTTCTCTGTGTTATCTAACTTCTTTGAATTTGCGCAAAAACACCTGATGGGTATCTTAAGTATCTTGGTTTTGATGTACATGTTGCATTTGTGGTGATGTGTTTGAGCAGAGATATTTCTTTGCGGAGGAACCTTGGACTTGGACCGATCCTTTTCCAATGTTTCAGCTAGATGATTGGGATGAAAAGCTTCCTGCACTCCCTATCAGTAGGAAAATAAATCGATGTTAGGAATCCATCCCCAAGAGCCTCGGAATTGAGATTTTTACACAGCATCACACTTACGGCCTGTTTCTTGCTGACAATTTCTAGATGCGAGTTTGTGTCTGAATGGGCATTCCAGCAAGGATCAATTGGTACTAGCATTTTTATCAGCTCTATTCAATAAAAACCTCACTACATAAAGCTCAAAAGGTACATACCAAGAATTTGAGTGGTATGTGTCACGTTGTTTTGAAGGGCAGCTTTGAGTGATGTATTTGTTTTGACTGAACCCTGCAGTTTCTCCTCTATTTGCAACAGGAGATTGCTTTGGAGTCTTATGGTATCATTGAGCTTCTTCTCCTTTTTCTTGCTCAATGATAGTTGAAATTGATTTTTATCCAACACTTTTGAAATTTCATGAATTAATCTTATGTAGTGTTCTTCGAGGGATTGTTGTTTCTCCTGGCTCACACGGTTTATTTGTTGCACTGCGTACTTATTCCAAGTGATTTCCTCATCTAGTTGCTCTTCTAATGTTCCAATTACTTTGGTCAAGTCTGCGATCCGCTGATCTTTTTCTTGAAGGGTTGCTTTCAAATCCCGAGCTGACGTATCATCAAGGGAATCTAGGTTGCGTTTATAGAAAAAAGGCGCTTTGGGCCAAGTGAAAGCTTTTGAGTCCCTTTCACCACTACCAACTTGAGGGGATCTATCGCTTTGATTTTTATTCATAGATGGATCGTTGTAATACTTGCGTAGGATGTGACCGGTGATTGTAAGATTGTTTTACAAGATGTATTTGTCACGATACTTTGTCCGAACAAAGGATTACTACAAAATTCCGCTCATACTGGCCTTGGATGTTGAGTTCCTTCATTGCCTTTCTCTGATATTGGCCACCAAGTGTGCAGATGACGCACCATCAAATTCAGTTTTTTTCTTTCAAAGGTAAGATAAGGCAGGCTTTGAATCCTCTTACAAAGGCTCGGCAGTGTGAAGACCTTTTTGGATGTTCTTCTGTGCCACTCTTGCTTCCTTACTTGGAATCAGTTCATTTTGTACACCCTACATCTATCTGCCCTGCTTCCCACATCCGCCACCACAATTGCTGAACTTCCAATAGAAACATGAAGTGTCAATTTGTCAACTACTACCGATGCCCCCACCTCAATTTGTGTAGAGGAAATACTCCTCGTCTCAAGCTGTGCAAAGAATGTGTGGGAATGGTTCGGTGGGCTGTTCAAAAGCACACACTTTGTATGGATCTTCACCCTTTTTGTCAGCCATCATGTCCAGTACACAAGATAGCCAAAGAGGACAGTAAGTTACTTTTGGTTCCTCGAATCGTTCACTGGATGCAGATTATATATACTGATAACTTGTCAAAATGTAGTTGGATGAATTCCCTTTCCAACCAATTCTAAAACATCAAAATCACATGAGCTCCAAACCTGCGCAGCCTTCAAACAAAGATGACACCTTGGAACAACAAACCAGTTCAACTACAGAAAAATCTGCTCCTACAACTCCAGTAACTCATATTCCTGATTGTGAACCAACAGAACATAGCATCGATTTGATACCTTCTTCTTTATTTCAAGTAGGATACTTGAAACCAACAATCTGTATTATTACTCTGTATATTTTTATGCAATGGCTGTGGTATGACTATGATTTTTGAAAAATCAGAAGCTTTTGAATTTTTTTGATCAAATTTCTGTCTTCCTGCTCTAATCTTACCGTATATTACTTTTGTAATCATTTGAATCATTGTGAATCAAACATATGGTTGAATTTGAGCCAAGCAAATTTTGTGCCTCATTTGCCCACAAAAATTAGAGGAAATGTCAGCCTGCTACTATCCAGAGCCAACCTGAATATACCATGAAAAAATATTAAAATAAACATATACCAATAAATATGAACAGAATAAATAAAAGAAAAATAAAAACATTGAAAAAATAATAAAGAGACATTATTACAAATGTTAGAGACATTATTTATTAAGAAAGAGACACTATTCCTCTTGTAATGATCAATAAAATCTCTAAACATTATTTACATAACATCCTCCCATATGTACACAATGTTGAAACTTTATAAACAACTAGAAAAACATTCTAAAAAATAAATAATAATAAAATAAAAAAGACTTCCACCATAACTCCTAAAAATTAGGGAAATCCTGGGATATTATTTGAGAATCTTGTTTTCCACACAAAATAAACCATAGTCACTCACTGAAAGCATACCTGAATTCTTACTCCTTCACCTATTTTACCCTTACTCAGAAGCACTTAGACTTTTTCATAAAATTCTCCCACTATTACCCAACTACAGTAGTTGTATCCATACCAGGGGGATAAACAAGGTTCAGATAGCTCAGCTATACTCTAAAAATTATTATTACATCATTAGAACCTTGAATATCCCTGTAGGACACCTGTAACCAGCCCATAACCAGTGCCTTGTGGGGGGAGTGATAGGGGCACACCCCTTTTTCATGCCCACGCCCGCCTTAAAAAAAGGCATGCAGGGTGGCACACCATTTTTTTTTTGGTGTGCCACACCTGTGGGAGGGATTGGCTTCCTCCTCCCTCCAGGATCAATCGGTCCTGGAGGGAGGAGGACACCAATCCCGCCCCCTCCCACCAGTGTGGCACACCAAAAAAATGGTGTTCCACCCTGTACGCCTTTTTTTTAAGGCGGGCATGGGCATGAAAAAGGGGTGTGCCCCTATCATGCCCCCCTTGTGGCCCTTTTTGGCCCAATTCAGCCTGACTACTCTTAATTGAGAGCAGCCCACTGGTCATAGGGGTTCCAACTGCACCCAAAAGGTTTGTGATGAGCCAGAGGACCTGCATAATAATTGCAGGAAGCTTATTTGGCCTGTTCCAAACATGTAAGGAGGAACTACAGTTACCAAAAGCCTTGCTGTAGGTAAACATGGTCTATTCTTGGCTTTCCACTCTTAGAAAAGGTTTCTGGTTCGCCACCAAGGTGCCAGAAATGATATTTAAGAAGCCCCTCTTGACTAAAAACTTCTATTCACCATCTTCATTCATACTTACCAGCATTTATTAGCCCTTTTCAACCAGTTATCCACTAGTTATTAGCCTGATTCCTGCTGTTTTTTCTTTGAATATCAACCAACCAACCATCAAGTGTTCCCCAGAACTCTTCCAACACCCATTTCTCACCAATTGGAGCACCTGAAACACAGTTATCCCACTCTTGAAGTCCCCTTGTCCTGTAAATAACAATAGTGATCTTATTTCTTTGATTCTTCATTGGTTATACTACTTTCCTGGGCATACTCTTTTATTACAAAAGACAAGAGTATCAGTACCACACCTGTAACCCAGGACCTGATAAAATAGAGGGAACCATAAAAACCCCTGTAATCGACAGGCCCCTCTTTAAAAAAGTTAGAAATAATTTTATTATCCCTTTTGCTCCTACAAACAAACACCCATTTCCACATAATATCTTGCTACATACCCTTGTGGAACATTTCTTTATTCTTGCAGCTTGTGTAGCCAGAAATATTTAAGTCTTTGGCATCACATAGCCTGACAGGAAATCAGGCCAGGGGGATGGATGTGGCATCACTGGCATTCAACATCTTCCAAGGTAGAATACAAGTTTAAAAAAGATCTGTAAAACAGAAATTCATTTTCTCACACTGTGTATGTACCTTTTTGGAAAAATTGTGATTTTTTGTTAGTTTTTATTGGGAGTTTTCTCTGTTTCCATGTGCAGCATCTGAACAGCAGCAATTAGACCCAACAATTGATAAGTAGTTGGCTTGTCCAAACCAATTTTGGAGGGTGAATACTCCCTTTAAAAGGGAGTATCAGCCCTCCAAACCAAGTTTCTTGTTTGGAGGGCTGATAATTCCTTGTAAAGGTATTATGAACCCTCCCAACTTGGTTGGCAGGGTTAATATTGTCAGAATCATGCGCTGTCCTCAATCCAGGACTGTGCACTGTGCCCGCACCCCTGGGCTATCTCATCCAAGTTATTTGTCTGCTCTCCACATGCGGGTCTGAAACTCTCTTCATCTCATCTGGAACCATCAGCTTCCAATAATCGTCTACCTGTCATTGCCAAGCAAGTCAATATTCTACCCGTTATTGCCAAGCAAGTCAAGTTCTATCCACTGCCAGTTGAATTTTCCTGTGGTAACTTTCTTTTTCCTTGTTTTCCTTTGTTTCTTGTGTGTTATACTAACATTTGTCTCATAGTGTATCTTCTGAGAGTTTTGTGGGTTGTGTTTTTTTTCCTGTTTGTCTCATCGAGTCTCCTCATCCACTTGGCATATTCAATCCTCTAGGTATTTTCTTTCCTTCTTGTTTCTCTTGTTCCTTTCTTTTCTCTTTTGTTCCTTTTGATTGTCTTGTTTCCTGAAATGAAACTCTCTAGCTTTGTGAGAAAAGCTTTTAGATATTATGAAACTTTGCAATTCAACACTGATATATAACTCAACAAATAGATTTATTTCAGCACAAGAAAGCTTTTCTTTCTGGATGGAATGTCCACCAAAATATAACTCAACAAACAAAGATTTTTTTTGAGGGCCAATACATAACTGTGATTGTTTTATTTGGAAGAATTGTAATTACAATCCTCTTAGAAGTTATCACACAGAACAACTGAGTATTATTTGTTCATCAAAATAACAACCAAACAAATAAGAAACCACAGAGAAATGAGCAATGAGAAGAAATTTACCCAGAGGACCAAAATGACATCAAATGGAGGAGAACATGAAACCACAAGACAAACAATCACTCCACACTACTCCCCGGAGACAGAAGAAATCAATAGATCAGTTATGAAAAAAAAGCAGCAATTGTTTCTGAAAAGGATTGTTTGTGATAGTATTTCCAAATGCAAGGAAGGAACTAGCCACAAAAAGAGTTTCTTGTTTAATTCAAAACCCCAGTTTACATAAATGGAAACCTCATTCCACACCAAAACCTAGAAAGCCAACATACACAGGCTAAATACTAGTCTTTTGCAATCCTTGTGGATTCTTGATCTCATCCATGAGCACCTGAAATTCAAGAATAAAAAGAATGAATTTTTCACTCATTGAAGTTGATGTGGTATAAACTAACCTTGGTTGTTAAATACATATTCCAAAAGTCCTACGCAAAAATGAAATTCTCAACTTTGTCCTGCATCCCTCAACTTGTTCCTTTTTCAGAGAATCCTACCGTTCCATTTCAATCAAAGTTACACAATGTCTCAGGGTCTTAGAACTAAGAGATTGCCGGATTCTAGCTTACATGGACTGAAATCACATTTTACTTGTACAATTTGATCCGCATTTCCATTCCTGTTAAATATTCGGAAACCTCGGTTGCAAGTTGCATTGCTACACGAGTCAAGTTTAGTTCATCCCAATGTCTCCGAAGTGCCTTATTGTTGGAGTTTTTATTTGTGCTTCCTTCCTTTCATGTAAATTTCATGTCATGTGACATCCAAGAAGGCAACCACCTAGATCAGAAGTTCAGATGTGGAAGGATTTTCTTCATCCTTCCACAACATCTGCGCCTCTGATCTAGGTAAGCCGCACACTTCTCTTATCTCTCTCTCTCTCTGTTTCTTTTTCCTTTTATTTCTTTCTCTCTGAAATGAACTTATCCTTCCACAACATCTGCTCCTCTGATCTAGCTCACTGCAACAGGTTATGAGACCCATCTCTCTGTGAATCTCAGCATAATTTTTTTTTTAGAAGGATATGTAAGCTTATTGAAAAAGCCTATTCACATCAATGGCGACTGAAGGCACATCCACATCTGCACCAGCAACCACTGCCCCATTGTTAGACCTCACAACTCATCCCACTCTCAAACTATCGGGGATCGAACAACTTCAACCTCCCGGACCAGACTCCAACTATCTATATTGGAGCTGGGTACTCAACATTCACTTCCACTCCACCGGCGTATCCTATGTACTGGACCCAAATGATTCCAAGGCAAAAACCACCTGGCAGCAAGACAATCTGGTGATATGCGCCGTTATCTCTTGGACCATCCACTCTTCGAACATTTGCTATGTACGACAGTACAATCAGAACACCCGGAACATTTGGAAAGCTCTGAAATCGGCCCATCAAGACAACTCATTGGGGGTGTAACTTACTGGCTCCGAAAATTGACTCTCTCCCGCATGACCGGCGATGACATCATTTCCCACCTCGACAAGATGAGGAAAGTTTTCAAGCGCCTAAACTCCCTCATCACCTCGGAATGGCCTCTCACGGCGGAGGACATCTTCACCATGTCCATTCTGGTCTCACTACCCCAGGACTGGCTTTCATGCATCTCGTCCATGATGAACAAGTCGAGGGTCAGCCCTGGAAGACTCATCAATGCTCTCAAGCAGGAAGACCTGCGACGTTGGGCTTGCACTGAAGAGCTCACTCCACAGGAAACTGTCTCAAAGGCCAACACAGACCCAGAACCTTGAGGACATACTACTGCACTTTCTGCAAGAAGGACGGTCACTCTCTTCAATGCTGCGACAAAGCAGCCGTTATTCTCTCAGGTCATTCGGCCGACGACTCAACACCGAGCAGGGGGAACAAACACCACCGCCGACCCAGGAACAACCACAGACCGCCAGCCAAGGCAGGCCAAACTAGGGGGGGGGATGGTGTCAACGAGGAGTCTGATTACTCTGGATTGCTCCGGCAAAGGCAGGCAACGCTGTGGCGATGGTGGAATGTGCATTTCCAGCCTCAACCAAACAGGATGCAAACATCAACTTGGGGTGCTCTATCACAATGAGGCCATACCTAGAAGACGTGATCTCGGTTCGTGCAGACAACACCCCGGTCAGACTGGCGGATAACTCCCTAGTGTTGGCCACCCACAAGGGGATGGCCATTCTTCCATTCAAAACCACTAACCAAGTTCCTACCCTCCATGAACCCCTCATCTTGGTTGCTGGACTCTGCAATCAAAATCTCTCCATGATCTTCAACAAACACGCCTGCCAAGTGTTCAAGCAGTCCAATATCAACGTCACGGGCAATCCAGTGGGCCATGGGTACCGAAAAGGGAATCTTATTTATCTCTCACCTTCACAGGTTCAGCACCATTCCACTTTCTCTACTATCTCCTCTTCCATTGACTCTTCTCTTATGGGATTCCATATTCGTCTCTCTCACATAGGGCTCTGCCTGCTGAAGAAACTTCTCTCTACCCTGAAAATTAAACCATCAATTATGAACAAAATCAAGGTACAAAAGTTTCCTGTATGTGTCCTTTTTAAGATGCACCTACTCTCATTCCAATCAAGGTTGTCACACCAAGCTACCAAACCCGGCCGGGTCATACATTCAGATGTGGGGTCGTATGAGGAGGTTTCAAGGGAGGGATACAAGTATTATGTCACTTTCATAGATGATTTTTCAAATTTTGTTTCTGTCTTCCCTATGAAATCCAAGTCTCAAGTCTTCCAATGCTTCAAACTCTTCCGAGCCTCTTTTGAGAAAGATGGAAGATTTATCATCCAATCTCCAAGATCCGATAATGGCAGCGAGTACGTGTTGACAGAGTTCAGCACCTATCTCTCTGAGGCTGGAGTTACTCATGAACCCGGTCCACTCCACTCTCCTGAATTGAATGTGGTGGCAGAACGCATGAATCGGACCATCAATAATATGGCATGATACTCTCTTCTGAATGCCAAACTCCCGAAGTGTTTCTGGGCTGATGCGCTATGGCATCTTCTCTGTCCCATGTCACTCCCCCGCCGGCTTTCACTCTCCGAATTCCATTCTTGGCCTCAACAACATCAATCTCAAGTATCTGCACCCTTTTGGATGCCTTGCCTGGTACAAAGTACCTGAAGCCATCTGCAAGGGCCGTTTTCTTTGTTACTTTCTAACCTCAAAGACGGCAACGGATATCGACTGTGGGATCTCCATAAGCATGTGGTGGTAAAATCCAGGGACGTATTATTTGATGATACTGTCTTTCCTCACGGTACAAATCTTCATCTACCATCTACCCTGGTCATGGTCGAGCTGCCGAGGCCTCTGCGAAAAACGTCCACCACCATACCAGACTCCCCTGAAATCAGTTCGTCTGCCCCTCTCAGAGTCCCGACTCCTGAAAGGCCACCTCTGGACATCATCTTGTCACCCCTTTTCAATCGAAGACTACAGATGTCAATCCATGCCGAACCCTCCTTGTCCCAGAAAACTTTGCCTTCTCTTGCTCGTACCACTTCAGAAGACTTCTCTGATCGACAACCTTCCATAGAGCCGGGTCAGGCCCAATTCCCTCCAGTAGAGCAAACAAACCCCGTCCAGCCAGCCCATCCTGTCTAAGTGTCCAAACCCTACCTCCACAAAACCAGTTCCACCGGCTAGAAAATCAACCTGACCGCTACGGATCATGGTCCAAGTCAGCAGCTGTGGAACCCAACATAGACACACCTAAAACTTGACGGCAACTAATCAACTCATCCCATAAACGCAAATGGCTACAGGCGGCGGACAAGGAGTTTTCATCGCTCCTGGGGATGGGATGGATGCCTTGAATTTTTCACAATGATATACTTTTTAGACCTGATGTAAACTCAAAGAGATTGGTTTCCAAGTTTGAATAAACAGGATAATGTTTGATCAAGGATAGAAAAATTCCACAATACAAATTCAGATCAAAAAATGAGGTTTTATAACAAAACAAAACAGTATTTTGTAATGAATAGGCTTGCCTTCATAATGGCCAATCAGCCAATTTAATTGGAATTCTCATCTTGGACTTATTTTTTTATTAACTATTTCAAATCTTCAGAAAGAAAATTGATGTTAGTTGAAGGCTTGGGTGTTGCATTCTGTAATGCAAAAATGTGTGTTATAAATTTTTTTCATTTGCATTACATGCAGCTGCAGGTGCTATATTTTTCTTTTCTGATTGTTCTGGAGATCAAAAAAAATTTGTGACTATGGCGATATAATCAAGAGGTTTTTTTAGAAAAAGAATCAAATTTTATGAAGGAAAATAAACAGCTTATTTGAAAAATCAACCATGATCATATGCAAGAATAAACTGCTCCAATTTTAAGGCTGGTGGTTTAAAGACCTGAATAATGAACTTCTCTTCAAACCCTCATGATGCAGTCTCAATCAGGTCATCAAGGTGGAAAAATTGGTGATTCTTTGACAATTTTCTTGAATTTCATAACCAGTACTGAGCCAGGTGGCAGCTGTGTTACCCACTTACTGAGACACACGGGTCTTCACAAGTAGTTCATGTTTAATTGAGACTCAATTCTGGCAGTCTTAAGAAATTTTCAAGACTGGATGTCTTATAGTGCATGTCTCAAATTTGCAATTTATTAGTATTGTATTGCCACAACCAATACCACATACCAAAGATGTGTGGATTCTATTGGTGAGGGTGATACATGATGAGTGGAAAGGGATGATTTTATTGCCCACCCATCCCAATACTGATAAACTGGATTGGGGTAAAAATATAGGCAATACCTCAAAAATACTAATACTGGTATCATATCTTTTTGCCTTTGGCTCCTCTCAGTCTGATAACAGTAGTGTTACTTACCTACATACCCATCTCAAAGAAAAGTAGCCAACCCATCCAATTTTGGTGTTGAGGTGTGGTTAATTTCCTTATCATCAGTTTTCCATCACACAAGAGCCTATTGCTGACAGACTGCCATTCTTGAGGCCAGAAGGCTTGAAAACAACAGTCTTGAGAACTGCACTATTAAGAGTGAAAGTATCAAGACATCTGGTCAAGACTGGATGTCTTAAGCCTGCTGGGTTTAAGATTGGCAGTGCTAAGCTTGGCGTGCTTAAGGGTGCAAGTTTTAATGCTGACAGTCTCAATAATTTAGTTATTATAAATTCCTGTATGGTATTGCAGGTATTGGATGTATGGCTGTTGTGCACCACAGTATCATTTCTGATTTCATGAAACCAGACATGAGCAAAACCTTGTGGCTCTCCTCCTGCAAGCCAGTACAAGTTCAAGTGAATACCAGCTAACCGCGAGTTTCCCAAAAAGCTAGTTGTCTACCACTTGCTAGGAGGCTCTGCTAACAAGCTGGCAGACAACTAGAGACAACCAGCTTGCTAGGAGACTCTGCTGACAAGCTTGCTAGGAGGCTTTGACAATGATCTTGTTGTCTACCAGATTTCCATGAGTCTCTTCTCACAACCAGAGGCTCTGCCGGCAAGCTGGTTGTCTATCAGCTTGCTGTGGAGCAGTACCGAGAAGCTGGTACTGTACTAGCTTGCTAAGAGTCTCTCCTGACAAGATTTTATGGTACCAGCTTGCTAGGAGGCCCTCCCGACAAGCTGGTATAGTACCAGATTACTAGAAAACTCTCCTTACAAGCTAGTACAGTACCAGCTTGCTAGAAGGCTCGCCCAAAAAGATAGTACATTACCAGCTTGCTAGGAGGCTCTGCCAACAATCTGGTGCAGTACCAGCTGTTGAAGGAGGCTTTCCCAACAAGCTGTTACAGTACCAGCTTGCCAGGAGGCTCTTAAAACCAGCTGGTGGATCCAAGTACTATCTTCAATACCACCAATCCAGCATTGGTATTGTATCACTTTGAGATACAATACCCTTTTCAAAAAAATGTTTTTTGGACAATGCAATACAATTACTAAGTATTGCATTGTGTAAAATAAACTGGATCGAGACTGTGGTGTATTAGTCAATTAATACAATCCCAATACAATGCTGAGTATTTTAGTGCATTAGTTTGTGTGTTGGGACTCCCAGGACTTTCAGTCGTAAGCTCAGTGGTCTTAAGACTGAAGTCCCAGGACTGTCAGTCTTAAGAAAGAAGTACCAGGACTTTGAGTCTTGAGCACAGCATTCTGAACACTGCAGCCCCAATACTACCATTCTTAAGCCCAGTGGTCCTTAAGGCTTACAGTCTTAATCCTGGAGGTCTCAAGACTGCAAGCCTTAATTCTAGTTGGCTGGTTATTGATGGTCATTGAAGTCCCTCAATGACCATTTCAACCCTTTTCTTTGATGTTTGTATGTCAATGGCCAGTTTTTGTTAGGCATAAAGGTTTGTGTCAATATTGAAGCATTGATTGAGGGTTTTACACAATGGCTGGTTCAATATTGGTTATTGAGGTCTGTACCTCAATGAGGCAAATATTAATGAACCAGCCTTCAATTAGTTACATACCCCAATAACCACATTGATATTGGCCATCAAGGTAGTGAACCTTGATGACCAGTATCAATTAAATGGATAAGATTTTTAACTTGATTATTTGTACAAAAAACTGGTTGTTGAGGTAAAACCTTGATGACCTGTTAGATACCAGCCATCAAGGCATTGTAACTTTATGACCAGAATTGAGACATTAATTGAGGCTAAATACCTGATTACTGGTTCAGTCCTTGTCACAAAGATAACCCTGATGACTGACTGTGGTTTGACACCAGTCATTGAGTTGTGCACCTAGATGACTGTTTGATATCAGTCAACAAATTAGGTTGAGTAAATTGATGACCAATGAGGTAATGGTCATGAGAGAATAAGAAGGATCAAGGGTCTAATTGCTTTAATCAGAGCTCTAATGTGGTATCAGAAGAAAAGAGAGACCCAAACTTACAGAGAAAATTCTCTTGTACCTAAGCACAAACATATGTGGCTCATTGTGAGGTGTTCAGAGTGGCTCATTTCTGCTATGGTGTGGAGTGCCATAGTGTTTCTGCCCTGGCTTAATGTTTGGTCTGAGTTTTTGATGTAAGATGGAAGAGAATGTGAGATGAAAGGAAATTAAATGAAGCTGCAGAAGGAGTTTTTTTCAAGTACAGATTGATAGAGTAACAGTATGAGTGATCATTTTTTTTAATGTTTGATTTGAGTTGATGAACCTGAGGAAGGCAATCAAGTTAGCTTCCTATTCGTATTTAACAAAAAGTGTATCATCCTGAATTCCTGGAGGGAGAAAAGAGCATTGTCACTTGTGTCATGACATCTGGGTCTTACTTGCAATTAAATTTCAGTAGGGTTGTAGCAGCTTGCCATGCCATGGACATCAGACATGATTTTGTTGACTATGGCAATGGTAGGTGTGGTAGTCAGTATGATTTTGGATACAGTTTTCAACAGCTTTTGGTTAAATTTTTGAATAAAATTACCATCATTTGCTTGATTGATGGCTGAAAGAATGTCTGGTCTGGATGACAGGAATTCATTCTCAGCTGATGCTCATGCTTATTCAGAGCTGTTGCAGCAAGGGAAACACACTTGGAAGTCAAAATAACCCTGGGGTTTCAGTCTTTGACATTCATTGTGGACCCCACTAGTGCCCATCATGTTTTTGTTAAGATAGAGTCTTTAAAGCTCAAAACTCTTACATGCAAATTCAAATGTGCTATATATTAACCCTCCAATTGGGATTAGATGACCAAAAAGTCAACTCCCTGCTTGGAGTGGGGGGTTGATCTTACTGTCCCCTAAATATATCATGTGAAATGTGAAAAATACAAAATAAAAATCACTAACATGTAGAGTAAAAATAATTGAATGTTTGCAAGAACTCTATTTCAAAAAAATTGAAATTTTGCTTCCAATCAAAGACTTTTTTCTAACATTTATGTGTTTAAAAGAGTCTTTGAACAGATGAAACTGGAAAAGATTAAAATTTTTCCACTACATAATAATCAATTTATTAGAATGTAATTACTTCAAGACTTAACTTGATTTACTCTTAAAATGAATGAAAAATCAGAGAAAATACATTTTGAAATATTCTGAGTGCCTTTATTGGCACTCCAGAGGTTAATTATTAGATTTAGATGAGAAAAACCCTGGATTGCAATTTGTTGAGTCACAGAGAGGGTATTTTTACAATAAGAAATCAGGATACAAAGAGGCACCTGCATATGGGTCCCACAACCCTAGAAAAGATAGAATCTTGGATAGGAAATGGTTAGTTCAGAGTGACAGCCATTTATAAGTCAGGGATACGACCAGGATAGATCAGAGTGACAGTCATACATAAGTCTGGGATACAGGCTGGATACAATGAGACACCTGCATGCAGGTTTCACATTTATTTTCCTGGTGTAACATCATCATCACTATTTTAAACCTGTACACTTTTTTTGATGATGAAAGTCAACAAAATTGTTTTTTCTTTAATTTGATTTGGGGAAACAAAACCTGAATACACTTTGGTTTTGGAAAAGAACTGAATTCACCATCTATCATTTTTGAGATGTCACAATTCATCGTGGTTTGTCCCACAATTTATCGGAATTTTGAAATATGAAGAATTTGTTCTCAACATACCCCCATATGTGCATTTCTTTCCTAGAACCAACCTTTTCAGCAGAGGATTGCTTGGATTTGTGATCAACGTGTCCCATTATATCCTTTTTGTGGTTAAAACACAACAAACAGCCTTCCAAAACTGTCACAGGCCTGTAAATAATTTTTAAATCTCAATTTCCACTCTATTATATGGCCGTACAATAGAGTGCCATCCAGATGTCACAGAATTTGTAACAAGCATGCACCAAGCACCAAATAAAAAAGAAAAAGGTGACCGATGGGAGTTGGTTTCTGGAAACTCTGGCACAACTGGTGTCCCGAGTTCACTATCAAAATAAATGAAATCTAAATCATGTTCAATGCATAGTGAATGTGAAAAATTCACAGTGACTGTGCAAAAAATGATCTGGCAAAATATTGAAGTCAAAATTTAATGAAAAGAGAAGTGTTCCGAAGGCCGACTGCTAGCAGGTCTCTTGCTCATTTTTATGAAGAGGGTAAGAAATCAGATTTCTTGGATAAAAATTGGATGATAGACTGTTTCCAATCAAAATTCAATTTCTTTTGGTAAAAAACAGGAATTCAGAAAATCTACATACCAGGGGATGTATATGAGTATGTAAAACATATTCAAACTTAAACTGCTGAAGGAAATTGAAGTTCTAAATTTATGTCAGATATCCTAAATAGGTGATTAGAATCCTTGTGATAAATACATCTCAATCATTGAATTTAAAAACAAAAAAAAATTCAAGATAGTCAGATGAAAAATCAGCTGGAAAGTGCCATAAAATCATCATGATGGTTGGTATAGACTTGTTGATCGGCACATTTCAGCATATGATGATGAATGGAAAACTTTGTGTGAAGTTATTGCGTAAGATGTTACAAAATGGAACCATGATGATTGGTCTACATACCAATTCAGAAAATGATGATATAGGATTGAGCTCAGCATCAGCTCTACATGTTTTGTGGAGTCAATTATCATAAAATTATCATCATGATTATTTGGATATCAGTTATACTTGTGGTTCACTTCAGAACATGTTGTACACAAATCATTACCCACATCACCATTATTTCATGTAGAACATACACATAACATGTAGGATGCATTGTGCAGGGTTCTGGGAAAAACACATGCAGTGGCACTTGCATTCCAGTGCCATGAAATCATCCCTGGTGCTGAAAGGTTTGACATGTTAGTGGAATTTTTGTCTTTCTGGGAGTTGAGTCTCCGCAACAATGAGTTTGGACTGCCGTTGAGGAAAGATTAGCCACGCTTCTCTTGTTGATTTGGGCTTCCTGTTTGGCAGCCAATGTCAGCTGGGAGGGAGAGCAGGAACAACACGGAGGTTGAGTGAGACTTGAATGGAATTTGGTGATGGATGCAGTGGGACTGGAGAGACAGGGATGAAAGTCAAGTACGAGATGAAGAGGAGCGACACGGTATGATGGCTGGACATGGCTGAGGGATTTTTTTGGGTGCTTTGGGCCGTACGGCACGATGGTAACCGTTTTTATTCCAGTGAATACTACATGCTGTCATTCAATGGACGTGTTTATGAAATCAGTTGAAGAAATGGAGCCCAACTCTTCCGAACGAGTGGAAGGAGTAAGAAACAAACAATTGCAAAGCTTCAGTTCCGTCGGAAAGCAGGATAGGTTTGCTCTTCTTGTATCAACAAGTACTTTACTTTGAATGACAGTTGGAACAGCCCTCGGCGTCATGTTTGAGTGGAGGCCTGGATAATTCTGAAGAGCATAAAAAGAACAGAAAGAGAAGAAGTAAGTTGGGATGTCTCTCAGTGAGTTGAGAAAGAGTAAGAGAAAAAGTAGACTGATACGATGTTGAAGATTGTTTGGAGGTTTCTTCGAGGGAGCATCAGGCCCAGATGGAAACAGCCGCCTAACAGCCAAACTCCAAAGGGCCTTCAGCAGCGAGTAGGTTAAAAGAGTTTTTTGAGGTTCACATGGAGACAGCCAAACTCCATGTGTTCCATCAAAAGGGGGAGGGTGTGAAATATTATTTTTTAGTATTTTGTTTTTTTGGGGATTGAAATTGAGTTGGAGTGGTTTGTGTCCCCCATTGAAAATTTTCATTATGCATGTGCAATGCACATTGCATATGTGGGTATGTCCCGGGTCAAACCCTTTCCTAGTCATTATTTCCAAGAACAAGGATTTTTCTGAGGCTCAAGCACCCCAGACACTCCTTTCAAGGAGAATTCTGGGGATTCAAGCACCCCAGACACTCCTTTCAAGGAGTTTTATGAGGATTTAAGCATCCCAGACACTCCTTTCAAGGAGTTTTATGAGGAGTCAAGACTCCTTGCAAGGAGTTCCTGGGGAGCCAAGCACCCCAGACACTATTGCCAAGCAGTTTCCTGTGAAGCCACACACCCCAGAAACTTCTGCCAAGGAGTTTTCTTGAGGTCCAAGCACCAAAGAAGCTCCTACCAATGAGGTTTATGGGGAGCCAAGCAGAAACTCCTTCCAAGGAGTATTCTGAGGAGCCAAGCACCCCAGAAACTCCTTCCAAGGCACTTGTTTGGGAGCTGAGCGCCACAGAAACTCCTGCCAAGGAGTTTTCTGGGGAGCCAAGCAGAAACTGCTGCCAAGGAGTATTCTAGGGAGCCAAGTACCCCAGAAACTCCTCCCAAGGATTATTCTGGGGAGCCAGGCACCCCAGAAGGTCCTCCCAAGGAGTATCCTGGGGAGCCAAGCACCCCGGAAACTCCTTCCATGAAGTATTCCAGGAAGCCAAGCACCCCAGAAACTTCTTCCAAGGAGTATTCTTGAGACCAAAGCACCCCAGAAAATACTGCCAAGGGATAATGTGAGGAGTCAAGTATCCCAGAAACTCCTTCCAAGGAGTATTTTGGGGAGCCAAGAACCCCAGAAACTCCTTCCAAGGAATATTCTGGGGAGACAAGCACCCCAGAAAGTCCTTCCAAGGAGTATTCCTGGAGGCCAAGGACCCCAGAAGCTCCTTTCAAGGATATTCTGGGGAGTGAAGCACTCAGTAAACTTCTTCCAAGGAGTATTTTGAGGATCCAAGCACCCCAGAAACTCCTGTAGCCAAGAACCCCAGAAAGTCCTGCCAAGAAGTATTCTGGGGATCCAAGCACCCAGTAAACTCCTTACAAGGATAATGCTGGGGATCCAAGCACCCCATAAAGTCCTAATGGATAGATGGAATAAATACTTCATTTCAAAAAAGAGAAAAAAGACGCAGCAAGGAAAGCAGATCTTTAGCAAAAATTACTTGATCCTAATCAATTGGTACCATTGATCATTTTTTGAATGAATTATAATAGTAACTACTTCAAACTTGTTGAAGTGGAGGAAAGCTTCTTATTTTTAAAAATATAAGATGATATTGATTTATCTTTAGTAGTGTAACTTTCATGTTTATTTTGACTTCAAATATTTGAGTATAAGATAATGGGGGTCAGTGCATACATGAAAAAGGTAATTATTCAACCTTCTAAAAAAATAACTCAATTTATTAGTTGGTTTTAGGATAACCAGGATCATGATTGTTTGAGAGGTAACAAGTAACACCAGGACCAATCAATGATAACTTGATTAAAAGTGACATCCAAAAGTACAAAGGGGCCTTTATACTTTAATATGTCACTCATAATCAAGTGATCATTGATTGGTCCTGGTGTAGGACCATATAAAAAAACTGTGCCAGAGAAGGAAAATGAACTTGGCAGGAGGTTCTGGGTGCTTTTGCCCCAAAACTGTTTGGCAGAAGTTTCTGGGGTGCTTGGCACCCCAGAATACTCCTTTGCAGCAGTTTCTGGGGTGCTTGGCACCCCAGAATACTCCTTTGCAGCAGTTTCTGGAGTGCCAAGCACCCCAGAATACTCCTTTGCAGGAGTTTCTGGGGTGCTTGGCACCCCAGAATACTCCTTTGCAGGAGTTTCTGGGGTGCTTGGCACCCCAGAATACTCCTTTGCAGGAGTTTCTGGGGTGCTTGGCACCCAGAATACTCCTTTGCAGTAGTTTCTGGGTGCTTGGCACCCCAGAATACTCCTTTGCAGGAGTTTCTGGGGTGCTTGGCACCCCAGAATACTCCTTTGCAGGAGTTTCTGGGGTGCTTGGCACCCCAGAATACTCCTTTGAAGGAGTTTCTGGGGTGCTTGGCACCCCAGAATACTCCTTTGAAGGAGTTTCTGGGGTGCTTGGCACCCCAGAATACTCCTTTGAAGGAGTTTCTGGGGTGCTTGGCACCCCAGAATACTCCTTTGAAGGAGTTTCTGGGGTGCTTGGCACCCCAGAATACTCCTTTGAAGGAGTTTCTGGGGTGCTTGGCACCCCAGAATACTCCTTTGAAGGAGTTTCTGGGGTGCTTGGCACCCCAGATTACTCCTTTGGAGCAGTTTCTGGGGTGCCAAGCACCCCAGAATACTCTTTTTCAGGAGTTTCTGGGGTGCTTTGGACAAGGTGTAAACCTGTGTTTACAAAGTGTAAACCTGTGTTTACAAGGTGTAAACCTGTGTTTACAAGGTGTAAACCTGTGTTTACAAGGTGTAAACCTGTGTTTACAAGGTGTAAACCTGCGTTTAAAAGGTGTAAGACCATCAGCAATGGTTGGTTAAAAAAGGGGATTAAATTGACCCCAGGTTAAGGGGGGGTTAGCTAACCCAAGCATTCCAGCCGCATTGGTTCCAAGTTACAGCAGGTTAACTCTGCCAAAGCCTGCCAAACCTGTGGAAACCGCAATGAAGAACCTGCTTTCCGGGGAGTATTATCCACCCAAATCATCCTTAAAATCCTCCCAGGACAATGTCACTACCCAACACACCAACAAGGAATTGATCCCTCCAGTGGATGCTGGAGGAGCCAGATCCTCTCGAGGAAGCCATGAATTTTATGATTGACAGCAAGGATGACATACAGGAGCCAATCAACACAGGCGGGCCCAGCAAAGACCAACAGCACCTGGAGGGGGACGCAAAACTCCATGCTCATTATCTCAAGGACGATGGCGTGTTTGATTCCCAGGACTTTAAGCGCCGATTTTGGATTACAAAGACGCTGTTTGATTTCATTTGGTGGGATAGCTACTTCATTCAAAAACCAGTATGTTTATTTCCTTGTATGAAAACTGACCTTTTTTGTAGGAGCGCACTAGAAAATTGGGTCTTATCCCTGAACAGAAAATAACTGCGGCATTGCGAGTCTTGGCATATGGAATATCTTACAATGCAACTGACGATTACTGCAGGCTTGCGGGTCTTTCTATCTACTAGAGGCCAGAGAAGCTGCGCCGCCCAAGGGCAAGGCCCTTGCCGGGCCCCCATTGTTTTATATCCAACAATTCAACATTGAGCTTTAGACTTTTGTCTAGATCTCAAATCCCAAGGCTAGATCCTACCAAAGCATAGCCACCTCTGACGTCAAGTATAATGTAGCTGTCACAAATTATTGACTTGGTCAACCTTGTCAGTTAGCCCCCCGTCTATGTTCTTCCAATTTCATGCTGACCATCACGCCAAAAATCAAACCTTAATGCAAAATACCAACCACAATCTCAATTCAACTTTTAGCTAGCTCTTTTTCCAACCTTACACCTCACTATTCAACATAAATTTCTCATCAAAGCTCACCTTAACAAACCTCAACATTGAAATCAATGAAGTCAAGTGCTCAAAGGATGATAATCAACCCTCTTGCTCACCTAAAAAAAAGAAACTCACAAAGTTTACTCACTTTTCCTTCATCTCCATTTTGTCTCAATTGCCCTGGAGAATTTGATCTCAAATTCACATCCTACACAGTTCTTTTCTTAATCTTGCATTATCACTTTCCAGACTACCGGGCAATATCTCGCATTACTTACTCAACATCGGTTGAACTATTGCCCAAAGTTCCAACAACTCCTCTTTCATTTAATTCACCAGTCCCAACCTTTCCCTTCCATTTACTTCTAAGACAGATTTATTCACCTATTTAACTTGTTCAAATCCTTTTTGTATTTCTCACTCTCCATTTAATTTACCTAGAGCTGTCAACCAATAAACTATGATTCCTAATTTCCATTCGATCAATGTTGAAAATACACTTCCACTACATACATGAAGTGCAGCAGACACTGAAATTAAGCGCCACAAAGCCAATTGACCTGAGGCCTTATTCCCGGTTGGGCAAGGAGCAACAGATCAGCTCATTTAGCACAGGATTTGCTTGACGCCACGTGCTCCGGAAAACTGGTGCGCCTCTTCTTGCCAGAGGCCAGGGCCTGATGGTTAATCTTGTTGACAGGGATTGACTTGCTGACTGCAGAAACCTCCGCTTCCACACTCGTGGGACTCGTTGTTAATCCAGAAACTTTTGCAGGCTCTGCGTCTTTTTCCTTTCCCTTAGCAAATCCAATGCTAGATCAAACATTCAGCCTTTGTCGACAGAATTGCTTATCTTCACCTACTTACTCCACAGTCCTTTTCCTCATGTCTCCCCCCCCCATGCCTGTATTGTCAAGAAAAAGAGCGGGCCCGTTCCCAGTAGTGACGGCAATGGATGAGACCTTATCACCAGGCTCAGCACGCCTGTTGCCTTTCCGCCGAAATCATCAAGGACATACCTTAATCTCTATCATGTTTTCCTTGACATTGTAGCCACTAACTCTCTCCCCACCTGCACCAACTCAAACGCACGCCAAAGAACACTGTTGGCCTCCACAACATACCTAACATTGAGAGTGACCAACTTCCCAGTCTGAAGAATACAGTGTCATACAACAGACTCAGATTCACACTCAGAACTCAGGATCTCGCAGTTGGATCTTCCTTGCATTTGGCTAAGGATGCTTTTCTACCATGCTTTTCGCCATCAGCAACTTTCAGGCTGTTGGTTAATCCTCGGGTCGCATATGACATCACCTATGCACCCTCAGCAATCTTCATTGCTCTCTTGAAGTTACTTTCCAAACCTTTGAAGATTCAATAGCATGTTGCTTTTCAGTTATGCGAACAAAAGCAAGACCAATAACCCTCTTCCCCGTCTTCCTTTCTTTTCGGCATTACTCTTTCATGCGCTCAACTTCCTTATCCGGATCCGCGCATTCCCTCTTTAAACTTTCAGACTTCAATGCACAGTCCCCGAACTTTGAACTTCACTTCACTCACTCTCGCACCCATTGCACTGACCCCTGCTTGGTCCTCCCATCCTGGACTCCTTGCCTTGGTGTTGCTTGACCTCCTTTCATTTCTTCTGCTTTGACCCTATGACCTCACATCTTGTTTGAACCTATGTCATATCTTGTAGCCTTACTTGTATTTACTATATAAGCTGTCTGATTCCATGCTTTCCATCTTTCCTAATCAAAATAAGATTATAGTTTTAGCATCACTTGATTTCACTTGATTCCGCCTTCTCATTGCAAACCCTTTAAGTGTTCTACTCTAAGTAACTCTTCTTCGAAACAAAGAAGACCTTCAAACAGTCAGTCCTCTCTTTGAAGCTATCTCTTTCCTTTCCTTTTCCTTCAAATAGTGCCCACCCATCTCTTGTACAAGACGCCATGTGACAGTAAGGCTTGCTGGTGAAGATGATGCCTTAGATGCTTTATCTGGGCTCATGCCGACAGGCTTCACAGGTGCCTAACCTGAAAATGAGATGCTGCAGATTATTGTCAGCTTTTGCCGAAGTGCTGAGGCAAGTGTGACGTAAAACTGTCGGCCAGCCTTTCCAGACGTTGAGGCTTGTCCACTGGGAGTCGCCGGAATTTTCGACACTGAATGCCCGCTAGTCAATGAGACAAAGTCGACCTAAAGAATTTTGATTAGCGGTAATCTTCTTGCAACAAGTGCAGGCACTAACCATAGCTGCAACCATATGATTCTCGACGTTGAAGTCAATAATATGGCCTGTGATCTGGACTTCCCGTCCTTGTTGATAAATGTAGAATGTGCCTCGTAAATTCTTTGTTCCCGGAACAATATATATTTGACTTGAAAGGGTTTGTAGCACTTGGCCTGTTAAAAATGTCAGCTCAGTCACACCACTTCTTCCTGTCAACTTACAGGTGAGTCCCAGTCGTTATGTCCAAGGATGACCTACAAGTTCGTTGAAGGCTCGTTCCCTTGACTGATCACTTCCGCTTGAGAAACCACTCCACCGAGTTCTATGATGGAGGATTTGTTTGTCATGTTGCCTGCGTGAGCATCCGACAGGCCGATACATTGAATTTAGTTTTGATTATAACTCAAGACCGGAATGGTCCCATCATTGGAGGCAATAAGTTTGCCTGCCAAAAAATAAATCTTCCCCTCTTTGAGGCGGTTTGTGATTGCAGTATTTGTGGCGAGTGTGAGCTCAACGTCTGCCATGTGTTCGCTATTGATGCCGCTGTAGTCACTGTTCCGTACTGGTTTGTGGTCCCCTGGTCAGATTGCAACTGGAGAAGAAAGTCAGCGCGTGTTGTGACAGAAAGGACAATGGGCTTACACTTGCTGTAGCTTCAAATATCCCAGTCACAGTAGCAGGGTGATTCGGAGGCTTCATTGATGATATTGGTTTGACAAGGTGAGGGATGTTTCTTTGTATCGTGATGAAGATGAGATGGTTAGAGTTGTGCCACTCTCCAGGATTATAATGGCAAGAAAAAACCCGGTTGACATTGAATGGCCGCGGAACCCTTTGCTTTGTGGTGATCTGTGCAAAGCTACTGCCCAGGGCTTGCGTGGCAATGGACTCGGCACAAAACTCAGTGTTTCCTACATGTTATGACCAGGGTTGTTAAGCAGTATGGTCGCCCTTGAGTTAGAAAGTCAACCGTTGAATGTTGTCCGTCAAGAGGTAACCAGGCAAAGCAAAAGGCCAGTCCTGGTATGAACGAGTCTCACCATCAGCATTGTACCCTCAATGATATTGATAAGGCAACCCAATCAGGGCCACTGCATGACACATTGCATAGGAGGTGCTAGTCAAGAGAGGCAACATGTAGAGGTACCACCACACTTGGTCTGCAAGCAAATCCACGCCGTAGGTGATCCTTTTGTCCACAAAATTGGCTGGATTCAGCGAAGTGTTGTTTGGTGGCACCGAGCGAGGAAGAAACCAGATTTACAGTTAGGGTCAAAACAATCATACTGAGCAAGAGAATACTGTTCAGATTATACATCACGGAAGGGTGAGTACCCATGGCGGCAAGGCTGAGGCAAGGCAATGACAGGTCAAAGTTCAATTATAAAAAGGAGAGCACATGGCATTGTACCCCTCTCGCCGTCGCCTACACTGCTAACAGCTGAGATATTGGCAACCTTGAGGCTAATGACATACTTGTGTCGTTTTGAATGGTCAGGCCAAATTTCTTGGTTATAATTGCAAAGGGGGGTACCATCATAATTCTTGGCTTTTGAGTGGGCAACCTTCAACTGCATATCAAACGTAGTGGCTAGGTTCGTGAATTTAAAATAAAATTAATCAAAGGGAAACCTGTCATCTTGTTTTTGTGAATTTGAGTGTTTACTAAACTTTGATTTGTTGAAGCTATCAACAAGATGTACAAAGAGGAACACTTGAGAACGCCAAACGTACTCAACTTGAAAAAAATCTTGTATCAGAATGCTCAGTGCGGATTCCCTGGATGTCTTGGCAGTCTTGATTGCACCCACTGGGCATGGAAAAACTGCCCAGTTCAAAGGAAAGGAAAAATACCCAACAATAGTTCTAGAGGTGATGGCAACACAAGATCACAGAATATGGCATATCTTCTTTGGTTTTCCTGGATCGCTCAATGATCTTAACATTCTAGACCGGTCACCAATATTTGAAGCAACAATTCATAAAAACGGGCCTCAAGTGAGCTTCAAGCTCAATGAAAATCACCACAAATGTGGCTATAATCTTGTAGATGGCATATACAATGACTGGGCAACACTCATCAAAGCAAAGCCTCTCAAACAGGACAAGGACTCAAAGAGATTCACAAAAGCTCAAGAGGCTACCCAGAAAGATATTGAATGTGCCTTTGGCCATCTCAAGAGCTGATTCCACATTCTAGATTGACCGGCTCACATATGGAGCCGCTTTAAAATGGAAACAATTATCCTTGCTTGTATAATTCTCCACAATATGCTCAGGAACCAATTTCAATATCAGACATACTGCCTGACAAAACGACTGTCACATCTCCAAACCCTCACCAACAACCAGATCCAATTTTGCCGAATGGATATGCAATCCTTGTTGAAACATAGCTACACCATGGGACCCGGAAGAAGACCAATGGACAGTCAGACTGACCGATCAATCCTGGTGGGCAAGTACTGTCTGCTGGACACTACTCTGTCAGACAATTTCTGGATGGTTCTGCCAAACTGTCCAAGAATCACCCATTGGACATTTCATAAACCATCCAAAAAGGGACCAAAGAGTACACGGTCGTGGTGGTGGTCTGAGGTGTAAACCACTTTTTACAAGGTGTAAACCAATGTTTACAAGGTGTAAACCAATGTTTACAAGGTGTAAACCAATGTTTACAAGGTGTAAACCCTTGTTTACAAGGTGTAAACCCTTGTTTACAAGGTGTAAACCCTTGTTTACAAGGTGTAAACCCTTGTTTACAAGGTGTAAACCCTTGTTTACAAGGTATAAACAACTGTTTACAAGGTGTAAACCACTGTTTACAAGGTATAAACAACAGTTTACAAGGTGTAAACCCATGTTTGCAAGGTGTAAACCACTGTTTACAAGGTGTAAACCTGCGTTTACAAGGTGTCAACCTGCATTTACAAGGTGTCAACCTGTGTTTACCAGGTGTAAACCTTTGTTTACAAGGTGTAAACCTTTGTTTACAAGGTGTAAACCAATGTTTACAAGGTGTACACCACTGTTTACAAGGTGTAAACATAACTTTGCAAGGTGTAAACCTGTGTTGAAAAGGTCTAAAATGTGTTAACCTGTGTTGACAAGGTGTCAACCTGTTTTCTGAAGGTGTAAACCTGTGTTCACAAGGTGTAAACCTGTGTTTACAAGCTGTAAAACTATGTTTACAAACTGTAAACCTGTGTTTAAAAGTTGTAAACCCATGTTTACAATCCGCAAACCTGTCTTTACAAGGTGTAAACCTGTGTTTAGAATCTGTAAACCTGTGTCTGCAAGGTGTCAAACACTGTTTACAGGGTGTAAAGCACAGTTTACAAGCTATAAACCCATTTTTACAAGGTGTAGTAAACCTGCCTGTGTTTGCAAGGTGGAAAATACTTGTTACAAGATGTAAAGGTGTGTTTACAGAGTGTAAATCTGTGTTAAAAATGTGTGAACCTGTGTTGACAAGGTGTGAACCTCTGTTTACAAGGTGTAACCTGTTTTACAAGACATAAACCTGTGTTTACAAGGTTTAAGCCTGTATTTACAAGGTGTAAAACACTGTTTACAGGGTATAAACCTGTTTTCAAAAGGTGTTAACCACTGTTTAGAGGATTTAAACCTGTAATTTGAAGTGGTGAAACACTGCTTACAAGCTGTTAACCTGTGTTTTTAGACCTGTGTTTACAAGAGCATACCTGTGTTTACAAGGTGTAAAATACTGTTTACAGGGTGTAAACCTGTGTTTCCAAGGAGTAAACCTGTGATTGAGTACACCTGTGTTTATGTGGAGTAGACCTGTGTTTACAAGGAGTAAACCTGTGTTTACAAGGAGTAACCTTGTGTTTACAATGTGTAAACCTGTGTTTCCAGGTGTAAAAGGTGGAAACTTGTCTTGAAACCTGTGTTTACAATGTGTTAAAGGTGTAAGCCCCTGTTTACCAAGTGTAAACCACTGGTTACGAGGTGTAAACCACTGGTTACGAGGTGTAAACCACTGGTTACGAGGTGTAAACCACTGTTGAAAAGTTGGTAACATGTGTTCACAAGGTGTAGACCTGTCTTTACAAGGTGTAAGCCTGTGTTTACAGGGTGTAAAATACTGTTTAAACACTGCTTACAGGGTTTAAATCACTGGTGTAAACCACTGTTTACACATTGAGAGACTGTGTGACTGCCGGTGAAGCTGTTTTTTTCACTTTAACATTTGGGAAACTGTTGATGAAACGTGCCATTGACGACTGGACAAACTGCTTTTCTGAGGGAATGTAAAACAGCCACCCCTTGATCTGACCAAGATGACCCACGACCAATGCGGTGTATGCCCTGTCTTCCAGCTTTTGGTACATAGATGTACGCCCTCGAACCAAAAACTCAGAAATGGTCAAACTGTGGCTTTGTCCCAAACATGGACTCAAAAGTTGTTTTGTTTGGGAGTCTGTTCAGAACATGATTAGCCCACACAAAGGCAAAACCCCAAAAACTACGTGGCAGTTCACTGTCAACGAGGATGGTACTCCCCATGTCAGCCACTGTTCTGTTAAAACGCTCTATTACTCCATTCTGGTAGTGATGATAGGGCAAGGAACGTTCAGCTATGATTCCTTTGGAGGCAAGGAATTTAGTGAGTGTCTGGTTAGCAAAATTGCTGCCATTGTCACTACAAAGGATTTTAACTTTGTTGCCGGTCTGGGTTTCCAACATGGTAATTAATTGCATTGATTTGAACCAAGTTTGCTTCACTCTTGTTCTTCAGAAGATGAACATATGAGTATAAGCCCGTAGCAATATCTTGTAAGGTTAGTAAGAATCTGCACCCTTCAGGTGTTTCAACTGGGAAAGGTCCCATCAGATCAGTGCAAAAGATATCTAGCTTTTTGGGTTTACAAAAGCTACTGGTGACAGGGTTTAATGCCGTACTTTTGGCAATGAATCTGACCAGGGGGGAGAACGGAGGGAAGTCCAACTCTCACTTGTTTCTTGATCAGGGATCTGATCTTACGCAAACTGGCGTGGCCAAAAATCCGGTGCCAGAATAGTAGCTCCCATTCAGCGCCTGTTAGGTGTTCTGGTTTCCAAGTTGACGGGTAGATGTGCTCAAACGGAGTCACGAAAGGATCAGAAATACCAGGATTCATATTACAGATTTCAAAAGGACCAGATTAAACAGAGAGATTAGTGGGAGAGGAGAATCATGAGACAAGGGAGAGTGGGAAAAGGAAGAAGAGAAAATGGGTTGTGAGGATTTGTTGTTGACGTGTACCATTGGATACAGGATGCACCAAAGATTTCTTTTTTCATCTAGTACACAGCTGAACAAGTGATTCATATTTGGATCCAAAATTTCAAATGAGTTTTTGTATACATTGTAATGAAAAAAGGAATCAGCCTTCTGTAGTGCTGCTAGGAAGACTAGGGTAGACCTCGCCTGCTCACAGTACAACATCTCTTTGAGGAATATTAGCTGTCCATTGGGTGCTTGGAAACGCAGCTCCCCGACGCCTGATATGGAGGCTCCTGCACTTCGAGTTGCTACATTCAGAGGAATAGGAGTCCTAAGTCTTCTGACGTTATGAAGGAGTGAAAATACGCCGGTGAGGCTGTGGGTAGCCCCAGTATCAATTATTGCTGAGGGACTTACATCATTTAACGATGCCAACATGGAATCAAAGTCCGGCACACAGGCCTTCAATTTTGGCTTCCCTGGGTTTGTTCCCATTCGGTTGGTGCTGATGAGAACTGGAATGACTGTTCCAATTGTGAGGCAGTTGACATCTCGGTCGATACACATCTGCTGGACAAGTGTCTGTTGGATGTGGTTGGATTGGGGGAAAGGGAGCATAGCCAGGGTTTGGCAAACTCTGATATTGCAAGTGGATTGGTGGCAGGTACATTGGACCGACAAACGGGTAGAACGTCTGGTGCTGGTTCATTGGCGGCCGATGGGTTGTTGGTTTGTAGGACAGGGACCCAGGACCCCTGAGATGCCTGTTGATTGGAGCTCCACGGCTTTGGGTTGGGCAGTCACGCAAATAGTGATTGTCTTTGCTGCAGCTCCCACACTGGTTAGCAGTGACCTCATAGAAATCTAATAAAGCCTCTGACCATTGATCTTCAGTGAAACCAGAGAGAAATGCTTCCTGGTCAAAAGGGGGATGTTGGTTTCACATAGCAGGTGATGCTTGAAGGACTGAGTTCGCAACCAAGGTGTCTGGTGATGTGGTCCAATAAAGCTCATCTTGTTGTTTGCACTGTTTTAGGATCTGAACCATACAATCAAAATCTGGCACCGCATTGTTGGGGTCTTGCTGGACTGCTAGCTCCACATGCCTTTCAAAGTCATGGGTCATTGCAGTTTTTGGAGGGAGGCTTCCTTGCAGAACGAAAGAGAGGAAGGTGTCCTCGGTCACCTTAACCTTGAGAGTTTTCCACTTGGTGGCAAGATCTGCCAGTTTCGACGACAGACTTGCCAAGTTGGGATGTACTTCGAGTCGGAAGGCGATAAATTTATGCCAGATGTTCATCTGTGCTGCACGACTTACCGTCTTGAATTTTTTCTTGATAGACTCGAACATTGAAAAACAAGATTCAGTGTTTTGCACATTGTATAAGAGTGAGCTGTGGACAGTAGCAAGAAAAATGGATCTCCCAATTTTTTCCAAAACGGTGTTGCGATTGACAGTGACAAAAAACCGGTCATATTTAAGATGGATTCAACCCAGTTTGTTTAGAGCATCTCCAATGGTCCGGGGGTGGATGGGGTTGGCTTGAGCGGCCGGCAAGGTCCAGTCCAAAGATGTCACAAACATTTCACCAACCTGCCTAAAATGGACTGTGGATCAGCCTGGACCAAACCAAACTGTCAAGATTTTGTCATTGCGACGCCCAGCTCTTTCCAGTACTCCACAACAACAATTCGTTCTGATTTTTTTTTCACAAATCACAACAATACTTATGGATGCCATTGAAACAAGGGAATGGCTTGAAGATGAAAACAATATACTCGCAGCTCTTCATATGCCAATTCCCAATCTGTTAAAAAAGAACAACAGCCAAACCGAAGCACAGTGGATCCATAGTAGGAAGAGAAATCAATCGAAATCACCCTCAACAAATTTTTTTGACTTTTTTTTCTCTGTGTTGATGTCATCTACTAGGTTGTCTTAGTACCTCTGTACTCGCTTCGTCTTTTCCGATTCCGATGATGCTGTTGTGGCTAGTACATATTCAACCAAGTGACACAGAGTTGTTTGTCTTTGTCAATCGACCAGTTCGGACTTTTTTTTGTTTCTGTTTTGATCACTTCAACACCTGAATTGGTGTTGAGAACTCCAACACCATTGGCTTTGACACATTTGATGACTGTGTTCTTCATTTCTGGTTGTTTGCTACTAGTCCTCTTTCGAGGTGAGGTACAGGTTGCACTTGCTTTTGGGGTGGTTGGAGTAGACAGTGATTCCAAAAAGGGATCCAGGGCTGAATCAAGTTGGTCATGATCTGGATATTATTTGAATATTTGAACATCTTTTTGTTTGTGTTGAAGAAAAAAAAAGTAATACATATGTGGACGACGTGTCAACACAGAACCCAATCTGGCAGCTGGTGGAGGTGGATGCCAAAGCTGCCAAGAGTAGCAGCCGATGGCAGTTTTGTTCAACCCCCAGGAGCTTTAGCAGCCCATGCAGCAGCTCTGTTGGACCCCGGAAATTGGTTGCAGCCCACCAAAGTTTGTCTCAGGCTGTGCAATAGCAACTCCACTGGAGATGCTCTTAGATCATGTGACCACTGTTCAAAATTTGAACCGTCTGGTGAGGAGTCGGTTGTCCCTGATCTTGGATGTGGCAGCTGTTATTGCCTGACTGACAATTTTTGTTTCTTTGAGCTCAGTGCACACCTAGTTGGTGTTGGTGTTGGTCATTATTGGCCATGAGTCTGAAGTGGAGTTGATGGGACTTGAGAAATGGTCTTGTGAGGCAGAAAGATGGGGGGGGTGAATTTTTTGAAGAAGAAGGGATCAATGGGATCGGGTGAGGGGTTGCAGGAGAATTAGAAGGAAAAACAGGGATTGGGGATTGTGGTGCCAATTGGTGTGGAGAAGGAGGCAAGGGAGGGATAAAGATAGGTTCATGAGGTGTTGCCAACTGCCTTGGTTGTTACTTGTTGACAAAGATGGCCTGGAGAGTGCTGTGGTTAACACCCGCTCAAGTTGGTTGAAAGAGTTTCTGATTGATCTGCTGCTTGATTTGGGTTGGGATTGGAAGGATCTTCTGTCAGAGGAGACCAAGTGGTAGAGAAAGTCAATCTCAGGTGAGTGGATTGGTTGGTCGGACATACAACCCCCCCCCCCGGTTACCTCAGATTCGGACGCCCCGTTTGCAGTTCCACACTGGGCACCTGAAAGTACAATAGAGGAGTACTGATCTTGTTTTCTCCGGCCAATTGTTTAAGTCAGCAATTATAAACCTGTTTTTGTGATTTATCCAGAATCAATTTTGATTGTTTCTGAATTCGAAATGTAAGTAGAAAATGATGGGAAAAAAATTCAAAACAAGTTCATATACAAGTCAAAATATTAATTCAATTATAAAGTCAACTATGTATCAACTGATTTCAAAAAAATTGACCTGGTTTCAAAATAATTCCCTCAAGGAATTTGGCAACCACCTGCAATGTTGCCGCCATACCTCAACCACTCGTCTACCTTTCACATCGCTCTATGGCATCACCTCATGGTTGAATGCGCAAAAAAGCTGACTCTGATCTATATACAAGCCAAACAAGTGGCCTTCAAGCGACCACCACGTTTGGAACCATGGAATGACAATTAGATTCCAACCATTTGATTTGTGGAACTTTTCCGGATGTCTCACTCCAATTTCATGTGGCTAGCCAACAAACTGCGGGACAAATTGGCAGAAGACCCCTTGGGCTGAGGCAATCCATTGAGCCTGGAGGCCCAGGTGGGGGTTGGCCTGTACCGGCTTAGCCATGGCTGTACTTATGTCACCATTGGACATATATTCAACATCGGCAAGGAAACGGCTGATAAAGCCTCCGGTCGTTTGGTTCATGCTATCTTGAAAATGTTCAGGATGTGGCACTACTAAAATTACAGGATATCCTGTAAGACTATTTGGGATATCCTGTAAGTTCCATTTTTTGCCACAGATTCCTGTATTTTTTGGAAAGAAATGACACACCATGTTTCTCTGTTTTTCTATCTCTTTCTCAACATACATTATTGTCATGAAATTAATATAATGGCAACTTGAAATCAAAATGATCAAGTGAAAAGGAAGCGTTTTTCAGTCATGAACTTTCAAACTTTTTCAACTGCTAATAAAATTCAAATGATTGTTCTGGCTTACAGAATCTGAAATATGATTTGTTAACCTAAGGCCTTGCTATCTGATGGAATCTTCCACAATTCTGGCTAGGGTTGAAGGGAAGCAAATGACTGGAAGAAAGGAAGGCTACTGTTCTCACAGTGAGACAAGTGATAAATGTGTATAGATCTTGTTGAAGGAACAGGAAAAGGAAGAGAAGAACACCAGTAATAGAGCAGAGCTGATAGGATTATTAGGAGTATGCATAACTATAAGCACAGGAAGCCTGCATATGGATGTCCCAAAATTGTGTGTACTAATTCACCAGAAAGATCCAAAGTTTAAACTGTCTCAAGTTTAAATACTTGTGTAAGAATTAAGATAGCAAAGCTTAAGGGAAACCAAGAATCTTGCAGATTTTGTCAAACAGTCTACTTACTTGAATTTGATCAGCAGTTGAAAAAATGATAAATTCATGACTCTGAAGAAAGAATCCTTTTCACTTCTTAATCATTTTGATCTCAAGCTGCCATTATATGAATGGTGAGCCCGCTACGCTAACTGTAGCGGTAGCTTAACACAGAGCAGCATAATTCTGCTAACATCTAACAGGTTTTCTGTTGGCTATAAGCGGAGTTGCTACTATTGATACGCGCCTGAGCTCCTCCTTATGCTGTGTTAAAGCCATGTTTAGAGGCAAAACTGCTAATGATGATGCGTAAATCTGTGTGACACAGAGCAGCAGGTTTGAAAAGGACGCTAAGGCTACAGCATTTGCATGCTGATAATTCAATTGCTGGGCTGAGACTTTTTCCAAAAAAGAGAAGTGTAGCGTAGCAGCCCAGTGCTGATTACATTGATTTGACATTTCTGTTGTGGTGAGAAAGAGAGAGACATGAAATCTGTATCTTTGTAAAAAATACAGAAATCTCTGGAAAAAAACATGGGCCTTACAGGATATTCTATATGGGATATGTTGTAATGTTAGTAGTGTGGGCTGTCAGGTAAGTGCAGTGGTCCTAGTCTAGTCGCTTTGATGCCACCAATCATTGGTCTTGCTTGGTTCAGTTTTCCTGCATTGGATTGCACCAATCAGTGGGACCTGATCAAATCATCATTCGAGAGCCAACAGGGTATCCCAGGAATAGTCGGGGCCATTGATGGCACCCATATCCCTATCTTGATTCTGGCCAATGACAATTGGAAAGGCTACATCAACAGGAAGAGTTGGGCATCAATAGTCTTCCAGTGTGTTGTAGATGGTGAAGGGAATTTTTGGAATGTTGAGTTCACTCATCCCTCATTCATTCCTTGACCTGGGAATTTCGACTGACACTGGCTATTCCAGGTCAGCAATGGTGGAGAGGGGGTCCATGCATGACAGTCGGTTGTTTCAGCGGTCCCTGCTTGGCCAAAGCATATTAGCGGGGAGCCCATTGCCACGTATGATACCTCGTGGTAGTTTCCTGGTTGGCGACACCTGCTATCCTATACCTTACCCATCAGTTCACAACCCAGCAAATGAATGGTTTAATTACATTCAATAATTGACCCAAATAGTGGTTGAGCAGGCATTTGGCCAACTGAAGAATTGGTTTGGTTTTCTCCTCCCCAATCCAAGCTCGAAATAATAATTTTGCATGTATGATTCTCCATAACATTCTGAATCAACGCAGTACCCTTTACCTGCAATCCTAGGACCAGCAAACCAGTCAAGAATCACAATTTGGGCGGAGTGTGGGTGCTGAGCCTAACTGGGAGTTACATAATGAACCTGGTCCTCAACAAGTGTCCATGTGGACTAAGAGGGACATAATCAGAGATTTCTTGTACAACCCCTAGCTGTTTCACTGGGTACATGTGCACATATTCTAAATTTATGGTCATCCACCACAACAAGTTAATTCCTCTACAATATTTGTTGATATTTTTGCCTCTTCATGAGGAGGAAGCATGTCAATAAATATAGGGGCCGGCTAAAACCACACCCCAAATTCGCTAAAAGGACACCCTGCAAGGCATCCTTTGGCATGCACACCTCTACACACTCCATTTGGGGGTGTATAACCCTCGCACGCCCAAAATGTGGTGTGCAGAGGGATGCACGCCTTGATTGAAGGCGTGCACGCCCAGACAGGACCTGAGTGGCTCAGCGACCCGCCACTGGGTCCTGCTTGGTGGATGCACGCCTTGATTTGAGGTGTGCATCCCCCGAGGACGCCTCGGCTTGTTCAAGCCTGCCTTCGGTCTTGGAGGGAATGGGAGAAGGCAATCTCTCCTCATCCCTCCAGGATGTCATATGACAGACTCAGCATTTGGCTAAGGATGCTTTTTGCCATCAGCAATTTTGAAGCTTTTAGTTAATCCTTGGGTTGCATATGATATCACCTATGCACCCTCAGCAATCTTCAGTGATCTCTCAAAGTTACTTTCCAAATCTTCAAAGATTCAATAACACATTGCTTTCCAGTTATGCAAACAAAAGCAAGACCATTAACCCTCTCACCAGTCTTCCTTTCTTTTTAGCATTACTCTTTCATACGCTTGACTTCCTTTTCCGGATTCACACATTTCCTCTTTGAACTTTCAAACTTTGACGCACAGTCCTCAAACTTCAAACTTCACTTCACTCACTCTTGCACCCATTGCACTTACCCCTGCTTGGTCCTCCAGTCATGGACTCCTTGCCTTGGTGTTGCTTGACCTCTTTTCATTTCTTCTGCTTTGACCCTATTACCTCACATCTTGCTCGAACCTATGTCATACCTTGTAGCCTTACTTGTATTTACTATATAAGCTGTCTGCTTCCATGCTTTCCATCTTTCCTCATCAAAATAAGATTATAGTTTTAGCACAACTTGATTCAGCCTTCCCATTGCGAACCCTTTCAGTGTTCTACTATAATTGACCAATCGGCCTTGGAGGGGATGGGAGAGAGCACACTCTCATCCCTCCAGGACCAATCGGTTTTGGAGGGAAGGGAGGAGAGTGTGCTCTCTCCCATTCCCTCTAAGACCAACTGGTCTTGGAGGGATGAGGGTCCTGCATCATCCTGCACGCCCTCGGGTTGGGCTGCTACCCCCGTCCACGTCCTCCATGGCGGACGTGGACGACCTTTGGGGTGCATTGGCATGCATGCCACGAATTGTTGGTGTGCCAACTTTGGCACGCCCTTTGATCTGTAACAAAAATGACCTCTGGGACGTGCACGACCATGCACACCCCACCCATGGGGCATGCCCAGCCTTGCACATCTCATTGGGGACGTGGAAGGCCGGTACGTCCATGGTCAATGGACGCCCCAAATGTGGCACACACGCCAAAGGACGCCTCACTGGAGGCATCCTTTTCACAAATCTGGGGCATGGTTTTAGCCGGCCTAGTTGTCAAGGTGGTAGCTAAGTGAATCCAAAAGACAGGTTCTGGCTTGGGATAAAAGACCAGCTACTGCGACTTCAATCCCCCATACAATATAATCGTTGAATGTTCATCTGAGCCAGGATATTGTGCATGTGTCAATCCTCTGGGAATATGTTGCAGGAAGCGAGAAAGGCTTGGAAACTCCCACCCTCACGTTCAAAGTAGTAGTACTTTGGGTTTGTGATTCCAATGTGTGAGGCTGGACTTGTGCCAGGCGTGCTGGGAGAGACAGTCCGTGTAGTTCCTTGGCGGCATCGGTCTAATGGGGACCTGGGAGCCACATATATGAGGAGGACACACTCGCGTTTGTGTCATCCTCATTGGCTAGTGACCCACCACTTGGATAGCCAGGTTTGGTGATGCTTAAAGAACCATCAGCTTTGCTGGCTTGGTTGAATCTGGACAGTCAATCAGCCTGATAATCCAAGGTGTTCCTGGTTGGTACTTTTGTGGTCTGCCTACCAGTCCAAGATTGGTAGGGGTGCAGTTGCATGGGTAAGTGGGAACTGGATTTCAACACCAGTACTTCAGGATTATTGTTACTCACCATGGTGGATAAGTGCAAGAAAGCAACTCTCCAATAGGTTGCCTGGGTAGCAGCTTTGTCGCAGTCTGGAATGTGTTCAGGGGATAAAGTGTCCGGTTGGTGGATCCATGGTCAGGGTGTTGGCTGGGGACAAATGTGTTAGGTTGATTTGCCTGCACCCAGACGCTTGTTAGACATCAATACAGGCAGGTGGGGCTTCTGTTGCTGACCGACACCCATCACGGTGTTGGGATCAAAACTCATTGTGAATCAGATTCAACATGTGATTTGAAGCTCCATCACAGATCTTGTGTTTAGATCATATGTATATATGGGCAGAAACTTGGTTGCAAGGGAGGAACAAAAAAGGTCATAACAAGAGAAAATAAGAAAATGGAACATTTGAGCGTGTTATATTTCATCCGCCTACTTCTTTCCTTGGTTGGAGAGGACGGCTAGCATAGCTGATTCAAACACATTTCACAATTTTTCTTGAGAAGCTTGGTTTGCATCATGACAACGGTTTTCATCCTTCCTCAATTGGGCTGCTGCCGCTCGCTCTTGTTTCCTATCTGCATCACGTTGGTCCGCCCGCCATTCTGCTTCTTTCTCCCTCTGGTTCAAGGCGTCTGTCTCTATTGAGATCCACCTTGACTTGGGCTTGTGCATGTTGAGCCTCTGACTCACGATGTTCCTCCATTTGGGTTTTATCACGGATCTTGCGCTCCTCTATCATCCACATGGCGGACTGCTCCGAAGCCTTGTGCATGAGCAGTAGCATACCAGTCACTGTGGGATCTTCCCCAATCCTCCCACAGTGACGAGGCACAATGCGGGACTTGGCAGGCGGTCGGATTACAGATCCAGTTGGCTTGGCAGTAGCAGACTTTGGCATCACAGTTGCAGTTGCGGGGGCTATCTCGGTCGGAGTGGGGCAAGTACAGGCTCAATGGGGGGGGGGGGGGGATTGTGGGTCTTCATTGTCTATAGTCATATCGGAGGGCCTGGGAATAGCCAATTGAGTATCCACCAGAGTGCTAGTTTGGGTATTCATATCCTCATTGCCTTCCAAGAGGGACTCCATTTTGGCCTGGAGTTCCTCATGGCCCAAGCCAGTTGTGGCAGCATTTTTAGTGTTCAGCTCCAAGAGGCCCTCCCATAGCTAGGGGGCCAAATAGACAAATGACTTTAGCAAAAAGATCCAATGCCAAACAAAAGGAGTCTCACTCACACTGTGAGCAAGCCGGCAAACAACCCCCCACTACCCGATTGATCAATATAGTCCTTGACTTTCTGCAACACATAATGGCCCATTAGAAAGGATTTACCATGATTGTACACCAGGAAAACATTTTTGGAACCTGCATGCAGGTGGTTTTCATTGATCTCTTCATGTATCTGAAGTTTATCGGAGAATATCCATGCAATAAGTATGGCTCCAAGAGAGCATATCTTGGTTTTGCTTAGCTGTATCACCCATTGAACATTTTTTTTATGCTGATGGTTATCATTTGTTTAGGCTGATGGTTAAATAGCTCAGCTTCTATCATTTATATATCACTCTATTCCTGCATAATAGCAATCATCATAGTAGATGATATCTCACATAAATATGTGTTTTAAATATATTTACTTTGTTCTCAGAAGTAGATAATCTATGGCTTGTGAGATTCAGCTAAATAGGTTTTCACCAGTGTATCTAAGTTGAAGAAGGATTCTAAAGCTATTGCACTGATGCTTTTCCACTTTGGGGAAAACTCAAGCCTCCTTCTTGAGATGGGTTTCAATACAAAACTTCTCAAGTTTTGGATAGCACAAAAGCAATGTTTTTTTGATCTTGATGGGGTAGTTTCTCCCTGGGCCCTTTGCCAGTGAAATTGTGGGAGCCATCAGTCTCACCACATTTCAGAAATGTTGTTCCAGGGAGAGGGGTCAAACTAACCTACCTCAATTGGCCAAACCCCATTTTTCAAATGGACAGAAATGTGCTGTAAGAGTGAGGCTAATTATTATTTCAGGTAGTATTCATCAGGTGTTTGCAATATTTTACTTTAGATGCAACTTTAACATTTTTGTATTTAACAGATGTTCAAAAAGTATGATTGTAAGTCCTTCAATTTGGAGAAACATTTCTGCAAAAGATTTAAGATGAGGAATTGATGTTCATCCAATGATAGTATTTTGAGGAGTGTTGGCCCATTAAAAAAAGATGTGGTGATTTTAGGGGAACAGAATATTTGAGATATTATTGATGTGGTCATGTATCTTCAAGGTGGGATTAGTATATAAAATGATTTTTGTTATCTTCTCCTAAATATTTCTGGGGAGGAATGGGGGTCAGTGAGTACAAATTTAGATAGCAGGCATGTATGGCTCAACAGAACTGTTTTAATGATAAAATTATTGAAATGATTGAAAAGATAGAAAAAGGTTAAATGTGGACTTTGAGACAATTTCACATCATGTGGTAAAGTGATAAATTGACCGACCTTGGGTTGGATGCACCATGGAAAATATGGGGGATATGGCTGACCAGTGATAGCAAAGTACAAATTTGTACTTTTGCCATCATTATTCAGCCATATCCCCCATATTTCCCATGGTGAAATGTTGCAATTCCTCCTGAAATTTATATCTATCCATAATATAAAAAAACAGTTTTTGGGAGCCAAAAAGCCTAGCCACAATTTTCAGAGTATTTTTCCCAAAGTTGGAGTGATTTCCAAATTAAGGGGCTGAGAAGATTTTTTGTAAGTAAGATTTCTTGCATATTAAATCAATTTGCTTTCTTTCATTATTGATGTAATCAACGAATTTGTAATTGGTTTTTCTTGTATTTGTTATCTTCATTACTCATTACTTGATTGATCTTGAATTGAAATCTATCAAATGTAACCAAGGAGTGTAAATAGCCAGCAGAAAACTTACTTGATGCATTCTTGAATTTGTTTTTTAAAATTCAGATCATTGCCTGTGGACCACCACAAGGTGGCTGATTAATTAAAGGGCAGAGACATGTGAACGTTGAATTTGGAAATTATTAATGTTGACTTTCACATGAAAAACTTGATATCATAGGATGTAGCTGGGAGCTACAATTAAACCCCCTTGGCATTTATTCTGCATCCAAAGTAGATCTAGCTCCCAATATGTAACTCAAGTCAAAGGCAGGCATGAATTTGAGATGCAAAGTGTAATGGGGTGTAACAGTAAAGTCTTCACCAAATTCTTTTGACTCCAAATTATTATCTGCAGAAGTTCAGTGGGAAAATTAAATTCATGAGAGTGGCAACAAGGGATAAGCTTCCAAGTCTGATGGAATAAAAAAGGAGAAATTAAAATATGAAGACTGCAAGAATCATTTAATTTATAAAAGAATTTTGAAAATATTGTTAGTGCCCAACTAAGAAAAGGAAAATCAGGGAGTGTAGTATAGCATGTGACAAGAATGACACAAAATGAATTTTTTGAAACCATTGCAAGTAAATTTTATCAAATTGGTGTGTTCATTTGGCCCACAGTACCTGAATTATCTTTGAAATTGATAAATAACCCATAAATCACCAAGGTGATTCAAAATGGTTCTGAAAATTATCATTTTTTATTATTTTCCCATGCTATACTAGGATATCCAATTTTTCTCCCCTCAGTTGGAAGAGTATTGAAGATTTCCATGAATTAGACATAAACTAAATAATATGAAAACTTTTCCTTTTCTTTGAATTGATTTTGAATCAATGTGCATTCTTGTGAACTTTTTTTCCACCCACCCTTGTAGCATGTTTCATGACTTTTTTTTGTCACCTTCCTGAAAAGAAAAATATGGATTGCAATATACTGGCTAGTGAATATAAACCCATGATTTCCCATCTGGGGTGGGGCTGGTCTTATTTTTATTGTTTTAAGCAATTATTGTAGGAATAGAATAGTTAATCAAAGAAAATGGTTTGTAGTTCTTAATCACTTTTTATATGTTAATGGAGGACTTCCCATGGCCATCTACAGGGGCTGCAAAGTCAAAATTACAGGGCTGAATCCAATCTTCCCTGCCAAAATTTACCTTTACAGGCCCAAATTAAGAATCTACAGGGGCTGTAGATCCTACGGGAATCCTCCAATTGATGTTTGTGTATTTATGAACTGAATTATATTATTCTTAATCATTCCATTCAATTCAATGTATACATATTGAATAAATGGATTATAGATGTCTTTAATTACAAATAATCTTTTGTTACTGTATGTTTTGTTGCTATTCCTTGATCATTTCTATTCCCTTATGATTTATATCTTTGTTTTATTTGTTAGATTATTAAATTTTAACATTAGTTATGTAATAGTTTAGCTTTTTATTTACTTTCCTACTCATGTTATCATCCCTTCATTTATTTTGTCATTCATATTTTCACTTGTTTAGTTGATGATCTGATGAGTCATTTAATTGATTGGTTACTTAAATCAATTCAATCAACCAAGAAATTAACTCATTGATTAATCCATTGATTAATGAATTTACTATTTAATTGATTCATCAGTTGCTTAATTGTTTATTACTTTGTTTATGGATGCATTAATTTATTCATTGCATAGTTTGGTTACATGTTAATTTAATCAATTGATTGTTTATTTAGCTGTTTATTGGATGACTTCCCTTCGATCTACAGCCCCCCTGTAGAGCCAGATGCCAGAGCTTAATTGTGGTTGAAAAGCTAAAAATTTAGCTTTTCCACTTTCAAATTAAGATCTGCAGGGGCTGCAGATGGGGAAGGGAAGTCTTCCATTATTGGTTTATTTAGATAGTTATTTATGAGCTAGATTAGCTTTTTATCCATTTTTTCAGGTAACCAGCTCTAACTTATCCATGGCTCACATGTGTATAAATGCATCTATTTAAGGTATTCAAAATTGAATCATAGAATCACAAACACTTTTTACAAAAAAAAATTGGCTGAGTGGGAGATGTCAAAAATGTCAAAGCTTTTGCAAGATTTTGCTGGAGAAATATCAAAGCATGGTGTTTTGTTGACTGAAAACAACCAAATTTTCACACCATAAAAGAACATTAATTTTGAAGGGTCTGGATGATACACACAACCTTCACATAATACATCAAAAAATACAAAGTTTTGATTTCCAAGTCACTTATCATTCACTTGCTAGTGAAGTGGTTGAATGAAAAAAGTGAAATTACATTGCATTTATCACTAAAATTGTTCCTGAATCATTTTGGTCACCTGGACAGTTGACATTGCAGCAAGGGAAAATTTGAATGCCTCATTCAGAGGTGTTAGGGGAAGCATCTGATGGAATCCTTTGGGTGGGTTGATAGAATATTTTGTGTGGGGAATGCAAGTATGGGAAATCTAAAGATTTATTCCAGAATCTGAAGGAGATTCACTTGAAGTATTTCCTGATATTTAATATTTAATTAAAACCTAAACCTCACATGAAGAGGAGGGAATAGACTTGAGGTGATGTTCAGAAACAGATGATGCTATGAGCCTAGTGATTAAAATCCATTTTGGTTTAACAATTGAAAAGGATTCCCAAAAGAAGCACTTGCAGAATGATACCTTCAGAATTTAAGTGAAAATGAATGGAGCCATTCCCAATTGGATGTTTATGGGAACAAATGACCAGAAAGCTTGACATGTGTTATTGTCTGAGGAAAATGTGCCACTTGAATCTGAAGTTGAATATATAGTTTTTGACTACCTCAGGAGGCCAAGAAATGATGTTATTTAACATGAGGGAAAAGTATTGTGCTAATTTGACAATGATTCTTTCAATGAGTTTTTGTATGAGGAGCCAAGAGACTCCCTTGTGGTCTACCAAGGGACATTTGATCAGCATTACTTCAGTTATATATCAAGCCTGTGGCATTAAGCATGAATGAATGGAATATTTTGAAAATCACAATTAGATGGGTGCCAAAAAAACAGAGGCATAATCAAAATTTGAGAAAAATATCTTGTTTGTGTTGACATATATTTGGTTGGATTAATCATGTATGACCAAGATATAAAAAGGAGATGAAAGTTGAGTTAGATTATGGTTTGCCTGATCATTGTTGAGAAGGGCATGACTAAACCAGAAATATCAAGATTTGAGAAGAACCCTGAGACCCTAGGATCCAAATGCACATGAGATATCATGGAGATCGAACATTCTGGATGACATAAAAGGCAGAGACACCTGAAACAATGACTTGATGTCAATCACCCCACCTGCCCATCATTATCAACCAACACATTCTATTTCCTCTCATTTCACCCAACATCACCTGAAACAATACCCGAAATCCCAGTTACTCAAGTTAAACTATTTAAGGAAGATGAATCAAATGTATTGTCTAGGAAGTTTTACTGCACCAGTAATCCTTCATGAACCGATTGATAATCCATCACATGGTCTCCAAAAAGCAGTTTTTCATCGTGGAAGGAACAATGCCCATGTTCTCTGTTCCCGCCATGGAAATGTAGGTGATCTAGCTGTGACTGCGAGCAGATACCTTGGTCCATTGATTGGATGTGTTTGTGATGTTTTTCAACCACTCAGCTTGAAGGCCCTTGAGGATGGTACATCTCTGAATCTTTTATTCTCATACCCCATTGAAGAATGCTGCATTTTTCTTTACTCGATTTCAAACAATTCCTGCTGTGAGTGAAGCATTCGAACTGGCCAATATTATGCTTAAGCACATAACAAACTACCAGCCAAGTATTTTTCTTGATGTTCCTCCTCGAGATTCTACCAAGCAGTCCAATTCATCCAACGGAGCAAATCTTCAGTGTCAGTACCACTTGAAATATAGAATCATCCCAATAACTGTTGGGTACAAAGAGTCTACAAGGATGCTGTTCAAAAAGGTCACCTTGACGGGGGAATCCAACTTGATGCCAAGGGATGCATCTTAGCTGATGACAAGGGCCTGGGAAAGACATTGACGACTCTCGATTATTCAGGCACTTGACTTTGTGAATCAGCCCTGTGAGAAAGGAAATACAATGCGCAGCTTGGCAACATTAATTATCTGCCCTTTATCAACATTGGACAACTGGAAAAATAAGATAGATTTACATTTCTGTGTGGGATCTCTTCCATTTGCAACGTTCTATGGCAAAGAAAGAAATACAATCAAGTCATCAGATCTCTCGGGATTAGCGATTTTACTAGCAACATATGAGTCAATTTGAACACCGAGTCAGGGTCACAATGGTAGCCAGGATTCAAGGGGAAGGATGATTGGCTTGGACTTGATGGGTGTTGAATGGTTTTGGATTGTCCTGGATGAAGCACAGTAAGTCCTAGTTGAAGATTCACAGTGGACAAAGAAGATGTAGATTCTGAAGTTTTCATGAAGCTATATGAAGGATCCAAAGACCAACCGAAGCATGACACTGCTTGGAATGAAAGCACAATGGCGGTTGTGCCTTACAGGCACACCATTGCATAACCATCTCAGTGATTTCCAAACTTTGATAACCTGCCTTCAAATTGAACCTTGGAAAAACCCTTCAATCTGGAAGGGTTGTGTTGAAAACCCTGTTCAGCTTTGTGACCCTCAAGCCATTGCAACTCTACAGAGTATCATGGAAGGTATCAGTATAAGGCGATTAAAAACAACCATTCTAGCTCTGCCTGAAAAAGTCGAAATACTAGTCAACCTCGAACTGACAGCCTCATGGGACAAACTATATGAAAAAAATCATGAGAACCTTTTGGTCAACTTTGGAAAAAATCGGACGTCTGGCCAATGTTGGAACTCGGCTAAATTTTTTGGAGAGCTTGTGGATTTACAACAACTATGCAATCACCCAGCCCTCATTGAAAAGGGTTCAGGAAGGCAGTCCTACTTTTGGAATGAGAGCTCAAAAATTGTACATTTGCGGCGTGATCTGAAAGTCTTTATGGGAAGTGGAAGGCAGTGTGGTGTGCAGTAATTTTTTCAGAAGTTGGATGAGGAGGGGATTGGATATACAACCCATTATGGAAAGACAGAAAATGAAAGTAGAAGAAAAAATTTGGAATGTTTTCGGGGAGATCCACGGTGTACAGTACTTCTGGAAACAATCAAGACAGCAGGGGTAGGGATTGACCTGAGATGTGCACAGCAGGTATATATAATGGTGAGCCAAAGGAAAAAACAAATACAGTAGTGATTGAAACAGACAGAGGCTGAGACAAAGTTTTTACGGTAAGGAACCAACTTGGAATCCAGCCATGGAGGACCAGGTGGTTAATAGATTGTATTGCATTGGACAAAAGGAGAAGGTCAAAGTAGTGAGGTATTGAGGGGCACATTTTTCAGATTAAAAGAAAGAAAGCCGAGTCATTTATGCATTTACTTATGATTTTGTATTGATTGATAAGCCCCCACTGACTCCGAAACTGATTTAAGTTAAGTGGAAACCTGGAATTTGAGATTGTAACAGCAGGGATGATTTCATGGCACCCGTCGACAGGTGCCATTGAATAACTCATACCTCCTCGGTGGTTTGAAGTGTGTTGAAAGATAGTCACAATCAAACTGTGTGTTCAACTGAAATTCAGTTCCAAGTCACCCGGAATCACATAGCTTATGTTGCTTAATATATACTTGATGTTATGTTGAACTCAAGCCAAAATCATGAAGCATACAAAGCTGAAATGATACCCAAACAATCATGGTTCTAATGTTGTCATTATTATTTTAAACCTGTACACTTTTTTTGATGATGAAAGTCAACAAAATTGTTTTTTCTTGAATTTTATTTGGGGAAACAAAACCTGAATACACTTTGGTTTTGGAAAAGAACTGAATTCACCATCTACCATTTTTGAGATGTCACAATTCATTGTGTTTTGTCCAACAATTTATCGGAATTTTGAAATATGAAGAATTTGTTCTCCACATACCCCCATATGTGCATTTCTTTCCTAGGACCAACCTTTTCAGCAGAGGATTGCTCGCATTTGTGATCAAGGTGTCCCATTATAACCTTTTTGTGGTTAAAACACCATGAACAGCCTTCCAAAACTGTCACAGGCCTGTAAATAATTTTTAAATCTGAATGTCTACTCTATTGTACAGCCATACAATAGAGTGCCATCCAGATGTCACAGAATTTGTAACGAGCATGCACCAAGCACCAAAAAAAAAAGAAAAAAGTGACTGATGGGGGGGTTTCTGGCAACTCTGGCACAACTGGTGGCCGGTGTTCACTCAAAATAAATGAAGTCTAAATCATGTTCCATGCACAGTGACTGTGCAAAAATGATCGGGCAAAATATTGAAGTCAAAATTTAATGAAAAGAGATGATTGGTCTACATACCAATTCAGGAAATGATGATATAGGATTGAGCTCAGCATCAGCTCTTCATGTTTTGTGGAGTCAATTATCATAAAATTATAATTATGATCATTTGGATATCAGTTATACTTGTGGTTCACTTCAGAACATGTTGTACACAAATCATTATTCACATCACCATTATTTCATGTAGAACATACACATAACATGTAGGATGCATTGTGCAGGGTTCTGGGAAAAACACATGCAGTGGCACTTGCATGCCAGTGCCATGAAATCATCCCTGGTGTAAAAAAGATCATGTCAGAAAAACCTGTTTAGAAATTAGTTGAAGTTTTGCAACCTACATTTGCTATGGGTTTGATACCAGTAATATCATGGCCTCAAGGTTCATCTCCTTGATTTGTAAAAGTTTGATGTCAGTTTCATTGAGAGATGCAAGGAAACTAGGATGGTAGCAGTTCTGAGGAAGCGATGAAGGGACATTGACTGTCTTCTGCTGTAGATTTCCACATTGGCGAAGGAGCCAGATTGATACACCATGCTTTTGGTATTTTGTGCCAAGATTTTCTGCTTTGCTCCATTCAAAGAACACATCGAGTTGGTGGGAAAGCTAGGTGAACATCAAGAGCACTGAACCCTTTGAAAGGTGTTATCAGGCATTTGCTCTGTGTCTGAGCAGCATGTGGGCTCGTTGAACAACTCGGCTTGGGTTTCAGGGAGTTCGGAACGGTTTTGAGAGAGCTGGTGAAACAATTACCTGCAAGGATTGAATACTGTTGTATCAAGAAAATGGTGATGTTTGAGCCTACCTGCTTCCGCCATTTTGCCTTTTTTGCATGGTAGGCTTTCTGTTTTATGGAATCCTCTGTGTATTTGCTCTTCTGGATGTCAAGGCTTTTACCTATAAAAAAAAATATTTACAGATAAAACTTACTTTGATCGAACTAGGAATGGCTTCTTGCTGGCAAATCTGTCAATGTAACAAACTTGGCTGCGACCAGGAAACCTACAAAGATGACCGAACAGGAGAGGATCCACAAGGAAAGGCATGGTCAGTTCCTTTATACAAGAAACATTTGCAAGCCATTTCCAAAAAACGGAGTAAAGATGAAAAGGTGAAGGCCGCTCAACAAGCTCCTCAGGAAGTGAATCATGGTGAAATTCGTTGTGAAGTTTGTTGTTGATGAATTTGTTGCAGTACAAATATCATTTTTGGCTGACTCACTATGGGTAGTTACAGGGTATGCCACAGACAATTGTCAATAATGCAACTCTAGGATTAGAGGCAAGGGAGAAGGCATGTTACTCTGGACACTGTATAATGGAATCTGAATTGTTTAGCAGCAATTCTTTCCGACTAGTTCCTCAACACAGCCTGATGACAATGCTACAAGCTGCGAAGCTTTCTTTGATAACTAGAGTCAGTGACAAGAACATAACAGAATTGTTGAAGGCAGAACGGCAAAAAGTGGAGCAGCTTGCTATAAAGAGTACGGGTTTGAAGTAGGTGGGAGGAAAATTATTGAGAACATACCTCTTTCAAAAGCTAAACTACTCCAATGGCTTGGTCTCAATCTTGATTTACACAAAGAAATCTGTTGTCCTGAATGCTTCAAGCTCTACAAAATATCAAAGATCTCAACAGACGATGAATCCATACCAGAAATTCTCGAGACATGTACTTCTGTTTTTTACCCAGAATCCAAAAAGTTCTGGAAACAAAATGAAAACACTGTGAAGCTGTGTGACGCAAAACTAGTATATCTTGACAGTACGGGGATGAAAATTAAAATCAACCTAATTAAAAGTTTCAGTTTCCAACCATTAACGATGTGGCTTCCTGCGTTTGAGAAACTTGGATTTGAACCTCCAAAATCGCAACCCTGAGAATGGATGTATGAGTGATGTCTGGGATAGGAATGTATGGAAAGAATTAGGCGACCTCATGACTCGAACGATATTTTCACTTCCAAACAAGGCCACCTAGTATTTAGTCTCTACTTTGACTGGTTTAATCCCTATGGAAACAAAGCGGGTGGAAAGTCTGTTTCTTTGGGAGCAATAGTGCTGGTCTGGCCAAAAGATACAAGGTGGAAAATATGTACTTGTTTGGAGTGATCCCTGGACCAAAGGGACCAAAGCTGGATCAATGAACGACTTGTCTCAGAACTGAAGGAATTTTGGAAAGGTGTATGGTTCAGGAAAACAAGTCAATTTCCACATGAGCGTTTATTTTCCCATTAATTGGAGATCTACCAGCTATTCAAAAGACGTCAGAATTTGCATTACACAGCAACAAAATTCTGCTCTTTCTGCGAAATCACGCTTCCAGATATCAATAACACCGACATTCATAGTTTTGGTTGCAAAACCCACGAAGGACACATATGGAAAGAGTCAGAAGATGGGAGGCATGTACGACGCATGAAGAACAAGACAAGATAGCCACACAAGAGGGAGAACGGGGGAGTGTTCTCAATAAACTATCCTACTGGTGGCTGGTTGAATATTGTCTTGGGAAACCTAGAAGATCATAGCTACATGTTCTTGGATGCATACAGTGCTGGGAAGGCGTTGAAGAAGCGAGTGGATCTATTGGAAGAAGAAGGATAGTGGGAGACATATATTCAAGGGCCTCAAGTTTCCTGAGCTCAAGCGGAAAAAAACACCAGAGGATGACTCTAGTGGAACGGAAGATCCGCTTGCTGAGCTCTAAAAACTTATCACACTTGTTGGTTGATGGCGGTTCCATTGAGGCGCAACCAGGTCTGCGACAGCATCAAATATTGAGGCGCAACCAGGTCTGCAACAGCATCAAATATTTCTGGTGAAACAAGTGCACCCCGGTACTAACTACGTTCACGGAGTGTACAGATGGTATCCTCTCTTGCAAGTGGCTCAGCGGTTGAAAATGATGAAAATGTGATGGATGTAAGGCAAGGAAGGCAAATGGAAGTGGACGAGGGAAAAGTAGGAGAGAAGGAAGGAAAAACTACAAACAAGCCACAATTAACCAAGGATGAATTGAGAGTTCTTCAAAAAGTAATCTCTCTCACTCAAGTTCCCACTTGGGCTTCACGGGTTCCGCGTAATTTTGGATCAGCAGGGGCAGGTTCTCTGAAAGCAGCGGATTGGTTGATACTATATACGTTCTATTATCCACTTGCCCTAGTGCCACACTGGGTGATTGGAAATGATGCACAGAAGAAGAACATCAAAGGGTCTATGACAATGACACATCAGGATATTTTGAGGGATTCAACAATCTACCTAATCCAAATTACAAACCTTCTGATGAGGCACCCCCTCAAAGAAAGTGACCTCACCAGTTTATCAATTCTAATTGGGGACTACCGGAAGACACTCAGAACAGGTTGGCCAGACCAAAACAGCAAGCCAAACCTTCATCTATGCCAGCATTATCCCGAAGTAATCAAAAGATTTGGACCACCAATGGCCACTGCTGCGTGGGCTCAGGAGCACCTGAATGGGATGCTTGGAAAAATTCCAAACAACCACCACATTGGTAAGTACTATGATTAAACGTGAAGCTGTGTCTCTTACATCACAGATGACATTCACCGGACGATTACAAACACGTGGAACCAGAAAGCATTGCATTACAGTTTAATCAAACAAAATGCCCTTTTACCTGGAAGAGATCTGGCTGGAGAAGGCCAGTTGGACCACTTAAGGAAGACCATGCCAGCACAAAAACAGAATAAGGAGGTAAATTTCAAGGTATATAATCAGTGGAAGGAACAATGGGCTGAATTTGGTGTTAGAGCTGGCGTCACAGGAGAAGGTGGGAAAAGTGTGGTAATTTTGAACCAAGATTATGTCGCAGCCAAGGATCCATATCAAAATCCAGCAGCAAACTCAAACATCGAGGTTCTACACAATGGGGAAAGAAGGTACAGGCGGATAAGCCTTCTGTTTGCATTGGAGGTGGCCGAGGATATTTGGTTTGTAGTGCGTCCTTTCACACATTTGAACCGGTGGGATCAACCAAAGAACCCATATAAGGATCATTTGCGTCTCAACACAAATATATATTATTCAAGGGTTGTGAGGCATGTTGCTATCTTGGAAGCATGAAGAGGGAACATTCGGAATCGACCAAGAGTCAATGTCAGTTGTGAGCCTTGGTAGTTTGGTGTGTTGAAATTTGATTTTCTTTATAATGGGTTCAGGGCTGGACTATGTACTGATTATTTGGTTTGATTAGATAAAGGCATGGAGCCGATCCAAGGAAATTGACCAGTAAATGTTTGTCTTGAATTTAATGTGTGATCAACAGTAAACATTACATTCTATGACCCCTTGGATCCGTATTAATTATGTACAAAGCAATGCTATACACTTCAACTCGGGCAGAAGTGGATTACTTGGTTGAGTTTGAATTTCTTATGTATCAATCAATACTTTAATGTCCAAAGAGAAGCAAACTGAGATTTCAGGACAAAAGGAATGAATGCTGTATTTGTGGGAAGGATGATACAATGTGAATAGCGACAAGGTACAGAGACTTATACGAACACAATCAACACTAATCAATTTTTGCAATCACTACCCCCATCATACCTTCCTGAAACTCTCATTGCTGAATTGTGAGTTCTCCATCTGATTTATTGTTGGCCTTATATCATCAGCTGCTTAGTGGAAAACCTTTAGTTTGATTTCGATTTTGATTACTTGATTCCCTCCCCCTAGCTGTCCAGCTTCCAAATGAATAGATAACATTCCGATGGACACTGGTGATCAACTTCAAGGGCAGCTAATGATGACAATGATTTTGAGATGTTGAAAGATAATAATGAGCCAATGGAGCAAGTTGATGGCCAGTATCTTGTTTGGCTAATGTGATTGTATCCTTATTGTGACACGGTTGAGCTGATTCCACTTCCATCAATACTTATCAGAATCTGATAGTGGACCAGAGATAGATCCAGGGGAATCCCTAAGGCACCAGCTGGATTGTTCGGAACAGGATACTTGAGGACAAATTCAAAAGGTACGGAAGGCTGTTGTTGCTTCAAAGCTGCCAAGGCAGTCCAGTAGCTTGTGTCATTCGGTTTGACACTTTGTCAGATTCATGATGGGTATGCCTCAAACGCTTGGTGCATATGGGATTGTGGAATAACTGGGCTATGAGTCGCTACAACAAGATGACGGCACACTTGAGTGCGTTTGCTGAAAAGCACAAGGCAAAGGCAAAAGATATAGCAAAACAACTATATGAAGAAGAAGTTGCTCGTATCCGCAAGAATTTGGCTCCTCCACCCTTCCAACCTGGCTCCTGATCTAGTCAATTTGGATCAGTGTGAAGATAGCTTGCAAGCAAGAGATTCAATTGGCCGGTTTTGGGTGTTTTGCTTCCGAGTGGGATGCTAGATCCTTCACTTCTTCCCTTTGGAATGGAATGCTTGGTTCAATTGTGATCAAACACTAGTATAACTGGGCAAAGTCACAACCAGGGATGATTTGAGATGAAATGTTTTGGAACAATGGGTTCAAGGTCAAGGGAAAGAGATGAGGAAAGGCGGAGCTGAGGGGAAAAGTCTGGAGGAATTGAAAGTGGAGAAGGCAAGGAAGGCAACCAACCATTTCCCGCATGAAATCTAAAGTTAGTCTTTTTTGATCATGGGATGAGGAACTAGAGGATGACCACTGATTTCACAATCCATCCTCTCAAGATTGCGGATAAAAGAAGAACAGTGGCAGTCAAAAAAATGGGCCACCTGCCTTCATTTGCTTTGTTATTCACCAAGGAAACCGTCTCCAATTGGGAAGATCAGCAAACTCCAGCAAAACCAAAACAAGTCAAGCATTCCAAATATGTGCTCACAATCTTGCAGAAATTTCCTTAACAATTTCTACCTCAACAAATGAACTCAAAAGTCTTGTTAGGCTTTTTGAAAGAGACACGGAAGAGATACCACAAACCAACCTCAATATTCATGACGTCCCTCAAAAGCTTCCTCTTGATGCATATGATCCACAGTTCCTTCAAAGCCTCTCTGCCATGCAGAGAGAGCTACTTGAGCCGCAAGCCGCACTGGATTTGGAGGCCAAAGCCAGAACACTGAATGAGATGACTGTACAGGGCGAAAGTATTAGGGACCTTGATATGGGAAACTTGGCTGGACCTAGTAGTGGTAGTTGAGTATGTTGTTGTGTTTCTTGAAGTGAAAATCCTTATATCAGGGCTGACTTCGGTTTTTGTTACTTTAGATAAGGGGAAGTTTGTGCCCAAACCATTGCAGCTGAAATCTGCAAGTGAAGTTCCCAATCAGAAAAAATGTTGTGGAACTACTCTTTGGGGAGAATAGAGCTTGAGAAGGAATAGGTGCTTGAAGGGTTACCTCTATGCTAATAGCTGAGAGAGCAAAGTCAAAAAAGAATAAGAGTATGGGCTCTTAAAGAAAGATGTGACTGATGAAGACTTATAGATATCAGGGGAAGAGGTGAAAATCCAGACTAGATACTGGTGTAATCAAGGGTAATGGTGATGGGGGATTTCTACTACTAAAATAATTCTCTAATAAACTGTGCTCAATACTAATCAATGCTGCTTATGATTGTTAGAAATATGAGGGGATGTGGTGAAAACACAGACTGGCTACTGGTGTAATCAAAGGTGATGATAATTCTACTTGATTAACTAATAAAGGTGACCAAGGCTAATCAATGCTCCTGAATGATTCTAGATGACAAGGTAACTAATAATGATTGACCAGGGCTAGTAGTATCTACCAATTGCTAGGGAACTGATAATGACCAGGGGACTGATGGGGAACAACTGAAGAGGGAAAACAAGGCTGCTTATATAGTGAAATCCAGGAAGAATGGGCAGAGGCCAACATGTGGGTGGAATAAGTATGGAACCAGGCAGAATGAAAAAAGGCCGACAATTGGTGGTCAAGTTGTGGGTATGGAACAGCATGGAACAAAATGGTAAAGTGAAAATTCTCATGAGGTGGCTGGATTGTGGTTGGGTGAGTTGTCTCAGTGGGTATGAGCTTATAGAGAGAGAGGTGGAATATTTACATATGAAAATCTTCATCCAGGGGACTTAGTCTGACTTGTGGGTGAGGTCCTTTGAGTATTGGCTTGTGAAACACCTGTGACTTGAGTATCCTTCAGGTTTGAGTGGGACCTGGGCCTGTCTTCCTTGTGATATCCTGGTGATTGTCCTTGTCTTGCAGCTTGCTTCATTCAGGTTTGGCTTACTACAACGTGGAAGGAATGAACCATAGCCTGATTTTATGTCATGATAATCTCATGGTTGATTCATTTTTTTTTTTTTTGAGGACTTTGAATCCAATGTATTTGTGACTGTTCCTCTTGACTAGCGTTAAGAATGCCAGGTTTATGGATTTGTAAGACTCATGTTTTAACCTCTGTTTTTAGATTATAGTGCTGCTTTGGCTTTCCAATGAGAAACCAAACCACGTCTTGGGAGAGAGTCTAGAAGTCGGAGGCAGACTGCTTGTCAGGTGGTAAAAGGCACCCTGCCCCTTAAAAGCCTAATAAATCCTACCCTGTCAGAATATAATTCCGAGAGTCTGACCAGCTCCCCAGATGAATTTGATTCAATTAGAGAGCCCTAATCATGTTATATTTTAACCTCATATCTTGTAATCCTTGTGCTTATGAAAATGTCAGAGCTTAAGTACCCCTCAAAATGTATTACTACCAAAAATCTTAGCAAGTTGAACTTGGGTGGAAGCAGGTCACTGAGACAAGACAGTACATCCACAGGAAGTACTGGAGATAGTAAGCCCGCCGGGCTTACTGGAGATACAAAGCCTGGTGGGCTTACCAATATTGCTTAGTCTACTGATGAGCATGATTGTAGGGGTCAAGGATTTATATGCAGTGTCAAACAAATTTGGCTGACATTGTCAGGTCCTGAGAATGCTGGGAAAGCTTCAGGAACCAAAGGGGCCTTGGCATGTCCTATGATCACGAGTTTTGGTATAGGATGAGACCATTGGGGTTGGTATTTGCGTGGCACACCAAGCTCTCTATTTTGTGATTCCTGATGAAAATCACAAACATGACACATTATTTTCAGGCCCAATGGGGAGGCCACTCTCAAAGCCAGTGCCCTTCAGAATTCTTTGAATTGTGACCTGAGGAATCAGTAATATGGCTTGTATGAAGAATCCATAAGACTAGGGGTCTGAGGGATTCTTAAGCCTGGCGGGCTTAGCAATGCCTGAGACCACTTGTATTGCTAAGGTAGGTGGTCTGATGGTGGCCTTATGGCCTTTTAAGACCCCCAGTCTAAGTAATTTTTAAGACTGCCAGGCTCGAAAACCATTAATAATGTTGTCCAATCCTACCCACTGTGGGGATGCCTAAGACCTGGGCTCTTACATATTCCTGACAATTTTGATCATAGAAATCCTGGATCTTAGGAATTCCCAAGGTCTGACAACTACATAAGACTACCTGTCTCAGGGATCCCTGATACTTCCGTTCTCATCAACGTCTGACAGCCCTAAGTACAAGAATCCATAAAAGGGCTGTTGGTCTGAAGAAGTACTAAGCCCAACGGGTCTAGTAATTTCTAATCTGTGAGGCAACCTATTAGCACTATTCTTAAAAACCTGGAAGCCTTCCTGTCATTTTGGTCTTGAGATTTCCTAAGACCGCCTGCTTGAGGACTAATTAAGACATTTCAATGGGGGATTGAGTTGCTATATCCTCATTCAACTTCCAAATCAACAACCACCTTTTTCGAGAGGATCAGCCAGTCAGTCAATGAGCTCAATGTTCTGAATGCTACATGGAAACATTTCTTACCTGAACAGAATCCTTACAGGCCACGACTGGCATTAGCAGCTCTCTCCAGCTGTCTGTTGGCATAGGCAAACTCAGCATGCCAGGCCTCATAGCGAATGGGGTCTATGAACCAGAAAGGAAGTCACACATATAACAAAAAAGAAGAATGGAGTTCAATTCTGACCTCTGACTTGGCGCATATTCCACAACAACATGACCTGGGGTACCAATTCCAATAAGATATCATGCGATTGGCAAGTTTGATTAACCTTTGCCTGCATTAAAGCCATACGGCCAGCATGCTCCACATCACGAGCTCGGACATGGGGTCCATGGCCGTGGAGGGATTTGGCCACTTCCGGCTCAAGCTCAGCTAAATGGGAGTTTATCATAGTATAACAGTCCTGGAGGCAATTGAATTTGGGGTAAAAATAGTATAAGTAATTTATAGTGGGCATCACAATTTTTTAGACTATAAGATGTTGGATTCTACTACGATGATTGGTGGGGGGATTCATCTGATTTGACAAAGAGTGTCAAGATATTTATTGCACTACTGGGACATTTGGCGGAAGAAGCATGATTACATCATTGGAAATTCACTGGCTATCAATTTCTGTGTCCTGTAGCTATCACTAAGGATCCTCTGGCTGACTTGCTCATTGGATATCATTTCCAGAAGCTGAAACACACATCTTCATGGGGCAAGTAGTGTGAGACTTCCAGCTCTGTGCTCTGCTCACAAGGCGCAATAGTTCTGATTATGTAATCTCAAAGAAGACTACATCTAGTCACTGGCCTTGCCTATCTCCTAGCTTGGTAGCGATTCCTCTTCTTCTCAGCTACTGATGCTAGGTGAATTTCTCCTTTCTCTCTCTCATTCCTCTCCGGGCTCTTTAGCCTTACTTTGTAGTTAGTCACTGAGTGATTCCTCTTCTTCTCTGCTACCAATGCTAGTAATGAACCCCTGGTACTAGAAATTGCTGAGCTTCTAGCTTTTCTAGCGCCTTTCCGATAGACGTACAGTGAAGGGTTCACTGAACCCTTACAACTAATCAAAAACGTTATGGTATTCCAAAAATAATACAAGCCCAACAAATCTGCGAGTTTATTTCCACCTCCCAAGAAACCATCGGAAGCCCAACATATCATGTGACACTCTTTGATTCATCTCCACCCGCATTGTTGTTATCTAATCTCACACCCAAACTATCCAAGTGTCCATTTATCACTAATTATATACTACAAATGTGTGCTGATCATCGCCTTGCATCCCTTTAAGTCCATTCAATGCCCTGGTTGCCAGTGCATGCAGGGCATTCAACACCACCTGTACTCCAAGGCTATTGACCGGCAGAAATTTTCATCCCATCCATGATCTTCCAGCAATGACTGCTTCAAGGATATTGTCATATAATAAATTGAATTCAGTTTGTCAAGCTAGTCTTTGTGGCATGTCACCCTAGTCATGTTGCCGTATAGAACTTTAAAGGCACTTATCGCAGCAAACCATTGAGATCCAAGAAGGTCTATCCCACACGTATCTCATCATTATTTGCAAGTGATACATGATGGATACAGCAAGGTTCTGACTGGGGTATAACCTTGATTCAACCATGCCCCACCCAAGCAAATACACGGTTCCACCCAGGATACAAAAATTATATATCAACCTGCCAAATTACTCATTCCAAGGAGTCCAAGTAGTTGCACAACGCACTATCTCCCAAGGTAATTTATCTATGTGGATTTGTGCCCTTGTACCTCTGCATAGAACAACTGATCAAATGTGTAAACACTGCACACAACATCAAATTGACATTGAGATTATAATTCAGCGTCATGATACTCTACCTCATTTCATTATGACTTGTTAGAAAAAATTCAGCTGCATGGAAAATAATTTGCCACCTTTGGTCATTTCTGTCGCTCATTGTTTGAGCCTGACAGCCACTGACTTGACCTCCCCCACCACCCCAAGCTGTACCCTTCAACTTTGTACCGCCCTAGGTAAGTGTGATGACTATGAAAATACTTACTCATGCGGAGATTAATCCAAAAACCACCAAGCTGATCACTTCCTATTAATAAAGCCACTCGACCCAAACCATCCATCCTACCTTTCCAGGATTACTATACTCCATTACTACCCCTTTTGAACTTACTCCCTTTAATCATGCCTTCCTTTGTAGAGCCTATCATCAAGTACTACCACAAAGAATCCAAAATTGAATCTCATTATGAATGGCTTGCTAAGACCGAGGCTCACATCAATACTGTACTTAGAAAGTATGAGCCTGAAGTCTTCAATGCCAATGAAGTTTATACTACAATTGACCATGATAGTAAATACCTCCAACCAATGATTGACTCATCAAACTGGTATCATGCCAAACAAATCCAACTTAGCGTCAAGGAAGAAGCGGCCAAGAAGGGCATCCCTCCAGGCCAAGTCCTCAACATCATGGAGATGTGGGCTCAAAGACGGAATAAATTAGGCAGAGAGGTGAGTTTATGTATAATCTTGGCCCATTGATCAATGTGTTTCTGATGCTCAGATGCACTAGATCCTGTCGTCAGACCATGGAACACATCACCCTCTCCTGGATCCAGCCCCAGCAAAAGTCACAAGGCGGGAGGAAGTACTTCCAAATCACTCAACACCCCTGCCAAGGCAAGCTCCTCCAACAAAGTACACATCTTCTTACTATTCTCCATGAATTCCTTGTAAAATTTTAAGGCTAATCATACAAATGACAGCAGATCAAAATAGTCATTGACTAGCTGTGAAAGTTCATTCAATAGGACCCAGCATACTCACCATGTTTTCATTCTTCTCTTCACTTGCTTGTCAAACCCATGCTGCAATTGATGATGAATTTCCATCAACTTGTCCCCTCCGATGCCTTGCCCATAACAAGGGTGTTGAGCATTGCCCCCATGCTATCAACACAGACCAATGCATGCTGAGAACTACTACATGGTATGTAAGATGATCTAGAAACCTTGTAGATTATTTCCTTTGTTCAGCCAACCATTCATAGTAAGTGCAGTCCCTACCTTCCTTTCCCGATCCAATCTTTATTGCCTTAGTTTGAGTCCATAGCTGAAGTGTAATCAAACTTTTCACCTTAATGCATGGTCAACTTCCAAGCATCGACATGTTATTTTGGGTATTTATATAACCTTTGCATGAGTTTACCTTTCATTACATCAGCTAGGGTCAACAAACATTACACCTATGGTAGTATGGTTTCAACCTTTCCAAATATCAACACACACAAATCACACCGGCTTATCCCCAGCAAGCGAAACCACATTTGACCAACTTGTCTGGCACTTTGGAGAGGCAACCACTCATAAGGTTTTGCAACCCTCACTGATGAAGGAACATCCTGATCACTTTCCTCAGAAAACTATGTTTACTTACAATGATTTTTGGCTGACATTGTCTTACATATTTGTTGGACCCTCTACAAACTATCTTTGTTTACATCATGTCACCTAATCCTTTCTTAGCTTGTTCACAGATTTCTCATACCCTTTGTGTCAGCTGATGGTGAATGACACTCAAGGTCAATCACTGTCATCACTGCATCAATATTCAATTGGATCTGCCAGGGACCCACCCTTGTTTCCCTTTGTCCATTTTTGACTTGCTTTTTCCGAAGCATAAAAGGTTAGCTCTCTGACCTTAACCTCTTCCTCCATCCTCCCAACAATCGGTTGTTTCCTCCTATTTTTTGTTATCTCTTACTAACCCTTACTTCGTTGCTTACATATTTCAGAAAATTAACTCAAATCCCCAACCTAAGATGTCTGATACACTTCCAATCAATAACACGTCTGAAACAAACCAAGATTCAGCCAAACCTCATTCCACCCGCTCAGTCACTCCTAACCACACACCACCACCAGGTGAGTCCTTACATACATCCAATTCATTTCCTTTCCAGAACTCTTGTGACCATCAATTATTCTCATGATTTGACCAACCTTTCTTTTGTATCTTCTGTAGATCCTTCCAACTATCAGATGTCCTTTCCCAGCGAGCAACTGCCATCCAGCAAATCCACTGAAAAACAGAAGCTTCCTGCCATCAAACCCACTAACTCTGGAGAGCCGCTCTTAGAATCCAAGATTCAAGAGATTAGTGAAGAAGAATTCCTCAACAACGTCATCAAGGCCCAAGATTTTGTCAAAACTTTCACCCAGTTACCCATCCCAAAATCCTTTAAGAGACTTTGAAGGTGCTTTAACTCGGCTTGAAATTATGCGTCAAGGTATGTCAATTTTGGCCTTTTCAAGGTTTGAACCCTGGGCCCTACTAATGCTCCTTTCTCCCCCACAGCCTATGAAGAAACTAAATCACTTCCCATTGAGGAGTGTCTCACTGTGAAACCTTCCCCTCATCCGATACTTACCCGTCCCAGACTTCCTGAGCGTACCAAGCAATTATAAAAGCCCAAACAAACCAGTCATCCTGCAGTTTCCATCAAGTCTCACATTGGAACATCCAAATCTAGTACTCCATTGGCACCACCAACATCTCTCAATCACAAGCCAACACTAGATCAACTTCTGCACCCAATAAAACTCCCTCCCTCAATCCACCAACAAACTCATCAAATGCTGAACTTGGTGGTCCCAATCCTGACCAATCTGGCTTCGAACCCCAGACATCTCAATCTCCAGTTGCTTCAAAAGACAAGTCAACTCCACTCCCAATCCGCATCATGACTTGGCGTACCTCCTCCACTCCTTCCAACCTGGTCACCACAAATTCCTCGAAAACAAAGAAGCGAAAGGCTCCATCTTCACGATCATCCCCTGAGAAGAAATATTGAACAACACGAACTGATCCCACCCAACGATCCAGAGAGGAAAGCTCATCTTCATCTCTTACATCCAACTCCAGTTCGGAGAAGTCAGAGGGCCAAGGTGAAAGTGAGGGAAATCAGAATGGCAAAGGTGAAGAAGGTGTATGGTTGGATATGAGGGGGAAGGAAAAGAAGATGGAGGAGATCAACAAGCTGAAGAAGATGTTCAAGGTGTATGTGATGGGGAAGATAAAGCCGAACCGGACAAAGACTTAAAAGCTGAATCACATGATGAGAATCAAGAGCATCAATCCTCTCAAAGGAAAAATAATTCGCCATCTAGACCTCCCCCTGACATGGCTCAGCACTCTGGAATGGACACTGATCCGGCATTAATCCAGCTTGTCAATCAGCATTCAGACAAGGAAACCGCTCAACCCTCCATTCAAATCACCCCTGAAACCTTCTCTGTAATCCTGCCCAATTCCTTACAACAAGAGCTACATAAGGCCTCAAAAATGTTTTGGGAAGGTCGAGATAAAAAAAGAAGTGGCTGATGGGTTGGAAGGCAGCTGAATACCTTATGAGCTTTCAACCTTCCACAAACAATGTCACCAAGATCCCTACGGCTAACTTTGTCTACAAAAAGGCCCAGCTCAACTATGAACACTGGATACAAGATATCTTTGGTTCAGGTAACTATTTATCCATTGATATTTCAGAGTACTTTGGCTGACATTCATTACTATGTTAGGTCCTAGCTGCTTGTCTCATTAAACCCATGAGCTCTGGCATAGTGAAAATATCATTAATCACGAGATCCTTCATTCCCAGCTTCAATCACCTGACCCCATCATACTGATCAGTGGGAAATCGTCTCATCCAGAAAGCAACCTTTTCCAGACATTAGCCTTCCCTAGCCCCACTTGCTCCGTGAATGGGCTAAATAGTGGCTCTATCAATTCAATACATCTCTGATGAAAACCCCAAAGCACCCACGATTGACCCCTCAACCAGCTCTTTCAGACGGCACACTATTGTGTTGTCTTGGCTCATAGCTTTGAAGGATGACACGATGCCAACCCTTCCCCAAATCTTGGATGGTGAACCAATGACACCAGCCAGGTTTTAACAGGCCCTTCAACCAACTCTGCCCCTGAGTGCCTAGAAGGCCTTTGCAAGATCATCATCAACATCATTATGGCCACTCTGAAGACATAAAGGACCAACCAAACCCACACAAAAAAAAGAGAACTGAGCAGGAACTTTCCAACACGGATTTCAAAGACCGCAGGCAATTTGCACAAATCAAAAGCCGGCACAACTACTTCCCGTTCATTCTATTTCTTTTGAGTCGTGCATGCTGCATATTCACTGTAACAAGAGATCACCGGAACATGACTATCAGTGACTGTCTTGAGATCATTCATCTTTCCAACCGAAGTCCAAGGCTAATAAGTCTGCTCACGAAGACATCTGGGTAAACTTAAGTACTTATGTTTGCCAAATTCTTTCCTCTGTCCATGCTGCACCCAAAGATCCCTTCCAGTCATCAATTAGCTATCTGTGTTGCCCATGATTATCTGAATTTTTCCACCAAACCAACAAATGTTTGAGTGCTCCATAGATGTCTTGTTCATAGTCTTTGTTTGTTAGATGAAATTTTTGTAGTTAAATTATCTAGGCTGTCTCCTTTTTTTCCAATTGAACTATTCAGTTATCTAAAATTTGCCAGTAATTAACTTTTTGTGTTACCCAACAACTTTCTAGTCAAGTGATGCTACTTGTCCCTGATCTGACTCCCACATCCACTCACATTTTCCAAATTGGACCTGGCAAGCTCACCTTAATGTCTCATCTCCTTAAGCCCGACGGGCTTAAGAACCAATTACTCATCCTCCACAACAGCCATGAGCAAAAGGATTGTGGGCTTAGGCCAATTCAGCATTAAGATCTCTATTTTTATCATGAGGTTTGCAATACTCAAGATGTTTGAATTGGCCAGAGTATACATTTTATCACACTAGCGTTAAACAAATTTCACCATTGTCAAGCCCTCTTGAGCTGAGAAATGATCAGTCATTTCAACCAGCATGAATATCAAATGACCAAATATTGCAGTTTAAGCAAGAGCGTCAGCTTGCACCTGAAAGGGTCCCTGGAGACTATCACAAGCAAGTTTGGCGTGCTTATTTAACAGCCAGCATAAATGTTCAACAATAAACTTCGGGTCCCACAAATCACAAAACGTGGCAGTATCTTATGATTCCCAAAGTGTGGAATGCAGAGCAATACATTTCATCCCATTGATTTGATGTCTCAAATATAGAATGCACAAGGGTCTCCCATCCACAAGCCAGAATGTGAGGTCATTGACCCCATTATTGAAGGAATCAAAGCATTGGAAGCCCACCCTGCTTAGAGCTATGGCATCTTGCATGACACTTTAGAGGGGTACAAATCCCAGCATGTTGCCTTTTCATGATAATGGGCAAGCCAGTCACCCAACATTTAATCTTGATTCATCAATCCCAGAGTCATTATCAGTTGATCCAACACTTTCAAACTTAAGCTGAGTGGGATTTTGTGTTAACCTCTTACCTAGTTTGCTCACATTTTTGGAATCATCCCCAGAGTGTTGGTTCATTTGAATCTGACCATGTTACTTGGAGGTAGTTTGTTTAGTAGGTGATCAGGAGTTTTAATGGCCAATGTGTCTAGAATGTGACCAAGCCTCTATCTAGAAGCTTTCTGCACTTAGCATTTGACCCTCTTTTCTGAATCTCACATCTTCACAATCCAGCCTTCCTCCCAGGGGTCCAATTTCCATAGCAGAAGACCTTCCCCAAGCCAGAAGCAACACTTTCCTAAGCCCGGTGTGCTTATAGGCAACTGATTATTTATGAATCCCAGTGAGTTAAATCTGCATAACCAAATTAAACTTTCAAGCCCGCCGGGCTCATCAATACCCCATCACCAATACAGTACAATTTGCTCTCTCAGTGCTTGATCATCCGTCCTGGATGGTTATTCAGATAGAAAAAAATTATCACAGCCTGGACTGTTTTGTAATTTCTCAAAATTCATGCAGCCTACCACTCTGTCAAGTTGATGCCTGCCCAGGTATGGAAACCCCCATCATTCAGCCCGGCGTGCTTAGCATTCATTCACCACAACACCACCCTTGAAATACCTAGTCATCACCCATGTTGCCTGATTCTTAGTGCTCTTACCAGCTGACTAGCCTTTATGCATGCTTCGCACAACAGTATCTTCTACTTATCATTGCCCCTTCACACCAGCCAACTGATTTAAGTAGCCAGAACACCAGTACACTGAATCCTTACTACAAAACTTCCCTTCCATGGTGCGTGTAGTCATCCCACATAGATCTTCAAGCCTGGCATGCTTAGCAGTGGCATAGTATTGTTTTTTATCCTGCTTTTCTCAAAATCTCCATTTCCACACTTTTCTCAAAATCTCCATTTCCACTATATCATCATGGCACTAGTCCTTCAGTCCTCATGCATTCCCAAATCCTTTTCTACCTGCTCCTGTATGCCTCAAAATTGGTGATACATTATTGTTATACATGATGTTCTGTGAAACAAAAAATCGCTGCAGGCAATAAAAAACTTGGAAACACAAATATTTTCAAAGGGTTGGATACTTTTCATGTGACATCTTCAAGTCCCTGAAGAAATCCTTCCTGATTACCTGCCATTACACCATGTGAACACATCTGTTGATTCAATTTTCTCCAAGTGTAAACACATTCATGCTCATCATGGAAGTTTTGTTCTCCAAGCGCCACATCTCAAATGCCAGCTTCAATTAATGAACCATTTCCTAGCCAAATCTTTGGCCTTCCTGACCTGTTACTACCCAATTGTATCTCCCTATTTTTGCCATGCTATCACTGATGACATAACTTTTCCCAGGAAGAAAATCATGTCCTGCAGTATACATGCAAGATTTGAATCATGTAGTCCAGCCATGGTGATGACATCTCTCATGTTCCATAGGGTTCCTCATACCTATATAAAATGTAAATGGATGCAGGGTTGACAGTGTTTTGTACCTCGAACTATGTATTTCCAATAGAGTAAACCTTGAACTCACATGTGTGTTACTCTGTGTTACTTGAGTGAATGTGTGTTTTTTGAATTGAACTACTATAATCACTTTCCCTTTAATAGCATCCGACATTCCCATTATGTGCTATATTTGAAAGGGAACAAACTCTAATTCTGGAATGTTAGAAAAGCTTGTCATCCTATCAAGGGTGCAAGTTTATCCGCAGGAGAGTGCATTCCCCACCAACATATCGCTAGGTTGAACAGGAACGTATGTATGTGTTTCTTTTAATCATCAACCTCAGTGCCCAACATCATCTGAAACTTCTTTGCTCCATCGGGTGTCAGTACTCAGCTTAACATACACATTGGCCTCTAGTCAAAACGTTTTGGCTCTATTGTTTCATTGGTAACATTCATTTGGATCATTCACTTGCACCAGGCTTGATCGGCACTTCTGATTCGCTCCATCAACGCTTCAAGCCTCCATCAATTGTGCTTGTCTGTATCACGTTCGATCCTACTTGGCCTCCTCATTCAAATCTGGCTTGCTCTTGTTTAAATCAACGTGTTATTGTAAGTTCTTGTCTATCTATTGGACTTGGGTCAATGGATCAGACTGACCCTGATCAAAAGCGCTAGACTAGACTCTTCGCCTGATTTCATTCTCCCTCTCCCCAATCAATCAAGCGTCAATTGGCCTATACAACACCGGTCAATCCTTACCTTCTAGGTGTTTGCTTGACCACCCAGGATACGCCTGAGTGACTGTCTGTCTTCACTCAACAAACTCAGATCCAACTCTCCCTTGACACTTTCCTTCACCGTTTATTCTCTCAGCTACAGCCAAACAATTGGCCTCAGCTCCTTCAACCCCACTTGCCTCTATCAAACCCAATATCCTCAGCCAATCAATTTGATGGTCCTGTCTCAATCTCTCTGATTCAACGATTGTTTCCTCTGGTATAATCGATTGAACGTTGCCTCAAGACAGCCTAATCAATTGCTGGGCATTGGCTTAAACAAGCAACCTGACCTTTCTGATTGGTTCTACCTTTGATCTAACTACATACCATCTTTGTGAGCATTCATCTCCTTCAAACCTTTTTTTATACATACAAATCGTTCTCATTGTTTTTGACCCATGGCAAGTGTTCACTCAAATCAAAACTAGTGATTGATCCCTTAACCCTACTTGTTCTAACTCGGTTCAATCAAATCGTCTCTCCTAAGTAAAATCGAATTGCCTCAGTCAATTTGAATCATCTCTTTTCATCAAAAGGAAATCAACTGTACTTTCTCATCTTTCATCTATTTCATCATACCACCAGCTGAGCAATGGCCTTTTTTTTGTATCTACTCCAGGAATCAATGAAGAATTCAGGACAATCACATCAACAACCCAAGCCCCATCATCATCTGGAGGGCCCTGAGATGTCTGATGAGCGCATGGCTCGTCAGGTCTCCCAGGGCTCAAAGGTTGATGTTTGGGGCAGCTCAGTTGAACCAGTGGACCACCTGGGTAAGCCTCACTCATCTGGGGAATGCATGGCCTTTTTAAGGGTGGCTCCGCTGGTTTGACTCACGGTCCCTCTCAACCCAAAAAGCGATAGATATCGCCTGGCACTGCAAAGGAAGTTGCCAAGCTGCAGAGATGATTTGACAAGGATACCAATTCTGGAATAATCCTTCACTTTGAAAAAATCTCACCATCCAAGGAAGAAATTTCTTCAAAACCAATCCTCATGACGAAAAGACTCAAAACCTTGTTTGCAGCTCTGGTGGTCAACCTCATTTCTTAATTGAAACACATTCTATAAGAATACAAATCTGACAAACAAAAATGTGTTGAGGTGTTAGCTCTGGCACGCTCAGTTTCTGGTCTCCAACTTGGATAAGGATAGAGACCGGGCCGGCGGCACAGAGTAGACTAAGTACAATAAGTGTGACGCAGCAACATGGTTTAGGTTAGAGGATTAATATTTATGGACTAAAGCTTAAGTTTATATTCTTGGCACGTTCCAACTCTAACACACACACACACACACCCCCCCCCCAAGCCTAATTTCTTCACCGCTGTTTCAAGTTTGTTGGGTCCTCTTTTCTTTGTGAAAATGTTAGCTTCTTAATCCATGGTGCTTGTCCATTTGATTTGAATTTTGTTGGCGTGCACGAAGTCATTGATGAAGTAAAACACCCTAATGAGGTATCTTGTCTTCTTCTTTGATGCATTATCCCTGGCAATCAGGATTTCTGCTTCATTGTCACAAAAAATTTTCATTGGCAGTGTGTGTTTGATGTCTTCCAAGAGTACTGACATTGCCGTGAGATGTGCACCATCAGATAATGAGATATACTCAGCCGCACAAGTCGATAGGGCCACCACTGTCTGCCTCTTTGCACCCCAAGCCACACTGTCCCCCAAATCCTGACGTCAACCTTTCATGCTCCCCTCCCCAGTTCACATCCGACCATAATTCCAAGCTACTACTCTTCCCCATGAACCGCAATTTCAACCCCGTCGTCCTCTTCAAATACCCACCAAGAAATCCAGCTCCAACCAATGTTTTTTCCAGGGATTGCTGCTGTACCGAGCTAGTAGGTTAACCACATAGGAAAGATCAGGTCTGGTGCCTCCCACTAGATACACCATAGGTCCGATGATTGATCTGTAATCCGTCTGTCCAACTGCCTCGCCAGTGTGAATTTCTGATTGTTTGTCTGGGAGAGTGCTTCATTGAGTAAATATTGGCCGTTGGTAATCTTTGACAATCTGGCACGCAAGTTGGTATTGACTGAGTTCAATTGTTTCTTCACACTGTTCAAAATCTATGCCAACTAGCTGTCTCACTGAGTTGGACCATTTGATTTTCGTTTCTCTTTCCATTGACTGTTTCAGTTCCATCAGCAAGTGTTGTTTTGATGCTACGACGAATCCATCATCAATGTGCAACCAGATGATAATGAATTCCCCTTGTCGGCGATAGATGTACAGAGGAAACAAAACCAATGCTTTCCATTTGATGCTCGAAAAACTGCCACCAACATCAGGCAGCTTGTTTCTTCCCGTAAATCGCCTTTTTGAGTCGCATAATCTTGCCTTTCAGTTGCGGACAAATTTCAACGGGAGATTGGACATACACTTCCTCTTCTATCGGCCAGTAAAGATAGGCGGAACTGACATCAAAAGTGGTGGTTGGGTATTTATGGTGATTCGACATAGATATCAGCAGTTGAAGAGTGTTGAGTGAAGCGGTGGGAGCATATATTGTGTTGCAGTCAATGCCCATTCGCTGATTGAACCCTTTTGCCACGTATCTTGTCCGCCGTCAGTACCAGGCTTAATAGCAAAGACCTACCTACAGCCCAATGCTTTTGAACCAGGGAATGAGTTCACAGGTTCCCAAACACCAAGTTCGGTGAATTTGTCTATTTCATAGACCACTGCTTCTCTCCACCGTTCTTGCTGGTCTCTGCTGAGGGCTTTCTTGATCATGTTGGGCAGCCTCTAGGTTTGCTTTCGCTGCCTTCTACGCTTGCTCATTGATGTCGGTTGTTTCCTCTCCAAGCTTCAGAACAAAATCAAGATCACCCTTTTGTATGTCTTTCTTCACAGGCAGGTGTTGAAATTCAGGGAATATGACTGAAGTAGAGTGGATTATCCTTCTCCCACGTGAAGAATAAATCAACCAACCGCCACCGGCCGCTGGGTATCCAATCAATCGACCTTCTTGGGCCCTTTTGTCAAGTTTCGAACACCTGGCATTGGGGATTTGTACTAGCGCCGTGGCTCCAAATGGGTACAGGGAGTTGGGATCTGGTTCTTGTCCGTATAGTTTCTGAACCGGGCTAGTCTTCACTTTAGAGTTTGGTATTCGATTTTAAATGTATGCTGGGGTCAGATATGCATACCCCCAAAACATCTTGGGCATCCAACTCTCATGCAACATGGTCCTTGTCATGTTGCCGTTCTGTTCCGGCCAGTAAGGTGCGACTGGAGCCAGGAGGATGCCTGGTGGTTTGAGTTCTTTCTTCAAAGTTGAAGTGTATTCAGGTGCATTGTCACACCTGATATGTTTAGGGAACTTCCCAAGTGTGTTCTTGATGTGATGTATCCAGGACATGATCTTCTTGGGTACTTCAGTTCAACTAGGTACAATGGTGTTCCAGATGTAAGTAGTTGCATGGTCTCGGAGGGTAACCATGTACTAGCTTCTGGTTATGTCCAAAGGAAACGGTCCCGCCACGTCTGTAACTAGCATATCACGTGGGTTGTCTCAAAGTAGGAGAGAGTTGGATCCTGGCGCTTTCTGGTCAAGTGCTTTGGATATCACACATTGTTTGCAGAAAAATGACTCCCAGGTCTTCTTTTTGAACTCAAGATATTTCCTCACTGTAGCTTCAGACACATGTCCAAGACGTCAATGCCATAGATAAGGATCAAAAGATGGTCAATGTCAAACTTTATTCAATTTCAATTTATCTAATATTTCTAAGTACCAGCAATGGTTTCGATGAATGGTGCCAAAAGTTACAGAATGTGGACTAGTTAGAGTATCTTTGCAGTCTTCACATCGTAATGTAATGTCCATCGTCCCACCAACAATATTATGGCATCAACCCCAGGGAAGTAATAGACATTGTCAATCAACAAGGCCCCCTTGATCATCCCTTAGAATCTGACATCAACTGTACAATCAGCTACCGCTAGAAGAATGGTTCTCGGTCGAGCTAGTTCTTCTTTTGAGACAAATACGTTAATTGAGCCACTCACATGGGTTGATGCCCCTGAGTCAAGAAGGATCTTCCCATCATGTACTTCAGGTAAGTCCAGTTTTCTGAAGCGGGCTTGTGGATGGTACAGTCTGTTGGGTGGGAGATAATTCAAAGTCTGTAGGAGGCGTTTCAATCACCTTGGAGTCAGCATCTGCCCAGAATTTCTGGCAGTTGTTGTGCCCATCCTGCTTGCAATAATGGCAGCTATTCCCGTATTGAGACTTGAAGTAGGAGTTGAGCGGTTTCCCTCTGTGTTGCGTGGCTTTGTCCACCATTGATCTGCCGGTGAGGAGGTGCGTACCGAGAACGCTGAGGGTTGTTTCTGATTGCATGGAGTGCGTCCAGGTCCATCGGCTGATAGTTGTTCACAACAGCCGGCTTTCCTTTCAACTTTCCGGACTCGCCCTGGATGCTGTAAGGAACCGCTTCTGTCCTTCACTGAAGCTTGAGGAAAATACGCTCAAGCTGGCAAGGCACTCAGGATTCTAGAACCAGGGTGGGATTAATTGCAATCTCGATGGAAGAGAGAAGATCTCTGTCATTACTACTAAGTCCAGAAGAGAATTGAGAGAAATGAAATATCAATCAAAGTGCTTACCTAGATGGAAGAGAGAAGATCTCTGCCATCTAGGTAAGGAAGGAGGGACAGATTAAGTACAAGATGGAGTTACATAATCATGTGAAACCCAGCTGGGGATGGGGTTTACAGATGCATGTCACCATGTCATTGAATGAGGGTGGTTCAACTCCTTTGAGATGTTTGTTGAAGGGAAATTCGAAGGTCTTGGTGTTGATGCCGACCGGTGCAATGAAACAATGATGAAGAAGTAGACCTCCCAGCTTGTCAAATGTGATCTTCATCTGAGTAAGCTTGGCCATGATCTTGCTCCACTTTGCGAGAGTTGCGTTGCTGCCTGGTGTTTTGTCAGCTGTTAAGGAGACCAGGGAGAGTTTGTGGTGTCAATCAGATCTTGAGCATTTCTTCTTGATCAGCTCAAACATTGCTTGTGGGCAATCTTTGCCGGTACCTTTGATAATGCCGCTTCATCAACGGATCCGCAGAATAAACAGGCAATGGCGGCCTGTTCTTGATTCTTCCTAATGGCGAAGTTTGCTTGTGAATCAAGGAATTTCCCGGTGGTATCGAAAATGTAACTGAGTGTCCTGTTAACGTCTTGTTCCCAAATGGTGTAGTTGTTTCCATCATATTTTCTTCGTGTTGTGGTCTGAATGAAAACCCACTGGTCATTTGAGAAACACCTTGATGATGTCAAAGTGGGTGTGATCCTTATTCAATCTGTTCCCTGTCCGACTAAGTTGAGCAACTTGCAGTTTCATTTGTTCCAATTCATGTTTGAGAGCATAGAAGTCATTTGGTTGTTGATTTTCCATTATTTCTTCTAGTGATTGATAAATTTTTTTGTTGTTTTCTTTTTCGATAATTTTTTTTTTGTTTTCTTTATTTAATTTTTCGATTGTTCTAATTCTTCTTCTATTTTTTCTTTTTCTTCTTTTTCTCTATTTTTCTTTTTTTCTTCTGCTTATCTTATTGCTCTTTCTTTTATCTGTTTAAATGCTTGCTCAGCTCCAGTCATCCAGTTCAGGGGTCTCCTCTTGTGGAAGCGTGAATAACCAAAAGTGTGCTCTAGAGGCGGCTTTTAACCTATAAGAATACAAATCTGATGAAAAGAAATGTGTTGAGGTGTTAGCTCTGGCATGCTTGGTTTCCGGTCTTCAACTTGGATTTGATTACTCACCTGACGAAAAGAAATGTATTGAGGTGTTAGCTCTGGCATGCTTGGTTTCCGGTCTCCAACTTGGATAAGCAAAGAGACCGGGCCGGCGGCACAGAGTAGACTAAGTACAATGAGCGCAGCGCAGCAATATGGTTTAGGTTAGAGGATTAAGATTTATGGACTAAAGTTTAAGTTTATATTCTTGGCACGTTCCAATCTAACACATTCTTTCTCCAAACATTCAACAAACTCGGTGAAATCATTTTGAATCTCTTTAAGATGGCACTCCATCAACAGCCAACCAAGACCAACCACAATTTACTCAATGGAACAATGTGTGGTATTGGTTTTTGTCAACATAGATGAGGGCAAGTCTGTTGGTTAGCAAAAATCTTTATTTTTTTTTATCACTTGGATTGATCATGCTGTTTTTTTTTTGTAGGCACCTATGCAATAAGACATAACATCAATGAGGCAGATTTTATTGCTGATAGTGTGTTATGGGACAAACTTCAAGATCACAATGACTTCATTGCCAGCTGTATCCAATCCTTATCCAAATCCGCCTGGGTGAAAAACCACGATGTCACCATCTCCAAAGGAATCCCAAATTGGAATCAAAAGGAATGGCGGGAATTTAGGGATGAAAACAACTTTTCTGGTAATGTCATGGTCACTTTCAATGACTTTTACAATTGTGTCTATCAGGATGGCCGGGACCTCAACCCTTGGATGTATGGATTATTCTCATACATTGACAGAAAAACTGGTAATCCTATCCCTCCTCCCTCACAAGAAAAAGGTCATGGTCTCCAATTTACTCGTCATGCTGTTCTGATTGACTTTGCTAATGCCAATGGGATTGTTGAGGTTTTGTGGCAAACAACCATGTTTGAGCACTGTACTACTCCTCCCCCTCCTTCTCTTAAAAGTTCTTCACATACTCATTTCGGATGTTCTTTTCAAATTAACAAAAAATTAGCTGCAGTTTCTTTGTAGTTGTTTTATTTCCATTTTTTATGTCACATAACAGAATGCTTCTCCACCTCATGAGCCACTTTTGGAATATTTGAATGAACAGTGGATAATAGAATTAGAATTGACCCAGGTTATGTTGAGATGCCTCTTTTCATCATTGACATCATGCAATTGTGGTGGGAGTGCTCTAAATATAGAGTATGATCCGTCATAACTTGGCACGAGTGGTACAACCAAAAACTCTCTTCATCTTGACATCAACCTTCAAGAATACGATCCAACTCCACTTTCATCATCAAGAATTGGTCGTAATCTTCTTTTGTTGAGGTCACTTGTGTCTTGGCAAGCTCCTAGAGGTTCTTATTCTATTTCCTTTATATTTTCCATCCTGTTGACCATATCTATTCCTTGTTGACCATTTCATTTCTTTTCTTTAAAACTTCAGTGATTTAAGTCCAAGTTGTTACGTACTGTGGTTCTTTCTTTCATCCTTTTATACTCTCATCTCTTAACCTTGTTCCTGTTCTTTCAAGGTGATTTCTTTATTACTTATTTCATTCATTCTTTTTATCTCTTCTCTTATTTTTATTCTCTTTAACTGAAATCTACTCTTCTTTCAAGTCTAAAATTATCACATTATCAGTACAGATAGCTCAATAAAAAGACAAACAGGAACGTACCACAAAAATGTAGGATATGAAGATCTTCGAGGAAAAGTCTACGAAGCTGTCAATCGCCAAACTCAACGATAACAATTATCCATCGTGGTCCAGTAGGATGAGAGCCTACTTATGAAGCAAAGATCTTTGGAAGATCTGCTCTGGCGATACCATGGCTCCTAGCGAAAAAAAAGAAAAATGAAGCAGCCACTTGGGTGATACGGTTTTCGACGCTTTAGTCACTATCAACAACGAGGATAAACCCGCTCTTATTTGGGCCTCTATTGTCAATAGATTTGCTTTAGAGTCAGTCAACAACAAGGCCAGAATTTGGCTCAAGTTTATGCACTATGAGTATTGCTGTAATCTGAAGACATACCTTAGCGATTGCCAGCGTATGATCCACAAATTTGCTGTCGTGCAATTGGGAATTCCTGACAATATAATTTCCATTTCAGTCCTCGCTAAACTCACTAGGGACTACTGGAACATTGTTGACAACATTATAATGAATGAATCTGTCATTCATTTCCCAAGCAAGACTATTAAAAAGCTTCAAGAGTTAATTTATATGAAAGAAACTCGAGTCTCCTCGAACACCGCCTCCAGCTCCTCTTCCAAAATCAAGGAATAAGGAGCTTCAGCTTTCCAAACAGAGTCTTCTAAGAAGAAACCTCCGCCAGCTAATCTGTGCTCACCTGGCTAACATAACCTGCTCGCATATCATCCGGCGTGGTGTTGCTTCAAATTATCAAATGAAGAATGTGAATCATTACGCCCAAAACCTGAAGGCCATGTTGCCTCTGCGGAAATCAAGAAGGAGAATTATGAAGATAGTGACTCTGACTATTGCAAATCTCTGCCTTCCACTTGACTGGCTTCAAATCTAAAGGATTTTCTCCTGTCCTGGACTCAGGCGCCTCTCACCACATGGTGAACGAAAAATCTGTCCTCGATAACGTCAAGAAAATCAATATGAACATATTGAATGCCAACACTAAACGAAGTGGAATAGCCTCTGCTATCGGTTCAGCTAAAATTCTAGATGACTCTGGTTCTGTCATTGCGTTGAAAGATGTTCTCTTTGTCGAAGATCTTCACAGGCCATTGATTTCAATGAACCGCCTTTTTAGTCAAATTACCTCGATTGTCAAAGACTCAACTAAATTCACTGTTACCTTTGATAATACTGTAAAGATCTCAGGCAACATTGAGAATCATTTTTTGATTGTAAATACCAAATTTGAAATTAATGCTTTGGCTTCTTCCTCATATCTTGCGTCTACTTCAGTTGATTAGCACAGTCGACTGGGTCATCCAAGCTTCAACTATTTGAAGAAACTAGTTCCATTGTGTGAATTGAAATCTTGTGACATTTACAAGATGTGCAAGAGCGCGAAACTTCCCTTCAAAGGAAAATTCTCCGCGACTACTAGCTTACTCGAAGCAGTCCACCTAGACCTAGTTGGTCCTTTTCAAACTAGATCAATAGCTGGCACCCAATAATTTCTGACAATAGTAGATTAACACTCTGGCTACAAATGTGTGAAATTTTTCAAGCACAAATCTGAAACTTTAGATAAATTCTCAGATTTTGTCATTTGGGCCAAAAATCAAACTGGTAAAACAATCAAGCACCTAATTTCCAATAGTGGCAGTGAATTCAAGAATCTATTCTTTGAAGATTTCTGTCAAAATTGTGGAATTTCTCAACATCTCCACCACAGACACCTGAGAACAACGGTATCTCTGAGAGAGCAAATAGGTCTATCCTAGATAAAGCTCACTGCTTATTTTCTCTCAATCAAAACTTTCTCCCAGATTTTGGGCAGAAGCCATCATCACTGCAACAGATCTGTGCAATCTTCTTCCTTCCTCATCCAGAAATTTCATTGCGCCTTACACTGCGTGGTTTGGACAATCAATCAAACTCAACAAACTTAAACCCTTTGGTTGTCTGTCATATGTACTCATTCCAGCAGCTTTGAGAAAATCAAAACTAGCCTCAAGATCTGAGAAAGCAAACTTCTCAGGCTACTCAAATGATTTCTCCACGTTTTGTTTCCTAAAGATTGAGTCCAAAAATCTCTGTATCTCAAGACATGCGACGTTTGATGAAACTGTCTTTCCATCTTTGACTCATGAATCTCTGGATAAATCCAGCTTCCATTTCAATCTGTTAGAGCTAGTGGATGACCCTGAAGAAGGTGATGATCTTGAGAATCAATTTCTTACTTACCCAAATCATGAACTCATAAGGTTGCTCAGAGTGAACTGAATTGCAAGTTGGCAAAACCTTGCAGATACTTGATGATCATGCTTGCATCTGCATATACATTATGCAATTGCATATTGAATAATTCAATATTGCATATGCATCATACATTGATATTCCAATATTGCATATGCATAAAATATATGAGAGTTGCATATGCATAAAATTCATAGCTGATCCATGGTTGAAGCAAGGGGGTGTGTTGGAATGTGTGCTTCAGGGCTGAGCCATATAATATTATTTCCTAGAATCACCAGTAAGACCAACTGTGTGTTTATCTCAGTGGTATAAGAGCAGCTCTCATGAATGTAGAAGGTTGTGGGTTCAATTTGCTCAACACACAATTCTTTTCACTTTGGTAGTTTAACAGTTTGCACGGGCAAACTTCAGCAAAGGTTTGCTGGGGTTTGGGCAGGTAAACTTCAGCAAAGGTTGTGACAATTCAACAAAAAAACTAAGATATCATTGTCATTAGAATCAAACATCCAGTAACAACAGTAAAAAGAGAAAAGTAACATGAAAGACAAGTACCTGGCGCTTACCTAAGAGCAAGGTACACAAGTGGTGCGTCAAGAAAGTAGGACAGGTGATGAGAGTAAAGATAAAGAGAAGAGAAAAGAATAGACAAAGAAAAGTAAAAATTGTGAGAATAGTTGAAGGAGCGGGATGAGAGCTTTGCTGAGTCAACAAGGTGAAGGTGAGTTGGGAAATGTGAGATGGAAGAAGATTGAGTGTAAGTAAGTTTGATGAAAGAAATTCGGAAGGAGAATTGATTGATAAAGTTGAAACTATGAATGAAATACGGATGACAAAACCGTCAGTCAGTGAAGAGACACTTCTCTTTTTATGCAGAAGGTTTAGTAGTCATCACACGCTCACATGGTTATGACAAAGAAGTGCCTCGGTATTGTGAATGCCTTGTCCCTCAGGGGTATGTAGCAGAAACAGTATCAGGAACCAGGCTGGACTGGTCTTGTCCCTGATTCATGAGTGCATCACCTATAGAAGCGGTGGTAAAAGAAAAGAGGACTGGATCAGTTCTCTTTGTCTTACATCAGCTGATAGCTGGTAAAGATCTGTCACACACTTACCTGAAGAATCTGTGGTGAGTGCCAGCGGTGAAGAAGAATCAGGCAAAATCTGTTAAAGGTTTGCTGGGGTTTGCCAAGGCAAACTTCAGCAAAGGTTTGCTGGGGTTTGCCCAGAAAAACTTCAGCATATGTTTGCTGTGGTCAAACTTCAGCAAAGATTTGCTGGGGTTTTGTAACACACTCACATTCCTGATCAGACAAGTGGTTCTCCTTAACCAAAAGGCCATGAGACTGGCTGAAATTCCAGCTGACATCAGGAATTTGTAGTGTCACATACAACTGTGTGCCAGGTTTGCTCAGGCAAACTTCACCAAAGATTTTGTGGGGTTTGAAATGAATTTAGAGGGTAAACTGCAAAATCCAGCAAATTCTTTGCTGAGGTTTGCCCAGGCAAACTCTAGATTGGTCCTGGCTCCCACTGACGTGATTGATTTCATTGGATAGGCGCCACCGATAATAACATTTCCATCAATGTGCACCACCCGAGAAAATTCTCCGGCAGACAAAGGCCAACGGCAATCTCTGGCAAAACTTGCACGGAGTTTTCCATGGCAAAGCTTGCCCGGAGTTTTCCGTGACCCTAATCGAGGGGCTGGTGTTAATCTAGCTTGATGGGCCGAGCTGGTACAACCTGTACCCGCTTGATCTGCTCGGTGAGCTGGTACAAGCTGTACCAGCTCAAAGAGCAGCTGTCGGTTATTTTGTGTTTCTGTTTTGTTTTTACATACAATGACTGGGAGAAACCCTCCCAGTCATCGAGAACCTACAGTCTTGATGACTGGGAGGATTCCTCCCAGTCAGCGAGACTCCATAGTCTTGATGACTGGGAGGATTCCTCCCAGTCAGCGAGACTCCATAGTCTTGATGACTGGGAGGAATCCTCCCAGTCATCGAGAATACACAGTCTCCATGACAGGGAGGATTCCTCCCGGTCATTGAAACTCCATAGTCTCGATGACTGGGAGGAATTCTCCCAGTCATTGAGAATCCACAGTCTCAATGACAGCGAGGATTCCTCCTGGTCATCAAGACTCAATAGTCTCGATGACTGGGAGGATTCCTCCCGGTCATCGAGACTCCACAGTCTTGGTGACTGGGAAGATTTCTCCCGGTCATCAAGACTCTAAAGTCTTGGTGACTGCGTGGATTCCTCCCGGTAATCAAGACTGTAGAGTCTCGGAGTTCGGATGACTGGGGGGAATCTTCCCTGACACCAATACTGTAGATTCTTGATGACTGGGACTCGGAGGAATGCTACCAGTTACCAAGACTGTAGGGGTTTCTCCGAGTCATCAAGACCCTACAGGCTCAATGACCTGGATGAATCCTCCAAGTAACTGAGACTGTAAAGTCTCAATGACTGGGTGGATTTCCTCCCGTCATCAAGACTCCACAGTCTTGATTACTGGGAGAACTCCCAGTTGGCGAGACTGTAGAGTCTCGATGACTGGGAGGGTTCCTCCCAGTCATTGAGACGGTAGAATCTCCATGACTGGCCAGTGGATTTCTGTCCATCAAGCTGTACCAGCCAGACGGGCAGCTTGACCTGTTTGCCGAGTTGGTACCATCTGTACCAATTATGGGCAGGAGAACTCCGGCAGTTTTCCATGCTGCAGTTCTCCTGCAGAGTTCTCTGCTGTGAAACTGCGGCAGACAAATCTGCCGGGGTATTCCATAGGTAGCAGGCTGTCATTAAAAGATTTCAAACAAACTAGAAGCATTTCATTTATACTTGTGAGACTGAGTTGAACAAAAGAAATGAAATTAGATAAGAGATGAGAAAGTACCGAGAAGCAGGTGCAAAAAAATCCTAAGTTGGTATTAATTGAGAACAAAGGGAAAGAATAAGATGTGAAAAGGACAGGGCTGTATCTGTGTGTCAGGGCATGGAGGCAATCTTACTCTTCCTCTAAGTTAGTCGTGCTGACTTGCTGCTTGGAAGGGTTGAGTAGCACTGAGTTTATCAGTCTCTCTAGTGCTCCTGTCTATTAGGTTTGGATGCTGTTGGTATCCTTATAACGACTCTCGTCAGCATTGTCCTCTTATCAAGTTTATTGACTGTGGTCTATGCTTACAAGAGATTCCGTATAGGGTCTCAGCTTCTATCTCGTAGGGGATGTGGCAGTAGGATTCCTGTTCTGTCAATTAGATGCAAGATAAGCCTCAATCTCTCTACGGCTTCTCTGTGAGTTACGTGGAGTGCTCTTTGTTGTAAACCCGAGTTATATTTTAGCCAGTAGTAGTAGACTAAAAAAAGAAACAAAATAAAACAAATAAGAGCAAGACTTAGATCAGAAACAAGTACATGACAATTTAAAATAGAAAACAGATGAAGAAACAATCAGAGATAAAAAGAGACAAACAATTTAAATCTGAATTCAATTGTTTTGACAACAATAATGAAAAGATACAAGCACACAACGTACTTGAAAGCAAAAACAGAAAGACAACTAAAGAAACAATCATTAGTGAGACTGAAAAGAGTATAAAAGAAAATAAACAAAACAGAAAGTCAAGTGAAGAGGTTATGTTGATGATCAGTTGACAAAAGTTTACCTCACGATCAATCCCTCTGAGTTTATTTCTTGATCAGTTCAATTTAAGAAAAACTTGACAAACTTGAGTGCGCGAGTTTAAAACACCAATCACATATGCATAACCACACATGCAATGTGCCAATTACCCACTCTCAAAATTCTCTGATCTATTGATCAACTCACTGGAGGATTCTGCTCAGTAGCTCCTCAGACTCTTGGGTACTTTCTCCGTTATGTGATGTAGGAGTATGGGAGCTCTGGATTAAAGGTGACGACTCTAGTCAGTTCTTCCTTTCTCTCTTCTCAGTTATAGGACTACTCACTTTTGTGTTGTAGCTGATTGCCCTTCTTGATTGTTCTTTGCTGAGGTTGATTTTTCTTCTCTTGCGGGATCTGGGTCTGTATGCATGCGGGATAAACTCACCGTCAGCTTGTGGTGCTAAACTCTAGCTGTGGGCTTTGTGTGACTCACTTTGCACCACAGTTAGGTTTGATCTACTGGAACTGAATCCTTCCCTTACTGGGTTAGATTGGTCTGGGTGGTCTAGGGCCACTTTCTTACAGCCTGCCATGCTGTTTGCTGGGAGGCAAGCAGAAGCTTGAGTGGCCGTTAGAACTCCGATCATTGCTAGGGATTGACAAATGACTGATCAGCTGAGGGTCTCAGTGAGGAAGTCTGCTCCGTTGCTGGATGTGTGGATGTATTTGAGCTGAATCAATTGTTGGCTTATGAGCTGTCACACAAAATGGAGTCAAATATCCATATGCTTTGTGCAAAAGCTGTTCTGTGAGGTTTCGCTCTTCGCTAGGTCAATGGCACCCTTGTTGTTGACAGAGACGGTGATATTCTTTGGTTCATGTTTGAGTGCCACCGCCTTGATAAGGCTTGCTAACCACACTAGATCCCTGCCCAGGTCTGCCAGTACCTTGTACTCATCCTCTGTGGCGGAGAGTTAAACCGTGGGTTGCTTGGAAGATTTCCAGTTGATTAAGTGCGTGCCTATTGAGACAGTGAAGCCGGTAGTTGAGTGGTGAGTGTCGGGGAAGTTCTCCCAGTCCACGTCAACAAAAGCTTGCAGGTTAAATCCTGGTGAGTCCAATTTCAGGGGTGCCTGCCAGGTATAGTGGACATGACACCGGGTGTTCATGAGTCAAGTTGAATTTGATGAGTTTCCTTTCAATGTACTGTGTTTGGTTTACTTGCAATCCGTCCTTGAATTGTGCTATGTTCATTCCTAGAAGGAATACAGCTTTGCCAGGGTACTTACTCAGCTTCCATCTCGGCTCGGAAGATGGAAGGGTTCTCGCTGACTATGACAAGATTGTCAACATGGCAAAAAATCCAGATGCCGTCTTTGTTCAGGAGCTTCGGGCGCCAGAACACACACGGGTCGGAGACCAAGATCTTGAAGCCAATCAACAGCAAGTACTCTGTTAGTCTCTTGTACCAGACCAGGGGAGCCTGACAAAGACCTTAGATGGCCTTTTTAATTACCAGGACTGAACCCTCTGGGCAATCGTAGCCAGCAGCAAGACGTTGTCTGATAACAGGTAGGTTAGAAACACACTCCTGACGTCAAGCTGGTGGATGAGTAGGCCGTTGTTTACGGCAAAGGAGATCAATAGACAAAGAGCTTCCGCTTTACCAGTGGAAGCATATTTCCATATTTTGTGTCGAAATTCCTCCCAAACACTTGCTTAAAGCCTTGAGCACAAATTCTGGCTTTGAACTCCAGGATTTGGTTTTCCGACCCAAGCTTTTTTCTGTAAGCCCACGTTGCCGGAATGGGTTCATCGGTAGTTCGTTGCGGCCACAAAATCCACACCTTGTGCTTGTGCATGTTCAGTATTTCTTTGAGCTCAGCTGTCTTCCATTGCTGCTGATTGGCACTTTGCATTGCCTGTCAATTTGTCTCGATAGTGATGAGGAATGCTTGGTGCCTGCGCTTGTTGGCTAGGATGTGGGCTGAATCAATGGAGCTTGTGATTTCCTTCAGTGGAGGCTTGTTGTGCCAGATGAATTGCTTGTACAGGCGGGTCCCTGAGATTGGGGCTACAGCTTGAGTATTCGTGTCAGCCTGCTACTATTCAGAGCCAACCTGAGTAGAAACATAAAATAAATAAAACATATAAAAAGCATTAAAATAATAAAAAACTATAAAAAATCTTAGGGCCCGTACCACAGCATGTGCCATTTTTTAAAACGATTTTTGCTGTTTTTTTTTGCGCTTTTTTGTCAACAGAAACTGTTTTCGAAAACAGGGTCCAACCTGTTTCCAAAAACCGCAGGAAAATGACTAAAAACAATTTTCAACTTAAAGCAAAAACCGATGCCCACGGTACAGGTTTTTGCATAAAAATGATTTCAAGGAAAAAAAACTTGGAAACCCCAACCTCAGAGGTTTTATGGTACAGGCCCTCAGTATAAAGTAAAATAAACCACCTTGTAAATACTACTTTATCCAAAAATCCATCATAACTTCTTAACCCATGGAAAAACCTTGAATACTATTTCAGATTACTTATTTTCAAACAGAATAAACTAGGGTATCTCACTTACACTACCCCTGAAATATGGCTCCTTCAATGAGTTTGCCTATTCTCAACAAACATTGTTTTCACCATGATTACAACCACATTACATATGAATATTCATAGTTAAAATGGGTCTAGAAAACCGTTAAAATACTGCTAGATTGAAGTAGAAGACCATCACATGTCTCACTAAGCAACAGCACACCTTGTGGCACCATTTACTCAACTACAATTGAAATGATCCCCTGTTTAAAACTCTGTAATAAGTAAAAATGAACTGTAATATACTTCCCAAAATATTTATTTACACGTCAGAAGAACTATTTAAAATGTTCTGACAAGCGTGGTTGGGTGATACTTGCACTGCCCTAGTTCAAGAAAAGTGTACATGGGTAAATAGCTCTACCTTACTTGTATTGAACCATGGTGCAGCACTGCTTAGCTCCCTGGAAAAATATATAAAGACTCCCTTCTTACGACAAAGAAGAGGGCAGCATTCTCAGATATTACAAGTTATTATTACCTTTATTACTAGCCCTTTATTAGTACTAGCAATAAACCAGTAGTAAGTAGTTTCATCACTGAATCTTCCCTAAAAATACCTTTTCAAGAACCCCAGCTCTCTTCCACCATGTCATCCACCCTAATTTGAGTGCTCTCAACCTTGTTCTTACCATTTACCCACCTACTGGAGCTATTATAGTCAAAGTGAGTCCTTTTTTCCGCTATTCTTCTCCTACTCTGAGTACCTTAATTGGATCAGAAAACCAGGCATCTGCACCCCCCCTGCTACCCAGGTCCAGACTAATTTTTTTTGGAGGGCACATAAAAACCCCTGTTTTACAGGCCCCTCCTTTTTTAGTAAAATTAAAACCTTCATTAAAAAATTCCTCAAGGATTTTTTCCTTATTTTTTATGCTCTTTCTCTTGCATTAATTGCTAGAAATCACACCCTTGCACCTAGGTTAGCTAGAAGGTCTAAGGATGCTTTTTGCCATCAGCAAATTTCAAGCTTTTGGAGACCATTAACCCTCTCACTGGTCTTCCTTTCTTTTCGGCATTACTCTTTCATGCGCTTGACTTCTTTTTTCAGATTCATGCATTCCCTCTTTGAACTTTTGAACTTCGACGCACAGTCCTCAAAATTTGAACTTCACAGTCAATCCAGCCAAGATAAGGAGGACAACAGAGATCTCCCAAATGATGAGGATTATGAGGACTTCGACACTCTGGGTCCTCAGAATGTCCCTAATCCCAAACCTGCTGCTAACACTTCGGCCCCTACTACCAATGAATCCCTTGCCGAAGCCATCCAGCTTCTGGCCAAACCACAGTTCCCCTTCCGGCAGAACCTGCCCCTCAAACCACTTTCCGCACTTTGGAGATGAAGAAGCCTGACTCCTTTGACGGTGCCTTCCCCGCCAAAATTTGCATCTTCCTGCAGCAATGAAAACTCATCTTCTTGAATGAATGTTGCACCTTCCCCAATGATTGTTCCCGCACCATCTATGCCTTCTCTTACCTTACAGGTAAGGCATTCAACTGGGCTCAACCCTATCTGGAGGTTCTTGAAGACTCTTCCCCAGACTCCCTCATGAACTCTTGGGTTGTGTTCAAAGCTCAAATTGTCACCTTGTTCAGCGACCCCAATGAACTTCAAGCCACCGAGCATCAACTTGAAAACCTGTCAATGAAGGAGTCGGACCATGCTAGTTTCCAAGCCCTCCAATCTTGTTTTCTGGGTTGGGGTGACCAACCTTTGATGTTCCATTTCCGCCAAGGCCTCCCTTCCCGCATCCTCAACCTCCTCTCCCAGAACAATGCCGAAGAGATCCTCAATCTTCGAGATCTCATTGATGCAACACTTTGCATTGACGTGCGCTACCACAAACATCAGAAAGAAAGACGGCGCAAAAACTCTCACCCCGCTCAACCAAAGAAAGACGGCTCTCACCGACCTTTGAACTCCAACAACCCCAGGCAATCTTCTTTGAAACCCTACTCCACTCCTTCAAAACTGCCCCTGAAGAGCAAGCTCCCTTCCAAACTCACCAAAATTTTGACAGATGGACATCTTCAGGCTGGCGAAAAGGAAAGGAGGATGAATAATGATTTGTGTATGTATTTTGGTGGTCCTCATAAGGTAGATGATTGTCCTAAGTGTTCCTGTCAGTCGGTAAAAGCTTGAGTAGTTGTTGCAATAATGGTAATAACAACTACTACGAAACCCCAAGTGCCTTTGACCCACTTTCTCCTCTTTCTTTTGAGTCCAAAATATGTTCTTTGAGAACAGTTGTCTCAAATCAACTCAGATAGATTCTGTTTCGAGATAGTTCACCTTACTCTGTTCTTATTGATTCTGGAGCTACATGTTCCTTTGTCAGCCAGAGTTTGATTGATTTCTTTTCCCTTTCTACTATTCCTTTGGAAAAACCCATTCCTCTTTTCACTTATCATTCTTCTTCGAAGCCCATGCACTTTCTTTCAAAGAAAATTACATGGACCTTTGCCATTTCTTCCTATCAAACATTTGATTGGGAATGTTTAATCATAGATGCAACCGGGCAGGATGACACCATACTTGGTCATGATTTCCTTTTGCACTGGAACCCAGATATTGATTGGTCTAAGGGAGTAATTAAACCTCGAACTAAACCTTTACCCAGTCCCAGTGAGATCCCTTATTCTTCCCTTCAGGACCATGTCAGCCTGAAGTCTCTCATTGCCTTGTCAAGCAATGGCTCTCTTCCTGATGATATGCATTCATCCGGAAACCCCTCCACCTTCCTATCATCTGTTGTGTATGATGCTTTCCCTGACTTGTTTCTCTTCAAAACTAAAGAAGCATCACTACTGGCTCCCGTCAAGGAGTCTTTGAAGGCGACTTCTTCGACGAAGAACCAGCAGATCTCGAAACCATTTTGCCGACAATCCCTTCTGAGTATCAGGAATTCCCATCAGTGTTCTCTTCCACTCTGGATGACAAACTTCCTCCTTGAAAAAAATGTGATCATCGCATTGATCTCATTGGACCAGTTCCTAAAAAAGGTACTATTTACCGCCTGTCGGAGCCAGAAGACAAAGTTCTTCAAGACTACATTTCAGAGCATGTAGCAAAAGGTTTCATTCGACCCAGTTCTTCACCAACTTGTTTTCCTGTTCTCTTTGTCCCCAAAGCCGATGGTTCCCTTTGACTTTGTGTGGATTACCACAGACTGAATGTGGTTTCTAGAAAGAACTCTTATCCTATTCCTCCGATGTCCCATCTTCTCACCACTTTCATTGACACTCAAGGCTTCTCTAAAATTGACCTTCGAGGTGCCTATCACTCAATCAGGATAGCTGAAGGCCATGAATATTTAACGGCATTTAATACCTGTCATGGTGCTTTCAAGTACTTGGTAATGCCTTTTGGCTTAACCAACGCTCCTGCCACTTTCCAAGCCTTGATGAATGAAATATTGGGAGATTTAGTCAACGTGTGTGTTGTTGTTTATCTGGACGACATCCTCATCTATTCACTCTCTCACACTGAACATGTAGATCATGTCAAGGAAGTCCTTTGAAGACTTCACAAGACTAATCTATATGCGAAAGGCACCAAGTGTGTTTTCCATGCCACCAAAGTTACCTTCCTTGGTTATGTTCTTAACTGTTCCCGTCTTACCATGGACCAGGAAAAAGTTCAGTGTATTCTGGATTGGCCCAATTCCACTTCAGTAAAAGCTGTTCAATCCTTCCTTGGCTTTGCCAACTTCTATCGCAGATTCATTCAGGATTATGCTGGTACCATCACAAACCTGACCGCGCTTGTGAAAAAGGATACTCCTTATATTTTCACTGAGCAAGCGCGCAAAGAGTTTGAAGAACTCAAGCATTGTTTTACAACTGCTCCTATCCTTTGACACTTCGACAGTTCTTTCAGCACCCTAGTGGAAACTGATGGTAGTAATTATGCTATCGCAGGTGTCCTTTCGCAGTTTTCTGAAGCTCTAGTGGCTTCCTCAAAGCACCCTGTTGCCTTTGATAGCCGCAAACTCAAGGCTGCCGAGCTCAATTATGAAATTCATGATAAAGAGCTCCTTGCCATTATTTTCTGCTTGCAGAAATGGCACACCTATCTTTTTAGTTTTTCTTCTACATTCAAAGTCATCAAAGATTATGATGCCTGAAGTATTTCATGTTTACTAAGTTTCTCACCCGGGGCCAAGCCAGATGGGCTGAATTCCTTGGTCAATTCAACTTTGTCATCACCTTCCGCCTTGGACGCCCTGACTCAACGCGAGGATGTCTACCCTACTGAAGGGAAGACATTCGCCGACAAAAACCCAGACAACATCCAACAAATCTTCAAAGAACAGCCCAATGGATCTGTGACGCTGTTTTCCATCTCTACCAATGAGGTGGGAGACTGCGTAGAGGACCTTTTGTCTCACACAGTTGAATGATCCCAAGTCTGAATCCATCATTCTTGACCTTCAGAAAGGCAGAAATTGCAAGAAATTCTGCTTGGATGATCAAACCGGCCATCTTCTCTACGATGAGCAAATGTATGTTCCTGACAAAACCCACATGAAGCTTGAAAACCTTTCTTCTTGCCATGACTCTCCCCTCACAGGTCATCACAGCCAAGAAAAAACTCAACAACTTGTCTCCCGGGATTTCTACTGGCCTGGGATGAACAAAGAGATTCGAGACTACGTCACAGCGTGTTACACTTGTCAACAAAACAAAACTTCTTGTCATAAGAAGTTCGGAATTCTCCAACCCCTCCCCATCGCCCCTCGGCCCTGGGACTCCCTCTCAATGGACTTCATTTTGCAGTTGCCTCTTTCAAATGGCTTTGACACAATCTTAGTCATAGTGGACCGCTTTTCAAAGATGGTCCTCTTTCTTAAAACTCACACAACAGCCACTTCTGAAGACTTGGCCAATCTATTTGTCAAATTTATGTTTTCTAAACATGGCCTGCCTTCGAACATAGTTTTGGATAGAGGATCCCTTTTTGTTTCCGCCTTCTGGACTGGTTTGTGCGATCAACTCAAGATTGTTCAAAATCTTTCCACCGCATATCACCCCAATTCAGACGGCCAAACCGAAAGAATCAATCAGATCCTGGAGCAGTATCTAATCAGATCCTGGAGCAGTATCTTCAAACGGTGGTCAACTACCAGCAGGATGACTGGAGTTCCTGGCTTCCTTTGGCCAAATTCTCTTACAACAATTTGACTCACTCGGCCACAAAGCAATCTCCCTTTTTCACTTTGTATGGACGACATCTGACCTTTGACTCCATCCATGTGGACAATTCGAAGCCGGCTGCCGACTACCTTGCCAAAATCACTTCCGCCCAACAAGACATCAAGAAGAATCTCGACGCCGCCAACGAACAATACAAGATTGCCCCTGACCGGCTTCGACTCAAACCTCCAACTTTGTCTGGCTCTCGACTCCTCAAACATCAGATAAACCGGACCATCGAAGAAACTTTCAGAGAAAAAATTTGGCCCCTTCGAAATTGAATCAATTGTTTCGAAGAATGCCTTTTGACTCAAGCTTCCCCCTTCTTGGTCTCGCATCCACCCAGTGTTCCATGTCATGCTTCTTTCCCCTTCTGTTTTGCCTTTCCCTGGTAAATCCCTCCCTCCTCCAGAGCCTGTCAAAATTCAAGATCATCATGAATGGGAAGTGTCCAAAATTTTTGACTCCCGGAAAAGGCGTGGTAAAATTCAATACCTAGTAGAATGGTCTGGTTATATGGAGGACACTGATCACACATTGTGGGAACCAGCTTTGAATATCACAAACTGCCTTGACCTACTCAAAGCTTTCCACTCCTCTTATCCCCACAAACCTTGACCATAATCTTCCCTTCTCTTCTCTCGTTTTTTGTTATCTTCTTTTTCTTACATTATTTTCTCTTGATTCTCTCACTTTCTTTTTTTTCTTTGATTCACTTTCTCTTCTCATAATAATAAAAAATAAAAAATCTAATAAAATTCAAATATTCACAAGAAAAATAAAATAAACAATTTACATTTCTTCTATAATATTTCTTATTTTCTTCGACGATCCTTCAAACTTCTCTTTTAACCCCTCTCGTAATTTTTTTGCCTCCTACTTCTCCCCTTTTGGCACCATCTTCATCAGAGCCGCTACCGCTCCTGCGACCTTGGCCTTGATTTCCGCCATTGACGTTGACCTCTTCTTTGCCGTCCAATGACCACTTCACCTTCCTCTTCCTGTGGCACTTCCACTTCCTTTTCTTTCCCCTTTCCCTTCTCCTTTGACCCGCTGACTTCTTGCTCATGGTTTGGAAATCCTTTGTCAATTTCTAACTCGTCCAGTACCAAAAACTCCCCGGAAAGACCCGCCAGATCTTGCACGGTTTTGGTTGCAGTTGAGAATTCTTTGACTTTGGGTGACACCAGAATTTGAGCTATCTCTTTCCTTTCTTTTCCTTCAAATAGTGCCCACCTGTTTTTTGTACAAGACGCCGTGTGACACATTCATGGGAATGTTGGGCGACTGTTCCTCTTTGAATGGAAACTGCTCTGAGGCAGTGAAGCTTGGAAGTCTGTGGTCGCCGTGATTGGTATGGTGCTTGTGAATGGCAGGACATTCTGGGAAAGTTTCCTCATCGAAGTGGGCATGTTTAATGGTAACAGTGGTCATGTCCTCAGTGCGCAGCACTTTGTAGGAGGAATAATTGTTCTCATAGCCTAACTGTCTGCCTTAGAGACAATACTTATTGCCCAAAAGGCTTCAATTGATTTCTCTGTTAAATAATATGCTTCCTTATCTATGAATAACAATATTATTTTATCTCACTTCTTCTTCTCTTTCTTCATTGTATATAAATGAGTTGAGTTGTGTTGTCTTTCAACTGCCTGAATACAATGATTAAGTTGGAATTGATTGACATTCAAGTTTAAAAGCTTGAACATTGAATATATGCAACTCTGAGTTTAATCCAAACCACATTGGTCAGAAACCTGTTTTAATCATACAGGAAAATTCTCAAAGTTGCTCTAGTCTCCGTGACACGGCTACAATCCTTAGACTTTGACTCAGAACCTTGAAAATACCCTTCTTAGGATCACAACCTTTGTGGCGCGTGGTTTTCCTCATATAGGAACCCAATTTGGCAAAACCTTCTCACTTTACAAGTGATTAAGTTCCTCCAAAGTAAGTCCTGCCTTGTTAACTCATTTTCATGGCTTCAAAAAAACCCAGTCTCTTCCTCTTCTTTCTTCAACACTAGAGGCCAGGGTGGCTGCCCCGCCACTTGCCTCAGGCTTGAGTTTTTAACTCCATTTTGGCTTCTTCGACTCTCCTTGAACCTGAGGGCTCATGAATACACAAGCAGTATGATCAAAAAGGAACCCTCTTCAACTGGTGGTTATTTTTTTCCAATTACTTGTCTATTTTCCCATGATTGACCAGAAGGACCTCCTGCAGTCAATGAGGTTCATCTACATCACTGATTGGAAGGGGTTATTTTCTTGTTAGTATGTACATAAATTCTAGACATAAGCTGCACTTCAAATCAGATGATCATACTCATAGGCTGTACCACTTTCTTAAGACATTCATCAATAGCAATTGTTTTTCTTTGTCACTGGATTGCATGTGTGGTCAAGCAGGAGTGTCCATTTGGAGAAAGGAAAAATTAATCATGATATGTTAATAATAAAAGGGGGTCTTGTTTTTATTTGAGTCAAAAATCAAGCCAACAGATCACTCACTCCACTCAAAGGAATAATTAGGGTTTTGCTTTGGACCAACAACATGTTCTCTTCAAGTTCTTTCATTGACACCTTACCATGGAAGTAAGCCGCAACAGTCAAGATTGAACTCCGCAAGCTCGTTCAATTCGAGTGGCGAAGCACTGTGGACCAAATTTATTGCAACAAAAACAAAAGAAAAACTGTTAGTTAGATCCACAAATGTCAATTGTCAGCTGAGAATTTGACAGTCAAACTCAACAAAATAAAATTTGTTGTGAAGACCATTGATAACGATTAAATTTGGCTTAGAGCTATCGCTTGAAGGTTTGCTAGGTGCCATCAATTGGCCAATTAAGCCTGTTGAAACCGCTTTCCCAATCAAGTTTGAAGCAGGAAATCTTTGTATACTTTGAGAATTAACCTGTCAACCTGAATCATTATAACTTTCCATCATTTTTTGGTTGTTGGAGGGAGTGTTTACTCCCTCTCATGACCAGCCGGTCACCAATAAAGTTGAATTTTTGACAAGAAAGACATACACAAGCCAGATTTGGGATTACATGTTTATTTGCCACAGAATTGACAAGCTTATTTTTATATTGTAGCACCAAAACAATTCAACAATTTCATCTTGAGAAGGTTATTCAAGTTCCAAGAAGGAGGCCAGAATCGGATTGAGCATGAAACGACGCAGGAAAAGGTTCACATGGAGTAAGACATGGGCCAGAAAATCCTTGGTTTCATTTTTAGTGATGGTGATTGTCGAGGAGGTGCCAAGCAATGATGGTGGTTAAGCTGGTCTGTGCCATTTGACAATGACAATGTTCGGCTCGGTTGATCCGGGTGAATGTTTTAATCAGAAAGGTTGAAAGAGAGGGGGAGACTCTGCAATCTGGAGGATCTCATGGGACCAGTCCTGAACATTTGATTCCCTTAATGTAACGTTTCTAGTCCCACAATTTCCGTGAGGAACTCGACCGACATTGTTCCCCATCGGAACCTAAGTTGTAAGGAAGATGGGAGGCAAAACAAAAAAAGAGAGATCTCAGAATCTGTATTGACATATTTCCTTTGTCGCCTGGGAAAGTAGATACCTAATTGTATGACTGGATCATCTGTACCATGTCCCCAAAAGACATTCAATGTAGAAGCATCAGGACCTTGAAGCTGTAACAAAAGCCCAGAAGGAGAGGGAAGTCACGTCTCAGTTTTTTTTTTAGAGAAATTGGTAAAAGAATGAAGAACACAGCACACGAACTGACCTATTTTATCTTTTCTTTCAAGGACAAGAAACCTGATGGAGGCAATACCCCAGCCAAAGGAGAAGTAGACATGAGGCCGGTCAAGATAGAAATTGCACCACCTATTTGATGGGAAAAAAAAGAAGCATGTAGGGTCATTAAGACAATAAGACACAAGGACACCCATGATGAGACTATTTTGTCAGCAGGGAAAATGAGATTGGTCAGAGTTTAGCTGACTGCAAATCGAAAACAGGTGGTGATTCCACTCATCACAATGGAGACCAAGTGATTGAGGTCACCAAAGGTCAATGTAGCCAGCTTGAGGGTGCACAAGCAGCTGTCGTAAAGAGCCTCGTGGATGATACCAAAGGTTTTGTCAGAGTTTTCGACAAGGCTGAATGACGGTATTGGACACCTTGGGCAAAGGGACCACGTAAAATGTGGCCATCATACTTCATGGCGTCTGAAGTTGGCATTGCAATATCTGAAACAATCCAAGTGGATCGTTTACGTCTGAAAATGGTGGTTTGGTGGCGTAAGTCAAGGCTTGAGTGGTAAGGTGTCGGAATGGATGAAAAGATTGAGGCACTGAGGGGAAAAAATTATTAGTTTCATCCCTCCGTCGCAAATGCTAGATACAGAGTACTTAGGATTTGACGGCTATATAAAGAGGAGGGTGAGCAGGTGCCAAAACTCACGCTTTGCCCCTCATGACTTATGGGTTAGGGTACTGCGGCCGGGCGTTAAGCTTGTGATACTCCTTGTGCCTGTCTTAGAGCAGAAGCCGGGGTCCCGTGAGACTCTGCGGGTGATTGAAAAACACCTGCCAGTCACTGGGAGCTGGAATTTGAAGCGGAGGCTAGGCAAACCCACACACTTTCAATTTGTAATTCAAGAAATTTAGTAGACTTGGATAAATCCACCACTGGTTCTGTTACAGCCCTCATTTCTGGTTCTCCTGCTGCGTATCCTTGACACATTAGTCTAAAAAGCAGAAGTGGCTAGTTTTCACTAGACCATCCTTTCTCAGTTTCTTTTGAGAGAGAGGCATCGATTAACCTCTGAATAGCAGCTACCAAGGGAGAAATAAGACTGCTTATTATCTTCTTTACCATCTTATCTTTTCCTCCCTTTCTCTATTTTTACCGTAGTAGTTCTCTATCTCCCCTCTAGTTGTTTTCTTTTTCCCTCAATCCTAGAAATCCAACCATGGGAGCAAAAATACCCTTGTTTCCTGCAGTCACTAAAGAGACCCAGGCTCACACTAACAACACACCCTCCCATAAGATAGAGTCAAACTTTCTATCTCTTTGTTGCTTTGGTTTGACAATCCACACTCGGCAGCCGAACGGTTGTAAGAAATTCATATCCGGCTTTATGTTGAAGATTTGTTCAAGAGGGGATGTTTTGGTTTTTGATAGAGTGGCTAGACAGTTAGTAGTAGCTGTGGCCGTTCTGGCAGCTTCACCCCACCATTAGGGTGCTGTCCTTGCTTGCATCAGCATGCAACGAGTCATGTCTAGAATGGTCCGGTTGGCCCTTTCTGCAAGGCCGTTGTTCTGTGCAATGTATGGAGGGGCAACATTGTGTTGTATCCCATCAAGCTTTAGTTGTTCACCTAGCGCACGGTTACAGAACTCGCCACCTCCGTCGGTGACAAGTTTTTTCAGCTTCTTTCCAGTTTGTTGCTCCATGAAGGCTTGCTATTCCAGAAACGCTTTCTCTTTCATAAGCACTGTGTGTATATAGCCGGTGCACTGGTTGGTCAGGGTGAATATGTATTTGGTGCCGCTGTTTGTTGGAGGAGAGATGAGGCCTGTAAGATTGCGGTGCACTACTTCAAGTGGTTCATCGGCCTTCTTCAGGTGGCTCTTGAATGGTATGTGGGTGAGGTTTCCTTTCACGCACGCCGTGCATGCGCTGAGCTTGTCCAGGGGACTTGATAAGCAAAGGGCGTTTTGGATTCTTCTGGAGCTTGGGTGTCCCAGGCAATTGTGCCACTTTGTGTGCTTGTCTAGTATTTTCAGCGATGCAGCATGATGTGAGGATACAATCTAGCAGTCTTCGGTGACTCCTACGACTTCAGCCAAGTCTCCTGCCACGTTCAGTCGGAAGGGAGCACTATCATCGGCCTTCTTTCTCTTCAATGAGGATTTTGCGTAGAGTGAGCTCCAGCATTGAAAAAAGGTTTCTGGAGAGATTTGGAACGTATAGTTCATCCTTCAGGATGATCTCGTGGCCGTTATCACACTTGAGCACGGCAGTGCCTTTAGCCACCGCTCCACTTCCTGTGTGAATTTTTATGTGGGTTGGAGTCGTATCCTTGAAGTATTTTCAGCTTCTGAGCATGTGGTTAGTGGCGCCAGAGTCCAAAATGGTTGACAGGGGAGCTGTTGATTGAGAGTCTGGTGTTGTGTTGTAGGCAAAGCTAGGTCTTATTATGTTGCTAGACTGCGTGTTGTCGCCGTTGTCATTTGAGGCAGCAGTCAAGTATGCCGCTCTTGGGCGCTTTTGCTTTGGTGGTTGCAGCTCTGGATGTAAGGTGACGGCTCTAGTCAGTTCTTCCTTTCTCTCTGCACAGTTATAGGACTACTCACTTCTGTGTTGTAGCTGATTGTTCTTCACTGAGGTTGATTTGTCTTCTCTTGTGGGATCTGGGTCTGTATGCATGCAGGATAAACTCACCGTCAGCTTGTGGTGCTAAACTCTAGCTGTGGGCTTTGTGTGGCTCAATTTGCGCTGCAGTTAGGTTTGATCTACTGGAACTCAATCCTTCCCTTATTGGGTTTGATTGGTCTGGGTGGTCTAGGGCCACTTTCTTACAGTTGTGCCCTTCAAACTTGTACAGGTCTTACCAGCTTGACCTGCATGGTGAGCTGGTACAACCTGACCATTTCAACGGGAAGCAGAAACTACTCTATGGAAAACTGCTGCAGCTCTGTGGCAAGCATCCAGTAGGATTCTCTGCCACAATTCTCCAGCAGAGAACTCAGCCGGGACACTCCTGAAGAGAACTCTGCTGGGGAAATGCAGCAGAGAGCTCTGTTGGGGAACTGCCGCAGATAAATCTGCCGGACAAATGTGGTAGAGAACTCTACCAGATGCCTGCGGCAGATAAGGAGTTTGCCTGCAAACTCCAGTGTGGAGTTTGCCTGAAAACTCCAGTGTGGAGTTTGCCTGAAAACTCCAGTGTGGAGTTTGCCTGCAAACTCCAATGTGGAGATCGCCTGAAAACTCCATGTGGAGTTTGCCTGAAAACTCCATTGTGGAGTTTGCCTGAAAAATCTATTGTGAATTTTGCCTGAAAACTCCATTGTGGAGTTTGCCTGAAAACTCCCTTGTGGAGTTTGCCTGAAAACTCCATTGTGAATTCCTGAAAAATTCATTGTGGGGTTTGCCTGCAACCTCCATCGTGGAGTTTGCCTTCAAACTCCACAGTTGAGTTTGCCTGCAAGCTCCATCGTGGAGTTTGCCTGGAAGCTCCAGTGAGGAGTTTGCCTGCAAAATCTAGTGAGGAATTTGCCTGTAAACTCCATTGAGGAGTTTGCCTGTAAACTCCATTGAGGAGTTTGCCTGTAAACTCCATTGAGGAGTTTGCCTGTAAACTCCATTGAGGAGTTTGCCTGAAAATTCCAGTGAGCGGTTTGCCTGCAAACTCCATTGTGGAGTTTGCTTGTAAACTCTAGTTTCAAATTTGCCTGCAAACTCCAGTGTGGAATGTGCCAGCAAGCTCCAGTTTGGAATTTTCCAGAAAGCTCCATTTTGGGGCTGCAAACTCTGGTGGGAAGTTGTAACTGCAAACCCCTGTGAGTAGTTTGCACTGCAAACTCCTGTGAGGAGTTTGCACTGCAAACTCCTGTGAGGAGTTTGCACTGAAAACTCCTGTGAGAAGTTTGCACTGCAAACTCCTGTAAGCAGTTTGCACTGCAAACTCCTGTAAGCAGTTTGCACTCTAAACTCCTTTTTGAATTCAAGAGTGCCTCATGCTCGCGCTACTTGCAGTCCTGCCTCTGCAGTCACCAACTCAAGGTCAGGACACATTGTCCCTGTTGAACTTTCCTCATCTCCACCCAGAACCAAATCATCCGGACTAGTTTAGCTCACAACTCAACTGAACATCCTTCAAAATCAACCAGAACTCAGTTACTCAAGCTTTGGTATTATTTCATTTCTTTTTATTACTTCTTTTTCTTTCTCTCTGTTCTCATACTGATTTGTTTTCCTTCAGTCTCAGTCTCTGCATAGTGTGGTTGTTTTTTCTTTTTTTGTTCTATTCTAATTTGTTTCTCCTCATCCTTCTTGTTGTTCAGCATACCAACTAAATCCTTTAGGTATTTCTCTTTCCATTCTCTGTGTTTTTCATTTGTCTCTTCCTTTATTGTTTATTTGTGTCTTTCTCTGATAAATTCAACTTTAGTTTGCCTTAAATAAAACACTCCTGTGAGGAGTTTGCACTGCAAAATCCTGTGAGAAGTTTGCCTGCAAAATCCTGTGAGGAGTTTGCACTGCAAAGTCCTGTGAGAAGTTTGCCTGCCAACTCCTGTGAGGAGTTTGCCTGAATTAAAGTCCTGTGAGTAGTTTGCCTGCAAACTCCTGTGAGGAGTTTGCCTGCAAACTCCCATGAGGAGTGTGCCCGCAAACCCCTGTGAGGAGTTTGCCTGCAAACTCCCGTGAGGAGTGTGCCTGCAAACTCCTGTGAGGAGGAGTGTTCCTGCAAACTCCTGTGAGGAGTAGTGTGCCTGCAAACTCCTGTGAGGAGTTTGCCACTCCTTAATGCAGGAATTTTCCACAAATTGCATGAGCTTTTCACCCCCTGAAGGAGTTTTCCACTCCTTAATGCAGGAATTTTCCACAACTTGCAGGAGTTTTTCACCCCCTGCAGGAGTTTTCCACTCCTTGTATGATTTTGCCACTCCTATCAGAAGTTCTCCACACCTTGCAGAAGGTTTAAAGAAAATGGATGAGAACAGTACCACTACTGTTGAAGCTGGCAGCTTGATTGGCCTCAACGAGCAATTACAATGTACGTGGAAAAGATGTTCCTGTGGTTGTGTACGCTGTTTTGATTGGTTGAGAGTTGAGACAAGGGAACTGTCTCGTGGAGCTGAACTCAGAGGAAGGTGCGCATGCTGTGAGTGATGGACAAAGGAGGAGTGCTGAGACTGAATTTTGACAAAGTTTGCCACACCTTGCAGGAGTTTTCCACACATTCCAGGAGTTTTCTAGACCTTGCAGGAGTTTCCATCTCCTTGTGGGAGCTTCCCACACCTTGCAGGAATTTGCCACACCTTGCAGGAGTTTGCCACACCCTGCAGGAGGTTTCTAAACCTTGCAGGAGCTTGCCACACCTTTGCTAGATTTTGCCTAGTCAAAATTCAGCTAAGATTTAAATTGTTGGGGTTCGCCCAGGTGAAATTCAGAAAAAAATTGCTGGGATTTTCCCAGGAAAAACTTCAGTAAAGATTTGCTGGGGTTTTCCCTGGCAGACTTGAGCAAAGAGTTTCTGGGGTTTTCCCAGCAAATCTTTGCTGAATTTGCCTGGGAAAACCCCAGCAAATATTTGCTCAAGTCTGCCAGGGAAAACCCCAGCAAATATTTGCTCAAGTCTGCCAGGGAAAACCCCAGCAAATCTTTGCTCAAGTTTGCCAGGAAAAACCCCAGCAAATCTTTGCTGAAGTTTGCCAGGGCAAACCCCAGAAAATTTTTGCTATTGCTCAAGTTTGGCAAGGCAAACCCCAGCAAATCTTTTCTGAAGTTTGCCAAGGCAAACCCCAGAAAATCTTTGCTGAAGTTTTCCAGGGCAAACCCCAGCAAATCTTTGCTATGTCAGGGTTTTCAACATGGTGCCCCTTGACTCAGGCATACGCTCCACGTGCAAACATGCCCTCTCTCCCCTTGGCTTCTTCAACCTGCCACACGGACCTCTATCCCTTTTTCTTCATCTTGTCTGGAACATCTCATTCCAATAATCTCGCGTATTGACTCAGTAACTCATCAAGTTCACTCTACATGGTCAACGCCTCCGAGGTCAAACACTTGCCAGATTCTGGAGCATTGGTACTTGAAGTCATTTCCTTCTTTCCTTGTTTGTCTGTTTCTGTTTTGTTTACTGATGTTTCTTGTTCAGTCTCAGTCTCTGCTAGTTGTATGGTGGTATTGTTGTTGCTAGTCTCTGTGTCTCCTCACTCAAGTCATAACGGTCCTTTAGGCGAAATTTCTTTCCTCGTGTTCTTTTGTTTTGTTCATCCCTTTCTTTGTTCTTTGTTTCTCAGTTTCTGAAATATTACCTTTAGTTTTTGTCTGAAATTGTAACATGCTGAAGTTGACCAGGGTCAACACCAGCCAATCGACTTTGCTGAAGTTTGCCTGGGCAAACTCCTGAGAATCTCTGCTGAAGTTTGGTAGGGCTAATAAGATTTGAGGCAAAAACTAGATGATATTATCAGATGAGGTTTTCAGAATTCTGTCCTATCTCCACTCACATCCTTTTACCCACTTTTCACATTCATCTCGTTCAAATAATCCATCACCATTTGTGATGCATCATCCTCATCCATCATTAAGTTATGATGCCATTTTTACTTTCCATTACATTCTGTAATGCCTTTTTATTATCAATTGTTAATTCACAATCCCCCTTCACCATACCAGAGGAGGGATAACCCACATGAGGGTGGTCCAGGTGTATCTCAGGTGTATCTTACATTTTATCTCAGGTGTATCTCACAATCCATCTCAGTCATATCTCACAGTACATCTCAAGTGTATCTCAAAGTATAGCCATTAGCAAACTGATGCCACATTCCAAATCACAATGTTAGGGACCAATCCATGAAGACTTTGCATAATTTTTCATTTTCACATTTTTGGTTCTATTTTTCAGGAATTTTGTTGTTCTGAAATCACACATTTACCTTCATGAATTTTGCATTTTGAGTATCAATCAAAGAATTGGAAGTTGCCTAGAAAGTAACCCATGCTGGCAACCAAATTTTAAGATGGGAAAGAAATGTTGAAATGAAACACTGGAACCAGAAAATATGAAATATAATAAATCAGATATCTGCTGTTTACAAATAAGATCCTCCAAGCTTCACAACAAAATCAGCAAGATGTTTACAAGTTTGAAATGAGCAAACAAAATGAGATCAGGTTTATATCATTGGTTATTATTCTTATTCTTATTCTTATGACTAAGATGGTTATTATCATTATTATTAATCTTATTACAGACATACTTTGCTCACTCTATATTGCACTTTGCACCCTGCACAGTGCACACACTTCCAAACAGTTTTCCCACTGCAAGTGAACAAAGTAATTACATTGAGATTTTTCTTGAGAAATCAATAAACATGATCATGAAAGTCCTCTGGGAATATCTTGAGTATCTGGTGAAGCTCCCTTGTATGCTAAAAAAATACATTAAGAACCCTATAAACATTAGTATTTCAGGACCTAAAATCAATTCATGCTCCAGCAAGCAGTCCAAAATTACCCAATTATTTATTCAATCAGGATTCATAAGAAAAGCCACTTTGTGCAAGCATAAATCTTTGAAAAAATAGGAAATTTGGTTTGCAATCCTACAAAGTGTGCCAGTATGTGACTAAAATCCTCATTTTTCAAAGGTTTGTTCTTTCTCAAAGCGTGTAAAAAGCTATGAAGTAGCTTTTATCACATGAATTATGATTCCATAAATAATTTGGGTTTTTTGGACTTCTGGAACATGAATTGCGAGTCCTGAAATACTACAGTATGTTGGTTTCCTAAGGTATGTTTCAGCATAAAAGGGGCCTTCACCAGACACCCAAAATATTCACAGAGGCCAATAGCCAGTTTTTCTATTGAATTATCAAGAAAATTCTAAAAATAATTGCTTTTTCACTTGCAGTGCATAAAGTGTAAGTATGTCCAGATTAAATTATTATGATAATGTTATTATTATTATTATTATAATGTTATTATTATTATTATTATAATTTTATTATTATTATTATTATTATTATTATCATTATTATTATTATTATTATTATTATTATTATTATTATTATTATTATTATTATTATTATTATTATTATTATTATTATTATTATTATTATTATTATTATTATTATTATTATTATTATTATTATTATTATTATTATTATTATTATTATTATTATTATTATTATTATTATTATATTATTATTATTATTATTATTATTATTATTATTATTATTATTATTATTATTATTATTATTATTATTATTATTATTATTATTATTATTATTATTATTATTATTATTATTATTATTATTATTATTATTATTATTATTATTATTATTATTATTATTATTATTATTATTGTTATTGTTATTGTTATTGTTATTATTATTGTTAATCTTATTCTCATTCTTATTCTTATTCTCATTCTTATTCATATTCATATTCATATTCATATTCTCATTCTTATTTTGCTAGCATACAAGAATTTGTTTAAGATTAGATGCAAAATACACAGGAAACCAGACACAGCACACAGCCATTATTCAATAATAGAGTTTGAAAAATTTACTAGAGAAAGAAAACAAAGAAAACAAATTAAGATGGGTAGCTTTTAATATCCGTTGAGAATCAGCTCCTTTAAGCTTTTTAGCAACATTAGCAAGTTTTTTATTGATTTGAAATGAACAACCAAAATGAGTCCAAGTGTTTTCTTGTCTATGTTGAAGGGAAGGAGGGGCTTTGGTAGTTGTGTGTTCTAATTGAGTGGTTTGCCAGATCAGCTCTATGATACCATTAGACTTGGAAAAATCAATAAGGTAAGCATGTCTAGGAAATAAAACACGGTGTCCTAAATCACTGGAAGGGGGAAGGATAGGTGTACCAGTTTCTTTGTCAATAAAAGAAAAGATTCCATACGTCCAGCTGTTGAGATCTTGACCATCTTTGTGGGGTTTGTTTTGAAACCCATTGTAAGACACAGCAAGATTAGCAGCAAACTTATACTTAATTTGATCCTCCTTTTTCATTTCAACCCATTCCTCTTGGGTCCAATTTGGTATACCGTATTTTTACATCAATTCTTTGTTTTTTTGGTAGGCTGTGTGAGAGATAGATTCCATTCGTCCAGCGATAAATTGATTGTGAGACTGAAGCTTGGCCCAATTTTCATTGTCCAAGGCAGTTTGAGCGGGGGTGAGTGGGTTACAGACATATATTCCTAAAGGAGAGATTGAAGGTCAGTTAATAGAATGGTTTAAGATTTAAAAATAAAATGAAAATAGTACGTACCACCATCACTTCCAGTACGAAAACCAATCATGTGCATCTCACCAGTGATGATGTTGGAGTTGGCATGGTTAGCAGGTCGGAATTGAGCCATGGCATAGAGTGTTTTGATGATTTCAGAAAGGGTGGTGAAGGTTTTGTTTGGCGAATTGGCTTGGAAAGGGTGATATTCAAAGATGAAGTGTGGAAAACAAGTAGAAGTGATAACAACTTGGCAAGAGGGGACATTCATCACAGGCAAGTGGATGATTGGCTTGGAGGATTTTGGGTGTTGAGAGGGTGAACAGGGAATGAAGTGGACCTCACTGGATGGCTGAAACTTGCGGTGATCCCGGGCAATTCTTTTGGCAGTGGGGGTTGGATAGGTAGCAGGTGGATTATGTGGTTTAGTGACGCGTTGTGATGGAAGAGATTGTTGATTGTTCAGCGGAGCCTCACAAGTCCCATTATGGCTCTGAAGGTCGTAAGCCTTACGCCCTTCGAACAGTGCAGAGCCACCCTGGGACAAGGGGGTCCTGCTTGTGTTGTCCATAGGTGCCAAGGAATTGTGCATTGGAGCCTCACGAGTCCCATTATGGTTTTGACAGTTGTAAGCCTTACACCCTTTGAACAGTGCAGAGCCACCCTGGGACAAGGGGTTCCTACTCCAGTGGCGCCGAGTGGAAAGCTGTTGTGCCATGCGAGTCTATGTAGGTGGGGAGGAAAGGATGTTTGTTAGTTGAGATGGTTGGGGATGGTGTAAATGAGAGTAAAAAAAAGAGTTAAAAAGAAACTTACATATAACTGAGCAAAGAAACCAACAATTAATGTGATGATGTGTTTGAACTGACGGTCAAGACGTGGAGACAATGAATGTTTAGGGGGGGAGTTGTTTGTTTAGTTGATGTGAGCAAGGAAGAAAGAAAAGTAAAAAAAAAGATGTACGGATCACTAAGAGAAAAAACGATTAATGTGATGAGCCGTAATGGTGTTGTTGAACCAAAGATTAAGTCCTTCCTTGTGACGATGGAAGTTTAGGGAGGGAGGAAAGGTTGTTAGTTTAGGTCATGTGAATGAGAGTAGAAAGCGAGTGAAAAAGAAACATACCAATCGCTGATGAAGAGAACAAATGGCCTGTGATGATGTTTTTGAAAGGACAGATACAAAGTTTAGGGAGGTAGGAAATGTTGTTTGTTTAGCTCTTGTGCTTGATGATGGTATGAATGAAGATAGAAAGAAAGGATGAGAAGAAGACACATACGATGTCGCTGAGCAAAGAGAACCAACAATTGATCTAATAAGATGTGATGATTTCTTTGAATGGCCTGTTAATACCTGGAGATGATGGATGTTTAGGGAGGGAGGAGGAATAAGAGTAGAAAGAAAATTGAAAAGTTACATACGATGTGGAATCCAAGATATCGCTGTGCAAAGAGAACGGACGATTAGATTGATGCTGATGATGAACCAACTGTGAAGATGTTGACACGAAGTAGAGGTCCACAAGATGGTGTGTGATTGTTTTTATCAACAAGTAGTGGCTCGGGTGTTTCTGAATGCAAGAGAGGGGATCAAGTCTCATGTGTCAGTGAAATAAGGACCAAAGGCAAAAGGATGGGAAGCTGAAAAACAAGGAGAGTGTGGCTGTAGACCTTTAGACAAAATAGGAACAATTCTATTTACGGCCTTTGGCTTTGGATCCGTTTAAATAGGATGATACGCTGAAGAGATTGGGATTGTTTTGACTGAGGATTGTGGTGGCTTGAGATCAGAGTAGTCAATGTTCCAGAATTCTCTCAGAGTTGCAATGATCAAAATAGCTTTCTAAGATTTTGAATCATGTAGTGAAGGATGGTGTCCTTAATGATAAGAGGTAATGAAACAACAATAAGCCATGCCAGCCAAAAAGTTATCTCAGAATGGGAGTGTAGTAATCAAGGACGGCGTCCATAATGATGGAATGTTGGTGTTAGAAGAGGTGATGAATAAGAATTAAATCTGGGCAAACTGGACAGACCTCTGATATTGGGACCTGCTTATTAAGGGTGAGAGTTTTCTTTTGCAGTTGTCAAAGATTGGCTCAAGGTAATTAGGGATGGCTTTCCAATATTGACATGCAGCCTTAGGAAAAGAGGGAAAGGAAGAATTATAATCCTGGGCAAATCAACTGAGATGATAAGGTAATTAAGGATGGAGTCCTTAATGGGGGGTATTAATGATGGTCTCCTTAATGGGGATAATTAAGGATGGTGTCATTAATGGGTGTAATTCAGGATGGGTTCCTTAACATGGGTAATTAAGGATGGCAACCTTGTTGGGGGTAATTAAGGATGGTGTCTGGAATAGAGGAATTAAGGATGGTATTCATAATGGGGGAAGTAAGGACAGCATTCTTAATGGGGTAATTCATGATTGAGTCCTTAATGTGGGTAATTGAGACAGCATCCTTAATGTGGGCAATTAAGGATGAAATCCTCAATGTGGGTAATTGAGACAGCATCCTTAATATGGGCAATTAAGGACAACATCCTTAATGTGGGTAATTCAGGATGGTATCCTGAATGGGGGAATTAAGGAGGGCGTCCTTAATGAGCAGGATAATCTGGCTAAACAGAAAACTCCTCTGCAATTGGGTAGGGTATGATTAAGGATGGTTCCCTACATATGGAAGCTTTTCTTGAGAAATAAGGAATGAAAATATTATACTGGCCAACTCAGCTGAGATTACTAATGGGGGAGTTATGGACGGCGTCCTTAATAATGAATTCATCAAGTCAGAGGAGTTGGAGACACATTATGATCAACAGATCTCTGGGATTGCAGGAGGGCAATCTTGGGTTACCTTCCAAAAATTATCTGGAAGTCTCACACAGATTTATCAGGCAAATCAGATGGATGCCTGTTGTACCATAATTATTCTGGTAGTTTAGCACAGAGAAAAAAGTTTGGACCATTTTATTCACTAAGGTCAACACACAAAAATTACACTCACACAAGGCACTATTTGATAGAAAATGATAGGAGGATAAATCTATTGGATTATTCACTAAGGTGAGCACACTGAAATTACACACTCACAAGGCACTATTGGACAGTAAATGCAAGGATAAATCTATTGATTTTTTTTGGAATTTTAAAAGACATGGAAGAAATATACATTCAAAATAGCACCACAAAGCTTAACAACATAAAAAAAAATAAGGCGGAAAAACAATTGGAAACAGATGTAAGAGTGGCAGGAGCTGTCAGTGAGGTACCGGTGATGAATTTTTTATTACAATGATTCATAAAGTCATGGGCAATGGCTTGAGCAAGGGAATGACGAGTAGGAGTTATGAATTGGGATATGTCATCCGCTGGAGAGTTGAAAATAGGTGAAATAATCTTTCTAATGTAGATACCTAAATTAATCCATATGGTTTCACAGGGCAGAGCAGGGGTGTTTGAGTTAGATTTAATGGCTTCAAGTGCACAGACAAATTCCATACAGTTTGAGATGGAATGGGAATGTCTATCACGAGATGCAATGAAAATTCCATGGACTCCAGAAGCAAGATATAAGATGAAGGGAAGGAAGTTGTGGTCAATCTGGTATTGGGAGAGTTCTTCTCGGATCCAATCATCTGTCTTGGTAACAGTACCATTGTTTGATTTTCTTTTTTTATTAACTTTTTGGATATTCACATTATCTTCACCACGGGCATGGAGTATTGTTAAGGACATCATCATATCTATAGTGAGTACTCAAAGATGTTCAAGTTGGTCCTGGATCGGGATGTGTTCAGAAGAGGTAGGATCATTGGAAGAAGTAACTTCTGGGGAGGTGATAGTCAGGTTGGGAACAACAGTTGTTTTCTGGCGTTGGAGCCATGAGAGGATTTGAACTTGATGGCTGAGATTGTTGGTTTCTGATTGGAGGTTGGGGGCAGATTGAAGGGAAATATCATCTGATATTGTTTGAATTGAGATAGCAACGGTTTTGGCCCAGTTAGAGACATGGTGGATTGGAGGTGGATTCTGGAGACTGTGAAGCATTCAAATCACGGTAGACTCAGGATGGTTTTCTGATCACATAAGTGAATGAGTGCCATGAATACCAGTCTTGGTGGCAAGTTGTCCCAACAGGGGAATGTCAATGACGTCAGTGGCATTCCAAAACCCGTGTGGCTGGGGTCCCAGGCATACTGGTGCTGTGGGGTTTGATGAGATGATTGAGGATTAGTGAATGTGAATGGAAGGAGAGGCAAGAAAGAGAATAGAAAAAACTTCCAAGAGGTCATAATATCTCAAATCCAGTTTTCAGTTGAAAAAGCAGCCATGTTTGAAACATACTGTCCTGTTGGAGGAGTGGGTTGGTCAGAGCTGGCAAGGTGAAAGATGAGAAGCTGAGTTGTCACTTCCCAAGCTTGGGAATACTTGGGGGATGACATCCTCCCCTTTTGATATATGTCAGACTTTTTGTGGATTATGGCATGGAGAGAGTCATCCAGAAAAATAGTGAATGGTTTTGTTGAGTTGGAGGGGGCCTCGTCCAAGTGATCAGTGCTAGGTTTAGTCAGATTTTTCAAAGAAGGATTGGGTTCAGTTTCCATGGGTTCTTGCGTAGTGAGCTCTTTTGAAGAAGAATTGGGTTCTGGTTGGCCAGCAAGGGGTTTTGGAGTGATTTGATTTTGAGTGGTACTGATTGGGGGTTGGGAGGAAGGATTTCTCGCTGCAGAAGTGTCGAATGGAGTGTCTTGAGGTTCAGCACTAGAAGGGGTACCTTGGGTCTTCTTTGCAGCACTTTGGCTTTGGGTCGTAGGCCATTGGGTAGGAGTTGAGTTTTGAGCTTGCTGAGCTGTAGGTGTGGTCTGTGAGGCGGAGGAAGCAGGGTGATTGGAATGATTGGAGGTTTTGTTTTCATCTTCAGATTATGACGAACTAGACTCATCCTCTTCAGGGTCCTGGGAAAAGCTTTGATTGTGGGTATCATCAGGCTGGGAATGAGGGGGGTGGCAGGATTGACCATCAGGCTGATTTGCGGTAATTGGTTAGTTTGAGGTGGGATTGGTGTTGCTAGCAGGGATGACAATGTGTGAAGCGATCTCGACAGGAGGATTTCTCTTTTTGCTCTTCTTGGGCTGACGAGGTTTGGTGGTGGTTGGTGGAGCCACACACTTGACTTTAAGATGCTCATCTGCTAGTAAACACTTATTGATAGCATATTCTGGTTGGATGAAGAACATGATTGTGTCAGTATTTGGCTCAGAAATAATGAAGATAAAGTATGAGACATACCGTTATGGAGATGATCCAGCCTTTCTACAAGGTAACAAAACCCTTTCTTGATTGATTCGGGAAGGTGATGTTGTTTCTTGACTGACTTTGAAAAGTTGACTATCTTGGTTGAGAACTTGAGGAATTCTTCCTTGGTTATTTCTTGAATTTCTTGGGCAAGGAGTGGTTCTTGATTGGAAGATGGAACTGTTGGGTTGGGAGATGGCAGCTTGAGAGAAGGTGAGGTTCATGTCCTTTTCCACTAAAAAGTCAAGGGTTTCATTGATATTAAGCATGAGGATTAGTTGTGGAAGAGATGCAGAGAAATAAGGTGGCATACCAGATTTGGGTGTCGGTGAGGATGGTCTTTCACCAGAGGGCTGGGAAATTGATTCTTTGTTGACTGAATCATTGTGACTAGTATTGGCATGTTGTTCATTCCTGTGAAGCTGCTGAAGGTAACTGGATTTCTGTCAAGGTTTCAGCATTGAAAAGTGGGGGGGTTGAATTGACTGGAGTTAATTCCATTTTTAAAATTTTGGTAGGATGGAGGAATGGAATATAGGAGAAGTACCATTCTGAAGATGGAGGAAAGATGAAACACAACAGGTCTCTTATATAATGAGAATTCACACTTGATGATTGGTGCTGGCATGGGTACAGAGGAAAAAAGAATACAATTCTGGCCGAGTTGTGGTTGGTAGAGAGAAAGGAACAAAGTTAGTGAATGGAGAACTGAGCATAACCAAATATAAATGAATGTGATGATGAAGGGGATTTACAAAGATAGTAATCAGGCAAGAGCATGTGAAAGGAAACTCTACCCTTGTTCTAATAATGTAAGTAGAAACTATGAAAGGAGATGCTGATACAGCAAAAGGAGATGCTCATGCAGCCCCTTGTAGATTACAGAACAAAGCCTTGTGAATCCCATGACATAATACCCGCTGGATGATTGCATTCCCATTCATAGACAATCTACAAATAAACAAAGGATCTGGTGCTACCAGCAAAGATGAAAGGGGTACCTCAACAAGAGCTACGTCAGACAGAAAAAACAGAACTCTGTAGAAGTTAGTAAATATAATACACAAAAAGATGTAGATGGGAAATAGATATAGACAGGCATCTAAACAGATGAGTGTGTCATTTTCCACGCATAGACATCAGGAAAGATTGGCAATGAATCCAACCTTCCAGAATTATACTATTCCCAATCCATTCTTTCCAATGCTCAATGAATTTAAGGCACACCTGATCTTGAGGTTGGTTATCTTTGTAAATAATAATTCATGGTATGATAGAATTACTTTGCAATTTGTAAGCTCATGACCAAATTTGGGATGATGAGTGTGGGAGCCATACAACATAGGATAAGGGAGAGATAAATCATATAAACATTTGAAGGCAATTCAGATTGGGGCATACACTAAAAAATCACAGTGGCATCCCATCTATTCAGATGGCATTGTGATCAGAAAGATTCACTTGCCAATAGTTTTGAGTTAAAGATTTATGGGAAGAGATCCTACTGACAGATTTTTAGCTCTCCAATCATGCCCATGAACTCAAGGGTCTGAGGTGGTTTGCTCTTTGGGGGAAGGGGTATCATTCCATGGTCGGGTAACTGGTTCTGCATTGAAACATTCTTCAGTAAAACAGAAGGATACTGGGGAAAAATCATAAAATAATACCTTTTCCAGCTGCCTTTTGGTACTCAGCCCATTCCTTAAATAAATTAGGCAGGGCTTCAATGGGAATCCCAAGTTGTTTGGCCTGACTATCAATATTCTCTTGAACCATCCTAGCCTCATGCCAATTGCAATGATTACGATGGTCATTGTTTACATGGCCATGAGGGTGGCAGTCCTCAAATTTATCAATGGTTGAGTGGATAGTAAGCTCTACACTTTCAAGCCACTCATATTTCTCTCGAGTTTGGTTGGTCTTGTCATAGTATTTTTGAGTGGGATTGATCTGCATGATGATGGCTATGTAGAGTGAAAGGACAAATGGAAGATGGTAAGGAAAACAATGCCAGGAGGGTGGCCCTTTTATGGTAGTTTAGTTTGAACCAAGCACCAACAAGAATTCCAGACATACCAAGGAACAAAGCTGGATTTTTTCATTTGCATGGAAGGAGAATGCAGTCTATGTGTAGACTGCACAGTGAGATGTGATGCATTGTTTCAGGGAGCAATGTGAATCCTTCATCCAAATGTGAAAAAGCAGGGTATTCAAGAAGAGAATATGCAGTGTCATGGAGGTGAACAACTAAGAATGGCATCCATAAAGGTTTGAGGTTTATGTTGCATAAATAACCCAATAACCATCTTGAGGACCCTCTCACATATATGTAAAAAGATTCAGGGTGAGTGGTTTCAAGAATTAAGGACACCGTCCATAAAGTTCAAGGGTCTGAAGATTAAATACACCTCCCCTTTCTAAGACCCTCTCACATACACGCTAGGCAGAGTCGGATGTTTGCAGAATTAAGGACACCATCCATAAGGCTTCAATGCTTGATGACCACAGTGATATCCCCGTTCTGAATATGTGCAAAGATGCAGGGTCAGGGGTTCCAAGAATTATGGATGCTGTCCATAAAGTTGAATCTAAAATCCTCTCACATGCAAGCTATGCAGAATCAGACGTTTCAATGTGAAGATGCAGAGACAGTAGTTTCAAGGATCAAGTAGGACATCCATAAAGATGAAGAGTCAGATGTTTCCCAAATTAAGGATGCCGTCCATAAAATTTAGTGTCTCATGATTAAGCCCCAAGTGTCAGATGTTTCAAGAATTAATGATGCCATCTGTCTGATGACCAAACCCTCTCGCATACAGGTTTGATGATAAAGCCCCAAGCATTAGATGTTTCAAGAATTAAGGACACCGTCCATAAAGCTCAAGTGCCTGATGACCAAGCCCTCTCACATACACATGTGAAAATGTAGAGACAGCAGTTTCAAGAATTAAGTAGGTCATCCATGAAGATGGAGAGTTAGATGTTGGACAAATTAAGGACGCCGTCCATAAACTTGTAGTGTCTGATGATCAAAACCTCTCACGTACATATATCAAAATGCAGAGACAGTGGTTTGAAGAATGATGGAGGCTATCCATACAGATCCAGAGTCAGATGGTTGAAGAATTAAGGACGCCGTCCATAAACTTCTAGTGTCTGAAGATAAAAACCTCTCACGTACATATATCAACATGCAGAGACAGTGGTTTTAAGAATGATGGAGGCTATCCATACAGATGCAGAGTCAGATGTTTGAAGAATTAAGGATGCCGTCCATAAACTTATAGTGTCTGATGATCAAAACCTCTATTGTTCATATGTACAGATGCAGGGACAGTGGTTCTATCTTTATGGAGGCCGTCCATAAAGATGCAGATTCATATGTTTCAAGAATTAAGGACACCGTCCATAAAGCTACAAAGTCTGATTGTACATATTTTAACATGCGCTCAGGTATGCCTCTCACAGGTTTCATGGATTAAGGATGCCGTCCATAAATATCTATTGACCAAACACCATTCACATCCCACCCTTGGAAGATCCTTCACAACGCAGAATGTTTACTTGCATGTTTGCAAGTCCTTTGACATGAGGTTCCCTGCACATGCTACATCTGACACCTGTTTCTAGCTGTGGCAGACCTTGGTGGCTTGATGTCAGTTACTGTCCCACCTCAACAACATTACTGCCATCCCTCAGGTACAAATACCAACCAAGCCTTCTCCAATCACTGGAGCTTAGCATTATTGTCCCTTTTGGTAACCCATTCAAGCCCCTTTCCCTGACCCACCAACTCATAATCACCCACACCTGCCTATATTCCCCCACAGGACCGTTCAGTCCCAAAGATCCTGACCCCCAATCAGAAGTTGTGGTTGAATGGGGTAATTGCATCCATCAAGCACAAGATCAACACTGAATTCAAACCATACCCTGACCATAGAACCCCCCTCAAAAAGGCCCTGTCTGATGATTATGTCCTCAGGCACATCAATTTCTACTACGATGGTGTAACACAGGAGGCCGAATCCATGAAGTTGTCCTATGGTCAAATGCCAAACTTGTATGGGATTTGGGTATCCTGCTGTGCTGAGCTGGGAAAAGGTTAGCCATCTTGATATGAAAAACCAGGCTCCACACATCTGACAATACCTCCCGTGTAGGCCCCCCTCTCATGAAGGAATAAAACCCTGTATACACTTTGGCAGTCTCAAAGGGTGAAATCTCCCCAAATCATTGAATGAAAGTTGGAACTCTCCATCGGTTTAGTTCACTCCTTTCTTAGACTGAAGTATATTGAATGTACATAGTTTCAGTCCATATCTACACCCTGGCATTGTCAAAGCTACATATACACGTATCAACAGGCCAAAATTCTTCACCCTTGATTGCAAAAACCATACATCAGCCTACCTGTATATAGTAAAAAGAAGTGGAAGTACTCAACACTCATATCCAAAAGCACATGTTTCATTTGTTTTACTTTCTGACTCTAACCAGACCATACCTCATAAATCCCAGCCATCCTCCGTCATCAGTTGGAATAAAGGTGTCTCTGTATGACAGTTAACAACATAAACATAGGCTTGATAAATCTTTATGTCCTATGTAGACATATTAGGACGGTTCATATAGTTCTGAAATCAGCAGCCCATCATCAAACTATAACCTGCTCTCCCAGAAAATTTGGCTGGGAAAATCTTCTGATGTTTGGTTACACATTTTCTAAAATTAACCAATGTGAACCATCATATTTTACAAACTACCTCTCTCTGTCCAAAAACTTTCTCAGGCATATCTTTTGTTCCAGGTCACCATCCAAAAGCACTTTGTTTTGGTCCCATTTACCATCAATAATCACTTTGACTATATATGTTTTGGTTAAGGTTGCCATCCATAATCACTTTGTTTTGGTTTAGGTTGCCGTCCATAATCACTTTGACTATAAAATATGCATTTTTTGAGTCATTGTTAGCCACACTGTCTACGGATGCCATCCATGATGCATCCAGAAAATCTTCCGGTGGTTATTTCCTCCTTTAATTTTCTTCGCTGTGAACTCATTTCATGCATGTGGTTCAGAATTTCAAGTAAGGAATTTTCATTTCTCCTCTTTTGTAAGCCCACGTGATTCCAAGGACTGAATCCCTCTAGCTACAATGGGTTCAAGGTAATTAATTGAGCAAAAATGTGTTGAAATATAAGGGACAAGGTGTTTTAATTCCAAGGGAATTTTTTTAATAAAAATTAATTTACTAAAAAAGGAGGGGTTTTTACGTGCCCTCCAAAAAAGATACTCTGGACCTGACAACACAGGGGTATTACAGAGGCCTTGTTATTCTGGTCCAATAAGGTACACAGAGTAGGATGATGAACAGCGGAATAATAGACCCACTTGTACTATTAAAAATCCTGCAGGCTGATAGATGGTAAGAACAGGGTAGAGAGCGCTCAAAAAGGTGTTGTTAAGGTGGTAAAAGAGTGCTTAAGTTCTTGTTATAATTTTAAAGGACATATTCAATAACTAAGACAACATATTTTTATTTATAACTAGTACTAATGTAAGACTGGTAAATAAGGTAATAATAAGTTGTAATGGGTAAGAATAGTGCCTTTCCTTCGTGGTAAGAAGGGAGTCACTATATATTATTCCTGGGGGCAAGGCAGCGCTGCAGAGGCCATTCAGTATCTGTAGTTTGGCTCTATTGTACACGTGTACAGTCCTTTGAACTAGGGCAGTGCTTGTATCACCTGACCATGCTTTTCAGAAGTTATTGTGTGTTTCTTCTGACGCACAAATAAGTGTTTATTCAGTTAATTACATGTACATGTGTGACAACTGTAGTAATTCAAATAATTCCTACTACAAATGTACTACTAGTTCAGATACTATTTATTAGAGCATGTGGGATGCTTCTAACTGTTACTTGGAGTATTTTCATGGTTATCCAGACCCATATAAACTAAGAACATTCGTAATTGATGAATATTCATCTGTAATGTGGTTGTGATCACTGCTACAATAGTGATTGTTGAGATTTAGCAAACTGCTAGAAGGAGTCATAATTAAGGGGTGTTGTGAGTGAGACACCCTAGGTTAGTTTTCTTGGAAATAAAGAATATGAAATAATATTCAAAGTTTCCCAAAGGTTAAAAAGTTATAATTGATTTGCGGATAAAGTAATAATTACAAAGCGCTTTATTACTATGGTTTCAACCTGCAAATATGTCATAAGTAATGTAATAGGTTTACTGCATGTATAAACAACATTATGAAATATTTTTGGTGTATCTTTGAAGGCTTAAATCAAGTATTTTTAATTAGTGTTTTTACTTTATTCTAAGATTATTTATGGGTTTTAGTTGTTTTAATACTTTTTTATATATTGCAATGCTTTCTGTGTCCTAGTCAGGTATGCTCTGAATAGTAGCAGGCTGGCATCTTTCTTGGGGGAAAAACATGTTCATATTAAGGACGGCGTCCATAAACAATCATGCAGATTTAGGATCAATCAGCATACGATATTTTTCTCACAGGCTACCTTTGCAGTCAGAGGAATGTCAAAACCAGTGCACTTAAACGGGGGAGATGATAAGAAGGGGGGTGAAGGAAGTAGTTTCCAGAGGTGGGCCATTTATTTGTCGTATTGCCGCTTTGCTTCAGCTTTAGGTAGCCCCGAGTTATCCGCCTCAACCTTCTCCATATGTTCTTTCAGACAAAGATAACGTGTTCTGGTCCACTTGTTCCATGTATTCACTTCTTGTTCTGAGGGCTCAGAAGGATAATTTTGAACGGTTGTGGGCATTTCCATCAGGAACAGAGCAAAAGTTTGGATAGATCGTGCAAGGGCTGTTGATTGATTGGGCAACTTCGGCTTGGTGACTAATTTGCAAATCTTCTGGTTTGATTGGGCCTGACAACTGGATCCTGCAAAATTTTTCTTCTTTGCAAGTTCCTCATCTTCACCACCTTCATCAGATGAATCTGTCACTCGTAACATACAGGTTAGAGTACATTAGATATCCCACCATTGAATCAACAAAAAACACTCATTACCATCCACTACAGGATCTTCTCCACAGGCAGCATTCAGCAGCCTTTCCAAATCTGTATCCTCCTGAGATGTTCCAGGATTCCTCTCAACTTCCATTTTATTTGTATCTGATGATGGTGGACCATCCATGTCTGAAATGAAATGATTTGAAAAGTCAGTCATGTCAACTGGTATGTATACTGAATTTTGTAAGGTTAGGATAATCTGAATAAAAAATCAACTGGTCTTAACATTCTATGGATTAGAGCTAATTACAACTTGAAGACTTGGGAAAAGAGGAATACTAGCTTGGGATTAATGATATGTTCTTTGGGGGAGTTGCCTCCTCTTTATATATATATTCTCACGGTAATCTTCATCATCTATACCCTTTCTCTCATCAGAGCCTTTGACAGTTATTTTTCTTCTCAACTGCATGGATTACCCTGTTACTGAATTAAAGTTTACAGTGGCCCTCAAAGGGAAAGACTCATCTTGTAAGGACCAGTTGTTCTAAGATCAACGGATAACCCTCCAATCCAAACATGATGCAAACCACCATCAAAGGGAAAGACATTCTTTATGATAACAAAGAAATAAATTGAAAGTGTGAGTAATTACTTTACAAATTTTCAAATAAGACTTTCATATCTTCCCCTATGTTGTTCAAATATTAACAATACATATTAGCTTTCTTCACTCTTTCATGCTTGTAAAAAATGACTCACCGTGTTACCTAAGCTGACAACGGATACAGTTTCCACTTTCATATCAAAAGGTCCCCCCCTCATTGAGCATGAGGGAAACATGTCCTACAATCACACTTTTTGGTATAACTTCTTCTATTCCAACAGTCGGGAGAATCAAATTGCAATTCAGACCTTCTAGATTGACATATGGATTCTTAAATTGTTCGTGTGGTTCCAAGTTTTTGAAGGGGCAAATCAACAGCCACACATCATCCTCATCCCCTTGCAATTTAAACATAGACTTGATCCTTCCAAACCAATGAGATCCATTTCTTACATATTGAATGTTGGAATTGCCCAATGTTTGTGAATTTGTTTGGGGTGTGTAACGGCGATTGTGTAACGTGAAGGATTGGACTCTTATAAATTTCTCCTCCCCTTCATTTTGATTGCTTGAATTCCACTTCTTCCATTTGCCATGGACTTCCTCGGTTAGGGTGATCAGCTGTTGCGGAGACTCCTTTGATGAAACACCTCTAGTACAAGTGCCATCCGTTGTCCACTTGTGATTTAAGCTATGGTACCGAGCCTTATGAATCCATCTAGTCATGATGGTTCCATGTATTTCCCCTACATAATCCCATAATAAAACAATTACGTGTCAGCCAGCATTTATGAAATTGAAATATCAACAGGAAGACATACTTGGATGATTATTTTTGGGTATCTTTCCAAGAACCCCATTAAGTATTTCATGTGCCCAGGATGCAGTTGCCATTGGAGGACCAAATTGTTGGATCACTTCTGGGTAGTATTGTGTTATGTGCAAGTTTGGCTTTGAAGTTTCTGAACACCACCCATCACGTCACTCCTGTCAATAATTCAATAATTCAAGAGTAACCTCTCTAATTATTGAAGGTCCACAGGATCCAGGTGATGCTTCATGAGGATATTTGTAATTGAAACAAGCATGATGGTTGAATCCCTCAGCATGTCTTGATGATTTTTTCTCATTGGCCCAGAGGTAGGCTTTTGATGCTCATCAATCTTCTTCACAGCCCATAGTGGAATCAGAGAAAGCGGATAATATATTGTGTATAGCGTCAACCACTCAGCCACTTTCAGAGAACCATCACTCCTTAATCCAAAATTATTTGGAACTCTAGTTACCCATGAGGGTATCTTGGTAGCACTGATAGCCTTTTGGAGAATGCGGAGCTTGTCGTTAGTGATTCCTGGATTGTTGTTGTCTCCCCTATGATCAATAAATGATTCATTTTGTTGACAGAGCTATTCTGATTGGTGGAGCTAGATTTTCCACTTATTCTAGATTTCTCCATGGATCCTTTCGATGGCCTTCCCCTTTCTGATGCTGAAGTTGAGCTTTTATCTTCAGTTGATGAGTGTCCCCATAAGTTGTAATGTGATTTTGGCTGCTCATTGGATGGTCCTGCTTGGATTTTGGTGAGCTTACAAAGGTTTCTTGAATTTCTTTTCTTTCATGATTAGATTTTTGAGCTTCTCGCCTGCCACACCTGTATTTAAATAGCTGCAACTGTTATCCTTGAGATTTCCTAGGATCAGCCTGTACATCAATTCAATAACTGAGTATTTGATTGGCCGCCAGTATGCTTTCTTCTTTGTTACCTCATCTTGTTCCCATGATGTTTTACAGCTCTCCCACTCAAGTAAAGCCTCCATGTGTCTCTCGTGGGTCCTTTTTGGCCATCAACTTTTGTCTAGAGATTGGATTTCGTCATTTGGAAGCTTGCAATAAGTACAAAAAAGCCTTGCCGAGTGTCCAGAGAATCCAGCTACCTTGCACATGGCCTGTAAATCACCTATCAATGGAAATATAGCTGCTCATATCTTGCGGCCTTCCAGAATATCACCTATCAATGGAAATATAACTGCTTGTATCTTGCAGCCTTCCGGAAAATCAGCCGTTTCAGTAAACCAGACGCCATCCCAGAATTCAAGGAATTCATTAATTAGTGGTTCCAAAACGTAGTTCAGCTCGGTGCCTTTTGATTCTCTTGGTCCAGGCATGATTCCAAAAACGTAAATATTTCCAGGGAGGTATTGTTGAGACACACAAGAGCCACTAGGCCAACCGAAAAAGATTTCTTCCCAACTTTATTCCTGTGTGGGTTGAACCAGTCAACATACAAGCTGAAAACAAGATTTCCTTTGACTTGATGAGCCATCCGGACCTTCGAAGTTCTTCCATACACTACCATCCCACACTTCACTCATTGTTCCATCAGGTCTTCTCGGGCCAAGGTTTGCTTTCAAGAGGTCTTCAAATCCAGGTATCCAAAGTTTATTCCCAAGCCAATTCTTCAACGTTTGATACCTGAAGACTCGATGGGGCTCTTCACTCCCCTGCTTGCCTTCTGGTTGAAAGAGTGAAGCTTCACATTGACCAATCCCATCCCCTTCTGCCCTTCAAACAAACATCTTTGAGGTCGAATACCAAATTCCAGTACATTTTCTAGGTATCCCATCAAATTTTGATTTGACTATACCCTCAGAAAGTTCTTCCTTTTCTTTCTTCTTTCCCTTGGCTTTTTCTTTTGTGCGTTCGTCTAGGTTTTCTTCATCAGGAATGGGATATAGTTTGAAGAATTCAGGGCAGCATATGCTTTCTTGAAGCTGCACATCAAATCCTAATTATTGCATGACTGGTGATCTTGTCAGAGCTATGTTTTCTACGATTCTTCAAGTATCAAATCCATGCTCGCAACCCAAGTTGGTAATCTTTGTTTTCTCCATCTTCAAAAATTCACCAATTGTTTTATCACTGACATGGGACACCAAGGATAGGTTTTCAGCTTGCAACATAACTGCTAAGCTGTGATTTGGTATGAACTGGAAGGATTTCGATTTCATTGGGTTTGTATTGACAATGACATCGTGATGAAGAATTTTTTCTTCTCTATTCAAGAGTGGAGCAGCATCAAGCCCATCGATCTCCACAATATACAAAATAAACATTTTAGGCTCTACATTGTACAGAAATTGAAGTTTGATACTTACTTGAGCCTCAGTTTTGGTGTCCTTATCTATATGCTCCTTCATGTTCTGAGGTCCTTTCATGTCTTGTCTTGTCTTCTCAATAGCAGCTTGATGACTTTTGAAAGCTTTATTCAAAAAGGCCTTTCCAATATTATTGTTTCTTCCATTCTTCTCGTATTGTTCACTGATGCAGTTCAATTCGGTGCATTGGCAAACTTCCCAGCCTTTGGGTAGCATTTTTGATTGGCTTTTGAATCTTCCAAAGCTTCTCTGATTCATCTGACATGAATCGTTTCTAATTAATAATCATTTTGCCCAATCCTGGTATTAAGGATGCCAACCTTAATATATTTCATTGAGGATGTTATTGATGTTGATGCATATTCATTTTTCCCAATCCCTCTATTAAGGACGCTGACCTTAATATATTTCATTGAGGACCTTATTGTCAAAATTGCAATTAATTCCACAAGTTATTAAGGTTGCCATCCTTAACCTCCATGAGAATAATTTTTTTAGACAAATACAATATGACCTTCTCTGTTTGAGTAAAATATATATGTTTCCTGGTCCACGAAAGGAATTCATATCCTGGTTAAGGACACTGTCCTTAACCTTAACAACCATTTCATTCATACACGTATTAAGGACACCGACCTTAACCATATTAGAATGGAATCCAAAATTCATACCATTTTTCAGAAATGATACATACATATAAGTCGTTTATGTCCTTGCTATAAACCACATGATCATCCTCAACCTTAATAAACAGCAAATTCATACCTTTGTTAAGGACACCGTCCTTAATCAAAGTTAATTAACACTTCAGTTAAGACTGTATGCATAAGTTGATTATGGCACTCCATTTCACTAAGACTGATGGGTCACACATGATATGGTTAAAATTTTCAATCCTTTCACCAGCACTTTTCCCTTGAATCCTTTCACTGTAACTTCTCCCTTGATTCGTTTCACTCTAACCCCCATATTTGTTGTCTATCCTTTATCCATTCAATTTACCAAAAATATGTACCCCATTCCCTTGTCCTTTTTTGTTCTTTTACTATTGAATTACCTCATCCTTTTCAACCAATCTTTTGCTCATCAATGAATGGGTCAGTATTTCAATGGTCTCATGTTTCATGATATTTATAGAGCTGCTCTTCTGTCACTCCCTCCATCAAATATATCCACCAAAAACCACCAACTGATGTCTCCATTTCTTAAAAATGGGAAGCACTCCCCAAATAACAAACTTTTAATTAAGACTCTTTCTTCCATTACTCCCAGCTCAAATACTCATTTCAGCAGTTGTATTCACTCATTTTGTCATCTTATTATTCATCATGATCCCCACCAGCCATCCACTTGGCAATTACCTCCCCCCACTTCTCTTATTCAATCCATCAATCTTCGAAGTCAGGAATCTGCCCTACAACCTATTCCTCCTCTCCCAAATACTAACATTGCTGCTGAAAAAAAAAAAACACATGGGGATTTCTTTGAGCTATCAAGATTTATTTCTTAGGGACCTTGCTTGTCTAAAATTTGATCACCCCATTTTCTTATGGTCTGAACCATGGGATGTCCATTTGAATCAACTCCTTGCCAAAATCCTTCTCAAACACTGGAATAATGCTCATGCTCAAGGTAAATTCTCACAATTTCCTTTCTCAACCTCTGACAATACTCCTTCCAATCAGATTTTGGTCCTCCACCGATGGTTTTGTGGAAAATCCGAGTAAATTAAACTTGGCAAGACCACCTCTAAATCAAGGGCCAAGAAAGCACACCAAGTACAAAAATCCAAGTGGAGAAAAAGGGTTTGTTTTCCAATTATGCCTATCAACTCATGATTTCAAGAGCAAAATTTGACAAATTTATTCCCTCAGCTCTCCTAAAATCAAACAGAGGTCCTTTCCACATTGAACATTTCTCCTGAACAAGATGGCCTTTTTGATGATCCCCTCTGCTCCTCAGATACTGAGCAAAGCCCTAATGGACAACTCAAAAGTATTCAATGCAACTGGCGGTCACCTTTATTTTCTACACTTGCACACCAACTTTATCAATCATACATCCAAATGAAAGCTGAAACAGATAAACACCACAACAGAAATAAACACGGCTACTCTTTTTGGGGCCTCCATATGCAAGGAACATCATGTGAATCCTCATACAAGGTACCAGCTTCCCTTCCTCGGAACTGCTATCATCCCGATATGTTTTCTTCTCTTGACCCGACCACAATTCATGCACTTGATCTTAAAGAAGAGGTTGATCTCATTTCTATCTTCAATAAGCTTGTTGTACAATGAATGGTATGCTTCAACTCCCTCACCTTTTATCTCAACTCAGTTCATCAATATATTTGCTAATTCAAATTCCTCATTTCCACTTAGAGGAATACTCAGCCTGTTTCCAGCCACAAACCTTTTTCAGGAACTCAATAGTAAAACACAATCAAGAAATGAAATTGACTCACATGGACAACTCTGCCTTTTTTCTTTTTATCTGATTCACATTAACCTCAATGCTATCAGAAATACAATACAGGACCACTTGTACCATATTTTCTTTTCCCAATATGTATAGCCTATCCACAGCTTGCTCCTAAAATGAAGGATTCCACGTTGGTTCCTGGAAATAAAAATTGTTTCAAAATATTTTTTTTTACTTGTGTATCTATATGTATAATAAAAATCTCTTCAACTTTCTCACCATTATATATACCTTTTGGGCACATCAGAGATCAATTCCTACCCCTCCACTTCTTATAGTTTCCAAAAGTACTTGACAGTTGCAGTCTTCCCGGAAGCTTTGCAAGTTTCCACATTGTGTTTGCATGTCCAAGCTCCCAACAAGCTTAGCCCATGAAATTTCCTGTTCATCTAGGCCACCTCAACTCTACACCACACAATAAGTATTAGTTATTGATCCATTACAATCTCATCAAAAAACACCAAAACATTACTCACATCGACAGAAATTTTGAATACTCAGAAAAAATCACAGCCTTCTGTGGATCCCCCCCAGCATTCTTACCACTTAAAAAAAACGTGAAATTTTTGAGCTATCTTTTTGTCCCAACATCATTCTCAACAAGAGCAGGGTGATTACACATTTGTCGCAGGTCCATGAGCTCAGAAAAGAAAGAATTATGGTCCCATGGAGTTCCTTTTTCTCAATTTCTTCCAAAATGGTTGGCAAAATCTTCATGTTGTCTAGTATATTCCAAATCCCAAGGGGTGGTAAGTGGTATGGCAACCACACTTTCTCGTTTTTCTGGAATCTTCAAAACTGTCTTCTTCAGTCGGCGTAGGGTGATATGATTCATCATATTATGCAGTGAATCCATTCCCTTTGGGTCACTTGCTTCAACTCTTCCTTCAATACATCTTTTCCAAAGTGGTTTGTTACTCCAAGGCTCCAACTTTATGGATCGGATCAAGCTATGTAAATCGACAAGATTGTTTTGTAGTGGGGTGCCTGTCAGGAATATTTGACGGTCTGCCTTCAAGCAATTGAGTACACTACTTTGTATCGTTTTTGGGTCCTTCATATAGCTGAAACATTTGTTGAATCAGCCTCATTGCTTGACCTTTCACACATATTGTGTTCACTACTTACTGAGCTTCATCCAACACTATTTGATAAAAATCAAATTGGGATAAATCCAAGCATTTTTGATCTGTAGTACCCTTGCTAGTGTTCATTAGGGCTTTGTAAGTGACCACAACAATGGCACTTTTCTTCAAATGGCTTAATTTGATCGAAGACTTCTTGTTTGAGTGGAATAACAGAAATGGAATTCTGCCTGGATAGAAATGATTTTTGATGTCTTTGATCCAGCTCTCTGTTGTGGTTAAGGGAGCTACAATGAGGGTGAGCTAAGGGTTGCAAATTCAATTGCACTCTTCTTGGTTAAACAGATGAGTGATAGAGTTGAAAGCGCCTTTCCTAGTCCCATGTGGTCTGCCGAGATACCTCCTTTACAGGTAAAGTTGATATGAGAACCCACTTTCCCATTGTTCACCGCCTCAGCATAGACTTCCCAAATCCATTCGTTTTTTGGATGATACCAGATCATTTGTGCTATTGATGGAGAGTTTGATTCGCAACACAATAAGAATTCAACAGCCTTCACTTCATGTGACATCAGTTTCACACGGCATCCATCGTCATTCAGTCCTATGTTACCATGGGGTCCTTCAAGTAGTGGCTTGCTTCTGAATGAGACTTGTGGGGTATCAAAGAAAATTGATGGTTGATAATTGGATATTTCAAATAGGGAAATTTTTTCCCAGTTGAAGACGTGTTGGATGTTACGTGTTTCGCATTTGCATGTGAACACAAAAGCAAAAAATTGTCCTCTAGTAGCTTTGGTTCCACAGTAATCAAAAAACACCTGAATAAAGATGGTATTGGAATGTTTTTCCCCTCGAATGGCTTCATTAGTGAGTGGTTTTGAAACACTTCCAACATCTCCTAATAAAGCTCCAATCCAGAAACTTGCTTCTTCTTCCAGATCGCCAATTGAATCCACCTTTGAACAACAAACATGGATATTTTTTTTTGTCAGTGTAGAATGGCATAACTAGGTGTTATTACTGGTTTGTTTTTAGATGTTAGGGATGTTAGGATAATCCAAGGCAGACAAACCTAGACATTTCTTGAGAGAAAGGGATTGATTCTGGGAAGTGTTTTTTTAGAATTTCAATCGCTCTATTACCAGAGGGAGATATAAATTTTGATTGGTTGTGTGTTTTGGAAAATAATCTACATACTTTCTCAAGGGATATGTTTTATTGGTAAAAGCTTGTGTACCCAATCCCCAGTGAAATTTTCTTCATTTTCAAAAAACATGTGATCTTGCTCTCTTGTTATACATCTACATTCAATACACAATAAATAAGCTTGGATAGGAAAGTTTTATTATGTCACCTAAATTCATCAAAAGACTACAACAATGAACAATCTTGGATGAAAGTTTAGATGATCAGGCTACAAAAAAAAAAACATGTAAACAATAGCACAAGAAAAATTGATTAAGAGATTCAGAGAAAGAACAAAAAGAAGACACAAATATAAATGATAATGGGGTATTTTCCTATTGACACATTCAAAATTTTACAATTTAAGAAGTTGATAATACCAGTTCAAACTTTTGACCCAACTCTCCACCTGTCTGGACAGAAAAATAACCCTTGTTGTAAGATATACCCTGAGATGAGTCTGGGATATACCCTGAGATTAGTCTGGGATATACCCTGAGATGATTCTGGGATATACCCTGAGATAAGTCTGGGATATACCCCAAGATATAACAAATTTAAAATGAGGATATACCCTTAGACAAAGCTGAGATAAGAGGAGTCACCCTCATGTGGGTTCCCCCAGATTTTTTGTGGTGTTTGTTTTTCCATTTTAATGTTACAATGCCATCATACATATGTTATTTAGTTATTAGCATATGCTTATACTTGTTTGTTAGCTCAACCACAGTCTGAACATTTTGTAGTAGTCTACTTAAACTGGTTTGTCTGCCAGTAGTAATTCAGCATCAAGTTTGAGCCTTAAAATATTTTCACGTCCTTTATTCTTGCTCCTTGGTCCAATCTGGGTCCCTCAAGATTGTCCCCCACTATCTCCTTTAAATTCTCTTGAGCTGAAATCCTAACAGAGGTCACACCAACAAGATAAGAAAAATGAAAGGAGAAAGACAATACCTAAAGGACCAAGAATGCAATGAAATAGAAGAAGACAGAAACCAGGACAACAACCTCACACACACACAATAGCTAACAGACAACAGAGACTGAAGAAACAAATTAGTAAGCTGAGAAACAGAAAAGAAGAAGAGTGAGAAATGCAAGATTGAGGTCGAGTAATTACCAGAGCCCTTATTGATGAGCAAGACTGAAGGTGAGTGAGCAGTGAATAGATTTGGATGAAGTTATTAGTAAGAGCAAAAGGAATAATGAAATACAAGATAGAATAAGATGAGAAAGAAATAGAGACTTACCTTAGGGTGAGTGAGCAGTGAATAGATTTGGATGAAGAAAAATCTATTCACTGTCCGTCCCTCAGGTAGACAAAATGCACACTGTGTGACATGTGTGTAACAGGTATGCAACATTACAAGAGAGGGCTAGAGGTCTAGCTCAACCCCCCCCCCCCTTTCTGCATACCTGGGTACAGTCAAGTCAGAAGAGAAAAAGATAAGAAAAACATAGTAGCCAGTGGGCTATGGAAATTGAGAAGAAAAAGTAACAGTAGAAAAAATGAGAGAGAAAAAAGATGTTGAAACGTTGAATCAAGGGACGATGCCTAACATTAATTGATGTTTCTCCAACAGGACTTGAGATAGAGGCCTGGTCAGCATGTCAGCCAACATGTCTGATGTCAAAACGTGAAGGAGTGAGATCAAGTTGTCCAGGATACATTCGCGGATGAAGTGATGCCAAGCATGAATATGCTTGGTACAGGCATGATTTTCGGGGTTCTTGGCGAGTGCTTTGGTGCCTTTGTTTTCAATGTGCAGGGGGATGGCCGAAGATGGTTTGATTTGAAGTTCTGTCAGGACATGTCGAAGCCATAAGCCCTCTTTGCAGGAGTCAGAGAGGGCTTTATATTCTGCTTCAGTGCTCAACAGCGACACTGTGGCCTGCTTGCGGGACTTCCACGAGATTGCTCCATCACCTATGTGATAGGTATATGCTGACATCGATTGATTATTTTCTGGATCTTCTGCCCAGTCAGAATCGGAATACCCTGCGCAGGTGAGGTTACCTCCGAGCCGTAGTTTGAGGTTGGCAGTGGAGACAAGATAGTTTAAGATTTGAACTGCAGTGTACCAGTGTGAAAGGGACAAGTCTTGAAGGTATTGGGAGAGTTTATTGACCTCAAAGGAAATGTCGGGACGAGTGCATTGCGGCACCCATAGTAGTGATCCAATGATTTGAGGGAATGGGCCCAGAGAGGATGGGTCAGAAGATGTTTTGTGGGTTAGATTTTTGAAGTGGAGATGGTGTGAGAAATGCCGTCCAAAAATTTTTCACACAGCTCATGAATGTAGTGAGACTGGGTCATCAAGACAGATTGGTTGGGAACATTGCAAGTGATCTTGATTGAGATCTTTGTCAGCTCCAATTTTGAATTGTTTGCTGATTGATGATATGATGGAGTTGATGAAGGTGGGTTCACCCACTATTGCGAGATTGTTGACGTGTGTTGTGAGAGTGCCAATGAGTTGGCCATCTTTGAGTTTAAAGAGTTGGGTTGTAGCTGGAGTTTTTGAGACCAAGATCGGTAAGCCCCTTGTGTAGCTCTAGGTTCCATTGTCTAGGGAATTGTTTTAGTCCATAAAGAGACCTACTTATCTCACATACCCAATCAGGATGGTGAGGGTCCTCGAAGCCGGGAGGCTGTTCTATGTATACCGGAGCATCCAGATGTCCATTGAGAAAGGCCTTCTTGAAGTTAAAAGATAAATTGATTGATTGAATTGATAACCTAAAACCAGAATGGACTAGAAAGAAAAGAAACAAGTTAGAATGAAAAACATGAAGAAGAAAGAATGAAAGAAGAAATAGAATTGAAGAAGCAACAAACTTGATTGAAGACAGGAGTGTGAATGAAATGAGGAACAGGACTGGATTGTGAAGAGAGACATAAGAGACAGGACTGGACAAAACATGTTAGTAGACTGTTATTTGAATAAGGTTAAGTTTTGAATGAATCTCACTGGACAATCAGGGACAATTTATGAAGCAGATTGATAAGAAAGAAAGAGATAGAAAAGAAGAAATAGAAAGAAATGGAATGATAAGAAAGAGAGAACAATTAGGAAGATTTAGAAGCCGGTGAGAAGTCGATGAATGTGAGAAGTGGGATTGTGATTTGAGGATTGGTTGATAGAGATAATTGAAGTATTTATTTGATGAATGTTTGAGTGAGTTGAGTTGAAGTAGAGAGTCGATAAGAATGAGGGAAAGAGAAGTGAAGAAATCAATAGTCTTTTATCAAAGAATGATTGGGGCTGTTTGCCTTCTTCTTAGAGTAGATTGGGATTGGCCGTGACAGGTCAGTGAAATGTAAGAATTCTTACAGAAGTCGACCTTTCTGCCTTTCCAGTTCTTGCTGCCAAGAAGACTAAAGATTAGTCACAGGTTTCGAGGCAGAGGGTCGGAGAGAAAACTTTGTCGTAGTCAAGACCGTGTATTTGAGAGTAGCCCATTGCAACGAGTTGAGCCTAAAGTTTTTGGATGGTGCAGTTGGGTTGTCGTTTGACTTTGAAGACCCACTTTTCCTTGATGACTTTCCGCTTGTCTGGTCGGGGCACAAGTTTCCAAGCAGTGAGGCATGTAAGATTTTGATGATGCCAAGGTCTTGAAACCTTCTAGCTACACTGCCTGCAAGTAATAAACAGGCGTGGTAATGTGCTGAAAAGTGATGGAACTTTGTAAAAAAGCAACAAAAAGAAAGAAAATAAAAGATATATTTTTATGACAGAGGGGCCTGCAAGCAGGGGTGGTTTACTGTGCCCTCTTTAATCATGACCTGGATTGCAGGTTGTTTTTTAAGACCTGATTATTCTGGTCTCTCAATTAAGAAAGAGTACACCCAGAAAGGTGTCTGCTACTGAAGAAGTACTCACTAGTGCTTCCAAGTCTATCCAAGGGTGTTCAGAGGGACTAAGGCTGTCTTGAGGCGCTCAAAAAGGTTGTTGGTTGGTGGTATTTGAATGCTGAAGGCAGGATAGGTGGTTGTTGGTTGATATTCAAGGCAAAACAGCAGGATTTAAGCTCAAGTAACTAGTTTAAAGGCTGGTTAAAGGGCGGTAAAAATGCTTTTAAATGTAATGAAGATGATTTTTACATTGAGGGGAGTTCTGGGGCTCTTATACAGTAATTTTAGAGCCTCAGAAGCGCCCACAATCTCTCAATTTGGTGGAGTAGTGTATTTTTGGCTGGTCTGGGCCAATTGTAGCTATGTACACATGGCCCAAGAGGCTGTAGGTGCTCAAGGGGTATGGGGTTTTTTTACTTGATTGGTAACAAGCCTTGTTGGGTCCTGGACCCCTTGTAACCTTTGGCCTGGGCCAGCTACAGCGCTATGATGCAGTTTGTGGCCCAATTCAGCCTGTTCAAACCTTTGAGTGCCAGGATACAAGTGATGCAACAAGTTTTTGGGGGTCTGGAGAGTTTTTCCCATGTTTTGGGGGTGCTCTAAATCCCCCTGTATTTTTCTCATAATTTTACAACCCTTCTAACTTGGGGTTTGTGTATTCTGGGAGGGTCTGTGGCCCAATTCCCAATTTCTGAACTGGAGTGCGGGGTTGGATTCCTCACGTCACAGTTTGGTCTAACTTGGCCAGCTTACACAAAACCTCAATTTGACATGTATTTTTGGTCATGTACCAGTCAGTATTGATATACCTGATGGTTTATGTACTTGTGTAATGTGGGAATGTGCCGTGACAACTGGGCACATGTGAGTTACTGCAAATTAGGTGAAGGAGTAAGAATTAAGGGGTACCATGAGTGAGGTACCCTAGTTAATTTCTAGTTTAGATTAAGAATATGCAATAATATTCGAACTTTTATTTAAGGTTTAAAAGTTATTAACATTTTTATTTTTTATTTTATGTTGAAACAACTGATTTTTATGGTTCCACATATTTTTACATGTTACATATGTAAAATAAGGTTTATTGTAATTTGAGCACATTAAGTATATATATATGGGTCATGTATGTAATAAGGTCTATATATAAATGGTACCTTTATGTGTAATAATGTCTCTTTCTTTATGTACATGAGACTTATTTTTGGTTAGTGTAATTTTAATAATGTTTTTTAAATATTTTTTATGCTTTGTTCAGGTTGTCTCTGAATAGTAGCAGGCTGACAGATGAATCAGATGTATAGTTAAGGGAAAAGAATGACCAGACCAGGATTTGAACCTGGGACCTCAGCATTAGCCAAGTCACTTTACTAGGAGTGATGCCTTTACCACTAGGCTATACAGTCAATATACAAGGTGTTGAGTTGTATAACTTCATTCATTTGTGCTTGTGCCATCGACTTTATTGCGTAAATGACCTGGTTATGTTTCATGACATATTTGATTGAATGATGTATGATGACACAATTGACACAAAGGATTTGTATTTCAACAAGACATACTCTTCATCAGCCGCTTGAGCCATTTGCGCTTGTTTGGCAAGTTTAGAAGTTGTTTCCATGTTTTTGGTGTGTCAATATCTGATTGTAGGTTGTTGGTTAGATCAACAGTGGTGTTCTTTGACCATTGACCCAGTCAATCAGGTTGTTTTTGTGTGCAGGAGGAAACTCGACAAGGCGGTGAAGAGGGGGAAGGAGGAGGGGAAGGGGGAAGGGGAGGGAGATCAGGTAGGGAAATAAATGACAGTTTGTCTGGAGAAGATGGAGGGGAGACGGTCGACTCATTGGCATCTACCTTCACTGTTGGAGGAGAGGATTGGCTGGGTTTTGGGGAAGGATGGAGAAGAAGGAGGGGAAGGGGAAACGGATGTGACGGGCCGGGAGACTTCAACAGAGATTGGTTTCTTGGGTATGACCTGTGAGCCATAGGGGAAGAGACTTTTGTCAAAGATGAAATCACTTGACTTGATGACTGATCTTCGATCGAGATCCCACAGCCGGAATCCGTTACCATCTGTGAGGTAGGAGAGGAGAATTGATGAACATGCTTTGGGGTCTAACTTCTGGCAATCAGCTTTGAGTACTTTGTACCAGGTGGGGCATCCAAAAGGCTGAATCTAGGAGAGGGTGATGGTGTTCAGATTAAGAAGGGAGTTTGGGGAAGTGAACCCAGCAGGAGTATTGCAAGGAAAAAAGTTGTAGGGGAAAAGGGAATGACGTAGGGTGTTGGCCCAGAAGGATTTGGGAAGATGGGCATTAAGTAGAGCTGATTGAACGAGATTATGGATCATGTGATTTGTGCGCTCCGCGACTCTGTTGAGTTGAGGAGAGTGAGGAGGGCCGGGCTCATGCGTTATGCCGGCGGATGATAGGTAGGAGATGAAGTTTGAAGAAAGGTACTCCCCCCATTGTGGGTGTGAAGGGATCAGATAGTGTGAGAACCAGACTTTTCGAAGAAGCCTCAGAATACTTTGAAGCACAAAAAGGTTTCGCTTTTCAATTTCATTGGGTAGATAGTTAGGAGTTTTGAGTAGTGTCAGAATTGCTGGCTTTTCTCCGCTCACATCCTTTTCTCCACTTTTTCTCCTTCATCTCATTCAAATCTTCCATCACCATTTTGTGATGCTTCTCTTCTTCCATCATTGTTTTTATTATTCCCTTCATCATTTCCATTACATGTTGTAATGCCCTGTTATCATCCAATGTTAATTTACAATGCCCATTTCATTCCATGGTTATCTTTCCATGCCTCCATCCATATGTTAGTTAGTTATTAGCATATGCTTATATTGTTTGTTCAGCTTGACCACAAATTGTACCTTTCTTATAGCAGTCTATTTAATATGGCACATTGCCAGAAGAAATCAAGCATCAAGTCAGAGCATTCTTTATTCTGAGACACATCATAACATGCTCCTTGGTCTGGACTTCCCCAACTGCGTCAGACCCCTTCCTCTGTTCCTTAAATCTAGACTTCAAATTCTCTCAATTAGTCGTCGATGAATGTAACAAAGTAGTGATAGCCTTCTCTGGATTTGACTTTGTAGGAGGCGACATCTGAGTGGATGAGTTTGCCTGGGAAGGTTGAGCGATGAGCTGAGCGTGATTTAAAGGGATTTTGAGGCATTTTTGTTTGGATACAGACCAGACACTTTCGAACCGCAGTCTCATTGTTGATTGTTGGGACAATGTTGTTCATTTTTAACATAAGTTTGAGAGCTTTGAGACCGAGGTGCGAGAAGCAAACATGGTACCCAAGAAGAGAGGAGTCAGACACAGAGTGAGATGATGATGCGGAAGGGTGACAGAATACCACATTCAAGGGGAGGTAGAACAGATTTACGTGTTGATATCTGCGGCCAGAGAGATTTCCAACAATGTCAACGTCAGAGGATTTGAAGATATCACAGGAAGATTTTGTGAATATGACGGTGAGGCCGTCAATAGAGAGTAGTGGTTCATGAAGAGAAGGAACTATGTGTTGGGACAGACATGCTGCCCTTGATTGGGAGCAAGGTGGTACCTTTGCGCATTGATTCGACCATGGAAAGATCAGCCAAATGGACCGGTGTTCTGTTGAGTTTAGGGTTTTGGACTGAGTGTATGTTGGGGGTCATTGAGATCAAACAGCCGTAGTCTAGATTGTAGTCTCCACACGCTGGTAGTCCTGTTGGGATGGAGAGTGAGGCTACCACGTTGCCGGCTTGGGCCTTGATCTGGACCCCGAGTAGTCTGTATCATTGTCTTTGGTGGTTTTGGTATTTCCCAATGCAGTAGCGGAAGTCCGACCAGCACGTGCAGGAGGTTGGGTGGAAGAAGAGGGATTTTCTTGTTGACATGTTTCCCACCTGGCTCTTCTGGAGGCCTTGTGTTTGGCGATGAGTTTGAGAGTGTTATTGCAGGAATTCGGGTGGTGTTGGTCGCTATTGCACAGGGGACATTTCCAAGAGGATAGAGGGATTTTGGGAGGGGCTGGCTTGGCTGGCTTAATACCTTTTTGTCTGGTTTTGGCTACTGAGACCGAGATTATGTCACCTTGAGACTCGCAACAGACGGCTTCATTTTTGAGTGCAGAAACGATCATCTCCATCTTTACCCCTTCTTGGTTCATGAGGGCAGAGACACAGTGAATTCAGTCTGGAGGGATAGAACTTAGGAGAGCGGTGTTGTGGATGTCGTCCACCATTAGGGGTTTTTTGGTCGTGATTAGAGAGTTAAGCCTCTTGTGAGACAGAGCCAAGGAGTGGATGTGGGCCTTGATTTTGTCGCCAACCATACGGGCATTAATGATCTTTCTGATCCAGTAGACCCGCCCCCCGGTTGAGGAATCCTGATGGGCTTTGGATAGAGCCAACCACATTCCCGCAGCGTTATTGGTATGGTCCCTGAAGTATTGGAGGTTGGATGAGGATTGCACAAGCTGTATTGTTGTTGTCTTCCCGATTTGTGGATAGGAGTGAGGACATATCTGACCTTGGCGTATTTGAACACCTGGTTTAAGACCAGTTTCCAGTCCAGATATTGTCTTTTCAGGAAACCTTGGACTGCACGTTTCCGCTTTTTGTTTTGGAGCTTATACTTTTATTTAGTTTTGTCAGCGGTTTTATCCTGACACCTGTCAGATATGACCCAAAATCAAATCTGCCTCCGAAGCCTTGTTTTGCTGGTAGGCTATGTTGGAGTTGGAGGAAGGAGAAAATGAGCTTGGATTCAGAACCAGGGCATGATTCTTACCCTTCTGAAACCCTCAACAACCCCCCCATCCATGTCCCTTTAGGACATTAGGATGGAATAGCCAACCATTGGCTGTGAAGACTATTGGCAGAGACTGCAGAAAGGCCGTGAGACAATTCTCGGCAGAAACAATGGTCAAATATTGACAAAAAGATTGGTATTTGCATAAAACAAAATGGATTTGCTTGGATTTGTCCAAGCTTTTCCAAAAAGACAATAGTTTGATTTCAGACCGGGAATCTTGCCGTAAAGATTTGAGTATTTTGTGCCGACATCATGTTAGGTTTTATATCAACGTCAAAGTGGGGCACTGGATCCTTTGTTTGAGTAGATTCTTTGTCCAACATGGGTGAGTAGAGGGACAAGTAGTTGATCAGAAACGTTTAGCTTCACGTTTAACTGCGGCTCATAACCTTATGAGCTAAACTGAGGGTGAGTGAGCAGTGAATAGGTTTGGATGAAGTTATTAGTAAGAGCAAAAGGAATAATTAAAGACAAGATTGAATTAAATGAGAAATAAATAGAGACTTACCTGAGGGTGAGTGAGCAGTGAATAGATTTGGATGAAGAAAAATCTATTCACTGTCCTTCCCTCAGGTAGACAAAGTGCACACTGTGTGACATGTGTGTAACAGGTATTGAACATCACAAGAGAGGGCTAGAGGTCTAGCTCAACACTTATTGCTGGCAGCGGGTGACCTCGAGATTGACGATGTAGGAAACTGGAGTTGAATCATGTCAGAGTCAATTATTGATGTTGGAAAAATTGGTGGTTCCACTTGAGATGAGGAAAATCTCTGATGACAGGGATGAGTTGAACTTGAGGATTGTGAGTCAGAGCACGGAGCGAGTGCAGAGAGTGCGGACGGGAACTTGAGATTCTGACACACCCCCATGCTCATTGGCCATTGGGTGATGAGCAAGAGAGATGAAGACTGTGGAGTTCTTGGCAAATGGATGTCTTCCCAACAGCTTTTGTCAAAAGTTGGTGAGAATTTGATTTTTTGAGATGTACTTCAGAGTGATGGCCTTGATTTTGATTTCCCTTCTGATGAAATAGTGAAGAAGAAACATGTGTTTTGTCTTGAAATTTGAATGATTCGTTTCATTGTTTGCGAGGGAAATTGCCCCTTGGTTGTCTTCAAAGATTGGAGTTTTCATGTTCAAGATCTTCAACAGATTTTTGACCCACATTATTTCCTTGGTGATATTGCAAAGTGATTTGTACTCGGCTTTGGTTGGGACAGAAACACTGTTGGCTGTTTCTTTGATTTCCAGGAAATGACGTTGTTGTTTAGAAGAATCAAATTTCCAGACACAGATTGTTGAGATTCAGGACAGGATGCCCAGTTGGCTTCTGCATAGGCTGTCAAGGTGTCCTTGGTGTCAGGGGAACATTGAAGTTGAAGACCAATGTCCTTCAGGCCCTTCAAGTATTGGAGGACTTGAATACCGGCATCCCAATGAGTGGACCCGGGTTCATTCAAGAATTGTGAGAGAGAGCTCATCACAAATGTGATATCGGGACAAGTTGTGACACTCAGGTAGTTCAGAGCGCCGATGAGAGATCGAAAATTGTTTCCTAACTCTTGATGATTTGTTTTCTCCAGCTTGGAAGCCTTTACAAGGTGACTATTTGGTTTCATTGGAGTGGAGTCAGGGAACACGCTTTGGCATTCAAATCTTTCAAGTTGCTCCTTGATGTAGTAGCTTTGCGTGAGAGTGCCAGAGCCGGGTTTTTGAATGACACTCATTCCCAAGAGGAGTCGCAACTTGCCGAGATCTTTGATTTTGAATCTTGAGCAGACTTCTTCCTTGAACGTTTCAGGATCCTTGCTGAATATTGCAAGATCATCCACATGTAGGTACAGAAAAGTGCCTTTTCTCCAGAAAACGCATGGTCCAGCATCACACCGGCTGAATTCAATTTGAGCGAGCCAGTTAGTAAGTGTGCAATGCCAGGCATGGTAGCCTGCTTCAGGCCATACATTGCTTTCTTTAGTTTTAGAATATGGTTTTTGGGCACATCAACACCAGGAGGAGGATTGAGGAAAATATTTTTTCTGAGAGGGGCTTTCGGCGCTCTTGATGTCTATTTGATGAAAGGAAAGGTTTTTCTTGAGAGCAAATATGATCAGCATCCGCAGCAAGACTATTTTTCCAGTTGGAGCATAGGTCTCCCAGTAATCTGTGCCTTTTATTTTCTGAAAACCTTTTGCGCATAAGCGGGCCTTGTATTCAACAGGGAAATTGAGGTGATCTTTCTTGATTTTGAAGACCCAGGTACTGTTGATTAGTTTCTGGTCTTCTTTCTTCTTGACAATGCACCATACATTGTGGTCGTACATATTTGAGATTTCCTTTTCTAGGGCCTTCCACCAGAAAGTTGAATTGGATGAATTGATGGCTTGAATGTATGAAAGAGGAGTCTCATATTTATTCAGTATTCTCTGTGAGGTAGACTAGCACTTGATTTCCACGTCTGTCCACGTTCAGGATATTGTCAGGAGATATCTCACTGCTGATATCTTTTGGTGCTTTGGGAATTGTGATGGGAATAGGAGTGTCTCCTTTCGAGAGTTCGGAGTGTGGGTCTCCTCAATGTCTGAGAGGGGCGGCGCTGACCGAGTGTCTTCATTTATTGATGATGAGACTGAGATAAGTTGGCCTTGGATTTGAAAGACGTCTGAGTAGTCCGTTTCTGGTTGATTTTTCAACCTGAGAAAGGATTCTTCATCAAAGGTTACATTTCTGATTTGTACGGATTTTTGTTCTTTCAGCTTATAGATTCGATAAGAGGAAAAATCATTCTCATAGCCAAGGAATACACCCTTTTCAGCAGTAGGAGCAAGTTTGAAGAGTTGTTGTTCTTTCGGAATTAAAGAGTAAGTCAGGCAACCGAATGGTCGCAGGACACTGAGATTGGCCTTTCTGCCCGTCCACGTCTCATAGCGTATGGAAGTCTTCCAAGTGCTGGAGGGCGTAAGGTTTGACCCTTGGGCAGCGGTGCTAACATCTTCTTCCTAGAAGGATTTTGGAAGTTTTGATTGCACCAATAGGCAACGAGCCTTCACTAGGATTGTTTGGTTGGTCCTTTCAGCCATCCCGTTGTTTTGGGGATTGTAGGTTGGTGAAACATGATGGATTTTACCTTCAGATGCACACAACACCTGGAAATCTTTGTTGATGAATTCACCCCCGCCATCAGAGACAAGCATGCGGAGTGCACAGCCGGTTTGCTTTTCTTGTCAGAGACAAGCATGCGGAGTGCACAGCCGTTTTGCTTTTCTGCTTCAGTCTTAAATTCTTGAAGCAAGTGAAAGTGTCGGATTTGTTCCTCAGGAGCTTGATGGTTTTGTAACCACTTGATTGATTGATTAGGGTGAGGAAATAGGTGCATCCTGACAGAAATTGTGTTGGAAAAGGTCACACTAAGTCCATGTGTACAACATCCAGAATGTTCTCCGCTTTCTTGAAGTGACTGTTGAAGGGAAGAGCTCTGAGCTTACATTCCCTGAAAATGTCACAGTCAACTCCCACTGACTCTGGTACCATGTAAAAGAAATAGAAAACTGAAGTTATAATTTCTTATGTTAACATCTTAAATATCTAAGCTACATGATTAATAAGATAATAATAATATTTTAATCTTGATGAAATGACTTATTACCTGAAGGCAGAGCTCAATTTGAGCTTTACTAAATGACTAAGTGGTTATATGATAAATTTGTTATTCATGATAACTTTTTATTTATTTAAAATAATAACAAATAGTTTTGTTAATTATCATTCTTATAATTGAGTTCTTGATTTATCTTTCTATTTCTTACTTGAATTCTAGATGACAATTAATGTAACAAGGTAAAGTTGGCTTTCTTAGTCAAATGACTTCGCCTTTGATAACCAGTTTAATGAAAGATTGTTGTTGTTCAATTGAGAACTAAACAATAAGAATGATAAAACTTATTAAGAATCATCTTAACATAAAGTTTTTATCTAACAATGATAGACTGTACTCACAGTGCTATCTCTGGATTGAATGAATTCAACAACTTTGATTCACTAATTTTCTTATCGTTCGATGTCGAACTAGAAAAGAAATTAATGTTAATTAATAAATTTTATTATAATGTCTTTCTAAATAAAATAAAATGTACTCAAAGTTTTGATTTGGGATTGTAATGATCTTTATTGATTCATTCCAATTGGCTTCTTGCTGTGTGATTGTGAAGATCATCATCAGCTAATCTCTTTTTCACACAAGTCTCGTGTGAAACTACAAAAATGAATAATGAATAAACATTCAATATTCTATCTAAATTGATGATGTGAGAAACATCAGCTTGATGTTACTCACAATCATCTATCTTTCTTTTCATGCTATTCACATTATTCCAACACCATGCATAGTTGGTATTTGTGACTCAGATGCCCAAGTCGGGCATGCCAGTTGGTAATTACTGGACTTGAGAGGTAGCAAGTTGAAGACAATTGAATTTCATTTTGGGAAAGGGAGGCATCTAAAAATTCTAATAGATTAGGTTTGAAAGTCCCTCTAAGTAATTCAAACACATGATCAATCTTGACAAGGACTGAGTCATCTTTCCCTTTGATGATCTTGAGTTCTTCTTTGAAGTGTCTAGGGATAGAGATGAGCAATCGATTGAGAGAGGGGACAAGGAGAGCATTTTTGAGTGTGAGTTTGTTGCCGTCGTGATTGATGAGAACAGAAGATCCAATTGCCGTAGCTCTGAGATATTTTCTATGTCCTCTAGTGGATATGCGGATTTTTGATTCTCCAGAGGCTTTGAACTGAGTTGGATTGTTGATCATGTGGTGTGTGGCACTGGTGTCGGGGAAAATTGTCTTGGTGAGGGATTTGGTCAAGAGCATGGAGCCCTCGGATTCATGTCCAACATCGACTTCAACCAGCTGAGCCGCTGTGTTTCCACCTGAGAGTCTATTGAAATGGGCTTCATGGAGTTTGGGGTGAATCTGCGTCGTGAGTTTTCACCGCATAGTGGTGGTGACCACTCTCACAGATTGTTCCACCTCTTTGATTCTTTTTCTTTCCTTTTTGCGAGGATTCGTTGAGGAGAGTGGAAGCCAATTCAGAGGATACTTCGGATGACTTGGGAGGAGCAGAGGAGGAACTTTTCTTGATTTTTCTGGACTCTTCGAGGTGAACTATCTCCTGAAATTTGGTGAGTGTGGCAGAGGGACTTTCACAGATGACCTCGTTCATTATGATACTGTCTACAACGTTGTACAGGTCTTTGCTAAGCTTGGCAAGTATAGAAAAACTTAAGATGTTGTTGGGAACACCAAGCTTTCAGACCACAATTTTGGTAAGCATTTTATGCATGTTGGCAATGAAAATCACCAGATTGCCTTTTTACTTGTACCTCATGAACTTGAGCCAAACATGGCCCTTGTTGTTTACAGTAGTGGAGGCAAATAAAGAGATTACGGCGGTCCACATTCCACGAGAGCTGTTCTCGTTGTCTGGAGTGATTACCAATTTGAAGACGGTTTTGGTCATGTATTTCATCAAGATGTCTATGGCTTCATTGTGCTTCTTCATAACAGCATCATGGGCTGCACTGGAAAGGGGAGTAGGAGGATTGAGGACATATTTGATGAGTCCATGGTGTCTAAGATGTTTCATCCTCATCAACCAGTGGAGGAAATTTTTCTCATCAAGTCATGGGATGTTCACCTTTTCGGTGGAGCTCTAGCTGTCGGCCATTTTGATCCTTTAGATGTTTTCAAAGCTGCGAGACTGTAAATCTAATAAGATTTGAGGCAAAAACTAAAGATGGTATTATCAGATGAGGTCACACAAACAAGATAAGAAAAATGAAAGGACAAAAACAATACCTAAAGGACTGAGAGTGGAATGAAATAGAAGAAGACAGAAACCAGGAAAACAACCTCACACACACACAATAACTAACAGACAAAAGAGATTGAAGAAACAAGTTAGTAAGCTGAGAAACAGAAAAGAAGAAGAGTGAGAAAGGCAAGATTGAGGTCAAGTAATTGCCAGAGCCCTTATTGCTGGCAGCAGGTGATCTCAAGATCGACAACAAAGGAAAATGGAGTTGAATCTTGTCAAAGTGGATTATTGATGTTGGAACTATTGGTGGTTCCACTCGAGATGAGGAAAATCCCTGATGACAGGGAAGAGTTGAACTTGAGGATTGTGAGTCAGAGCACGGAGCAAGCGCAGAGAGCGCCGACACAGACTTGAGATTCCAACAAGGGCAAACCCCAGCAAATCTTTTCTCAAGTTTGCCTGGGCAAACCCCAAAAAATCTTTACCCTGGGCAAACCCCAGCAAATTTTTGCTGAAGTTTTCCAAGGCAAACCCCAGCAAATTTTTGCTGAAGTTTTCCAAGGCAAACCCCAGCCAATTTTTGCTGAAGTTTGCCAGGGCCAACACCAGCAAATCTTTGCTGAAGTTTGCCTGGGCAAACTCCTGAGAATCTCTGCTGAAGTTTAGAAGGGAAAACCCCAGAAAATCTTTGCTCAAGTTTGCCTGGGCAAACCCCACCAAATCTTTGCTGAAGCTTGCCTGGTCAAACCCCAGAAAATCTGTGCTGAAGTTTGCCTGGGCAAGCCCCAGGAAAACTTTGCTGCAGTTTGTCTGGGCAAACCCCAACAAATCTTTGCTGAAGTGTGCCTGGGCAAACCCCAGCAAGTCTTTGCTGAAGTTTTCCTGGGCAAACCCCAGAAATTATTTGCTGAAGTTTGCCTGGGAAAACCCCAGCAAATATTTGATGAAGTTTGCCAGGGCAAACCCCAGAAAAGATTTGCTGAAGTTTGCCAGGGCAAACCCCAGCAAAGATTTGCTGAAGGACGCAGTCTTCTTCTTGACGCATATTCTGTCAGCCTAGAGAAAATACTCATTGTCCAAAGGCTTCAAGTATTCTCTCAATGATTGATTGCCTAGTTTCTATCTTCCTCTTGTCCTGTTATCTCCTCATTACCTTTTCTCTATTGTGTGTCTCTTAATTGTGTTGTGTTATGTTCTTAACCCTTGAATGTGATGAATAAAAGTTGGAATTGAGAGACATTCAAGCTTTAAGCTTGAATATTGAATATATGCACCCTTGAGTTTAATCCCAACCTCATTGGTCAGAAACCAGTTTAAACTGTGCAGGAAAATTATCAACATTGGTTATAGTCTCCATGCCACGGTGAAAATCCCCAGACTCAGACACAGAACCAAGAAAAAAAATCAAGACCACCTCACAAACTTTACAGTGCATGGATTTCCCTTAATTTGCTCACATTTGGCATAACCTTCTCACGAAACAGTGCTTAAGTTCCTCCAAAGTAAGTCAGTTTCATTAACCTTATCTTTCTTGCTCTTCTTAAGATCACAGTCTCCCTTTTCCCCTTCCATTCTTATCCTCTCATAATAATAATAATTCATTCTGGCTCCCTGTTGCATATCCTTGACTTGAGAGTCTAAAAAACAGAAGTGGCTAGTATTCTAGACCAATCCTTCCAGTTCCAATTGTTGAAGGAGGTTTCGAGTAACCTCCACTAGTGCAGCTACCCTTAGAGAAATAAGTCTACTTATTTCATATTCTTCCTTTCTTATCCTTCCATCTCACTATCTTCTATATTCCCCTCTCCTCCTTCTTTATTTGTGCGCTCCCAAAGTTATATCCTCCCCATATATTAGAGAAATACACCTTTGAGAGCAATTAACCCTTGTGTCCTGTCGTCACTAAAGAGACCCAGGCTCACACATTCATCCCGAGAAGAAGGTTTGACTTTCCTAGGTCCTTGATCTTGAATTTGGCCTTGACTCAGGGTCTTTACTGAATATTGCCAGGTCGTCAATGTGCCCTTCCGCCAGAACACACAAGGCTCGTCTGCTCACCGTCTGAAGCCTATATGAAAAAGCTATTTGGACAGGGTCCTGTGCCAAGCATTCGTATCTTGTTTAAGACTGTACATGGCCTTTTTGAGCTTGAGTACATGGCCATTGGGGACATTGATGCCTTGGGGAGGATTGAGATAAATGCCTTCGTTGATTGGTGCATTTAGAAATGCACTTTTTATGTCAATCTGATGAAATTGAAGACCTTTATTGAGGGCAAAAATAATCAACATTCTGAGTGAGACCAGCTTTCTGGTTGGTGCAAACGTTTTGGCATAGCCGGTGCCCTTGACTTGTTGGAAACCCTTTGCGCATAACCGGGCTTTGTATTCTGTGGGAATGTTGAGCTGATTTTGTTTGACCTTGAAAACCTAAGTACAGTTGATACGGTTTTGCTCTCCAGCTTTCTTGACAATCATCCAAACGTCATGTTTGTCCATGTTCGAGATTTCTTTCTTGATAGCTTTCTTCCAGAATGAAGAATTAGGCGAATTGACTGCTTGAATGTAGGATTTGGGAGTTTTATCTTGATTTTCAGTGAGATAGACAATGACAGAGTTTCAGTGAGATAGACAATGACAGAGTTTCCCCTGTGGTCAACGGATAGTATGTTGTCAGTGGATATCTCACTGGAGATGTCCTTGGGAGCTAAGGGAATTCTTTCTTCAGGTTCTCTTACCGGATGACTCGGCAAAGAGTCTGAAGTGACCATCGTGTCACTGGAGGCTAGTTTGGTAGGGGAATTTTCACTCGTGACAGTGGTGAAAGGGTCAGTTATTTCCTCGGTTCTTTTGAGTCCTGGGAACACGTTTTCTTTGAATCTGATGTTTGTGATAGGTACTGCCTTTCTTTCTTCCAGCTTGTGGATTCTGTAGGACGACATTATCCCAGCATGATACCTTTTTCAGCTGAGGGATTCAATTTGCAGGATCTTCTTTCCGGAGGAATCAGAGAGTAAACCAGGCAGCCAAAGGGTCTGAGAAGATGGAGATTGATGTTACGTCCATTCCACGTGTTGTACAGGATTTTCATTCTCCTCATACTTGAAGGAGTCAGATTTGACAGTAGTGTGGCTGTATTCACAGCTTCTTCTCAGAAAGATTGTACAAGCTTGGCTTGAGCAAGGAGACAGGGAGCCTTAACAATGATGGCTTGATTGGCCCTCTCGACCATTCCGTTGTTTTTGGGAGTGTACACAGGGGAAACATGGTGGATGATACCGTCGGATGCGCACAACTGTTTGAAGGACTTGTTGATGAACCCGCCCCCACCTATGGAGAAAAGCATCCAAATTTGGTTGTTGGTCTGTCTCTCTGCCTGAGCCTTGAATTTGCAGAACTTCTCAAAGTTTTCTCCTTTGTGTTTGAGGAATTTGACGGTTGGATAGCCGCTGTGGTATTTCTTATTGTTACTAAAAATTAAAGTTTTTTGCTACACATATAAGTAGTCATTTTTACTCATTTATCACTCAAGAACTGGATTCTACAGCTCAACTTACCCCAGTCACCACTTACGGATCACCAATTACCCTGCTGGAACAGAAGTTACAGTCAATCACCCTCAGTTACACATGTATACAGGAAAAATTACATAATATACACAGGGAAACCAAACAACATGTCATTTTTTCTTATCTCCTCTCATGCAGCCTAAATTAGTGGATATTCCCGCACCACTCTTGGCATTACATCATTTCTATTTGGATGACACCATCTTTGTTTGTATCAGCTGACACCATTAGTGTTTTTACATAATTTCCAGTCTAACTCAACTAGATCCAGTCTAATTTAGTGGATTTTCCATTGCTGTGCTATTTTAGTTTGTTTGGTCTTGTATTTGTATCATCTGACACCACTTTTAGTCTGTATTTTAGCCCCACACTAGTTTAGTGTGCATTAGTGCGCTTTAGTCTGTTTGGTTGTTTGGTCATGTTTTCTCCATTCTTTCTCCCCTGCAGCTAAAATCCCCAACTTTTGTCTATATCAGGAGGCTCTCTTCCTGCTGTTTTTCCCTTCCTCACCAGATTTGCTTACCAGATTTTCTGTACACACCTTACTCATTCATCAGAACTCTTAGTCATTATCCCCTACAAATACTATATTACTGGTCACTCCTCATTACTATTAGTCACTAAATATTGAGGTTTTACAGTTATATCTTACCCTTACATACTTTATAACTACCCTTATATCAGAAATAACAACCCTTCTCTATCTTATAACACCCCTTGGTTCAAGCCCTAGTTGAGTCATAGTACTTACAGGTCCCTTATCCAACTGGGCTATCCTCCCATTTCACTTATTTAACCCTTCTTATAACTTCATAACCCCTCTTCAAGAGGACCTCAGTTCAATCCCTGGTAGCAGCGCTTGCTCCCACAACTCTTCTATCCATCACATCATCACATCACTTCTATTATCCTTCATACACATCATCCATCACCAATTCTATGAACACTATCACCATCATCATCATCATCAGCTAGCTCTATTATCCCACTTCTAAAACAACAGTAGTATCTTTGATACACCCACTATCACTTTATAAAACTTTCCAATTCAAGATTGGGAGGCTTGTTTAGTGTCTAGTACTTTGGATTGGCAGAGGCATACTCATCAATACCTTTCCAAACTCAGCAAAAGGTCTTCACTGACACTTTTGAGCTTTACACCGCTGTACTGATCAATGATGGTCAAGAAGAATTGATGTCCCAACAGAGATTGAGTGGCAAAAGGCCCGACCAGATCCAGGTGTACTATTTCAAGGAGCTCTTTTGCGGTATTTAATTTGCTTGAGAACGGTAGTGCCTTGTGCTAACCTTCCTTGCACATGCTGCAGTCAACTACTGTTGAGCTAGGGACTAGAAATTTCTGGTACTTAGGGTTGGGATGACCCAATCTCGCATGCTAGTCAGGATGGACTGGGCTTGAATGGTAACAGTGGGATTCTGGATTGATTGCATCAAAGTAGGAGGAACTAAGTTCTAGGAGATTATTACAAACAGATCCTAATAAGTGGAAATCACCATCGATTACAATGTCTAATGAGTTGTCATTTCACTTTTTGAGCACCATTTCACCATTGAACAGGTGATTGGTTGAGGGTTGGAACAAGGAGAGTGTTCTCCAATACAAGCTTTTCCCCCAGGTGGTTAACCAATACAGCTGATCCAACCGCAGTGGCATTGAGGAAGTTCCGATGACCACCGGTAACAATTTTGGTTGAGGATTTGGAGGTGGCTCAAAAGACAGACAGGTTGCTCCAGTGTCCAGCACAATTGGCTTGCTTTCAGCTTGCGTGAGCAAGAGAGATACTTCAGATTTGTGTCCGTTGTCAGCTTCCACAAGTTGAGTGGTAAGCCCATGCAAAGAATTGGACCTGGCTGCTGGAGGCGGTCGCAGTTCTGGATGAAGTTTCCAGCAGTGTGACACATCTGGATTATGGCCTCCAGGGTCACAGTTTGGAATGGTCCCACATTTGGAATATTTCTTCTTGCCCTTCTTGGATTCGTGCATCAGAGCGGCGGTGTTTTCTGATTGATCGTCTGCTCCTTTGTCAGCTGCCTTTTGATTGGGCTTGGACTTGGCTTTTCTCGACTCCTCGAGATGCACAATCTCTTGTAGTTTTGTGAGGGTAGCACTGGGACTCTCCACAATTATGTTATTGACGACATTGTAGATGTCCTCCGACAATTTGGCCAGAATCAAAAAACTGAGGATGTTGTCTGGTACGCCGAGTTTGACCAGAGCAATTTCAGTCAGCATTTGATGCATGTTGGCAATAAAGTCCTTGAGGTTGCCCCGATATTCATACCACATGAATTTAAGCCACACCCTACCCTTGTTGTTGACTGAGGTAGAGGCGTAGCAATTAATGATGGCGGTCTAGATCAGATGAGGATCCTCTTCATTATTGGGGGTGATGACAGCCTCAAAGGCAGTTTTTCTCATGAATTTCATGACACTACAAACATTAGTTGATGTTCTGTGCGGAACATTGAAGAAAAAATATGGGACATCCGGAACATCAACCAGATTTTTTCTATTTTTACTTGTCCTTTTTTTGAGCTTTGTAATACAACTAATTAGTTGTATTATACTTTTATAATTATGCATGATGTAATTATGAAAAACTGAGAATCATAGCACTTAGGATTAAACCCAAAAAATTAAGAAAAAAGAATCAGGCACAAGTAAAAAAAAAAGAAAAAAACTGGTTGATGTTCCCCATGTCCCGTGTTTTTCTTTGATGTTCCAAACGGAACATAAACTAATGTTTGTAGTGTGAGGATGTCGACAGCTTTGGCTTTCTTCTTGTTGGCTGCGTCAGAGGCGGCTCCAGCCAATGTTACCGGTGGTTCCAGGATGTATTTGATTAATCCTTTGTGTCGGAAATGAGCTTTTATCCTCATCAACCAGTGCAAGTAATTTTTATCGTCCAATTTTGGTATATTCACCTTGGACGAGGCTCCTTTGTGGTCAGACATTTTTATCCTCTAGTTGTTTTGAAGTTTTGGAAGATCAAGGCTGTAAATCTGAGATGTTTTCAGACAAAACTAGAGGATAGTCAGTAAAAACAGAAACAGAAACAAACAAAGAAGGATGAAAGAATTACCTAGAGGATCAAAAGACTTGGAGAAACAAACAAACAAGAGACAAAATCCACCACACACACTATCAGACAGAAGAGACTAAAGAAACAAATCAGTAAAGACAAATAAGGAAAGGGGTGTTACCACAACTCATTCTGCTGTCATCTGATGATCTCGAGGTGACAAAGCTGGTTGAAGAGCGCAAGGTCACAGGAGGTTTGGAATCTTGAGGTTCCGGGCGAGATGAAGAAGGTTCAGCTTGGAAGGCAAGCATGGACTACACTAGAGCTGCGAGTGCCATGCTGCGGAGGAGCGTGGGGCTGGAGACGAATTCTGACAGTTTGACTGGGCAAACCCCAGAAAATTGTTGCTGAAGTTTGCCCGGGTGAACCCCAGAAAATCTTTGCTGAAGTTTGCCTGGGCGAGCCCCAGAAAATATTTTCTGAAGTTTGTCTGGGAAAACCCCAGCAAATCTTTGCTGAAGTTTGCCAGGGCAAACCCCAGAAAATCTTTGCTGAAGTTTGCCAGGGAAAACTCCAGCAAATCTTTTCTGAAGTTTGCCAGGGCAAACCCCAGAAAATCTTAGTTTGCCTGGCAAACCCCAGCAAATCTTTGCTGAAGTTTGCCTGGCAAACCCCAGCAAATCTTTGCTGAAGTTTGCCTGGCAAACCCCAGCAAATCTTTGCTGAAGTTTGCCTGGCAAACCCAGCAAATCTTTGCTGAAATTTGCCTGGAAAACCCCAGCAAATCTTTGCTGAAATTTGCCTGGGCAAACCCCAGAAAATCTTTACTGAAGTTTCAAATCTTTGATAGAGTTTGCCTTGGCAAACCCCATAAAAAACCCCAGCAAACCTTTGATGGAGTTTGCCTTGGCAAACCCTCAAATCTTTGATGGAGTTTGCCTGGGAAAAACCCATCCAATCCTCAATGGATCTTGCCTGGGTAAACCCAAGCAAATCTTGGATGGAGTCTGCCTGGGGGTCCCCCAGCATAGTGTTGATGGAGTTTGCCTTGGCAAAACCCAGCAAATCTTTGATGGAGTTTGCCTGGGCAAAACCCAGAAGATTTTAGATGGAGTTTGCCTGGGCAAACCCCTCAAACCTTTTTTGGAGTTCTCTTGGGCAAACCACAACAAATACTTCATCCAGGTTGCCTGGGCAAACCCCAACAAATCCTTCATTGAGTTTGCCTGGGCCAATTCCAACCAATAATTAATGGAGTTTGCCTGGGAGAACCCCAGAAAATCTGAGCTGGTATGTGCCAGTGGCTTGACGGGCAGGCAAGCCTGATCGCGGAGCTGGTATGTACCAGCTTGACGGGCAGGAAAGCCTGCTTGCCAAGCTGGTATGTACCTGATTGATGAGCAGGCAAGCCTGCTTGCCAAGCTGGTATGTACCTCATTGACAAGCATGCAAGCCTTCTCGCCGAGCTGGTGTGTACCAGCTTGACGGGCAGGCAAGCCTTCTCGCCAAGCTGGTATGTACCAGATTGACGGGCAGGCAAGCCTGCTTGCCGAGCCAGCATTTACCAGCTTGACAGGCAGGCAAGCCTGCTCGCCGAGCTGGTATGTACCAGCTTGATGAGCAGGCAAGCCTGCCTGCCGAGCTGGTATGTACCAGCTTGAAAAGCAGGCAAGCCTGCCCGCCAAGCTGGTATGTAGCAGCTTGATGGGAAGGCAAGCCTGCTTGCCGAGCTTTTATGTACCAGATTGACGGGAAGGCAAGCCTGCTTGCCAAGCTGGTATGTACCAGCTTCACGAGCAGGCAAGCCTGGCAAACTCTGGCGAAGTTTTGCCGCGGCAAACTCAGCCGAAGTTTTGCCACGGCAAACTCTGGCAAAGTTTTGCTGCGGAAAACTCAGCCGAAGTTTTGCCACGGCAAACTCAGACAAAGTTTTGCCACGGCAAACTCTGGAAAACGTTTGCCAGAGATTGCTGAACTTTGCGTTTTTCCACCTTTGTTCGCTGGGGAGAGTTTGCCGGAGATATTTCTTGGGTGGCACACACCAATGGAAATGTTTTCATCGGTGTGCGCCCATCCAATGTAAAGCTCAAAAGTGTCAGTGAAGACCTTTTTCTGAGTTTGGAAAGGTATTGATGAGTATTGCCTCTGCTGATCCGAAGTACTAGACACTAAACAAACCTCCCAATCTTGGATTGGAAAGTTTTATAAAGTGATAGTGTAAACCCCATCCTTGGCTGGGTTCCACAAGACAAGTCACTTGATTACATAATTCAGAGTTGTACTTAGTCTCGGCCTCCTTCCTCATCTAGATGGTAGAGAACTTCTCTCCACCATCTAGGTAAGCACCTTTCTATCAAAGTTCCCCTTTTACATTTTCATCTTTCTATCCTTTCTTCTGATAACTAGTTTTATTTACGAGAGAACTTCTCTCCACCATCTAGTCTTGCAATTTAAATCACCCCTTGGTTCTAGAAATTCTAGGCTCTTCTCCGTTTTGCGCCGTACAATATCAAGCCTCAGTGAAGGACCAAAGCGGGTCCTTACAGATAGTGAGTGTATCAAAGATACTACTGTTTTTTAAGAAGTGGGGTTATAGATTTAACTGATGGTGATGATGATGATGAATAGTGTTGATAGAGTTGGTGATGGATGGTATGTATGAAGAATAAGAGAGGTGATGTGATTATGTGATGGGCAAGCAAGGTGTGGGAGTAAGCGCTTCTACCAGGGATTGAACTGAGGTCCTCTTGAGGAGGGGTTATGAAGTTATAAGAGGGGTTATATAATTGAACTTGGAGAATAGCCCAGTTGGATAAGGAACATGTAAGTACTATGAACCAACCAGGGCTTGAACCAAGGGGTGTTATATGAGATAAATAAGAGTTTTTATTTCTGATATAAGGGGGGTTATATAGTATGTAATGGTGAGATATAATTGTAAACCTAAATATTGAGTGACTAATAATATTGAGAAGTGACCAGTGATATAGAGTTATAGGGGATAAAGACTATATGAAATCTGATTCCAGAATCTGGTGAGGTGGAGAAAACAGCAGGAGGTGAGCCTCCTTATATAGACAAAAGTGAGGGATTTTAGATTCAGGGGAGATAGAATGAAGCACAAATGACCAAACAACCAAACAGACTAAAGCACACTAATGCACACTAAACTAGTGTGGGGCTAAAATACAGACTAAAAGTGATTTCAGATGATACAAATACAAGAAAAAATAAACTAAAACAGCACAGCAATGGAAAATCCACTAAATCAGACTGAATCTAGTGGAGTTGGACTGGAAATTATGTAAACACACTAATGGTGTCAGCTGATACAAACACAGATGGTGTCATCCAAATAGACAAGATGTAATGCCAGAATATCCACTAAGGTTTAAAAAAGATTTTGAAATTTTTATAAATATTTATTTTATTTTATTTTATTTTATTTTATTTTATTTTATTTTATTTTATTTTATTTTATTTTATTTTATTTTATTTTATTTTATTTTATTTTATTTTATTTTATTTTATTTTATTTTATTTTATTTTATTTTATTTTATTTTATTTTATTTTATTTTTATTTTTATTTATTTTATTTTATTGGTCGTGGACTGTATTTAATCCAGCTTCCTTTGTCTTCAAATCGGATTCACCAATTCACCGCTACGTAGACTCTGGCCAGTTCTATAGGTAACACTTTATCTGATTCTTCCTTAGTCTCAATTAATGTTCATGCTCTTTTAGTTAGATATGGCTTCCATTTCCCCATGATGTGGGGAAAACACAAGCTGTCGGCCAAGGTTTGCTCATTTGCTGCTGGGAATTCATCACCTTGGGACGTGTGCTGGTCCCCTATCTCAAGCATTGGTGTGGTGGACTGGGGTCCTCTCGAGGCTACGAAAGGCATAAGTACCGCCCTCATTTTGTTGACGAGTTTTGTATTCTTAATTCTTCGGTTCCAAACTGACCATAAATCTGGCAAAATGGTCGTGGTCTGCTGAGCTGGAGAGAGCTCCAGAAAAATACAGCTTACCCAGCTGCTTTGAAAAAGAATTTTTTACTGGAAAAGGGCAGCTCTTGCAGCTCTTCCCGCAAGGGGTAAACACAGCTCTGGAAGATAAAATCCAGCTCACCCAGCTCCTTTTTGCAGGTGAAATACAGCTCATCCAGCTCCTTTTGGCAGGTGAAGATTCAGCTCACCCAGCTCTTTTTGGCAGGAGAATTCAGCTCACCCAGCTCATTTGGGAAATGAAACCCAGCTCACCCAGCTCCTTTTGGTAGGTGAAATCCAGCTCACCCAGCTCTTTTTGGAAGGAGAATTCCAGCTCACCCAGCTCCTTTTGTCAGGTGAAATTCAGCTCATGCAGCCCCTTTTGGCAGGAGAAATACAGCTCACCCTACTCCTTTTGGCAGCAGAAATTCAGCTCACACAGCTCCTTCCTAGCAGGAGCAGTTCAGCTCACGCAGCTCTCCAGCTCATACAACTCCTTTTTGCAGGTGAAATCCAGCTTGCCCAGCTCTTTTTGGCAGGAGAATTCCAGCTCACCCAGCTCCTTCTGTTGGGTGAAATTCAGCTCACAAAGCTCCTTTCTAGCAGGAGAAATAAAGCTAACCCAGCTCTTTTGGGAAAGAGAATTCCAGCTCACCCACCTCCTTTTGTTGGGTGAAATTTGGCTTACACAGCTCCTTTGCATAGGTGAAACCCAGCTCACCCAGATCCTTTTGGCAGGTGAACTGCAGCTTACCCAGCTCTTTTTGGCAGGTGGATTCCAGCTCACCCAGCTTCTTTTTTCAGGAATTCAGCTCACACAACTCCTTTCTAGCAGGAGAAGTTCAGCTCAAATAGCTCCTTTGCACAGGTGAAACCAAGCTCACCCAGCTCCTTTTTGCAGGTGAAATTCAGGTCACACAGCTCCTTTGCACAGGTGAAAACCAGATAACCCAGCTCCTTTTGGCGGGTGAAATCCAGCTCACCCAGCTCTTTTTTGCAGGTGAGATTCAGCTCTTTTTGGCTGAAGAAATCCAGCTCACCCAGCTCCTTTTGTAGGGTGAAAACTGTCTCACACAGCTCCGTTTGGAAGGAGAGAACCAGCTCACTCAGCTCTTATTACACAGCTCACACAGCTCTTTTCTAGCAGGAGAAGTTCAGCTCACCCAGCTCCTTTGCACATGTGAAACCCATCTCCCCCAGCTCCTTTTGGTAGGTGAAATACTTCTCACCCAGATCCTTTGTGAGGTGAAACCCAGCTCATCCAGCTCCTTTTGGCAGGTGAAAATCCAGCTCATCCAGCTCCTTGTGGCAGGTGGAGTTCAGATCAGCCAGCTCTTTTCCGCAGGTGAAACCCAGCTTACTGTGATCTTTTTTGGCCAGTGAAAATCCAGCTCATCCAGCTCCTTTTGGCAGGTAAAATTCAGCTCAACCAGCTCCTTTTGGCAGCTAGCTCACCCAGCTCATTTGTGCAGGAAGGAGCAATTCAGCCACTACATACATTATTTGACGTTCCTTGGGGAACATTGAACAAAAAACATGGGACATCTGGAACATCAACCAGTTTTTTTTCTTGTCTATTTTTTTTTGCTTTATAATATAACCAATTAGTCATCATACTTTTACAATTATGCATTATGGTATGAAAAACTGAAAATCATGGCACTGAGGATTAAATGCAAAACAAACAAGAAAATAAAATCAGGCACAAGTAGAAAAAAAACTGGTTGATGTTCTACATGTCCTGTGCTTTTTCTTCAATGTTCCAGGTGGAACATCAACTCATGTTTTTAGTGAGCTCAGGCAGATCCTTTTGGCAGGTGAAAATCCAGCTCACCCCGCTCCTTGTGGCAGGTAAAGTTCAGACTAGCTAGAACTTTTAGCAGGTGAAAATCCAGATCAACCAGTTCTCTTTTGCAAGAAAAATCCAGCTCCCCCAGCTCTTTTTGGCATGAGAAATTAAGATCACCCAGCTCCTTTTAGAAGGGGAAAGTTAAGCTCACCCTGCCCTTTTGTAGCAGGTGAAATTCAGCTGAGCCTGCTCCTTTTGTCAAGTGAAAATCCAGCTCACCCATCTCATGTTGGCAGGAGAAATTTAGATCAGCCAGCTCTTTTTGCCAGGTGAAAATACAGCTCACCCAGCTCCTTTTGGCAGGCAAATATCCAAATAACGCAGCACTTTTTGGCAGGTCAAATGCCTTTTCACCCATTTCTGTTTGGAAGTCAAATAAACAGCTCACCCAGCTCTTTATTCCAGGTTAAAATCTTGCACTTCTGGCTTCACTTGCAGTGGGAAACACAGCCCATCAAGCTCTATTTGGCACAAGAAGTTCAGCTCACCCAGCTACCGTTGGCGGGAGAAATTTAGCGAATCTAGCATTTGTGGGCTCTCTTGCAGTGGGAAATACAGCTCACCAAGCTCTCTTTGGCACAAGAAATTCAGCTCACCCAACTACTGTTGGCAGGAGAAATTTAACGCACCCTCCTTGTGGCAGATGATATTCAGCTCATCCAGCTCCTTTTTACAGGAGAAATCCACCTCACCCATCTTTCTTTTGTAGGAGAAATTCAGCTCAACTGGCTCTTTCTACAGGTAAATAACCAACAGACATAGATCTTAATGGCAGGTGAAAATCCAGCTCACGCAGCTCATTGGGAAGTCATATATCCACCTTGCCCGGATTTTTGGAAGGTATTGCCCAGCACTTTCAGCTTCTATTGAAGTGGGAAATACAGGTCACCCATATCTCATTAGCATGAGAAAGAAAGCTCTGTCAACCCCTGCCCAGAGTAAACAATAGCTCACCCAGCTGCTTTTTGCTGGTGAAGTCCAGCCTACCCAGCCCTTTTGGTAGGTGAAAATAAAGCTCAGCCAGATCCCTTGGAAGGTAAGTATCCAGCTCACCCAGCTATTTTGGAAATTAAATATCCAGATCACCCAAGGCCGGTAATACCCAGCTCACCCAACCTCTCTTGCCAATTGGGGCCACTGTGCTGTCAAGGTGGTTACTATTTCAGCCACACAAGGTGATGAAAAGTTTGATGAGCCATGGTAGACTAAAAATCACAGTAAAAACAGAGAAAAATTGTAGAATAAAGAATAATCATTTGTCTTCCAGCTTACTCAGCTCTTTTGGGCATATAAATCACCAGTAATCAGTTTGGCAGGAGAAAATCCACCACCAACCAGTTTTTACCAGGGGGACTCCATCTCATGAACCTCTTTTGAAAGGTAATTATCCAGCTCAGCCAGATACCTTGGCTGTGTGAAGCCCAGCTGACCAAGATCCTCTGACCAGATATTTTTAGCTCGTTCAGCTCGTTTGGGCCAGTAACCTTACAGATCTATTGAAGTTCTTTTGTAAAACTGCAGCTACTCAGGAATTCAGCTCTTAAGGAACAAGGTCACTTACCTCTTTTTGGCAGGTGAAAACTCTTGCTCCTCTGGAATTTTTCAATCCAGCTCACCCAGCTGTTGAGGCAGTTGGAAATCCGGTTCTGCCAGCTTATTTTGTGAGGTCAAAATGAAACTCCTCACACAACAGAAGCTGAAATCTCTTGCAAAATCAATGTATATCAAACATGCTTTGATGGAATCTCAATTGAAGGTGAAGTGAAGCTTCTCTTTTTAGATGCATAAAGTATCCCATTTTACTGTGGGATCATGGGACAATGCTTTTTTTGTGGTGCTAGCTCTTCTGAGAGTCCTATTTCAGCTCACCCAGCTCTTGGTGGAAGTTGAGTATCCAGCTCCCCCAGTTCCTTTCACTAAAAGAAAATAGGCTTTAACTGGCAGCAGTTGACATATAATAGTACAAAGTCCCCTTTGGAATGTTGCATGTCAACTTCTTTCATTTGGAGCAGTTTTTCTTTTATTATCTGGCAGTTGAAAATCCAGCACACCATGCTACTCAGGCGGCTGGAATTTAAGCTCTTCCATCTCCTGGAGCAGCTGGAAATCAAACTCACCAAGCCCCTCTAGGCTGTTTAAGAGCCAACACACCTAGCTCTTTAGGCAGTTGAAAATTTGGCTCCTATGACAGCCAGACATCCAACGCATTGAATCCGCCAGCACTTTTTAAAACCAACTAACTCCACCACCTTTTTTGAAAACCAACTGAGCCTCTTCTTGGGTAAGATTCCAGCTGAAAAACCTCTTTTTTCAGGAGAAAATGCAGTTCATGGACCTCCTTTTCAAAAGGGGCATCTCACCTCACCCAGCTCTTTGGCTTTCAGTCAATTTTTTGGTTTAAAGGATTCTGAATCCTGTGACTGATAATATTTGGATTACCCAAACAGGAGCCAACACACAGAATTGGAAAGAAAAAAATGGGATTGAGAAAATGGGAAAGAGAGGAATTAAAGAATAAAGGAAATGGAACCAACAATTGAGCATGAAGAGAGTGGCAAAGAAGTGGAGCTGAGCCAGAGAGTTGAATAGAATAGAAGACAAGAATTGATTAAGTACTGAGACATTGAAGGTTAGTGAAGATAGATGAGTGTGAGTGCAGATAGTTTGAAGTCTTTCCAGACAGAGAATGGTGAGCAACCAAGTTAGATGTGAGTGGGATGGAATTGGGATGGAAGTGATGAGAATGTATGTGAAGAGAAGTTGATTAGGATTGAGGGTTCAATGATTCGGGAAGAGGATGATTTGAAAGAAAGGAGGAAGGAAGATAAGAGGAATATAAAGGAAGATAAGAAAAAGAGAAAGAGTGTAAGATGAAAGAACACAGAGAGGAATTGTTACAGGAATGTCACAAGAAGCATGATGAAGAAAGTGAGAAGCTCCATAATTCCAACATGGTTTGAAGACAACACAGATCTTTTCACAGGTAAATATACCCCTCAGTCAGCTTTTCCTGACACAAAAGCTTCACCTCAGCCCCCTATATAAATGTATTTATCAAACTCATCTCCCCCAGTTTTGTAATTTCAAAACATTCAATTTATTTGGATACTTTGGAAGGAAAGCTTTTCATTAATACATCTCTTTTGGTGGGTGAAATCCCAGCCCACCAATATTCTTTGGAAACTTATTTTCCTTCTCCAACAGTGGTTTCTCCAGATTAAAATCATTTTCACCCACGTCACGTAATTTACATGGATAAAAAAACATCTAAAACTGATTGTCTTGTGGATTTGTTTTTACTTTTTTGGCATTTGAATTGTTATATTTCCAGTGATCAGCCACATTCATTTCTTGAATTCCACGTCCCATTCTTTAAATTTCTTTATTACCATATACTTTTTTCTTCTAGTGATTGTGGTCCCCATTTTTTGGGAGATGATCACTAGTGACTGATCAGTGATGAACTCACTCTAATTGAATAAAATGTGTGTGTCCTGCTGTTGAGTTGACTGTAGTATTGAAGTGCCTTGAAAATGTGGAGTTAGTCTCAAAGTAAAAATATTTGCTGGGTTGATAGTATTCCTGAATAACTATCATAGAATCCATTCAAGCAATTTGATGTGCATATATTCCAATAAATTTAGTAACAATCCAAGAAGAAAAAGTATTATAATAATTTTTTAAGGCTCATTTCACCTTACAACACCGGGCTGCTACCACCAGGGCAATTTGCTTGGCACTTGAAAGCAACTGCCTACCTGGATAAAAAGGGGCCCCTTTGTACCTAGGTAGACAATTTTTTTCTAGTGCCAAGCAAACTCCCATGGTGTACGCTACACTGTGCTTTTTTGATAAAAAAGGGTGGCGCAGTGGCCTTTTTTGAAGCCCAAAAAGGCTGTAGGGCCGCTACACTGCATTACGCTGAGGTTAGTCCTTCTTGGAGGGGTCCTTTGCTAAAAACCACTGTAACACGGAGTAACGGCCTTTTTTTTTGGAGGCCACTAAGTTACGCTGAGTTTAGTCTTTTCTAGTGCTTTGTTTTGCTAAGGAGCGCTGTAACGCAGCGTCACAGTTTCTTTTGTGGAGCCTGGTAGTGTAGCAATAGCATAGCACTAAATACACTAAAAGCCAACAGAAAACTGTGAGTTGTAGCAGAATTAGGTTTTTAAACCACTTGAACCTGGTTTTAAGTGATTTAAACCTTGACTACCCGTAGTGTAGCTGACCCATCATTGTTAGTTGACATTATTTGAGCTCTACCATTACCTCAGTTATTACTTTCATATCTATTAAAATTAATAACTTAAATACCTTTGTCCTACTGTATCACAGGTCATCTGTACATTGGGCCAAAAGGATTAACTTTATGAAGATTTGTTTTGATGGATTAAAACATAGTCAGACAATATTAGCACTAGTGGTGAGGCAAAAGCTCCTGCATGTCACCTGCATCAGAAGGAGCTTCTCAAGTGATGCAGCTGGATTTGGTGTAGCATAACAGTAACTTGAATTTTGGAGAGATTAGATTATAACCATCTCTTAGTTTTATATCTCAAAGGTTTTGGGGGTCTGAATAAAGTTGAAAACATATTTATACTTTTCATTCAGCACCTGGTTTCAATAAATCTGAGTGCATATAATCACATGTGGCTTCAAATTCATACAAAGGACATCTTACGATGTCACAAAATTAGTTAGAAGTCATTTGCTCACATCCAAAGAAGGTTCACCAACAAAATGAGAAATGGTTCATGTACTAGGTCCTCAGTCAGTAAAAATTTTATTATTATCAGCAGAGTGCATACATGTAGTTTAGTCACATTCCCACCCAGAATATCTTTCAGTAAGCAAGGCTTCAGTTCAGCATCAGCAAAAAATCCTCATGGTGAGCCCCCCTAATACAAAGACCCCTTTCACATTTGAACTTCACCTGGTGACAGTTTCTCATCTATTTTTTCATGTTTTTCAGAAACTAGTATAAATTGATCCAAGTTAATGTTTATTTAGGGAGAATTACACCAATAAAGGTAATTTCCACCTGTTGATAATGTGTATTAAATTTACAGTTTGAAATGCATTAATTAATAATCAGAAACATCATTTTCATCACAATCAATAAGTTCCTCTTCATTTCTGGCTGGCTGCATTGATTCTTCCTGTTGTGAAATTTTCTCCTGTTCATAATCATCATGGTTATCAATATTCATGATTATTGAATTTACTTGGTATTCTTTTTCCCATATAGTTTTTCAATCAATTATTACCTGATTCCACTTCTGTTCTATGTTCACTTCATCAAGTTCTTCAGAGGTGAGATATTTTTGACTCCAAAGCAGCAGTTGACAACAGTGAGAATTCCAAACCATACAGATACAACAGTGATTTTTTAAAAGGTTGGAATAGACCGAGTTGAGGGCCAATTGGAAAGCTTATATTTTGTGCATAGATCGGTTAGAAACATTGACTGGTCACTTGGTTCGCATGTTAGAGAAGCTTCATCTGTTTGAAATTTTATCATCAGCTTTTTTTCTAGACAATAGAAAACGTGAAAGGCTTCAAAAATTTACTGTGTGTTAATATGTCAAATAGCTCATTCAGTTTGGAGGCATTTGAAATTGCCCACTTGATGGCTTGTCATGCTTCTCTTGCAATCCAATGGAGCTCCTCTTGACAATGACTGACTGTTAGGTATGATGATATACCTTTCTGGATATTTAAATCAACAGCCCATGGCTCTTTGGGGTGTGTTAAGGTCCCCCCCATGTTCCAGAAGTGGTCACATAAGTCCATTGCCTTCAATTCTTCCAAGGTCGGTGTAGCTAGTTTGTGTTTGGGATGGTAAGTGGTATTTTACATGTTGGCCTTCCTAGTATACAACATCCACTTTCTTGTGAGGAGCTTGACTTTAGAATTCATAAGCTTCTTGAAGCAAGATTGCATATGAGTCCCTAAATATTTTTATTTGGATAAAATATCAGCAACCATCAAGTATTGGTATTTTTATTCATCACCAACCTGATCCCCTCTGATCCTACTTCTTCTGTACCTCACTGACTCCAACTTTAGCTTCATAAAGCTTTGACTTGCTGACCTTCAACTTTATCAGGTGTTTTTTTTTTTGTGTATCTGTTGTTTTTGGTTTATTTCTTAATTACTTTCAAAGAAGAAGTAATGCTGGAAGAAAAACTCACTTGAAGCTCCTTGTATATTTTGAACAGCGTCGAACCCAAGCTCCTCTATAATTTTTTTGATTTCTTCCTCCAGAAATACCAGTGTGTTTGGCAATTATTCCATCTGTCTTCTATCTGAAATGATTTGATTCCTTGTCCTATGACTTTGAAGTCGCCTCATTTCTTCACTGCAATTGGTTTTCATTTCAGTACAACCATAATTACAAAACAAAACAAAAAATTCCCATCTCTCACTGTGCTTCATGTAGCTTGTCCTCCAAATCAACCAATTCCTCAACTCGATTTTACAAATCCTTCTCAGAATCGGTTTCAATAACTGAGAGCTGACATCTCCTCTTCCGCTCCCATTGTTCACAGAGGTATCTGCTTGTATGGCTGTGCTCAATATAAATATTGTTTAGTTCCTTATCAGCATCGTTCATTAATTTCTCAACAGTTCTCCCTCGATCCCAAAGTAGCTTTACTAGTGGTGGTTCAAAAAAAAGTCAGCATGATGAATACTCATCACTAATAAGAAACACATTCTTACTTGCATGTATTTTCCCCACTTCATTATGGTGAGAAGATCGGAAGTGTAAGGCTGAAAGTCAATGATTTTTTGTTGAATACCTAAGTGAGCTGATCAACAATGATAAATAGGCCCAAATGCGCTCTAAACCTTCTCCATATGACATGCCCCAACATTTATTTAGGCGGGGTTTATACTTGAGTTGACAAGACTATTCGTGTACATAAGAGTGGAAAACACTTGTGCCAAACATGAGCAGGTTTTTTGATTGTTCATCCCAAAATTGATCTGGCTGCAAATACCAAAAAAATCCATGATCATGTTAGTATTATCAAAGCACAAAACTTCTTTCTAATAAGTGTTAATAATATCACAATAAATCAGTAACAAATCCAAAATCTACCCTTATAACTCCCTTTTCCATGTTGCATCAAATGTCGTACAAGAAAGCACACTTCTTTGAATCTTCTCCATCTGAATGAGTGGATTTGAGGAGAAAATTTATCTTTGCCATTGGGAAATAGGCTCTGCAAGAGTAGGTTTATCAAATCAGTTTGATTGACAATACTATTTGGTTCCTATGGAAATACCTTTCTCCACTCTGCACAATGTTGATTAATCTTAATATTTGGTCATGGCAACAAGCCATTCCAAAAATGACAGTATCATCGCATGCCTTCCACGGAGATCATTTGCTGCTGTATGATGATCAGTGCATTGATCCTGATATTTCAAATTGTAAATGAATAGTTTCGGTTTTTAATCAATCTATAATGCTCACTGATGCCCCGTGAGCTTCCCCATCTCCAATCTTAGAATCATTCATTGCAATTTCCATATTCTGAATTTCGTCGGGATAGATAAAAAGACTAGGTGTCTTGAGTGGAATGACCTCATTGCTCGCGGCCTTGTGTCTTATCGGGTTCATCGTTTCCTTTCCCCAAGACTGGTGGGCCAAAACACTTGGGGCAAAGCTCAGCCATTTTATCAATTGTGGAAAGCTTAAGCATTTCTTCGGAGAAAATCTGCTCTCATCTTAGCATCTCCCTATGGGAATCAACTGTAGACAAGAGTGTTCTTCTCCATTGGTGTGTCTAAAAAATTTATAGGGTGGTTATCAGTTAGCAAAGTTGAGTTTTTTATAAATAACTTACTGTAAATGACAGTTATAATTCAGAATTGGGCTGATTGACAAGTATCAAAAGGTTTTTTGAATCTAGGAACTCTTCCAATGCTTTGGAAAAAGGTTTGAGGGCCATAGCACTGTGCTTCCAGATGTTGTGGTGGAGTATGAGAAGTTGAATGGAGAAAGCTGTCCTTGGAAATTTGGGAAATCCACCTATGTACCCCATCTGAATGAGACGGACCTGGTCAGGATTACATTCACAAAATTTCACATTTGTCTCTTTTCGGACTTCAAAAAAAAACAATGTTGGGATTGAAAAAAATACCAATACTTGTGTTAATATAATCCATCAAATCAAGATACATAGGATTTTAAGAAGACACTAGAGGCCAAGGCGGCTTCGCCGCTGTAAGTGTTGTTTCCACCCACACCCAATGGCAATAGCATTTTTTAATAATTGCATCCCTCACATTGTCCCCATTAAGGGTGACTTTGTGTCTTGCAAATTTCATGTCAAATCACAAAGACTGTTCCATTTAACTTGACTTTTTTTTAACCTTTGCCTTGCATGGCAAAATATAGATTTATTTACAACCATGTGATTGAGACACCTCCTTGGAAGCATACACCATGCACCCACAAACCCCACCCCACATCAACAGATCTGTCTATATTTATACCCAAATTGTATCTTAATTGTCTTGCCAATCAATGAGTAGAATATTTTTTTATCTTTCAAATTTTATTTGCCATGAAGAAATAACCAGTAAGTTATGCACCACACACTCACCATGACAGCAAAGGTACCACTAAGTGATCTATTTAAGACAACCCACATCTTTAACCACACACCTAAACTAATGCTTTGACTCAGGCCTGTACCATAGTAGCCAATTTTCCAAAATTTAGAGACCAAATTAAATTTTGAATTCTAAATTGGGCCTCAACAAGGATGGTATACCATGATACCCCTTTTTTTGAAATTGCCCAACATAAATTTTTATGGTGATCTTTGCTTTGGAAAATTAGCCAGAGATGGCCAAGCCCTGTTTTGGATTCCAAATCCCCAACCCTACAGCCTTGTTATGAATTGATGAAAAAAGATATACCAAGAAGTGAAAAGGACAACAACAAGCTGGTCAAGTACCATCTCAATTTCAGGAACTGCCAACAAGCTGGTCAAGTACCAGGTCACCGTGAGGCTCTCAAATCAGCTGGTAAAGGAACTCTTCACCTGGTGGCTCTCCTGATGAGCTGGTCAACAACTAGTTTTTGGTGAGGCTGGTCAACAACTAGTTTTTGGTGAGGCTGCTCCAACTAGCTGGTCAAGTACCAGCTTGCCGTGATGCCCTCCTGACAAGAAAAAATTAGGGATTTGACTAACCAGATATGACCGCCTCAAAGAGCTTTTCAAAGATAAGACTGAATGGGAGATAAGAAATGAAAAGATCTGTGCCGCCTTGGACCCAAGCTGATCCGTGCAAGTTAGCCACACATGCAGTGACAATGGTGCGATAGAGTAAGACAGCGCCTTTGGGAATTCCGGTTGTCCCGGATGTGTCACAGATTGAGTTGACGGAAGATGGGCTGGGTGGGATGTGAGCAGTAGGATGGGCACGGCCCATAGCGTTGACTATACTTTCCTCGATGTCATATACACTGATGCCAAGTTTTTCACCACAGCTCTTCAAGATGCAGCGCTGATCTCCATCAGATACAGTTTTAGGTTCTACTGGTTGAAGATCTTGCCATCTGTCGGCCGAGACAATTACTTTGCTTCACAGTAGATCTGGAATATGAGAAGCTGATGAGACCACAATACGAGTTTCTGAATGATTGATACAGTTTTCCACAACGGTTGGTCCAAGCGTCTCATAGAGAAAGATGACAACAATCAAGTAAGCTGCACATGCGTGGGAGACGATTTGCCATTCCAAAAACAGGTTTTGTTTGTCAGAAAGTGGTTTATTTATTATGAGAAGTCAAGAACAATAGGCTGACTGGGCCAATTGTGAGTCCATCAGGTTTGATTGGAGGTGCCTAGCATACCCTCGGCTTGAAGACACATGAGACCGCTACTAAAGTCGGTTCGTTTTTGATCAATATCTTTATAGCTCTTCCAAACAAAGAAAGGCTCTAAGTTTGGTGATGATGTTGCCGACAAGACCAGAAACCTCGTTCTTTTGAGTGGCCCAGTCCTTTTGAGCAGTCTGTTTATACTTCTGAAAAATAAGCCACAAGCTCCTTGATGAGCAGGCATGTCGAGGGGAGAGTGCTTGGCAGCCGGGTTGTGATAGTCTGTTTGATCTCGTCCATCAACTCAGTCACGCGTCACTCGTAATCTTTCATCAAAGTCCATATCGGTTTCAGGTTTTCCACGAAATTTGCCACTTGTTGTGCCTCTACTTCCGTTTTATCTGGAGAATCACATCGGATATATCAGTATATTTCCCAGTGAGGAATAGACGAATGCACCATGAGAGGGGGAAAGAAAAGTTACCCATAGATGAGAAGGCATGGAAATACTGGGCGAAATATGTCATTCCAGATTGTTCATCGGGTTTAGTCGCACCACAAAGATCAGATATTAGGGGGATTCAAACTTGATCCAGGTCGGCTTGCCAGCCAATTGGCAAGTTGCTCTGCACGTTTTTTCTGGCAGATTGACTTGCCAATTGGCAGGCAAGTCAAGTCTCACTGCAACCCTCTAACACACAGTATAAATGGATCTCACTCATCACTATACAGGAAGCCTGCAGAGTGACTTGCCAATTGGCAGCCAAGTAGGCTTGGCTCAACTTTGAGTCCCCCTATTTCAAGCAGTTGCTAAGCAAACAGATGTGAGTCAGCATGACTTGAATTTGAGGTCTTCATCTTCCGCCAGATCTGCAAAAAATCCTTCAAAGCCTACGGTGATATCATTGGGCGCATAATCTTGTGTTTCAAAGACAGCGAGATGGGAAAGACTGTTGGGTGGATAATATGCCTCAGTAGACAGAGTGGAACATCAAGTTGAAGAGGAAGTGGTGTTATTATGAAAATATGAGATTTGAGATGAGCCAATTAGGTATCTTAGTTTGTTGGCAGAAATCTTGGATTGTTGTCTGGTAGAAGTGTTGGAGGCCAGGGAAGAACCCTGAGTGGATCCTGGCAGTTGATTTTTTTCTGTTTGTTTTTCAGTCGTTGGAATTTGTCAAAGACCATCTGAGTGCAAGCGTGTGAATCTTGTCAAGGTATGTTGTCCCAATCAATTAGATAAGGCTGATGGTGATGTGTAAGAGCGCATCTAAGAAAAACAGGCAAATGTGGTGTTTCAGTGTTAGTTACTAATAGGGGGTGTGTGGTTGGGGAGTAGGGGCTGAGTTATGCTTACACTGACAAGGGATGGTCACACCGTGGCGCATGGTCTGTCCAAATGAAGCATTGCCAGTGAGAGGGTGACAGAGAAAGTCCTGAAAACAAAGCATCGGATTGGTCAGATCCATAAGGTTGGTGGTGAGGTCATAGCGAAGGAGAAGGGTGCACCTATTGCTGGAGTAACCAGGAAGTCGCAACACTTTGAATTGATTCAACAGGTGACGGTTTGGTTGTGAATAGCAGCCGGAAGTATTAGTAACTTGCAAGATATTGTGTTGCCATATCAGGTTTGAAGGGGTGGATGTGCAAAGAACACGATGGTGGCACATGTAACCAGTGCCATGGATCAGGGTGTCGCAGGAGTGTTGATGGGGCTAAGTGAATTGTGAGTTGACGGGATGGTATGAGGTTAAAAGGGGCAAGTGGTTGAGCTGGAGTTTGTTGTGATCACTTGGTGCTGAACTTCCAGACCAAGTTGATCATCCCTTCTTCTGTAGCAGTTGCACAGTTTGAAGGTCAAATTTGGTGGCCCCCCCTTGCATAATTTTCCCTGGGTCATCTGCCTGCTATTTTTTAACCCCACTAGACAGGGATGGATAGCAGTTTGACTGATGGTTGTGTTTTAATGTTATAATAATGTTTGATTGTAAGGGGAAACCCATGAATTTCTATTCTGTGTTTTTAATAAACTTGGATATACACCTAGAATGTCAACCAGTACTACAGGTTTTATACGAACCGTTTGACACCAACAAAACTGCTTCCAGTCTTGATCCCAACACATCATGTTTCCCCAATTTGAGGTCTTAGCGGAACATTGATGAAACAAACAGAACATTTTTTCATAAACTTCTTCCCACTGTTCTTCTAGGACCTTTTTCCGTCTATAATGCTTGCATTTGAAGTATTCAGATAGTAATTGAACTTGATGGTCATTTAGATTTGGAGAGTTTTCTGTTGGGTCCTGACCTTTTTCATTGGCTTGGTATTCAAAGCTGGCCTGTTCGTAATTGGGTGGGTATTCAATGGAATCTGGATGGGACTGAATCGAAGGAATATTTTTCTGCTTATCGGGAGATTCCCACTGGAGAGCATGTTGAATTTTGAGTTGAAGAGCCCTGGCCAAAGAAGTTGATGAGGTAGTTGTGTGTCTCCATTTTCTTTTGGATCTTCCTTCCACCTTTGCCTTTGTGAGCTGGCATTTTTGCTGAGAGTGACGGTTGTCAGCGGTCCTGTTTACAATTGGAAAGCCTTGGAAGATCTCATAATGTTATTGGACCAGCCAAATTTGCACACAAATATCAAACCCTACCTTAACATTCCCTGAACTTCTGCCAAAGAATTTGAATTGATGTAACTGTACACCTCTCTCATTTTAGTGTGACAAAAAGGGGCTGGCATACTAAACTTATCTTTTCCTGAATTTATTTACTTGGAGTAAATCAAGGGGTTCATCTTCAAGGTATGTACACTCTGCCAACAAGGAAGGAACCTTTCATCATTCATTTCACTTGAAACAGATTTCCAAATTTGCAAAAAAAAAAAAAATGTTTGTTTATTAGAAAAGTTCACAAAAACCTCTATGGCTGGCAATGATGTGAGCATCAGTTTTACATTCTTCAATCAAAAACACCAGTACCAAATATGTACAGAATTATCCTAAAACAAGCAAGAATTGTATAGATTTCCATGTTATGTGTTTCAATTACTTTGAAACAATAGGACAAAACACCTCAAAAAAAACTTACAGGTCAAGTATAGAAAATCTTTCCATTATTCATCATTTTGATATTTTATTTGTGAGCCAGTTTTTCCCACAATCCAAGTCTAATAAATTGTTTGTTTGACAAAAAGAAAGTGCATGGGTTTCCCTAGGCCCCACTGAAGTTTGAAATTGCCCTCTCACCCGGCTGGTGTTTTAAATCACCAGCAAGGGTTCAAAGAACCCCGGAAACTGCACTAAGGCAGCCGCAAGGGGCTTGACAAGTTTAATACCCGGAAGCATTACCCTAACCCAAAGGCCATCAGGGGAAAATCATGGGGGTTCGCTCACCTTTGATGGCGATCTTTATATACTCCGCCCAGGTGGGTCAGTCTCAACTCTTGCCTCTCGGAACCACGTACAAATCCCACAACATTTCCAAACCTCCTCGCTCTCCCTGCAATCCACCCAACTTGGAAAGCTTGATTTGGACTTCGGCACTTACCATTGGCTGGCTTGACCTGATCCGGGGGTGTATTCCCTACAGAATCGACTCTTTTTCTACTCATCAGCTGAATCCGGTAAGTCTGTACTTTCTCCATGGTAAAAACTTTGGCTTCAGGTGCTGACAGTAGTATTCACAATTTAGCTATCACTCAGGATAATCTCAAATCCAGGGGTCAAAAACTCCTACAGGGCTAGAACCAATTGTTGTGGCGTACATTGAAACTGACTGGATTATCTCTACATGGACACTTCCCAGGCAAATTTTGCCCAGCCCACAACTCCAATTGATCCCTTGAAACAGGGGTAGCACCGATTGCCGTGGCGTATCAGATTCACCACCTGTATTCTCTCTTCATCTATCCCCAGTAACCACATTTGACGTAGGCTTACAGACTTGCGACAGGAGAGGGGGAACCAAGTTTTGTTGCGACGATAATGGCCGCAAACATGGAAATTCATCCGTTTGCCTGCGCCTATCCAGAAAGCTCGAGCATTTGTTCCAGCCTTGAAAACAAGGGCTCATTAAGGGTCAACCCAACTTTGAAATCAGGCTACGTTGGTTTGCCAAACTTCCACCACAACAAAAGGACCAACCGTAGATGGCAACCGATCTCTGGGAGCACTCACCCACAGTCGTATCATTGCGTTCCTTTGGCTATAAGTAGTAGCCAATGGTCAGGTTGGTCACAAACATAGCGTTAAATCCACAGAGTTTTGATCTAGATACTAATGACAACACATTTCACCCTTCGCTTTTGATCTCAACCACATCCTCCACTTCCCATGATCTTCAAGCCATTTGCTCAAAGCATGACTTGACAACAGGCGGCTGTTCTACTTAAGCTCAACTATAGCCAACATCCGAACTCCCAACCATCCAACAACCTTCTCGGGTCTATTTGATACCCTCAAGATGGTAAGTTGTTTAAGATTAGATAAAGTGTTCAAATTCAGTTTACCGACTCAAACACCAGTTGGAGGCTCAAGCTGCAGCAGCAAGTCAATATGGCTCGGTCTTAACAAAATCATTCCTCCAGTGTGGAGGAATCAAGGGCAACACCCCAACTGATTTCAAAGTGACCTTGGTTACCAACACAGCCATTAACAATTAACTCAAATTGGACAAGCAATTCTTGATCAGTTATACCGACGGCTCGCCACCAACAATCTCTTATAACCAATCCTCCATCAATTACGTTGGCACGACAAACAAGGAAGCTCCCGAGCTCACCAACAAAACATCAGTTGTCACCTTGGGGAGTGTCCTTAGGCGGGAAGAGGTTGTCACAGAAGGACAACATGGCCCTACACGTTTGGAGGTAATATTGACCAACAATGACTGGGATTCCAGGGTAAGCTTCTGAAGAATACCTTTCTTGCCAGAAAATTGGCCCAATGATACAGGACGTACAACATAAAATATGTCGTCCCTGGAAGCAAGAACCTTGTCAAGAATTTCAGAATCTATCACCCTGGACGCAAGGTTCAACTTTTGGGGAACATAGTCAATTTCGATGTAGAAAACATGATGGCTGTTGTCGTGGTATGTCAAAAACAACCTAAAGCTATTGAAAGCACTAACATTTTTGCTGTAGGTCAATTTGGTTGCACTTACTTTGGGCCACACCATAGGCCGTAATTTACAAGCTCTCCATCACAAGGTGGGCAAAATTTGTCAGTCATTTCATTTTTTTATTGCACCAAAAACAGGCTGTGGCTGATCCATATATCCAGTGTGGCATTTGGCAAATCTTCACCAGGCAAGGCCAGTGTGCCAAACGCAACTCCAGAGAACAAGTCAAAAGAAAAATTGACACACGGCGTGACACCCAAGAAAGGTAAAGGCAAAGGCAATTGATAGAGTCATCCAACGATACAAAATCTGAATCAGAAGCGGGCGAGCCTGAAACGTACCCGGTGGCGACTATGTCCAAGGTTGGCAGAGGCCAACCGCAAAAGGATATCCTGAAAGCCGCCACAAAGAGGATGAAAAAATCCTAAGGTAAGACTTTCGAGATCGTGAAGAGTTGTAGGCTTTGTTTCATGTAAATCCCACTTGCACATTTTGTTAGTTCAAAGGCACGCACACATTACGATGTTGAGGCATGAGCCACTTAGATTGAATTAGTTCAACCTTGACTGTAAGAAGGCTGGATTGAGGAAAGCTGCTAAGATTGCCGGCCGACGGAGGGTGTTTGTTGAGATGGAAAGCAGAAATATTTCCATCCAAAATAACATCTGACTTTTACTGACGGGTAGATTGAATACTGGCAGGAGTGCAGCACTTAGTCAAGGATTGGAAGTTTAGAATAGGGGGGAGCTTACTTTGTGGACGTGGTTGAGTGTGCTCAAGAGGAGCGCTTTGCTTTCTGGATTGCCAAGCACTTTAACAATAGTGCCATGCCGGAGGATTTGCATTGGCGACGGCACAAATATTTCAGGAGAGATAGGATGCCTGAGCAAAACCGCTGAGGTATACTGAAGGTTGAGTTCGCGCCGACAATTTTTCCAGCGCATAAAAGTTCAGCTTCTTCATCTATCCAAGGGCAAGAGTCGGATGCTGGAAACAAATTGAGCCGTAAATCTGGGTTGTCAGCAGGCCAAGTGCCAAAGGTGCGGCAAGTTGCTGACACGTTGACCTTGATTGGCCTGATAGCTAAGGATCGAGACTTTGGCTTCAAAGTTTTGCATCAGTCAAGTTCTCAATTCAAGGGTTATGCATTGGAATAGGGCTAACCTTAGGGGAACAAGTGACAACTCCTGTGAATTCAAGGAAGTCATATTGTGAGTTGTTATTGCTATTGAAGAGAGGATTCATGAGCTTTCTGTTGCATTAGATGAGGGCCAGAGTTATGAAGAACAAAGACATGGCTCGTCCATCTTGCACTTTTTTTTGAAGAAAGAGTTGAGGATATTCCTAAAGCCTTAGTTAAAACCCAAGAAACCAAAGCAACTCAGCACGAACCTGGTATGATATCTTGCAGCATTGAATTGCCCAATGAGCTCTTGTTGGCTGGGTTGATTTGTTGAGATCGGCCTGCAATTGTTGGCTCAAATTATTATGTAGATTACATATTTATCCAAATATGCAAAGTTTTTATGTGAATGTGGAGCGGGAAACTGATTTTGAGTGCGCTGAAATGAGAAAAGGAGTGAGAGTGATTGGAGAGTCGGTTGAGTATGAAATCAACCAACATTGACATGCAAGAAGAAAACAGTGACTCAGCCATTGACTTATTAAGCTCACTCAAAACTGGATATCAATCCAGATCACTGAAAAGAAGCACAGCCCACTCAACTTCTCGCCCAGTCTCACCAGAAAAATACTCGCAGTGGCCCCAAACAACCACACCCACTCAAATCACTGGAGACATAACTTCTTGGAACAAATGAATCATGACTTTCATTCCGGTCTGGGGCAATCGTGAGCCGTCAATTGATTACGTCAGCGGATGAGCTACCTAATACAATCCATGGGCCCAACTCAGTTTATCAGCCACCACAACGGTTACAACGATCATCCTAAAATCAACCACCAGCAGACTTATCTTAATCACAACCTACTCACCTGTCAGCCTTAGAGACAATACTTATTGCCCAAAAGGCTTTAATTGATTTCTCTTTTAATAATATGTTTCTTTATCTCTGAATAACAATATTATTTTATCTCACTTCTTCTTATCCTTCTTCATTGTATATAAATGAGTTGAGTTGTGTTGTCTTTCAACTCTCCAAATACAATGATTAAGTTAAAATTGATTGACATCCAAGTTTGAAAGCTTGAACATTGAATATATGCAACTTTGAGTTTAATCCAAACCACATTGGTTAGAAACCTGTTTTAATCATACAGGAAAATTCTCAAAAGTTGCTCTAGTCTCCGTGACGCGGCTACAATCCTTAGACTTTGACTCAGAACCTTGAAAATACCCTTTGTGGCGTGTGGTTTTCCTCATATAGGAACCCAATTTGGTGAAACCTCTTCACTTTACAAGTGAGCAAGTTCCTCCAAAGTAAGTCCCACTTGACAAAATCTTTTCATTGCTTCAAAATCATCCCAGTCTCCTTTCCCTTCCATCTTTATCATAAATCTTCCGCTGGTTCTGTTACAGCCTTTAGTTCTGGCTCTCCTGCTGCATATCCTTGACACCTTAGTCTAAAAAGCAGAAGTGGCTAGTTCCTACTAGACCATCCTTTCTCAGTTTCTTTTGAGAGAGAGGCGTCGAGTAATCTCCGCTGTGTCGAGTAACCTCCGCATATCAGCTACAAAGGAGGCAGTAAGACTGCTTAATTATCTTCTTTATCATCTTATCTCTTTCTCCTTCCTCTATTTCTCTTTAGTCTTTCTCCTTCTCCTCTCTAGTTGTTTTCTTTCTCTCTCAATTCTAGCAATCCAACTGTGAGAGCAAAAATACCATTGTGTCCTGCTGTCACTAAAGAGACCCAAGCTCACATCACCAGTGATACCCTTCCCTTCCCAAATGCAGCTGACAGAGTCAATCCAATCACTCAACTCAGCTTCGAAAACGACCCTGCCAACCCTTTCCATCAAGAATACCCCTATCGACCAACTTGCACACGTGAAAAAGCTTATCTTGGCTGTCTGCCTTGCCACGTTATAACAACACCCCGATCTCGCTTGACCTTTCCCACTATCCAATCTCCAGTCAGCAAGAGGAGAACCTGATGAGCTGGGCCAAAGGTGCCCGTTGGAAAAGGAAAGACATTGAGGCTGGCTATTGGCAGTGAGATTTTCAGCCCCTCTCGCCCTCTTCCAGCTCAGAAACTACCAACCCTTCCCATCATCCTCATCAACACTCGGCCGTTCATCGGGAACCTCACCCATCTAACTCCAATCAACGGGCGTCCTCAAACAATTCCACCTCCACCACCCTCAACATCAACATCAACAGGAACAAGCTCGCTCTCATGCCCAAGCTCAAGCTCAGCTACAGGCCCATTTTGGTCAGGCTCACCCTCCTACTATCAGCAACATATTTCCGATCTCGCCACATAGTGTTTCTCCCATTGATCCTTGCTACTCCCAAAGACTAACACAGCACTTCTGAATTGCGAGAACGTGGGTGAACTTTTGATCAAGTTCTTCTGTTTCTTCTCAAGCTGGTTCCGCTACACAAATGATGTCATCAGTGTATGTACTCCGGCAACTTCACGAGAGCTGACAATGTCAATCATTATTACTTTTGATACCTTTTTTTCTTAGGATCCCTACCAAACAAACTATAATGTCTCAAGTAACATTACACGGGATGGACTAATTGCTGTGAGTCTTTTTTGAACGACAAAAAATGACACCTTACCAAAAACAAAGATACTTTTGATGCTACTTTGCGCTAAGACATCTGGATTTTCCACATCAATAGATTTGAGGAGAATTGATGCAAGCTGTGAGAGTCATATCCACTCACACTGTCTCCAAACCAAACCTGGAATCACATGATTCTGACCACCGAGCTATGTAAGAACCTATGATTTCAATCTAAACACCACCGTAAATATCATCCGGCAATCTGGTGCTGTATGAGAGTTGGTGTGGCGTACTAGTCCACCAATTGGCTTATTGTGCGGCCCATTGGTTCCTACCACTGCAAAAAAACTGCTTCAATTGCCAGCAGTTGACATGCAGCTTACTCTGATTTTACTCAACTCTTATTCAAACTTTACTCAGACTTTAATTGAGATGCAAAGTGACTGTGCATCATGCACAGTCACTGTGAACCAATGTAAGGTTAGATTAAAGTTTGAGTACAACCAGAGTAAAATCAAAGCTACTGCATGTCAACTGCTGGCAGTTGAAGCAGCCCAGAGAGCGGCTCCAGCCACACTCAAGGCTGCAGATCCCGCTGCTGTATCTCCTCAATTCACCTGGTCGGACAAAGGATTGACTCTCCAGATACAATCTTGACTCTTTACTTTTCATGACACCCATTCCAAGGGAAAAAAGAGAATCACATCTTCAACAACAAAAAATATCAGGAATCCAGTTTGATATGTCTGCAACTGCTCATCAAGACCAATCACACTTATCATCATTGTCTGAACCCCAAGAACAGGAAGCTGGAAACCATCCAGAAGTCAACCAACTATGTCCACCAGGTGGAGGCAAGAGAGACGAGGAAGGATGTTGTCAGCCTGCTACTAGCCTGCTACTATTCAGACACAACCTGAATAGAGCACACTTAACAAAAAAAAAAATACAAAATTATAAAACCTTCAAAAAGCAAATAGAAAAATATAAAACTTTCAAAATCCATAAAAATTTGAAAAATTCGAAAAATCTTCAAAAAATACAAAAACAATATAAAATCAAAAATCCAAAAATATAAAAATATAAAAATATAAAAATATAAAAATATAAAAATATACATAAATAAAAAAACTATGTAATAATGATTGACATTATTACATAGACTATAAAAGAGACATTATTACATATACTAGAGTGTTATAAACATGATTTAGTACTGTTACATAAGTATAATGATCCTCAAATATCAAAACCTTATTTTACAAGGTTTACCACTCAAAAATACTTAGAACCTTAAAAATAAGTTGGCTCAATAACATAAAACAAATAAAAATAGAAGTAATGAATAACTTCTGAACCTTAAAGAAACCTTATAATATTATTGGATATTCTGAATCTACATGTAAAATAACCTAGGGTACCCCATTTACATTACCCCTTAAATCCTACTCCTTCATGTACTTCTCACTTCCTCACATGCACTCAAGCATCATGGGTCACAATGTGGTGTACACACTACATGTACATCTCATATATCCATACTGACTGGGTAATGACCAGAAAATGACGTAAAAATGAAGTGTTTTGTAAACTGACAAAGTTAGACCCAACTGTGATGTTGTGGTGATCTATTCACATTACAATGCCAAAAGCAAGTGGCAGAGGTATTTTAATGGGATAGATTCATTCACAGGAAAGTATATAAGAGGAGGAATCATTATATTATAGTCACATACAGCTTGGAAGGACAACAATCTTGGATCAAGGACTTATCACCAGCAGGAATGCAGCTTGGAAGGACAACAATCTTGGATCAAGGACTTATCACCATCAGAAATGGGAAAGAGGACCAAGGTTACATTAGGGTAAAGGGTTTTATTAGGATGGAAGATGTTCTAGGATTCAGTAGTCCAGCAAGAGGAGGAAGTAATTTTATGGGAAGGAAGAAAAAAGGAGGGAAGAAGGGAGGAAGTAAATGGGAGGAGGGAAGAAGGAGTGAAGTGTTGTGGGCAGTAGATGGAAGGTTCTGGAATATGCAGTGGGGCTGGGTTGCCTAGCAACAAGGGCTGTATGCTGTGCATTGTGTGTGGTGCATGCCAGGATGCATGCAGGCTGTGCTGTATGGCTGAGGTGCATATCAGAATGCATGCAGGCTGTGCTCTGTGTCTGTGGTTGCCTAGCAACAATGACAGCCAGGATGTTCTGGTGTGTACAGGCCAGAAAACATTCCCCCTGCAGAAAACTGGCTCCCCCTTCAATATAAAAGGAGGGTCTCTCCTCACCAGAATCCTCTTTCCCCATTCAATTCAGTCACTGAAGTTGGATCCCTACCTAAAGGATAAATTGGACAATTAGTAGTAGTTTTTGATCAGAGTATTAGCAGAGTGAAAGTGATTGTAGTAGAAAAATAAAACACCAACCCAATCATCATCATCATCATCATCATCAAATAACAATTATTATCAGAAACCATCATCCATAACAGATTTGTTATCACCTCCAACAACAGTTTTATCAGCTATTATCATCATCCTCATCATCACCATCATCATCAATAACAATTTATCATCAGTTACCAACCATCCTCATCTCTTATCTGCTATCATCATCAACCATCATCATCGATAACAATTTATCATCAGCTATCATCATCATCATCTATTATCATCAGTTATCATCATCATCATCTCATAGTATCATCAATCATCACCCACAAGTATTATTAGTCTCTTTACCTTATTTCACAATATCAATCCCACTGGATTATATTATCCACTATTATTTGAAGTTATCACTAGTCTGCTATAGTATTGATTTTCATTGATCTAGGTCTGATAGAGACTACTATACTTAGTAACTCTATCTTGAAATCAGCCATATCTCTTTAAATATTTATTTTAAGATTCCTTACACATTTGTATAGTACCATCAAGGGGCAGGTCTTTCAAACCACCCGTAAATTTTTATAGCCTTTCAACCTATTATCAATTTATTTCCCCCTTATAGGAACTTTTCACCAAATAAAAATTTATTTTCCCACATGAGTCCTACAATGTGAGGAATCCAAGCCTGCGTCCCAGTTCAGAAATTGAAGATTGGGCCACAGACCCTCCCAGATTACACAACACCCCTGTTAGAGGAGTTGTAAAAATATGAGAAAAATACAGGGGGTTTCAGAGCGCCCCAAAAATATTGGAACAACTCCTCTGACCCCAAAAACCTGTTGCACCACTTTTAGTGTGGTGTTCAAAGATTTTTACAGGCTGAATTGGGCCACAAACTGCATCATAGCGCTGCAACTGGCCCAGGCCAAAGGTTACAAGGGGTCCAGGACTCAGCAAGGTTTTTTACCAATCAATTACTGACCCCCAGACCCTTCTTATGAGTGCCTTCAGCCCCTTGGGCTATGGCTATACCTCCCAAACTGGCCCAGGCCAGCCAGAAAAGTGCCTCACCACTCCAATGGAGGCATTATGAGCGCTACAGGGGTTCTAAAATTAGTATATAAGAACCCCCATGCTCCCACAAAGTCGAAAATCATCTCTAATGTATCCTTCACAGTTATAACCACCTAAATCAACCAGCTTCACCCTAGTTATTAGCCCTGTTATCCCTGTTACACTTGAAAATCAACCCAACCAACCTACAACAACTGTCCCCAGCACTCTTACCACCTCTTAATCAACTTTCTGAGAACTTCACCCACAAGTTGGACCATACCTGAAGACCCCTTGGCCTTGGAATAAGCACTAGTGAGTTTTATTCCTTCATTTCTTCAGCATCTGGGCGTACTCCTGCTACAGGAACAGATAATCAGGTACCCAAAAATACCTCTGTCTTTTGACAGATCCTGATTCTTTAGAGGGCACCTTAAAAACTCATGTTTTAACAGGCGCCTCTGTGATTTAAAACATCATATTCTTTTACTACTCTTATTTCAAACTTGAAATACCCACCCCATACCACTTTTGCCACACATTTGTGGCTTATATTTTACCTTGAAGCTAGTGTAGCTAGAGGGATACCAGTCCTTGGCATCACTGAGCCTGAAAGACGTTCACCCACACCACCCTTTCCAAGTTCAGGCTGAGCCGCAGGGCCTCTCAACCTGCCCTTGTTGATGCCCTCAAAACTAGCGACCTCAGTGCCGAATTTTCTCCCCGAGCAAATCACGGAAGAGGACGAGGACAAGCAGCTGGCGGGTCTGCTGTATGCCCTCAGCCTTGTTTCCAACCAGTCCGTTGACACAAACACCTGCCAGCTTCCCGTCCAACAGACACCCTCTAGTCAGACCTCACTTGGAAACCTTAGCAACTCTCACATCTCCCTCAGCGAACCGGCCCCAATCCGCAACACCAAGATTGGAAGCAAACACAGTCTATCCGCCCTTCTCGCAAAGGAAAAGGCAACAAAGAGCATGGACTACTGGCCCTCGAACTCAACACATATATAGCTTGATTATCTCCTGCTTTTTTGCCCCCCTTTCACCATACTAAAAAGAAAGCTCTTATCTGTCACAGATCAACTCTGGCGATCGTGAGCTTCCCAAAACCCGTGCCCTCCCACCCTTGGCACTGTTCCCGACGCTGGAGACGGTAGTGTCTGCCCTAACAAGCAGCAAGCCCAGCCTTGCGCTTCATGAAGCGCCTCAAGGAGGAGAAAGATGAGCTGAGCCTGCTCCCTGGGCACACAGCTTGGTCGAAATCCTTCACCAATTACAAGGTTGAATCAAAGGACAACTTCTTGCTGATAAAGGATGTCCAGATTGACGTCATTTTTGGCTGTTATAAGGCCTTGATGACGGCATACAAGGTATGCCTGCCTGTCCATCCCAGTAATGGCATTCGGAGCTGATCACTGTTCTTTTTGATAGACTGTCTATGATCATCTCCTGCGCTTGGGAAGTGCAGGCACGTATGAGGTGCTTTTAGAGCACAATATGGATGAGGAGGTTCACATATAGCCATTCAAACTCATTGCTACAGATTTGCTAATATTAATGGTCAAGAAAGATGTTTTTTCGAGGTCAATAACATTTGTTTGAATGTTTTTTGTTCTCTAAAACATTTATTTTTCTGTAATGAATGAAATCCTTGCTTTGCCTCACAATTTTGAAAGGACAGACAGAGAGACTCCGTAGAAGCCAAGTAAAAAAGCAGGAAGATTTAAAGATGGAAGGGAATCAGTGAGAAAATATCAGAGCTTTCAGAAAAGACAGGTTAATGGTTGTTTTACTAATCTTCAGAGCGGATTATTTTGAAGGCTCCACTTTGAATATCAGCTAGCCATTTTTTTCTTTGAGAGCAGATAAGACCATCAAAGCCAGCTTTTAATTCATCTTCAGTGCGTCGAGCCCCCAGTGAGAGGACAAGTTTCAAGTTGGGATTTTTTTTGCATAAAGAGGCAGCAGGATCTTTTGTTTTTTGAAAATTGCATTCCACAACTGGAACTTGAAGGTAATTTGCTGATAAGAGTCAAGTATATATAAAATATATATCAGAATGACTGTAACTGCATAATTTATTGTTTAATTTTGGCTTACCAAGGGTTTGGTTGAGAGCCGCTTGAAGTTCAGTTTTCACCATGTCAGAACGTTTTTTATTCTTTTCTATGAGTATACCGTTAGCTGCATTTACTTCGTCTTGAATGTCTTGTGATTGACTGTATGCCTCAAATTTCTCCTTTGCTTTCCATTTTTTCTTAGCAAGAGTCAGCCAGGCAGATTCATTGGACCACTCTTTACAAGAGCTGTTCAAACCAGTTGCTCGTGTAGCTACAAGAAGATAGTAGGTAGTTTTGTATAAATTTGACATCGTGTAGAGCTACAACAGAAGCCAAGAATTTTAATTCAATAAATTTACATCAATTTTTGAATTAAAATTAGGCTCACTTGGCAGTTCAGTTTTTGCAAACTCCTCTCTGCTTGCCTGAACTTTTGTTGTTGATGGTATTGGCCCTTTTTGAAACAATTAAATCAACCTTCTCTTGTTTTACCAACTTTTCATAAAGGGGCTTGTATAGTTCCTCCTCTTCAATGGTAAGTTCAATTGGGTTGTCTTCTGAATCATCCTCGTCAATGGGCATGCATGGTATTTTGGAGAGAGGTTGGAATACGGCTGGGATGAATACAGCTTTTTCATCTTCAGAAAGAGATGACCATGCTTTCCCAAGGTGGACATTTCTTTCATCCCAGCCGACCACACAACCCCTTGGTGGAACTAAGGATAAAAAATTAATGAACTTTGGGTGTGGGTGGTGTGAAAATCAAAGGGAGTACTGACCTGGAGTGTTTGCACTCTCAGGGCTAAATGCCAAAAATCGATTCCAGTCACTTTTTTTTCGGAAGGGTTTAGTCTCACCTCTGAAAAGTAAAGATCCTCAGGCATTCAGTTCCGCATCAATTTGAGGGGAGGCTGATAAAAATTATCTAAACCACAAAACTTACAGTGATATTTTAACTGTTGCTTCACTGACATTTCCAATCAACACAAGCATGAGCTTACGTTTGATGTAGTTCTGTTGGAGGAGATTTAGGGCATCTTGAATTTCTGGTGTGATACGACTAGATTGGATTTTGGTATTTTTTTGAATTGTTTGGCAGAGTTGGTGGGCCGACCAGTTTTCTAACTGGCTACTGAAGTTTTCAAGAGTTAGTTCGATGGGATCAGTTGGGGAAGAAGGAAAAATATCATCTTCCTGATTGTGAGGAGGAAAATTTGATTGATTTTGTTGGTTGTTGTTGATCTTCCTCTTCATCAATGCTCTGGTTGTGTTGGTCACTGGTATTGGTTAAATGGCGCTTTCTGGAATGGTTGGTTTTTGCACTGCGTCTTGAATTGGTCCTCGGGGGAGCTTTGTTTCTGTTGATTTCAATGCTTGTTGAGGTGGAACGGCCATTTTTAGATCTGGTGAAGGATTTTTTTGCTTTTGAGGAGCGAGTTGAAGCCATTTTTGAATGGTTTGTTGGGATTGATTGGATTTACAATTAGCTGGACCAACCAGGTTTTTAGGTTGTGAGAAGAATTTGAGTTAGTTTAAGCCGGGCCAAATGCGTAGAAGTTTCTAGAAGTTTCCTTTTCTTTTTTCTCACATTTTTATGCAACAATCCCATGACGGCTTTTGGGTAGATGGACAGTGATTCAATCAACTCACTTGTGGAAGTTTCCTGAAGATTCTTTGTCCTAGTAATCACACAAACACTTACAAATCCCTTGTGTATTTTCTCCGGATATGTAACTTAACAGAAGGATATCATACTATCCTTTTGTTCCCTCTGCATTTTCGTGGCAATTTTTTTCAGATGTCTAGATCATTCAATGACCCCAACATCCTTCCAAAACATCACAAATATTGCATTCTTCTTCCCCAGTTGTACTGTTCAAACATGATGGTGACCTACTGTGAGCACAGCCTGAATTAGATGGTTCTCATGTCACCCAATCAGCTGGTCATCTCTTACAGTAGTTACTCCTTCCCTAACCTAGGAATAATAAGATTTCCTGCTTTGAAATCAGATGAGGATTTTGATGAGCCCAATTTTCACTGGAAAGAAGATCTCATTGAGCTGGGGACTCATAGTCAAATAATTCTTCAATGGCTTACTGAGGCTTGGAAAGAGAGCTGTGTGAGGAATCTGAACAAAAATAATCTGGTTGAGATTTGTTTGCAAAGCCAAGATTGTTTTTGCATGTGCTGAAGTTCCACCTGCATATGTGATAGATTTCAGGATCCAAGAGGGCAGTGGGATACTAGTTGAAGTCCTGGGTGATCTATATTTCCACATTAAACTGTTGAAGATGCAGCAGCATCTCCAACTTCAAAAAGAAATTCTGGGAACAGATGATTGAAAAGCCATGCAATACGCACCACTCACAATTGATTGAAAAGCCATGAAATACGCACCACTCGCAATTGATTGAAAAGCCATGCAATACGCACCACTCACAATTGATTGAAAAGCCATGCAATACGCACCACTGTTGAAAATCAAGATAATTGAGGGCTAGGAAAGAAGGCATAAGTCACTTTAAAGAGGAATATTGCAGGACTTAATTAGCCGGTGGAAAATGATAAACTGTGTGGTTGTCCTTTGTTTTATAATCTGATCAAATAAGTAATCTAAAAATGTCCAACAATATAACAAAAAAAGGTTACTCCATTAAAGTAAGGTGGATCTTAAATTATTTTTAAAAGAATTAAACCATAAACTTTGGGGTCATGAGGTGATCTATCCAAATTGAGAGATATAATACTCTTCCATTTGATTGCTCTTCTGATGTGTGTGGATTCATTCCCACCATGTTTTGTTACATGACTGATTTTTTTGCATACAAATATTAAAATGAAACAGAGTTGAAATTCACCAGATCATAACTGCAGTTAGGAATTTCCATTATGGCAAGATTAGTATATTTTTAGAGAAAATTTTTGAAGAGCTGGATGTGGATTTCCAACTGGAAGAATGGATGTATGATATTGATATCAATCATCCAAAAGGGCTGGATGAGCTAGCTGGAGTAGAGCTGGAGAAGCTGTATGAAGAGCGGGGTGATTGCTAGATATACAGCTAACAATACAGGTGGATGAGCTGGAATACCAGCTCCCAGAGTAGCTGCCACAGCTTGATATTTGGCTTCCAAAGAGAGGAGAGAGCTGGATTTCCCTTTTTCCTGAGGAACCAAGGGAGCTTGAAGTCCAATTGGAAAGAGAGATGGGAGATCCAGATCCCAAACTGAAGACCTCAGTGGGATACCTACATGCCAGGGAGCTAGATGGGCGGAATTTCACAGTCTAAGGACCTGATTGAGGTGGATTTCCATTTATTAAAGTGGCTAAATGAGAATGAGCTGGATTTCCAACTTCCATAGGAGGTAAGTGCCAAGGTAAAAATTCAAGTGCCAAAGTGAATTTTCAAGTGGCAAAGCAAATTTTCAAGTGCTAAAGGAGGTTGGTGAGCCCTTTTTTCAGCCACAAATGGGTCTGGAAAGGATATTTTTGCATCCAAAATAAACCTGAGTGATCTGAGGTTTCATGGGCAATGAAAGTCTGAGTCAGCTGGATATTTATCTCTAACAAAAGCTGTGTGAGCTGTATTTTACCTGCCATACCAAGCTGTTTGAGCTGGATTTCATCTGCCAAAAAGAGCTGGTTGGGCTGTATTTTTAACAGCAAGAGGAGCTGTTTCAGCTGGAGAGTTAGCTTCTATAAAAGGTGTGTGAGCTGGTTATTAAATTCTAGTTGAGCTATGTTTGGTGGTTATTTACCTTCCAAAAAGAGACTATGTGAGCTGGGCTTTCACCAGCCAAAAAGATATGGGTGAGCTGGATTTACACCTGCCAAAATGAGCTGGGTGACCTTAAATTCACCTTCCAAAAAGGGCTGTGTGAGCCAGATTTCCCACTTCAAGAGGATCTGGAAGCAAACACTGGGTTTCACCTGCCAAAAAGAGCTGGGTGAACAGGTTTTCACATGCCAAAAGGATCTGGGTGAGCTGGGTTTCCATTTCCCAAGGGAGCTGGGTGAACCAAATTTCTCCTGCCAAAAGGAGCTGTGTGAGGTCAGTTCTCCTGCCAAAATGAGCTGGGTGAGCTGGGTTTCCCACTGGAAGAGGAGCTGGTAGGGATGAATTTTAACCTGGAAAAAAGGGCTGGATGGAATGAATTTCTCCTTCCAGAAGGATCTGGAAGAGCTGGATTCAACCAGCCAAGAAGTGCTGGATGAAAAGGATTTCCCACTGTAAGAGGAGCTGGAAGAGCTGGAATTCACCTGCCAAAAAGAGCTGGGTGATCTGGATTTCACCTGCCACAAGGAGCTGGGAGAGCTGGATCCACCTGCGTATAGGAGCTGGGTGAGCTGAATTTTTCCTACCAGGAAGGAGATGTGTGAGATAAAGTTCCCACCTTAAGAGGAGCTGCGCGAGCTAGGTTCCCCCTCCCAAATTATCTGGGGAGCTGGATTTCTCCTTCCAGAAAGGAGCTAAGGAGCTGTTAGAGCTGAATTTCTCCTGCCAAAAGGAGCAACCTGAATTTCTCCCGCCAAAAGGAGCAACCTGAATTTCTCCTGACAAAAGGGGCTTGGTGAGCTGGATTTCTCCTCCCAAATAGAGCTGGTTGACCTGGATTCCTCACTGTTAAAGGAGCTGGAAGAGCCAAATCTCACCTGCCAAAAAGAGCTGGGTGAGCTGGATTTCCCCTACCAAAAATTTCCGTGTGAGCTGGATTTCACCTTCCCCAAGGAGCTGGGTGAGATGGATTTTGCCTTCCAGAATGGAGCTGGGTGAGCTGCATTTCCCACTGTAAAAGGAGCTGGTTGAGATGGATTTTGCCTGCCAGAATGGAGCTGGGTGAGCTGCATTTCCCACTGTAAAAGGAGCTGGCTGGCTGGTGGTCTCCTGCCAAAAGGAGCTGTGTGAGCTGAAGTTATCCTGCCAAAAGGAGCTGGGGGATCTGTATTTATCCTACCAAAAGGAGCTGAATGATCTGGATTTAACCTCCCAAAAGGAGCTGGGTGAGCTGTATTTCACCTACCAAAAGGAGCTGGGTAAGCTGTATCTCACCTGCCAAAAGGAGCTGGGTGAGCTGGATTTCACCTACCAAAAGGAGATGGATGAGCTGGGTTTCTCCTGCCAAAAGGAGCTGGGTGAGCTGGATTTCACCTACCAAAATTAGCAGGATGATCAGGGTTTCTCCTGTGCAAAGTAGCTGGGTGAGCTGTATTTCTCCTGCCAAATGGAGATGTGTGAGCTGAATTTCACCCTACAAAAGGAGCTGGGTGAGCTGGATTTCTCCTTCCAAAAAGATCTGGATCTCACCTGCGAAATAAGAGCTGTTTGAGCTGGATTTCACCTGCCAAAAGGAGCTGGGTGAGCTGGGTTTCACCTGTTCAAAGGATCTGTGTGAGCTGAATTTCACCAGATAAAATGAGCTGGGTGAGCTGGATTTAACCTTCCAAAAGGAGCTAGGCACCAGGGATGATTTCATGGCACCCGTTGACAGGTACCATTGAACAACTCATACCTCATTGGTGGTTTAAAGTGTTTTGAAAGATAGTCACAATCAAACTGTGTGTTCAACTGAAATTCAGTTCCAAGTCACCCGGAATCACATAGCTTATTTTGCTTAATATATACTTGATGTTATGTTGAACTCAAGCCAAAATCATGAAGCATACAAAGCTGAAATGATACCAAAACAATCATGGTTCTAATGCCGTCATTATTATTTTAAACCTGTACACTTTTTTTGATGATGAAAGTCAACAAAATTGTTTTTTCTTTAATTTTATTTGGGGAAAAAAAACCTGAATACACTTTGGTTTTGGCAAAGAACTGAATTCACCATCGATCATTTTTGAGATGATACAATTCATTGTGGTTTGTCCCACAATTTATTGGAATTTTGAAATATGAAGAATTTGTTCTTATATGTGCATTTCTTTCCTAGGACCAACATTTTCAGCAGAGGATTGCTCGGATTTGTGATCAAGGTGTCCCATTATAACCTTTTTGTGGTTAAAACAGCACAAACAGCCTTCCGAAACTGTCACGGGCCTGTAAACAATTTTTAAATCTGAATTTCCACTCTATTGTACGGCCGTACAATAGAGTGCCATCCAGATGTCACAGAGTTTGTAACGAGCATGCACCAAGCACCAAAAAAAAAAAAGAAAAAGGTGACCGATGGGGGTTGGTTTCTGGCAACTCTGGCACAACTGGTGGCCGGAGTTCACTATCAAAATAAATGAAGTCTAAATCATGTTCCATGCACAGTTACTGTGCAAAATGCACAATGACTGTGCAAAAATGATATGGCAAAATATTGAAGTCAAAATTTAATGAAAAGAGAAGTGTTCCGGAGGCCAACTGCTAGCAGGTCTCCTGCTCATTTTGATGAAGAGGGTAAGAAATCAGATTTCTTGGATAAAAATTGGATGATAGACTGTTTCCGATTAAAATTCAATTTATTTTGGTAAAAAACTGGAATTCAGCAAATCTACAGACCAGGGGATGTATATGATTATGTAAAACATATTCAAACTTAAACTGCTGAAGGAAATTGAAGTTCCAAATTTATGTCATGTCAGATATCCTAAATAGGTGATTGGAATCCTTGTGATAAATACATCTCAATCATTGAATTTAAAAACAAAAAACATTTCAAGATAGTCAGATTAAAAATCAGCTGGAAAGTGCCATAAAATCATCACGATGGTTGGTATAAACTTGTTGATCAGCACATTTCAGCATATTATGATGAATGGAAGACTTTGTGTGAATTTATTGCATAAGATGTTAGAAAATGGACCCATGATGATTGGTCTACATTCCAATTCAGAAAATGATGATATAGGATTGAGCTCAGCATCAGCTCTACATGTTTTGTGGAGTCAATTATCATAAAATTATAATTATGATCATTTGGATATCAGTTATACTTGTAGTTCACTTCAGAACATGTTGTACACAAATCATTACCCACATCACCATTATTTCTGGTAGAACATACACATAACATGTAGGATGAATTGTGCAGGGTTCTGGGAAAAACACATGCAGTGGCACTTGCATGCCAGTGCCATGAAATCATCCCTGGTGTGGGTGAGCTGGGTTTCACCTGTGCAAAGGAGCTGTGTGAGCTGAATCTCACCTGACAAAAGGAGCTGGGTGAGCTAGATTTTACCTGCAAAAAGGAGCTGGGTGAGATGGGTTTCACCTGTTCAAAGGAGCTGTGTGAACTGAATTTCACCCAACAAAAGGAGCTGGGTGAGCTGTATTTCTCCTGCCAAAAGGAGCTGTGTGAGCTGAATTTCACCTGGAAACAGGAGCTGGGTGAGCTAGAATTTTCCTGCAAAAAAGAGCATGGTGAGCTGGATTTCACCTGCCAAAAGGAGCTGGGTGAGCTGGGTTTCATCCCCCAAATGAGCTGGGTGAGCTGAATTTCACCTGCCAAAAAGAGCTGTGTGAGCTGAGTTCTCCTACCAAAAAGATCTGGGTGAGCTTCATTTCCCACTGTTCGAGGAGCTGGGAGAGCTGAGTTTTCACCTGGCAAAAAGATCTGGGAGAGCTGGATGTCTCCTGCCAAAAAGAGCTGGCTGAGCTGAATTTCCCAATGCAAGAGGAGCTGAAACAGCTGGATTTCCATCTCCCAAAAGAGCTGGGTGAGCTGGTTATTTAACTGCAGAAATGAGCTGGGTGAGCTGGATTTTCACCTGCCAAAAGGAGCTGGATGAGCTGGATTTCACCTGCCAAAAGGAGCTGGGTGAGCTGGATTTTACCTGCCAGAGCTGGGTGTACCCCTTGTGGGAAGAGCTGCAAGAGCTTCCCTTTTCCAGCGAAAATTTCTTTTTCAAAGCAGCTGGGTGAGCTGTATTTTGGTTGAGCTCATCCAGCTCAGAAGATCATTTGGTCCCAAACTGACCATTTTGCCGGATTTATGGTCGGCTTGGAACCAAAAATTTTTTTTGAAACAAGTAAGTCACTGTAAAATCGCGCTGAAGCAATAACTAAGAGGCCTTGGATGTTGTGGCAGGAAGCAATTTTGTTCATCTAGGTGTAATTCACCATCAGCAATGCATAAGGATTGTGAGTTGTGGTAACAATGCAGTAGAATTACACAATCCAATGTTTCTTTGGCCCATCACCTGACAAAGGCAATAATCTTCTGGTTGGAGGCTAGGTTGAGCGCCGTACTTAACATGTGGGCTTGGCGAGTAGTCTCAACACGACCATTAACATTGCACATCGGCACGCTTCCGCGGATAGTTTCAAGGAACTTGGGATCCTTGTACTCCGTCTTGGTGTTGGGATCAAAAGAATTCAATAATGTGGCAACCCTTTTGCATTGTTCCTTAACAGGTTCATCCTCTGTCTCATTGAGGCGTCAGTTTTGGTCTTATAATGATTGGTAACAGGTAACAAGGATTTAATGGAACAACTTACGAACAGCAAAAATCTGACAAGCATTTGGGTCAAAACAACAAAAAATTTTGTAGTTGGTTGCGCCTCACATTTGGTTTGTTTGGCCAATATGGGTATAAAGAAGGGTAGCATGGATTCGGTTTTGGATTGCCAAGATGTGAAGCTGTCTTTCAAACTCACAGTACATCTCATCTACCTCTATCTTGAGGTAAGCAAGGAGGTGTTTGGACTTGGCATGGAGGGCTTTGTACTGGCGCAGCTCATCTAAATCCATGTCTACAATCTTGTCTATCACATCATCAGGAAGCTGGGTTAGGCGATTGGTTTCATCATCAGGATCATCTTTGGCTTCCTGGTCGTGATTGGGTTGCATGCTGGATGTGGTGTTGTTTGTATTTGAGTTGTCCAAATCAGTTGGGATGAGGTCGTTTTCTGTGCTTGTTTCCGGAAGCTCTTCGGATACCGCACTGTGAAGTGTTGGAGCCAATCAGTGTGATGGCAGGGAACTAGGGGGCTGACAATCTTTGGCAAGCCGGTTCAAGATCCGGTCAATGTCTCAGATTGGAGTAGTGTTTGAGTTAGGGTGACGGTCAAGTTGGCCGGCAGTCTGCCTGCTGTGGACGTGGATGTGGCGGTCGGCTGCTGAGTAGCCCAAGCCAATGTTGTTGAATTGCGGGTCAAGTTCTATTGAAAGGAGTTCTTCGTTTGTGTATGATGGACGAGTAGAGTAGAACCAATGGTTTGGATTGATTATAGCACCATCATTATATCTTGCTGAGGGAGGGGGGGTGGCGGGTTGGCAGTGTACGGTGTGGTATACTTTCCTGTGTTTCTTAACAGGGAAAATTCAAAATTTTATCATATCTTTTTATAAACTCACAATAGGGCCAAAATAACATCAGAAATGGATTCTACGGCCAAAAAAACCCCTACTCACTCACTGGAACCACCCTCTTAACTCTACTGGTTTAGAAGATACAGGGACATTCCTCTATGTGGCCAATTCTTGGGGGTATTTTGAATATACATTGCATACATGGTTATTGAATTCCTTTATACTGGTCATAACCACAACTTGGACTACATTTTTTATATTGAATTCCTTTATACTGGTCATAACCACAACTGGGACTGCTTTTTCATATTGCATTTATGTATTTTAGGCTGGATATGAAAGGGATGTATGGTAGATAGACTAGTCACAGCTACTTAGTGGATCTTCAGGCCAGTATTTGGGGTGTACCCCTTTGGCTAAAATCCCTCATTTTTCACTATTTAAGGAGGCCTTCTGCCTGCCAGTTGTTCTCCATCATCCCATCATCCAATATATTGGGCACTGGTCACATGACATTCATCCAACATTCTATATCCTGAATATCCTAGTCTTATATCTTATTATCCATCTTATACTTTATCAACTTCATAACCACCCTTATATCTTGCAATAACACCATCAACAATTATAACCATCAACTATATTGACCTTAAGGTCACGCATTCAATCCTCACTCAAGTCATATGCAAAATAAGGAGCATTCACCCTGCCTCATTTTTACCCTTTTTTGAACTTATATACCCTCATCCAAAGGATCTGAGTTTGATCCTGGGTTGAAGCATTTGCTCCCACACTCATCACCTCTTCAGTCACCTTATCCCTATCTTATACCTACCATCAGAAATCATCATCATCACAACCTCATCAACAACTCCAACAACATCAAGAACATCAACAGACCAACTCACCTGAATAACACCTTATAACCAGATCCACTTCTAAAACATCAGTAGTATCTTTGATACACCTACTATCACTACATAAAACTTTCCAATCCAAGATTGGGAGGCTTGTTTAGTGTCTAGTATTTGGATCGGCAGAGGCATCCTCATCAATACCTTTCCAAACTCAGCAAAAGGTCTTCATTGACACTTTTGAGCTTTACAACAGCCAGTTTGAGTTTTGGTTGGAAGGTGGAGGGAGGTAGGGGGATTGGTGGGAGTGTCTTTGAAGCCGTGCTTGGCGGTTGGGGTTCATTATGTGAGGGTAGTTGCGTGATGAGTTTTTTTGTAAGTGTTACATGGTGTATGGATGAGTGGGATGAGTGAGATTGGGTAAGCGAAGTGGGGACTTGGAGGGGGGAAAGGGGAAGATGGTTCAGGTGGTTGAGTGGCCTGAGTTTCACGCAGGGGAGAAGCCCTCTAGCATACATGTACGCTTCGGGGTAGCGCTGGACCCCGAGGGTTGAGATGACGCCCAGGTCCCAACCGACGGGTATACCAGACAGTTGGGTACCCAGTTCTGCAATCCCGAGACATACCCACGGGTATTGGGCACAGAACCCAGGTATATTTTTTACCCGCGGGTACAGCTGAGAGCACGGGTATACCCGGGCTTCTGGCCGGCAACAACAGGTTATATTTATAACCACCTTTTACCCGTAACCCACCCGCACCACAAAAATTCCTTAACTACCCAGCAACCACCCTTCCCTTCCCCCCAGGACCGATTGGTCCCAGACGGAAGAGATCAGAGCATATAATATCTCTTCCCTCTGGGACCGGTCGGTCTGGGGGGAAGGGAATGTAGTGTACTTCCTTCCTTCCCTCTGGGACTGATTGGTCCTGGAGGGAAGAGAATAGAGCATATGTACTCTCTTGCCTCTGGACCGATCGGCCCCAGAGGGGAGAGAACGGAATACCCAGTCCTCCGGCGCCTCGGTGTTGTTACCATTCCGTTTAGTTTTGGTACGACAAGCCAGGGAGTCGAACCGAGAGGCGTCGACACGGGTGACGCCGTTTCCCTGATTTTTTTGTAACCCGAGGTTACCTCAGGAGCGGCCGGAGTCCCGTACCCGACATACCCGAGTTCATTTCCTCGCTCAAAGAGACAGCCCGAGACCCGTGCCCGACGGATACAACTCGGGTATACCCGAGGATCCCGGGTACGGGGTCCAGCGCTACTTCGGGGTATGGTTACTTAACACCCTCAGGTGGATTTTTTTCATTCGAGTTCTAAAAATTAAGATTTTTCATAGCAGGGCTGTTCTATCAAGCACACCACATTTCCTGATCGGGCTTGGTACGATGACGTTGGTGTCTCAGAAAGAATGATGGAATATGTTGAATGTAACATTCCTAATAGAGGTCCTGATGAAATCCAACACCGGTTATATGTATGTATGTTTGTACAAAATTTGGAGCACAGATCAGGCTATGTAAACCGAATCCATCTTCGATACCAGGGCAGAGATTCCCCTCTGATTGCACGTTCAACGCCTTCGTTTAGCTCTTCGTAATGTCTTGGAAAGGAAGAAGGATTTCTCATTGAACTTGGAAAGGGGTACTATGTTCATCGAGGAATAGAATCAGTCTTGAAAGAAAGTTAACATAGTCACGTGTTGTCGAAGTGAGCTTACTTTTTTGGATATGCTACCGTTGGATAGGTTCTCTAGGCTTTTCAGCATCCTTTCGGCCCCTTGGAAAGTTCGACTTTCGCGCTCTGGAGAAGAGAGTGAATCCCTATCATCATTTTTGTAATTGCTTGAAAAGACTCGATCAATCGCTTTCGAGATTGAAGAGGAGATTTGAAGTTCAGGTTGATTGATCCTCAAGGGATCCAATGGCCACGATGCTTGTATCTGCTTCAGCTGTGACTGAATCTTCAAGAGTTTTTGTGAAACGGGTCGGGTTGCCATTTTTTGGAGTTATCGAAGATCGGGATGATTTGGGTTGATGTGATTCAATCTGGTCGAGCAGTGTCAAGAAGCTGTCACGTGGTTGCAGCTCACCCTCCGGCTGCGGCTGCGGTAGCTGCGGTGCATATTTTTTTTTGCAATACACCCAACCAGTAAGGCCTTCTTCTACCTCACTCACTTCCTGCTCAGGAAGCTATGTCTTCAAGTAACGACCCCTCAACTGTCACGATAGCTTTTGCAACAGAAAAGCCCAAAGGAAACTACATTGGTCCTGCACTTGGTAAGTCTTATCTCCAGCTTACCATCCTGCTTGATTTACAACCATTCTCACCACTGTTTAACCTCAACCTCTTAGCCACTTTCCCAGATGTCCATCCCGATCCATCAACTACCAATTTTCAGCTGTACACTCACAAATCAAACGATAAGGCACCTGCTATCCTAGTCGGAGATAATGATCAGCTGGAGTTCCAAGCAGAAAATCAAGCTGACCAGTTAGACTGCAATTACTACCTAGCGTCACACGACGCTAGCACTGGAAAACTCACCTTATTCTCTACCCAGTTATACCAATTCCGCCCGGTCGTCAAACGCTTGAGAGACGCCGATAGTAACAGATCTTCAGAGCTACCAACTGATAATTACGCCGCTCGGAGCGCACTTGGCACCGCCTTTGGAACCAAGAAAGCCCGTCGAGCCCTCCAAGCTGCCGCAAGGAACAAGGTTGATCCGGAAACAATGACTCACCTTGAAGGCCAAGTTACGACGGCCATCACGGAAAACTCCGCTTGCATACCTTCCCTTGACGTTCCAGCCCAAGAGACCGACGCTAATCGACCGATCCCACCATTCAACCTCAACGCAACAGCACCCCAGGATGTTTACTTGCTTTCAGATGTGGTCTCTAGCCTCGAACTAAATTCGGTCCCACTTGGTCCCATTCTCAGGGCTTCTACTGCCCAAGAAGCTGCGCGCACCTTACCTTCACCGAATTCTAAATATGTCCTGCGACGACTCGAGGCGCTTTGGAAGCGACATCCAGATGGAAAACTTGACAAACAAGAAACAAAACGCTTGCGTATCTTGATTTACATTAACTACCTGATCTCTATTCGCCGTCTTCGCAAGTTCAACCGTGACAGCATTTCAAGCAGGCTTGCCATCGACAATTCCTCAGCTACACCTGACTCGATCATCAATGGCATCCTGTCCAGGTTTACGGAAGCCGCCAAGGGTGCCGATGGATCGTTGCTACACAGCCTCACCTCATTCACAACCGTCAAGTTGTATTCGTACATCGCTGTCTTATGTTTAATTCACGACGAATTTATGACACGACTGTCAGGCTTACCAGAAGATCTTCAAGAACCCGATAAAAGGTTATCAATTTCGAACATCGTTGAATATTTGATATTCCAGAATCAATACGTAGTCAGTTCGAACTGACTTTGTTTCGACTTGCTCCCTCCTCTAGTATCAATGACATCTTTCTGAACTTGGGCTGCAAACTGAGTAAGCTTTCGGCGGTTGATTTCGAAGCCTTGGACGAAGGTCCACCCAACCCGGACCCCAAAGAATTCAACGCACAACGGACAATTGCCAAACTCGTTGTACCTCTTGTCTTTCCTCCTCCAAAGATTAGAAAACGCCGAAAAAAGGCTGTCTGAATATCCATTTCTTTCTATCTCTATAAAATCTGGAAACTTGACGTCGAATTTGGTTGTTTGAGTTTAAAGCAAGAGAAATGCATCGTTCTCGCCTAGATCACATCTTAACAAGATCGAAATGCCTCCTAGAAAACTGCTATAATCTAGGTAACAATGCCATCCTTGTTTTGTCAGGAAACATAAACCATTACAAGGTTAGTAGAACTTGAAAATGGTTTACTTGTATGCAGTCGGTTATCAGGATTATCCGCCACTCTTTGAAAAAAAAATGGGTGAAAATTGAGCAGTCACCTCATTTTTTTTCACAGGGTTGGAGGAGGCATGTCATAATGAAAACAGAATCAGTATGTATGATTGAACAAAAAGATATTGACAACAAAAATCAACAATTTATCATATTTTCTAACTTCCTGTTGTTTGACTATAACCAGGCCCTTCCAGTAGAGTTAGAGTAAAGCTGTTTTGATAATCCTCTTTACTTAACCAATACTAGTAAAGGAACTGTTCCCCATGGGCTGTTATAGTAGAGAGTCCCATTTAACATGTGTTAACGCTGGTTATGTTGATAACTGGGAGTGAAACTCGTTGTATATTTACTTTTACCCCAGGTTATCAAAATAAACAGGGGGAAAACTGGGTGTAAATGCCTTGGAGCATCTGCATTGGTTTGGCTAAACAAGGCAAAAGTAGTGACAGAACCTACCATGTTGGGGATGCTAAACCCCTGGTGTTTGCTAAATGTTTGAGTGATTTTGGCCAACCCTTACTATCTTTGGCACTGCTTGGAAAAGCTGCTAACCGCACTTTGGATATTCCAAATGAGGGGTAGCACAACATTTAGGTGGAACCAAGGTGCTGTGTGCCCGGAGCTTTGCTGAATTTTCAATTTTTGTGGTCTATCTTAGCATGCAACTAGCATCACCAATGCAGATACTCTTACTGTGGCAATAAGTAGCCTTTTTAAAGCTCTTCCCAACAGTAAAAAATAAATTTCTTTCCCTGCTACTTTACCAGTCTGCTCTGGCTGTCCCTTCCTGGCTTCAGAGGGTTGTAATCTACTTCCCTGGGGGGTTTCCCCTCCTGGGGATTGAGTAGCCCCTTCTACTGTCAGGGGAATCAACTCAGTTTGTTTTCTCCAGCTCTCTTAGAACCATTTCAGGGCCTTGACGTGTGCCTAGGCCCGGAGGCAGAAATCCTTCTGTGCTCCCAAGCCGGCTGGGTGTGGGTTGGGGGGACGTGTCACTCCCTCGAGCCTCCATCACTCGCAAAGAGCAAGGGAGGCCGGAGGGAATAGAGCGGGGCGAGGGACACTGGACATGGAGCAAAAAACAAAAGTAGCCTTGCCTTAAAGGCAAGGCGGACAAACTCAAACCCTTTCTTTGATCAGGGTGGGAGCCGTGCCCAAGAGTTCTTATGTTGTTATCATTCAGTTTCATTTCTGCTCATCTGCCCTACTCCACTAGTCCCTTCGGCCCGGTTGGTAAGATGGCATCGGGCCTCCAATTCCCAGCCACGGTTGAGTTCCTTTGTGATGTTCAGAGCGTCCTCTTTCTCCTGCTCGGTGTATTCCCTAAGGTACAACTGGTAGCAGTCTGAGACCCACCGGCCGAGCCGACATATCTCTCCGATGCTGATTCCCATTTAAAAACATAAGGAAGCTCCTCCAACCCAGAAGGAGTGCCCCAATATTCCTGAGAAGCCTCCGGCGGTCCAGGCTTTATCCAGGATCTTGGTGGGGTGGACTGTTGTGGCCGAACAAGGAGGTGTGGGCGTCCCCGGCTTCCCTGATCCTCCGTCCCATGGCCTGGAGGGGGCAGAGCAGGTTGCACACCGCCTTCAGATAGATGGTTTGCTGGTTTTTGCATCCTTTAGACGTCCCTGAATTTCTCCCAGCTTATGTCTGTTGTGAAAATTGTAGTACGTGAGTCAAACGCCCCCGACAAATTGGGCGAGGTGAGTTTGGCTAATCTTGCCATCCCCCAGAATGCTGAGATGACTAAGTCGATTATAGCTCTTTCCTGGGGGTTCCCTAATGCCAGCGAGTGGCCAGGTGGATTGCTCCCTTCTTTGCCTTCAGAGGGATGACGGTGTCCGCCTTAGCCAAGGATCGGAGGAGAACCTTCACTCTTGCTTTGGATAAGGCTGGGTAGGTTGCCTTTTGGTATAGATGCCAGGCTTTCAGACCATGAAGGTATTTCTCCAAGGTCTTTGAGGCAATCTCTTGCTTCTTGGACTTCCCTTTGTTCCTGCCGGCCCAAAAGCAGAAACAGTAGATGAGGTCCACATCTAGGGGTAGGTAGAATGCCTCGACACCTGATCCGTTTGCAAATTTGAGGAACTTCTTGACAGCGGAGTTGTAGACAACTAGGGTATTCCATTTATACCCTCGAAGGAAGTGAAGATCTTCAGGGGTGGCCTCTCTTTTCACTGAACTGTTGGCGATGAAATGTGGGATTTTAGTTAGCTCCATTCTTCTTGCACTGGTAGTTGGAAGCTCGGGGTCTCATTTATATTTGATCTACTCACTGTGTGTTCTGAAACACTTGGATCTCTTACTCAAGACTCATTGTAGCCGCCTTATTGTTTCATTTCATCTGGAGTACTCTTTTGCTTATTGATTCCGTTTCACGAGAAGTAGGTTGTCATAACAAAAGGGAGCTGTTTCAGCACAACACCTGAAACATATAAGGATATAAGTCTATAGGCAAGGGGAACACAACCACGTGCCTCCAGCTATTATTGCCTAATTCTCCTCGTGATAGCTTGTCTGCCTTGTTTTGTTCAGACGGCACTCTCTTAGCCTCAATATCTACTTGTAAGTTAATCAGTAGTTTTTGAATCACTTTCCATTCCTCATTCACTGCTCGATCCTTTGATTTCCTACGGCGTATTGCCCCTTCAGTCGTTGTGTTATCTGTCCACACAATGAAGGTCTTGACCTTTTTGATGCCTAGGGTTTCTACCATGAGTAGACCCAGCCTCACGGCTAAAGTTTCTAGCCAAGCGATTTTGTTCCCCTCTTCGTGCACATCTGAGGGGTCTCATAATTGAAATTGAGCCCAGTGTCGACCAATGAGGATGCCAATCCCGAATGAGGTCGAGGCGTCTCCCACCCACCCAATTTCAGTTGGGGCTGGGTTCGGCATCAGTCTCGTTGGGTTGAATGTGAAGAGGTGGAAGAACCACTCGTCCAGGTCAAGCCTCACGTCTTCCGGGAGCAACCATGTCTTACCCCTGACCTTCCAGGTCTTCTGCCACCAATAGAGGCCCCATAAGTAACAGCGCAGCTGGGGGAGAATGTACAAAACGTGGTTGAGCCGACCGGAAATCACTTCCACATCTTTGAAGACAAACCGCTCCTGTCTAAGGAACCCTTTCAGTTGTTGGATTCTGTCAAAATGTTTCCCGTCAGGGAGGCATACAGTCTTGTCAAGGCCGTTCCACACAAAGCCGATGAACTTCTGTTCATTGGCGAAGTGTGAGAACTTTCCCTCATTCGTCTTGACTCCCAGAGTGTTCAAACAATCCACAATGGCATCCATGTGTGCCACCGACTCCTGGGTCTTGATGAACAGGTTGTCGTCGACCCACATGAAGACCTTCAGGAGATCGAATTCTGCCATCATTATCTTTGTCCAGGCATTAGCTGGTCATCCAAAGGACACACATCCTGCCACTCCGCCAAAAGTTATCTGGGATTCCTAGATCAATTGACCATCGAAAGTCTTTATCATTAGGAAAGGCCATTGGTATTTGCCGGTATGCCTTGGCCCAGTCAAACAAGGCTAGCGAAACCGGATATTTCAGCGCCCTGAGGAAGCTCGAGACCACCCGGAAATTGTCCCAGGTGGTGGCAAAGTCATTTGGGTCTACGAATGAGTTGATAGAGGGGGTCAATGGGTCTTCGCATGGGTAGGAGAGATTGTTTGTGGGTCAAAGGGTCACGTTCCCATTGGTTACCACCCCTAGTGGGTTTGATCTGAAGAAGGGGAAGGCCGTGGCTACTTGATCATGTGAGAAGGGGCTGGTATCTTTGATCTCTTCCCTCACCTTTACCGCAGACAGGTGGTTGTCCAGCGTATAGAAGGTCCGTCCATCGAGGGTGTGCTCCGGAATCCCCTGGTGAAAACCATTTTGGAACCTGTCGAGGACGTCTGCAAAGTGATCCATGAGGTTGTGTTTTACAAGGGCGTCTTCCCAGGCTGCTATGTTCATCTCACATATTACCTCTGTGGGCCTCTTGTTCCGACCTCTTCTGTATCATTTGTCTTGACTACCTCATCTTCTTCCCTGGGGGTTTCTTTGGGAGCACGCATGGCCGCGTGGCTGGGTTCACTGAGCAAGCAACGGGGACACTACTTAGTTTTTCTATTGCGGTTGTGGTGTCTAGAATATGTACAACAGATAGATGGGAAAGCAAGCCTGATTTCGCTTCTCCTTTTTTTTTTTTTTTTGAAATTAACCTACTATAATTTCTTCCATTTATCCCTGTCCATCTACCAGATGATATGGTTCAAGTTAAAGTTGCTTCCAAAATAACCAGACAGTCTGGGCAACTTTGCCGATTGCCTAGGAGGAGGACCGGGAATGTAGGGGCTGGAGGTGGGAGCATTTGGGTGGTGACTGGAAGCGACAGCCGCTTGGGCCGGTTTTACCACCGTTTGTTGTTCCTGCACTTGTCTGCCAGTGGTTGGATCCCAGGAGGCCCTCAGGCCATTGGCAGCATATGGGTTATTGGAGAATTCAAGCTCCTTGAATTTCCGACAGGCCGCATATGCCTTCTCTGTGGCTTTCTTCCGAAAAACAGAGATGTCGGTCAGCAAATTTTGGCTGTTGGGTAATGTTACCTGGGTTACGAAGCAATTTGTCCTGACTTGGATGTTGTATTGCAAGGCCACTATTATTTCATCCCAATGGGCCTTGTGGCATAGCAGCCACCGCGCAAATTTGGTGAGGGTTGAGTAGAACCCTTGGTGGTTCATGGTCCACTCGTTGAAGGTCTGGGTACGCTCGCTCAGGTAGGGGAATCCGGTGTACCTATTGCAATTGCCAGCTAAATCCTCTCCTCGTGGATGCTTCTCCCCATGGTAGAGGATGGCTGCGTTCTTCCACTTGCGGTTAAATATTGTCAGTACGAGGGGGCCTCAGAGCTCTCTGATGCTCTTGTCAAAGAACAGGGTAAATCCCTTTCATCGTGTTTTGGGAGAGCCCCCAATGCGAACCCCAAGTCGCCGTCGTCGGAGCCTGCTTCTGGGGTGTCTTGTCTGACAGACGGGGCAAACAAAGATTTGTCCCACTGGGCTTCAGGGCTGCCAATTTACCTGGGGTGTTTCACCCCCTGCTCTTTTGAGGGTGACGTGAGATCCTCGTACATCTTGAAGAACAGAGCGGCTCGTGAGCTGTCACCCCTCATTTCTGCTTGGATCGCCTTCTTGATGACGTCCCGGACAAGCTTTGGGTTTGAATCTTGCCCTAGTGAGGGGGGTATCAATGAAGATGTCAGTTCCTAGCTCTTGAACTCCTTTACGCACCATGAAATTGCTTCTGTGCTTTGTAATTTTTTTTTTTTTGAGGTGCTTGGATTGAACTTACTTTGTTACCCTAAGATCTGGATGTCAGGCTCGCCCTGCTCTCCGTCGCTTTGACCACCTGGTGGGTTTCCTGTCGTTCCCTTCCTCTACTTCCTGTGAAGTACTGTTGCCTCTGGGTGCGGTTTGATGAGGGATGGAACCTTGTCCTGTGGGATTTCCGCCTGACGTGGTGCTGTCACCCTGCTGTGCGTCAGGGGTGAGGCTTAGTGCTGCACTGAGCTCTGTGATGTGGCTGGATACTGCATTGGAATTCATTTGGTACTTAGAGGTTGACTCAATGGGGTAGGAGTGTCAAACGGGTCTAGCTGTGGTCTAAGGGATGAACGGTAGAGGGTTTGGAGGGGTGAAGACGGAGTGTGACAATTAAGAAAGTAAATGTTGAAAAAGTGAGGGGGGGGGGGGGGGGGGGGTTTGTGTCGGCTTGATTGGATAATTGGTGTGGTGAGTTGGGATCGGATGTTGGTGGTAGCGAGGAGAGTGTGGGGTGCAAGGTTTGAGGGGGAGAGATAAGCTCTCTGCCGAGTACCTGTGGTTCCTCGTGCACCAGCGTGGCCCTGGTGTGAGGAGTTCTCCCCACACTCCCTCTGTTGCTTGGTCAGCTGGGGTGGGCTGGAGCCGCGGACTTTGCAACCTCCCGCTGCGCTCCCGTAACGGCCAATGAAAAGAAGAAAGAACTGAAGAAGTGTGTTATAGTAAAGAAAAATGTAAAAATCACATACATGTCACATGTCGTCAACTCGCTCACTCAACTCCAATCTCAATCTCAGACTCAACACTCAACATCAACAATTAACCTCAACTATCACAACCTTCAACCTCTCAACCACTCTCAAAGTCATTCAATCCTACTCAATCCTCTTTCATCACTCTTCCCTTCTTTCTCTTCTCTATCTTCTTTCTTTATTTCTTCATACTCATTCCTCAAACTTCCTGTCTTCTGTCTGGTGAGATTTGTCCGACTTCTATTCCTTTCTTGTTCTTCAACTAACCCTTCATTCTCTTTAGTTCTATTCTGTTCTTCTTCATACATCTTGTCCTCTGTTAATCAAACTCAAGCTGCTTGTCTCAAAGCTGTTGGTTTCATTTTCATTTTCTTTATCTCTTTCATTTTCTTTCTCTTGCTTTATTTCTCATTCTAATTGTTTCTTTCCCAGTTTGTTGACTCCTTTTTAGGCAATAAATCATTAGCTTAAATTTATTAAAAAATTCTTTCCTAATCCTGGTACTATCTGTTAAATTATCTAGCCAAAAATCTTCTACTGCATCTTTGATTTACCAATAACTGTGAATTCCAGAGCCCCTGTTGCTCTGAAGTAAATACAAGGTCAGTATAATCCCCTTTGTTAATCATCAACATAGAGAATAAATTTTTCTGTGTAGAATGATCATTGACCAGGTACAAAAATTCAAAATATCCAGAGATGATCTTTTTTGCTTTCCATCACCCCATTCAAGACATTCTTTTTCAAGTTGAATGCTGAATTACTATTACAAGCCACACCAACTGATATTTTTCTTCCAATTGTCTCTGGAAATTTCCAATATCAAAAGGTGAACTTTGAGAAAATTGTTGTAGGACTTTGTATAAACAAACCATACCTTACTGTTTCTGAGTTAATCTAAATGATTCAAGAAAGGAGAATAGATTTTTAAAAAGGTTGACACAAGCTGTGAAAAAAATCAGCAATGTTGTTATTTCCAAACCCTGTACTGTCAAGGACAGAAGTATGTTGGTCATTAAAAAAAGCAGCTACCACTTTCCCTTGCTCATCTTTGTCTTTGTCTTTTTAAAGCTCTCTGGAGTCTTTTGAAATATTTTACTTGAGGTCTTTGTGTATGAGACTCAAGATGCCTAGGAGCAAGCAAATTTTCTTCTGGGAAGCTTCTTGTTTTCTTGAAGCAGCTACATTTCTGGGAAGAAATTTCTTAGGAAATCAAGTTTCCATCTTATCAGTAGACCAAGGCATGATGAAGTGGAAGACCTGGGACAGCAGATTGAGGAAATGGAAGGATGAGGAAATAATCCTTCCACAATTGCTGCCCCAGGTATAGTGTTGTCCTGTGTGATATGTGTGTGACAGGTTTGTAGCATACAACGTGAAATGAGAAATGAACACAACTGTGAAATGAAATTAAATGACAGTTCAACACCCCCCCCTTGCTTCAGACCAGGAACAAAACAGAGAGAAAAAAATAAAAAGTAAAAAGAAGAAAGTAAGGAAGAGAAGAAAAAAGAAAAGAGAGAAAAAAAAAATGAAGGGAAACAGATGGGAAGAAAAATTGGGAAGGGATTTGATGGAGATACGGGATGTTGGAAGAGGTGGAGAAAGATTTCAATTGACTATGCCGAAGAGGATGGTGTTCAAGTAGGGTTCTCGTAAGGGGTTTGGTGAGCATGTTGGCTACCATTTCGGAAGTGGAGACATCTTGTTCTTGGACGCAATCCTGAATGAAATGATACTGTGCATGAATATGCTTTGTTTGGGATTCTTGGCCAGTGCCTCGGCTCCCCCATTGTTGACATGCATAGGAATGGGGGAGGCTGGTCGTAGGTGAAGTTCTTCTAGGACATGTCGAAGCCAGAGGCCCTCCTTGCAGGAGTCGGAGAGGGCCTTGTATTTGACCTCTGTGCTAGAGAGTGAAACTGTCGCTTGTTTGCAAGATTTCCAGGAGATGGCTCCATCCCCAACGTGATATGTGTATCTGGAGGTAGACTTGCAGTCATCTCTGTCTTCAGCCCAATTGGAGTCAGAGTAGCCAGCACATTCAAGCTTTCTGCCGAGTCGAAGACGGAGATGTTTTGTGGAGATAAGGTAGTTGAGTAACCTGACCGCTGCATTCCAATGAGCTGCTGAGGTGTTGAGAAAGGCGATCGACCGCAAATGACACATTGGGTTGGGTGCATTGCAAGATCCATAGAAGGGAACCCACAATTTGGTTGTAAGGGCTGGGAGAGGGTGGATCGGTGGAAGATTGGCAACGAAGGTCTTTGAAGAGAGAGTCAGTAGGTGTGTTAACTGCCACATGGGCTCTGTTGATGAATTTTTCCGCAATTTTATCTATGTAATGGGATTGGTTCAGATATACTCTTCCTGGCCTATCACGAGTAATTTTCAGGCAGAGGAAGTGATGGAGATCGGCATCAGCCCCAATTTTGAACCGGGCACCAAGGGATTTGATGAGGTTGTCAACATAGGCGTCCTCTACGACAATGGTCAAGTCATTGACGTGGGTGGTTAGAGCACCCACCAGTCAATTATTGCTGATTCAGAAATATAGGTCCGGGTTGTACTTTGACACCGTAAGGCCTAGATCAATGAGTGCTTTGTGCAGTTTGGCATTCCACTGCTGTGGAGATGGTTTCAGACCGTAAAGAGATCTGTCCAGTTGACATACCCAATCGGGGTGGATGGGATCCTCAAATCCTGGCGGTTGTTCCATGTAAACAACGTGGTCCAACTGTCCGTTAAGGAAGGCAGTTTTGAAGTCCACCTGGCAATCTTTCCAGTCGCGGATGGCTAGAAGATTACATATGTGTCAGCTGGCGTCTCTAAAGTGATGACCGGTTGATTTGTTTCACGCTTGATAACAGCGGATAATAACTTCACCTCGACGCTTCTAGGAGCGGAGGGGCTAGCTATCGAACTGGAGTTTGATGACAATCTACCCAGAGAGGTAGTGCAGGCTCTTCGTCAATAAGGGACGGGATAAAAATAGGGTTGATGATTAGATTCTTAATAGAACCCAATCCGGAAGTGACATAGAATGGCAATGGGGATAGAGGCGGAGGCGGAGTGATGAGGATTTGGTGGAGGATATTGGAAGACGGTGGAAAATTAAGAAATAAGATTATAATAGAAATGTGCCCCCAGTTACCTTATAAGTATGTGTATACTACAAGCGTAAGTCTATCAGGAATTAGTGCTGAATTCTGATCACGGGTGAGGGAGGAATTTAATTAGTGCTGAATTCTGATCACGGGTGAGGGAGGAATTTTGATATCCTCAGATGATGGAATCTTTCACGTAAGTTCTCATCCAATGGATGAGAACTATTTCACTCTGAATATCTTCAGAGTGAAAAAAGACTCTTGATAAAACACTAAAAAGTGAAATAAAGGATTTACCCGGTAGGTTATATAGCCTATTGGGTAAATAATTTAAATCTTAATTTTCTGGAAATAATCACATGGGATGAAAATTATTTCTGGAATTCTAATTTTGTAGAAATTATTTAATAAAAAGAATAATAATGTAATAAGAAGATTCTTGTAGAGGGTAAGGATTGAACTCATGACTTGTGCATGTTTTTAAGTGTATTTCCAAGTTCTGCTGTCCTACCAACTAGAATATGTTGTGGTTATCTGTTGCAGCCATTTGGTTAACCTTAAGGGTTACCTCAGTGGCTGACAATATGAGTCTGAGAGTCTCGAGTCATAGGGTAGGAGAGAATATTTCATTGAAGTTGAGTCTGTGAACTTGGGAGTATCCCATGGCGACCAGGCGTGCTTTGAGTTTCTGAATGGTCCGGTCCGGTCGCCGCTTGACTTGATGATGCAGCGCTTTTGAGGTCAGGGAACCAGATGCCATGTGTGCATGCCTAGAAGGGAAGCAAACTTGTTGTCTGCTGCTTTCAGCCACCTTGATTTGTTGGCGCCAGGTTTTTGGTGTGTCAATGTCCTTGGCTGCCTTGGTGCTTTTGGACCAGTGCCCGTAGCGGTCAGGGGCCTTCCTGTCACGACCGGAGCAACGTCTCGGTGGGAAGGAGGGCTGCTGATCCGTGTTTGGGCTCCTGGTGCTTAAGTCAAACCAGAGGGCGCTGAAGGAGATTCAACATCATCTTCGGAGGTAGTATTATAGGTTGGATGTCCGCTGGAGAGTTAGGAGGTGCTGGATGCAGAGATGGTGGGCAGGCGTGTATCAACGCCTGGTGGCGCTGGTCAAACCAGGGTTCTAGTTGAATGTCAAGTGGGGGGGGGGAGTTGAGATAGTCCGGAAGGCTCTGAAGATGATGTGGGAGTAGGAATAGCTGGTATTGTTGTGGTTGGAGTAGATGACTGGCCACGGAATTTCCACGACTATGGTTGGGGGGGGGGGTGAGAGCTTGCAGGAATATGGGAAGACCGAATACTCGAAGATGACATCTTGGGATTTGACAACTGTACGTTTTTCTAAGTCCCAGATGTGGTACCCATTGCCATTGGTGAGATAGGAAAGTAGTAAATTAGTCTGCCTGATTTCCCCTTTTGATCCAATTTCTTTCGGTTAGCGTCCGGTATGTGAAAATAAACAAGATACCCAAATGGGTCAAGAAATTGAAGGTTTATTCGAGGGGATTGAATGACTGAGGCAGGAGTGCAGAAGCCTGCCGGGGTATTGCATGGAAAGGAATTATGGCTGAAGGCATAGTGACCAAGCGTGTCAGCCCAGAATGATTTGGAAACTTTGGCACTGAGGAGAGCCGCCCAAACCATGTTTTTAATTTTCCAGTTGGTCCTTTTGGAAACCCTGTTCAGCTCAGGGGAGTGGGGAGGGCCGGGCTCGTGTTTGATGCCAGAGGTGGCCAGGTAGTTTTCGAATTCAAATGAAATGTACTCCCCGGCATTGTAGGCTCGGAGGGACAGAATGGTATGCTGGCCACTTTTCTCAAAGGACGCGTGAAAAATTTTGAAGCAGGGAAAACATTTGTGTTTGGATTTCATAGGAAAGACGGAAAGAGACTTTGAGAAGTCATCGACGAATGTAACAAAATATTTATATCCCTCCCTGGACACAACTTTGTATGATCCAACGTCTGAGTGGATGAGCGCGCCCGGTTGGTCGGATTGGTATGATGCTCTTGATCGGAAGGCAATTCTCAGCATCTTGGCTTGCACACATACCGGGCATTTTTGCACATTGATCTCGTTGTTAATGGAGGGGATGATGTTGTTGTTTTTTAGGAGTTTCTTGAGGGGGCGCAGGCCTACATGAGAAAATCTCCAGTGATAGCCAAGCAGACTGTTGTCAACTTTTACTTCATTAGCTGCAGAAGCTGAGGAGAGGGGAGATAGTAGAGATTGTTTTGTTGATAACTGACCCCTACTAGTTGGCCAGAGATGGTGACATCCAAGGCGGAAAAGATGTCGCATTGTTCTTTCAAGAATATGACTTTCATATTGGTGTCGCACAATCCTGCGATTGATAGAAGAGGTTTGGCTAGTGCAGGCACTACGAGCGTAGGAACAGTGACATCAATGGCCACTGGTAGTTTTTCCAGGCCTTTGTGTGAGGCTTCAACCACCAAATGGTTGGCGAGTTTGACAGGAGTGTGGTTCGATTTTGGAAAGGATACATCCATGAGATTGGGAGTCATTGATATTGAACATCCGGAATCAAGATTGGCATCACCAGAGTTGTAGAATCCAAAGGACGAAGAGAGAAAAACAGCCACTTGTCTCGCAACCACCATGAGGTCCGAGCCGGAGTAATCCGATTTGTCCTGATCGGTGTGTGATTCATCTCCGAGAGGAGCAGCCAAAGTTCTGCCTGCTTTAGCGGGAGGAGGAGGCTTGTGGAAGTGAGGGTGTCTCTGTTTGGCTCCTTTCGCTTTGGGTGGGGCTTGGTTCGCCTTGTGGTTGTCAATCAGTCTGGTGACGTTGTGGCAGCGGTTGAGTTCATGCCCTTCAAGATTACAGAAGGTGCAGTGGCGGGGGGGTAGGTTCAAGGGACGGAATTTTCCTTTACCCAATGGCTTTTCCTTCACCACGGATGCTGATTCACAACCAGTCGACTCGTCGGATCTGGTTTTCCAACATAGATCTTCAGCCCTAAGGGCATCAATAATTTTTGATGGGGAGACTCGGGGCTCGTTCATCATTGATGACATGCACGCGAGCCAGTCCATTGGTAGGGAGGTGAGAATGGAGGAGGAGTAAATATCGTCAGCCATGAGAGGCGCTGAGGCGTTCAAAAGGCTTCGCCATTTCTTTCAGGTGGGTAAGGATGTCGTCGCCCAACATCCTTGAAGTCATGAGTTTTCAGAGCCAATAAGTCACTCCACCAGCCAAGGAGTCTTGATGCGAGTTCCTTAGGGTGTACCACAGGGCTCGAGCATCTCGTTTGATGTGTCGCACAGCATGGACGTTGGATGGATGGATGGTCCTCAATAGTATACCAAAGACAGATTTGTTGTCTCTTGACCAGTTGGAGTTGGTCTTGGCAGAGACTTTGGGTTCCTCAATGATATACGCCACATTTTTTGTTTCGAGAGGTACGTGAAGAAACCACACCCAATCAAGAAAATTGGAGTCCCCATCAGGGGGTTTAAGTTGTTTGACTCCGGTAAGTTTTAGAGCGGGATGAGTCCAGATCTCAGGATCTTTAGATGTAATTATTTTGAGTGGAGTCCAGTTGTTTGGGACGGGGGAAGTGGTTCTTTTCAAGAAAGGTGAAGGGGGCAATGTCATTCACCAACAGCTTTATCAACAAGTGTACGGATCCTATGTAGGCTTTATTGTGCATCCCACAAACAGTGTTGCGTAGCTAGAGTGTACTGGTGCTCATACCTGATGAAGTGGAAGATCTGGGACAGCAGATTGAGGAAATCATCCTTCCACGATTGCTTCCCCAGGTATAGTGTTGTCCTGCGTGATATGTGTGTGACAGGTTTGTAGCATACAATGTGAAATGAGAAATGAACACAACTGTGAAATGAAATGAAATGACAGTTCAACAAGGCACTGGTTTGTGGGCATTGGTGTGAGAACATGGAGTTTCTGACTTGTCAGAATGAAGGCTCCAGCTCTCTAATTTTCAACTTTTTCCAGCAGGGAAGGTGTGGAGAGCTGGGTTGATTTCACTCTTTGGAGTTGGTGATCATTTTTTGAAAAGTTATATTGAGAACGTTTTCCAATTGAAATTTTTTTCAGACCTATGCTGAACACTGGCCACACAAGAATTTCAATTTTGGGTACAAGCTTCCACTGGCTTGGGAAGCTCTGCTTCTTGCTTCTAGTCATCCTATGGTGGCTTAGTTGAGCTCAATTCACTAGTGGTCTTTTGTGCCAAGTATCCTTGTGATCTGATGACACCCCTATAATGTGATACCACATGTGGAGAATGGATTATGTGTCAGGGGAGGAAATCAGAATTGAAAGTATAGTATTCTCATGTAAAAGGCATTCATCCCCAAAAATCAAACAAAATATGTGCTGGACTTCCCTTTCTTTCTCAACAGATCTATCTTCTGCAACAGCAAAGTTGTCCATGTTCAAACTTTACACTAGGAGCTGAAGATAACTTCAGATTTTTTCAAGATAATGGTTGATTTTATCCAAACATCCCTGTTCACAATAAAAAGACATCAGAGTTCTCTTTGCACTTAGAATTCTAAGAGTGCACATACTGTACAATTGAATTCCAAGCTAAACTCCAAAATGTCAGTGCAAGGTGGATTAAAGTTGGAAATTTTTTAAGGGGGGATCATTGAAAGTGAAAATTGCCATCATGAACCCCCCCCTAAGAAGTTTCATCAAAAGCAAACAGAATCTTGCATTGAAATAAAAGAATAGGGTCTGTGAGCCAAAGAATCTATGTGATCTTTGTGTTGACTGAACTCATGCAATGTAATGGTAGGAGGTTGAGTGTAGGCCACACTTGACCAGATGGCTTAACCATCAAACCCCTTCTATCTTTTCTGACCCTGACCCTTACAATTGATTACCTCTCATTCTTTTTAAAAAAAAATTCCTCTTGTCCTCAACAGCAAACCATAGTCTTGATATTGCTAAAATTCCAGCTGTTTTTCACAGCCTAATTAGGTCAATTATAAGATGATCAGTTATTTGGTTAGAGTACCACTGTACACTGGGGGACACCATATTGCTGTAGCACCCTGCCTGCAAAAGCTGAGTTGAAGACATGGGGTGAATGTTATTCCTTGTTAAGTGCTCACACTAATCATCACTTGATGTCAGGTGGCATCATGCAGCTTTGGCTTTAGCTCTGTTTTTGCTACAATTATGCTTCCAGCTGACTACAATAGCCCCTTTGTGCTTTGCAAGGAGCTGTACCTGCAACCAACTGGATGCTTCATGGGTAGATTATTAAATTTGAGCTGATGTCACTTGTCTACTAGTGATCATTGATTTTCCCTGATGTCATGCTCTCCAAAAGTGTCATTTTTGGACTCTAATTTGGAGGGTATACATACATACTTTTCAAATCACTTTTGGGTTTTGTGATTGGACCAGGAGTTCTATTATTTTTAATTGGTCTAGGTTTGGGACATATGGCTTTTGACCTGCTTTTAAGTCCATACACATGTCACAAGTATGTACATACATTGCAATGGACTTCCAAGTCACCTTCAAGACAATATGCACATATTTATTAACTTAACACTTGTTAAATAGGAATGCAAGATTCCTTAGTTAGTCCCTCAGATGTGCTCATAGAGCCTTACTTTGGAACAAATGATGATGTTTCTACTATTTCCAGCGGTAATATGTGAGTGGAAGTCAAAAGATGTAAAAACCTGTTCTCCTAACAAATATGTATGTCTGAGGACAATACACCACTAACCCTCCCCCATGGGAATTCCACAGTTTTTGGGTGCCTAACATTGGGGGCCTCCAAAAACTGTGAAGTGGTAAATGCGGATGTCATGGGTTCGACACCCATGTTGGCCAGTACATATATGCCCGGTTGAGATTTGATTATGTAATCTTGTGCTAATTGGTTTTGATCATTTTCAAAAAAAGAAAAAAAAAGAAAAATTCACAAACAAATAAAACAATCAACGATGACTTCGAACAACCCACTCTCAACAACAACCACCTCAAGAAAAGCCTCAGTCAGCTTACAACTATTCAAGGAAACCACCAACAACACCACAAACCAGTCACCCCCACACTCCCCAGCCACATCACTACAACTACAGCTCACCAACAGCCCAATCTCACCAAGAACAACTAACCCAATCTCACCCAATAACAACAACAGCCATCTCAATCTACTCCTCGCAGACCAGCAAGCAAACAACATCCAGCCTTCCTCACCAACTTCCTCATCAGCAACCTCTCCTTCCGAACAACAACACTATCATCATCATCCTTCGCCACATCGCACATGCTCAACCTCAATCAGATTGATTGCTAGAAACAAAGTCAGCCTTCCTTTTAACACTCTCCTCTAATATCAATCGCTAACACTTTCAACCCTACTTTCTTTTTTTGTTCTAGCTCACCCCACTCGACCTCAAGTCAGAACATCATGAACAACAGATCCCAAGACAGGAACTACCTCACTCCCTACCTATCATCAAACAGCCATCCAGGAGCTCCTCAATCTCCCTCTCATCATCCAGTCTATCCTCATGTGAGGATGATAACCATTTCAAAGACAGCGCTAACATCCGTCTCGTCAACGATCACATCTCTCACACCGTACCACTCGAACCATTCGATAATCAAGTAGGCGGCCATCACTCCATCTTCAGGTTTTCAAGGCGTGCCGTTTGTAAGGTTAGCTCCAAAGAATGAAACAAAATCAAAAAAAAAAAAAAAATCAAAATTTTTCAATTCAACATGTCAGCTCCCGTTAACAAATCATTCATCTTCAATCATCAGCCACTCGTCAGTCGCGAAAATACCTTCTACGAAGCCGTCGAAAGAGACCATCCAGAACTTTTAGACTTTGTACCACAGTATCTAGGCGTCCTCAATGTCACCTATCGAAGGATCAATCAATCTGAAAACTCTGCTCATTCACATACATCTCCCGCTCAATCTCGATCCTTGAACTCATCTCAAAGACAAGTCTTTCGAAATAAGGACGGTCGAAACAGGCTGGGTGATTTCAATCAAGACGAGATACCCGAAGTGACCCTCAGTCAGAACCGCCACATCTTACCCGACTCGTCACTCTGGAGTAGGATGGACTTCCTATCGACCCGCCATCCTGACTATCCACAATTTGACCAGGACAGATCTTTCCATCAACCGAACCACCACATTACACACCCCAATGCCCTCCTTGATGAGATCGGATTTCCATCAGATCATACATCCGTCCTCATCTCCGACACCAACCAACCAAAATCGCTCGACATTATTGTCACCAACAATAACAACAACAGCAATAACCCCCGCAACTCACCTCTCACTCCACATAGTACTCCCGTCGGTTCACCCCACGGAAGTACGATCTGGAACGAGAATGGCCAATGGGGTGGCGGGTCTCATGAGAAAGACTTACACCACTCCATCTCGTCAATGTTCCGTCCTCCCGGATCTACATCCTCATCACTATCCGCCATTTGTGGCCGGGGCTCCACTCAAGTCAACCGGAAACTATGCGAGCAAGTCTTGCGCGAGGTCTTCAGTAGTCCCAAGTTACCCCTCAACGGGCAACTGCACAAGCCGCCTTGGAGGAATGGACGACGGACGTCCCGTTTGAAGGACAGCATCGATTCTACGCGCGAGACGGCCACGGAGATCTCGACCCCACCCAGGAGTCCAGATTGTATGCGTCGCCGCAGTTACTTGTCGCCGAACGATAATGACCATCACAAACAACTCCACCTACCGCCTATCCCCTCGCCCTCCTCCTCATTAGATGGGGACCCGCTAGATCGCCATGAAGTACGTCGGACAATGAGCGATAGCCAGGTGACCCGGGAGCGGTTCTCAGCTCGCCAAGGTAGCCCCAATCATCCCACCGCCACCCAAGAGTATCATCTCCACCAGCAGCCCCCAACGACGACCAAGTCAGCCCCACGTAGCATCGAGACCAGTGGGCTTCAGAGCAGCAACGGCCAGTACGTCGCTCTCTCCGTCCCACCCGAAACTGACGGTCATGGGTCCAGCTTCGAGCAAGAAGAGTCGCCTTCGGAGCTCGTCGACACTTTGCAATTTACCGCTTCACTTGTCTCGGGGAGCCGTCTATCCAGTCCAGCCCATCAGTCCTTTCGCCCACAGCTTCGCCCCTCCTACCCTGTCCGTCAGGAACAATTCCTACTCATGGAAGATCTCACCGGTAACCTTGCATGTCCGTGCGTCCTTGACCTTAAGATGGGCACTCGTCAATACGGCATCGACGCCTCACCCGAGAAGAAGATTAGTCAGACATCCAAGTGTCAACAAACTACTAGCGGCAATTTGGGTGTACGGATTTGTGGAATGCAGGTAAGTATGGGAGATTATTTTTTTTCTCGCTTGAAGGTATACATAAATTTATGAGATCGATGCATGTTTTATTAGGTATACAAAGTCTCTGAGAATCGATACACATTCCAAGACAAATACTTTGGTCGAAAGGTATCAACGCTAGAGTTCACGAGCACCCTAGCGAATTTTTTCCATGATGGGGAGCGATTGCTAGTATACCAGATTCCGGCGATGCTACAGAAGCTATACCGACTGGCGTCGATAGTCAGCAAGCTAACCCGGTACCGATTTTATGCGGCGAGTTTACTATTTATATACGATGGAGAACGGGAGACACAACGGGCATGTGAGCGAGCGTTAGGAGGACTCGGGTCGACGGAAGAGAAGGGGGACACGAGTCGAGGAGGAAGCCACCATCCAGGAGAAGTGAACATCCGGCTGATTGACTTTGCACATTGCACGACCGGGGACGACTTTTTGGACCCGTCAGCGCCAGCCACCCCCGACGACCCCGAGCGTCCTCGCGCCTCCTTTCCCCCCACCCATCCCAACCAACCCGACTGCGGATTCCTCTTGGGTCTCAAGTCTCTCTGTGCTGCTCTCAAGGAAATCTGGGAGGCCGAACGCTCGCCCCTTCAGCGTCCCAACTCTAGACCCATCGACTCTCCCTTGCCTCCTCTCGAAGTCTTCGGCGCTGATGTCTGGGAGGTCCGTTTGTCTTCCCCCTTCATTCTACTACTTCCTCCTCTTTTCTAACCTTTTTCTTTCTCCCATCCAGGTCATCTTTGGTCCAGGAGCCGATAAATGCGGCGTCGGTCGTAAGTCCTACTTTTTCATCACCATTGCTTCTATCTCGATTTTGATTCCTGTTTCTTTTTTTATGTCTGTGTGTTCACAGAAGAGTTCGAAATGCATGCTTTCGCATCCTTATTGACTGCCTGAACAAGACCAGCCTATCCCCGTCCAACCATCATTCCGCAATCCCTCTCCTCTTCTTTTCATTTTTTTTGGATCCCTTTTTTTTTCTCATAGTCGTTCTTGTTGTTGTTGTTGTTTTGTTGTTGTTGTCAAGAAGAAACCCTTATTAGTCCTTTGTCATAAATATATATATATATATAAGCTTTTTTTCTCTCTATCTCTATCTCTTAGTCTACCTCTTTTCTCGATTATCTGTTAGATGATACATATTGTGATGAACAATTCTCTTTTTTTTTCATAGTTCTGAATTCTTTATTAGAGTACATATAACGTCTTTTTTTTATTTTAAACTTAACGTCAGAACCATCATGGTTTTTTTTTATCTTTCTTTATTTCGCGTATCTCGGTTTCTGTTTTTTTAAAAAAAAACATTGTGTGTCTCTTTTACTAACTAGTTTCTCTTTTTTGATTTGATTATGTTAGGCCCCGTTTGGCACTGTCATAAAAATGAGTGTAATATTGAACATTTAATTCAATAAAAACTAAACTGTTGCCACAAATGCAACAAAATTGGTATATAATGAAAAAAGGCTTCCTGCTCCATTATTGAAAACATAAGAATACATGTATTGGACTGTCTCTAGTGCCATAATAGCATTATTACCCTTTATATCTGTTTCTGGTGTAATATTAATATTGTGAAGCTAATGACAGCCACACATGCCCATTTTGATGTCACAAATGATAAAGCAGGTAGCAATCTTTATTTCTATACCAACTTTGTTGTATTTGTGCCAACCATGTGGCTTTTATTGAATTAAATGTTCAATATTACACCCATTTTTATGATGGTGCCAAACGGGGCCTTAACTCTTCATAGCACGTCTTTTCTTTCTCTTCTTTCTCTAAACTTCCTCTTCCTTACAATGTATTTGTATCTATGTCTTTTTTGTTGAACATGTTTTTGTGTGTGTGTGTGATGATTTGTTTTTGTCTTCTTAATTTTTAGGAGAGAAAGGAAACAAACAATTTATTATTAAGGGTTCAGAATAAGCTCATATATTGCACGCCAAAAGTGAGTGCATCTGGCGTGCACACCGAAGTTGGTTGGCGTGCTGGCCCAGACACTCCCTAACTTAACAAAGTCCCTCCTATGCAGCCAAGTGGTGAAACACTTGTCGCATTACGCCGACAAAGCTTATCAAGTCCGCTCATCCTTTTTTGGCGGGCGTGTGTTAAAGCACTGTAACCTCGCCCAAAGGGCGAGGGACTTATGGCTAAAGTTGACTGCCCCGCATGAGGCAATAAGCAAACTTTGGTGGTGAAACTTGCGCATCCCCACCAGGTTTCATAGTTTCCACCTAGTTTTTGCTTGCTCTTCACCAATGGTAGGCCATCATGTTTCCTCGACATCTGTCTCTTCAGAATATATAAAACCTCATTCCTTCCCATCCAAAACAATCCCCCAATAAGCAACAACTTAATCTTTTTCCCGCCACTTTCTCACAACCCCATGAATTTTTTGTCCTTTTTTTTTCTGCCGTTTTCTTTTTTTTACAATAAAATTCCAACCGCTTTTTTCTCTCTTATCATACCTCTCTCCTCTTTTCTCTCCCGATCAATCATACCCCCCCATACATTTGAAATATAACGCATACAATTCAACTTCGTCGACCAGTCGAAACCAAAAAGTTAAACTTCCTCAATCAAAACATCCTCCACAACCGGTTCCTGCCATGAAAAACGTGTTCTGAAATTGGACTAAATTCTTCACCGCTTCAACTTGAATGGGCTTCGGTGGCTCGTTTTCCAGGTAGCGTGGTAAGCAATTGTTGACAATTGCTTGCTCCAATTCACTCTTATTCATTCGGGTTCATCTTTTGGTGAGAGTAACCTTTGTTGATGTGTTCTTTGCTGCTGGCATCTTGCTTTAAAACGTAGTGACTTTATTTGCAAGTTTTGTTGAGCTTTCTTCAATTGATTGATCAATCAATTTTCTTTTTCAAGATTAGTACTACTTGTTTTCAATTTATTTATTTTTAGTCTCTTTTTTCTCTGTCAACCCCTCACTAGCATCTCTCTCGAATAGCTGACCGTTGAAAAAAAGAGGCTATGGCATTTTTATTCCAACCGTCGGCGGTTCGAAAGGGTCAAAATGAGATTTTTGATTAAACAAATGAAAAAATAATAAAAAGGATAATTCAAGTTTGGAAACATAACTTTTCAAAAAATCATAACAAATAGCAAAAAAATAATGAGAAGATTTGGAGGAGATGGAAAGAAAGATAAGATCAGCCCCTCTGTCTGTGGCAGAATGACTTAGGTTGATAGAATCAAAAATATTTTTAAGGTTGTTTAAGAAAAAAGTCACGGTTAATTGCCAGCCAGCCTCACAACTTTGGATATAAGCCTTGCTTGCACCTCCACGCCTCTTGGCAGGTGCTTGCAGGGCTTTTTTATGCTTTTTCGCCGACAGCAAACTTAACACAAGGTCCCAGCCTCCTGCGGGACGTGCAGCATTTGGCTGGTCGCAAAGCGACCACTCCCTCCGGGAGGGACTTACATACTAAAACACCTTTCTCGCTTGAGCCTTTTCCAAGGTTTTGGTGGGAGCTCCCTTGAATTCATCACTCCTCACTCAATACCTTGTAAATTTTTTCTAGGCTTTAGCACATTACACATCAACATCTTGATTTTTCAGCATTTTTTTTAATGTAAAATCACAATTGTCTCTAGCAAAAAAAAAAATTATTGAAGTTCAAGATTTTCAACTTTGATTGTTGTCCCCCATATGACAAGGACCGAGCACTGTCACACTAAAAACATAAATATGCTTAAAGGGATGAACTTTATAAAGCTACCAAGCAGCTCATATCACACAGTAGATTCTGTAAGCCGCATGCATCCCCCTTTCCTTTGCCTCCATCCAATCAACCAATCAAAATCCAATGTCTCATCAATTCAACTTTTGCTAACTCCTGTTCCCACAAGGACGAAAGTATGTGTCACGGCAGTGAATCAAACCAACAACCGAGTTTAGTTGGACTTGTTTTGGCGCCTGGGGTCCGTAAACTGCTGCCGACCGGTTCTTCAGCATCTCAATCTTTTTGTCGTGGGTCATATCGGTGATGTGTTTAGTTTGATCAATTCAATCTGGCCTGATTTGTTCTTCAGCTGACAGCACTGTTCCAGATCTGCTTGTTGACAATTCTTGTGTGTGATTTTACAATTGCTTCAAAAGGTAAAGGATCTTATAGCGTTGAGCGGCAGCAATTGGAGCGCAGCCAGCTGATCATCGTCTCCTAAGGCATTACCCCAACCGATGAGTATGGCTCATTGGTCAGGGTAAGACCTCACCCTGACCAATGAGGCTTCTTCATTGGCTCGGGTAATGCCTTACCTTCGCCAATGAGGAAGCCGCATCGGTCAGGGTGAGGTCTTACCCTGACCGATGAGCCTTCCTCATTGGTCGAGACCTGTGGGCACTGGCTTTGTTTATACTATAGCCAGGGAAAAAAGGGTCGTTTTTCCCCGGCTACGGGACCTTTGTTGCCCGGATTTCTCAATCTCTGGACCCTCCAGAATTGCTGAGAAATCTGGAGGACTTGTTGAGCAAACTTGTCAGTACAATGATGATACATATGTATGCTTGTAAGTAGCTACAATATGTCTATAGCACCCCTCCCCCATTATGTATGTATATTACATAAATACATACCATCGGTGCCACCGGAGGCCACCAGTGATTGGTCCCTCCAGGACCGACTGGTCCCAGAGGGAAGAGATTTTAAATGCTCTGTTCTCTTCTGAGGCCGATTGGTCCCAGAGGGAAGAAAAGAGAGTAAAGTCTCTTCTCTTCCCTCTAGGACCGATCGGTCCCAGAGGGAAGAAAAGAGAGTAAAGTCTCTTCTCTTCCCTCTAGGACCGATCGGTCCCAGAGGGAAGAAAAGATAGTGCACTCTCTTCCCTTACCTCTGGGACCGACCGGTCCCAGAGGGAAGAAAAGATAGTACACTCTCTTCCCTTACCTCTGGGACCGACCGGTCCCAGATGGCAGCAAATTTTAGGAACATTTGTTTGAAGGGAACAATATATTTTTCGATAACAGCAGCCTTTATGTAGCTTTTTGATTTCCTTGGAAATGTCATACCAAAATGTGATAGCAAGAGGATCAAGAAGTCATTGAAATTAAGTCAAGTTTTGAGCATGTTTGAAAACAAGCTTTGAAAGTCATTGAGGATGTGAGTTTTGGGCCAAATGACCTACCGTAAGAAAAACAAATTTGAGTATAACTTTTGATTTTCTTGGTAACATCATACCAAAAATTAAGAGAAAGAAAAGCAAAGTATTACTCAAATTCATTGAAGTTTTGAGCACATTTAAGTAGAAGATTTGAGAGTTATTGGGCCAAATGGCTTCCAGTAGGAAAAACAGATTTGAATGTAACTTTTGATTTCCTTGGAAATACCATACCCAATTTTCATGGCAAGAGAACCAAGTGTCCTTGAAATTATTGAAGGTTTGAGAATTGTTGAAAGTAATTGAGGATATGTGTTTTGGGCCAAATGGCTTACAGCACAAAAAATAGATTTGAATGTAAATTTTGATTTCACCAGAAATATCAAAATTCAATAACAAGAAGAACAACATTTGATTGAAATTAAATGAAGTTTTGAGCATGCTTGAGCAGAAAGTTATTGAGGGTGTGTGTTTCAGTCCAATGGCTTAGAGCACCTGTGGTAAACCTAACCACATATACTGAAGCAAAAGAAATACAGGCATTCTGATATAGAGTACAACCTTCTGGCCTGAAACCAATCCCTCCAAGACCTCTGAAAGCTCTCTTGTCTCTCCAAAATCAGCACTCCTCTGCCTCCAACAGCTAAGCCCCATCCAACCCTCTCCCCCCAGATCTGGTTGTCAGACCAACCAACACTGGTCGCACCCACGGTCCATCGGACCAAACCCTACCCCATCACATCACAAACAACTCATAACACCAAAAGGGATGTGCACCAAGTCATTCCTGGGTATGCTGGGGCCAATTGGTCCAGAGAGAAGAGAGTACATCTCTTCCCTCTGGGACCAATCAGTCAAGAGGGAAGGAAAAAAATACACACTGGTGGAAATACACTATGTACGTTCTGTTCCCTCCAGGACCGACCGGTCCCAGAGGGAAGGGATTTTATGTGCTCTGGGATTGCTTGGTCCCAGAGGGGAGAAAAGATACATAGTACACACCTTTTTCTTCCCTCTAGGACCGACCGGTCCCACAGGGAGAAGAGGGAGTACACTCTGTCTTCGTCCCTCTAGGACTGACCAGTCCCAGAGGGAGGACACTCTCTCTTCCCTCTGGGACCGACCGGTCCCAGGTAAGAAGAGGGAGTACACTCTCTCTTCTTCCCTCTGGGACCGACTGGTCCCAGGTAAGAAGAGGGAGTACACTCTCTCTTCTTCCCTCTAGGACCCACTGGTCTCAGAGGAAAGAAGAGGGAGTACACTCTCTCTTCTTCCCTCTAGAACCGACCAGTCCCAGAGGGAAGAAGAGTGAGTGTACTCCCTCTTCTTCCCTCTGGGACCAACCGGTCCAAGAGGGAAGAAAAGTTGAGGAAAATTAGTTTGAATGGAACAGATTATTTTTCAATGATAGTAGCCTTTATGTAGCTTTCTAATTTCCTTGGAAATATCATACCAAAATTTGATGGTAAGCAGATCAATAAATTATTGAAATTTGTTGAAGTTTTGAGCATTTTTGCACACAAGATTTGAAAGCTATTGAGGATGTGAGGTTTGGGGAAAATGGCATACGGTAAGAAAGACAAATTTGAGTGTAGGTTTTTATTTTCTTGGTATTCTTATACCAAAATTAAATGGCAAGAAGAATAAAGTATTATTGAAATCCAGTGAAGTTTTGAGCACTTTTAAGCAGAAGCTTTGAAACTTATCAAGGATATGTGTTCTGGGCCAAATGGCTCACAGTAGGAAAAGCAGATTTGCATACAACTTTTGAGTTCCTTGGAAAAATCATACTAGAATTTAATAGCAACAATAACATAATGTTATTGAAATTCAGGGAATTTTTGGAAATGTTTAAGCAGGAGGCTTGAAAGTTATTGAGGGTGTGTGTTTTGGACCAAATGGCTTAGAGTGAGAAAGACAGAATTGCCTGTAACTTTTGATTTCATCAGAAATATCATTCCAAAATTTGATAAAAATTTGATGCATGTAACATTGAAACTTGGTGAAGTTTCCAGAATCTTTGAGGAGGATATTTGAAAGTTATTGAGGATGTGGGTTTTGGGACAAATGGCTTAGAGTAGGAAAAACAGATTTGACTGCAACTTTTGATTTCCTTGAGGATGTCATACCAAACTATAATAGCAAATATATCAACTTGGTATTGAAATTCAGTGAAGTTTTGAGCATTTTCAAAAAGAAGCATGGAATTTTATTGAGGATTTAGGTTGGGGGCCAAATGGGTTAAAGAAAATATTGCACACAAGTACAACTCAGGACATACTGAGCCAAATCCCATAGTTCCAACTGTTTTAATGTTCTTTCTTATAGCTAAAAAGAAAATTACAGCTGTTGGAAAGATGCAATTTGGTTCAGTTTGTCCTGAGTTGTACTTGTGTGCACATTTCTCCAGGCACTCAAAATATGTGCACACAAGAACAATGCACCAAATTACCCAGTTCTGAAAGGTTACCATGTTCTTTCTCATAGTTAAACAGAACATTCCAAAATCTGTAACTGCGAAATTTGGTGCAGTATGCCCTGAGTTGTACTTGTTTTCATATTTCTCCAGACACTCAAAATTTATGCACACAGGTACAACACAGGACATACTAGACCAAATTCCACAGTTCCAGCCATTTTAATAATTTCATTAACTATGATAAAGAACATTCCAACATTTTGAAATGTGGAATTTGGTTCAGTATGTCCTGAGTTGTACTTGTGTGCACATTTATCCAGACACTCAAAAAATGTGCACAAAACTACAACTCAGGTCATACAGACCAAATTTCAACAGTCCAGATGTTTTAATTTTCTTTCTGATATACAAATTGAACTTTCCAAAAGTTGGAACTGTGGAATTTGGTTCAATATGTCCTGAGTTGTACTTGTGTGCACAATTCTCCAGAAACTTCAAATCTGTGGACACAAGTACAACTCAGGACATGCTGAACCAAATTACACATTTCCAATGTTGGAATTTTATTTCTAAAAGCCAAACAGAGCATGCCAACATCTGGAACTGTGCAATTTGGTCCATTATGTCCTGACTTGCACCTGTGTGCACATATTTTGAGTGTCTGGAGAAATGTGCACAAAAGTGCAACTAAGGACATACTGCAATTGATTACAGAGCTCCACATGTTGAAATTTTCTGTCTAAATATCAGAAATATTATTCCAACCGTTGAAGCTGTGTCATTTGGTTCATGATGTCCTGAGTTGTACTTGTGTGCACATATTTTGACTGCCCTGAGAAATGTGCACAAAAGTAAAACTCAGATGTACTGAACCAAATTCCACAGTTCCAACTGTCTGAATGTTCTCTTTAGCTGAAAGAAAGAATATTACAACAGCTGTAACTTTGGTATTTGGTTCAGTATACCCTGAGTTGCACTTGTGTGCAATTTTTTCTTTAACCCAATTACCATTGACCCACAAAGCAAATCCTCAATAAATTTCCAAGCTTCTTTTTAAAAATGCTCAAACTTCACTGAATTTCAATACCAAGTTGATATACTTGCTATTATAGTTTTGTATGATATCCTCAAGGAAATCAAAAGTTGCAGTCAAATCTGTTTTTCCTACTCTAAGCCATTTGGCCCAAAACTCCACATCCTCAATAACTTTCAATTGTTCTACTCAAAGATGCTGGAAAATTCACTGAATTTCAATGTTACATGAATCAAATTGGTATCAAATTTTTGTATGATATTTCCAAGGAAATCAAAAGTTACAGGCAAGTCTGTTTTCCTACTTTGAGCTGTTCGGGCCAAAACACACACCCTCAATAATTTTGAAAACTTCTCCTCAAACATGATCAGAACATCACTGACTTTCAATAATATATTGATCTGATGGTTATCAAATTTTGGTATTAAATCCCCAATCAAATCAAAAGTTACAGTCAAATATGGTTTTCTTACGTCATTTGGACCTAAACACATGTCCTCAATAACTTTTAAAGCTTCACCTCAAATATTCTTGAAACTTCTGTGAATTTCAATTATACCCTGATCTAATTGATATCCAATTTTGGTATGATATTTCCAAGGAAATCAAAAGTTGCGGGCAAGTCTGTTTTTCCTACTTCAAGGCATTTGGGCCAAAACACACACCCTCAATAACCTTCAAACCTCGTGCTTAAACATTTCCAAAACTTCCCTGAATTTCAATAACACTATTTTATTGTTGCTATTCAATTCTAGTATGATTTTTCCAAGGAACTCAAAAGTTATATGCAAATCTGTTTTTCCTACTGTAAGCCATTTGGCCCAAAACACATATCCTCAATAAATTTTAAAGCTCCTGCTTAAAAGTGCTCAAAACTTCACTGAATATCAATCATTCTTTATTCTTCTTGAAATTTAATTTTGGTATAAGAATTCCATTGGACCAATAAAATCAAAACCTACACTCAATTTTTTTTTTCTTACCGTATGTCATTTTGCCCAAAACTCACATCCTCAATAGCTTTCAAATTTTGTTTGAAAACATGCTCTAAACTTCAACAAATTTCAATAATTTATTGATCTGCTTACCACCAAATTTTGGTATTTTATTTCCAAGGAAATCAGAAAGCTACATAAAGGCTACTATCATTGAAAAATAATTTGTTCCATTCAAACTAATTTTCCTCAACTTTTCTACCCTCTGGGACTGGTTGGTCCTACAGGGAAGAAGAGAGAGTGTACTCCCTCTTCTTCCCCCTCAGGACCGGTCAGTCCTAGAGGGAAGAAGAGAGAGTGTACTCCCTCATTTTTCCTCTGGGACTGGTCGGTCCTAGGGGGAGGAAGAGAGAGTGTACTCCCTCTTCTTCCCTCTGGTACCGGTTGGTCCCAGAGGAAAGAAGAGAGAGTGTACTTTCTCTTCTTCCCTCTGGGACTGGTCGGTCCTAGAGGGAAGAAGAGAGGGTGTACTATGTATGTATCTTTTCTTCCCTCTGGGACCAATCGATCCCAGACAGAAGAGAGCAGAGCTAAAATCCCTTCCCACTGGGACCGGTTGGTCCCAGAGGGAAGAAAAGGGTGTGTACTATGCATCTTTCCTTCCATCTGGGACCGAGTGATCCCAGACGGAAGAGAGCAGAGCACATAAAATCCCTTCCCTCTGGGACTGGTCAGTCCTGGAGGGAACAGAACATACATAGTGTATTTCTTTCCTTCCCTCTGGATCAATTGGTCCCAGAGGGAAGATATGTACTCTCTTCTCTCTGGACCAATTGGTCCCAGAGGGAAGATATGTACTCTCTTCTCCCTGGACCAATCGGTCCCTAGAGGGAAGAGATGTACTCTCTTCTCTCTGGACCAATCAGCCCCAGAGGGAAGAGATGTACTCTCTTCTCTATGGACCAATCGGTCCCTAGAGGGAAGAGATGTACTATCTTCTCTCTGGACTGATCGGTCCCTAGAGAGAAGAGATGTACTATCTTCTCTTGGGAACGATCAGTCCCAGAGGGAAGAGAACAGAGCATTGTACATATACACTTTTCTCTCTGGAACCGGTCGGTCCCAGAGGGACACATGTGGACATCAAGAGGAGAGGAAAGCTGGAGGTGGTGTATTACATCGAGAGGAGAGGAAATCTGGAGGTGAATGATGATAATTGTTTGGTAATAACATATTGAATTAATAAGCACCGAGGTACGTTTTCAATGATTACAACCAGTCATGATTCTGATGTAAGCCGGGGGGACTTGAGGGCTTGAGTGGAGTTGAGAGTGTGTCAGCGGGCCCGGCTATCAATTGTATTGTGCACCCACACCAGGGAATGACTTGGTGTTATGAGTTGTGTGTGATGTGATGGGGTAGGGTTTGGTCCGGTGGACTGTGGGTGCAACCAGTGTTGGTCGGTCTGACAACCAGATCTGGGGGGAGAGGGTTGGATGGGACTTAGCCGTTGGCGGCAGAGGAGTGCTGATTTTTGGGGGGGTGATTTTGGAGAGACAAGAGAGATTTCAGAGGTCTCGGAGGGATTGGTTTCAGGCCAGAAGGTTGTACTCTATAGGGCTTTAGAATGCCTGTATTTCTTTTGCTTCAGTATATTTGGTTAGGTATACCACAGGTAGCTGTAGCCTTTTTCAGCTTTGGCTAGTGAAAACTTCCAAACCAGAATAGCACCTCACTCTTTGAACCCATTTGCAACCAAATAAGCATCTTCTTGACCGCCTTAATCTCCTCTTTCCATCTGTTCTAATTTCATTTCTTGGACACTACTGTGCAATTTCTCATAGATTTTCAAAAATTGAGATGATTGATCCAGCGTGCAATTTCTTTCTTTGACTTCTTGTTTGAAATGCATATCTTCCAAGCTCCTCCAATACAGAAAGCTGCATGCAGATAAAGGAGGCAGATCCACCGAGAGCTTCCAAAATATAACAGTACCCAACTTGTTATGAATCTGTGATATGGAAGCATCCTTGATTCAGGATGACCCATCTATAACGAGGTCACCCCAATGAGCTACATATTGGCTGCATCCAGATTTCAAACCACACACCCAATCCAGATAACCACTTCCAAATGGCTGCCCCCAAACCTCGCATATCAATGGAGAGCAAGATTGCATCCATTTGCTGCCACATCCAGACCTTTGGATTGACCCCCAAAAATTTTATGAACACTTTTTTGGAGCACACGACTATCAATGAAGTCTTCCGGAGCCGCTTCTGGGGGTCGCTGAATGGCCTTCAACCCAAAGGTTGCTCCTTTCAATCAAAGCACTGGTATGTGAAAAACCGGCAGGTAAAGTCAACTGGGAGACATTCATATTAGACAAAGTGATTGACCTACCAGCTACAGCCCATCTGCAGATAGGAAAGCTGACCTGTTTGAATCTTCAGGCTATTGAAATTGTAAATTCACAGAAGCCTCAAAGTGCTGGATACCCCTCCAGCGCATATGTCAACTCCAAAAAATTGACGGTCAATTTTTTTTTACCAAAAAAGAGAGACTGGCACATAACTCTGCTTTGGTGGACCAGATGCCTTTCCTATGTCAGATTCTGTTTGCAAAGCTTCAAGGTAACGATGATCCTGATGAAGATATCCTGTCTGAAGTTGTGGATGTCGGATTTCATCCCATTCTGTCGAGAATGTCCCTTCCGATTCCAGTAAGAACTTTCTGGACTCTACCAGCCTCTTGCTGATGGAACAAGTTGCAAATCAACTACTAACCTACTTCTGTTTGTACCATCCCCTTTAGACAATGTACAACCTGACTGGTCACGACCAAGTCACTGTTTCCAGACTGGACCCCAGTGGCCAGGCCAGTTAGAAACAATGTGTGGTTCCCTACCACGTGAGTGTGATGAAACAAACCTTGCTATATAAGCAGGCATGTTCAAGCGCTAACTTTGACTTGTTCCCGCTCATCCAATTTTATTCTTCAACCTTAGTCAGAACCACCCTTATCAAATCATAGCTCATTTCCTTTTTGTCAAAACTCAATAACTCCGCTTTCACTTCTACAACAAAATTGTCAGATGGAAAGTAAATCTCAGTCACCCCTAGACTGGCCAACTCATCAATTTACTACACCATCTGCAATCTTTTCCAACTTCTTTTATTTCTTCTTTTCATTTTCATATTTCACATTCATTTCCCTGATTTCATTATTAACATACTTTAAATATGCTTGTATCTACTCAACTGTACAAGCCTGATACTTAAAGTTGTACTTACTGAACTCTACTGCTCCCTAGACATTCAGAAGAGACAATAATAATAATCACTTTATTTACTCATTCCTCTTAAGTTTGAAGATACATCAACATATCACTACTCCAAGCTAGCTCGACCCTCCCAAATCAACACATCACTGTCTAGATCCTTGAGCCTGAACTTCTCAAAACTTATCAACAGCCGGGCGTAAACTCTGTGGATCAAATCAGAAACCATCTGCAACTTGCGAGCCCCTGGACAAACCCAGTATACTTCCATCAAGTGGATTCTAGACACCTCCGGAGTAACCCACCGCTGACAAAAATATCTCCATTTATACTCACTTCAGGCTAGCAAAGAACTCATCCCGCTCTCCTGATTATTCTCTCTGTCTTATCTTCCTTCTACATTGCTTCATCCCTTGTCTTTATTTCCTTACTTTCCACTTGTCCTTCAATCTTGTCCATAGTCACTACACTCTTACCCTGCTCCTAGCTCTTTGAAATCTTGCAGATTTACAGTCTCAAACGCATCTAAACCAAACCACAAAAACCTCAGATTTCATTGAAATAAGAGCAGGACGCAATGGCAGCTAATTTTGGCAAGGATGATTTTAAACACCTTCCTGTTCTCTCTGGTGCAAGCAACTACCCCATTTGGTCTAACAGGATGGAAGCACTCCTAGTTTGCAAAAAGCTCTGGGATACAGTCAACAACAACCCGGGACAAAACCCACCGGCTCGAGTAAAAGAACTTCTCTCCAAGACGGCTCACATCCTTTTCTCAAAAATTAGTGACAGGATTTACATTGGCATCAACAAGGAGCATCGGAACTCGAATGGCTACAAAGTATGGGCCAAAACCAAGCACATGTATGGTTCTAGCACCACGCATAGCATCACGCAGGCTACCCACAGATGGCAAGACATCAAGTTCAAAGGTGATCTTAATACATTTGTGGATCAAATCGAATAATGCTTGGCGTTGTTTGATTCCATAGTTCACGTTCAGAACAAGAACATCACGTGCGGCTCAATTTGCTCCAAGCTCTCGGTCGGAAGAAGTGCCATTGTGGATCAGATCTTAATGAACAATCAACTAATGGGAAGCTCCAAACTTCTTCTGGAGAAATTGAAGGATCTGGCACACAAGGCGGGGAACCAAGAACAAAACGTCATGGCACTCCTCAGCAACAACAGGAGTGGTCTACCTCCTGGCTGTAAGAATGGTAAGCATAACCCCAATGCAACCCATCCAGAAGCGAAATGCTGGGCTCCCCACCCAGAACAACGACCTGTTTGCCCCATCAGAAACAGCAAGAGTGATTCCTCTCTCAGCAGCAGAATCACCAGCTTGAATAGTGAAGCAGCCGCGCTTCAAAAGAGGATCTTGAGCCTGAATGCTCAAAGTCAAGCCTTTGCACAATCATCATCTTCCAATGCACCCGCTCCCTATGAAAAGCCAGCCTTTGGATATTGTGTTATGATCCAGTGTCACTCTCATTCGGCGGGACCTCTTGCTCCAGTTCTTGATTCTGGAGCCACCCATCACATGTTTAACAATCTCATATTCTTCTCAGACCTCTCCAATTGTCATCTTCTAATCAGCACTGGAAAAGGACTTGGAGATTTGGTTGCTACAAAACAGGTACAGGCACAATAATTCAATCCAGAGGCATGGTCCTGAAACTTGAAGAATCTATCTATGTACCTGGAATCAGTTGACACATGATATCTCTGGTCAAGCTATCCACAGACTCGGTTGTTATCAAAAAACAAGGCAACAACAGAAACATCATAATTGACGACAACATCAACTTTTCATGTGAGCTGATGGATGGTGTACTACAGTTCAAAACTTTAATTTGTCCTTTTTCCTCGGCTGTCACTTTCCTCTCTACTCCCACACATTCCTCCCCCATGACTTTGTTTCAAACCTGGCACTCCAGACTCGGACATGCTGGTATAGCTAGAATGAAACTGTCACTACCTCAAGTGTCCTTTCCGCAACCTTTGAATTGCGGATCATGCATGCTGGGAAAGGTTTAATTAATGTGGCTGCAGACATGGGTACACTTGCACCCGCTAGAGGCCAGGGCGGCTACGCCACCACACTAACATGGTTGTAGCATTCAATTATAATCTAACCTATGTAGATCAAGCTTAGCCAAATTATCTTAACAGATTTACATAGGTAGTGGTTCCACCATCCATCTGAGCTCTTTGTTTTACCAACAAGAAATCCCTCCAATTCAAAAACATCTAAACATGTTGAGAGAAATTAGTCTGATCAGACCCCAAGCTGTCTCATTGAACAACTTAACCTGCCAACCAAGTGTGAGCAGTTTTATCTTTGTATCCTGGAAGGAAATTGCATGCAAGTGCCATGCAAACATCCATAGGACTCTTTGTAGATAAAAAATCAAGAAAAATATTGATTGAACTGTACAGATTTTTCCAAAATACATTCAAGTTTCTGTTCTCACACATTTAATACTCTTGACAGGTTTCCCATATCTTTTTCATCTCTCATTCCTCACCAATCAAAAAAATTCTGTGACCTTTCAATGTATGTCAAGAAAATGTTGTTAAGATTTGGTGGCAATGTACACAACTTGGCACAATCTTTCTTGCACCATTTTTGCTAAATTACTCCAAGCCTTGTACCTTGTGTATTCCTCACTTTTCATGTAAATAATTGCTGTTACACTTGAAGTTGCATGTAGCTCAAAAAGACACTGTTCAAATTTGGTGGCACTGTATGTAAACAGTCTTCTAAAAGATTATCCTGTTTATATTTTTGCTACTTTTACTTTTTCATCCTCAATTATTCTATCTGTTTGTAATTCCTATTCTTCTTACATGTAAATTCAATGTAAATTTATAAGATAGTTTGAAAGAACCTATGATTTTTTTCATTGCACTATATGATCCTGGAGGGAAATCAAAGGGATTCATATAATCTCTCCCCTCTGGGACTGGCTGGTCTGGAGGGAAAGGAAGGCGGTCACATTATTCTCTCCCCTCTAGCACCAGTTGAGCTGGGGGGGGGGGGGGCAGGGAAGAGAGTACACGCTCCTATCTCCCCTCAGGGGTGGGACCTGAATGGCAGGGAAGAAAGTGTAATATCCTCTCTTCCCTCTGGGACCGGTCGGTCCTGGAGGTAAGGGAAGAGAGAGTAATCTCTTCTCTTTCCTCTGGGACCGGTCGGTCCTTGAGGGAAGGAAAGAGAGTGTAGTCTCTTCTATTGCCTCTGGGACCGGTTGGTCCTGGAGTGAAGGGATGCGAGTGCATTCTCTTCTCTTCCCTCTGGAACCAATTGGTCCTGGAGGGAAGGGAAGAAAATGTAATCTTTTCTCTTTCCCTCTGGGACTGTTCGGTCCTGGAGGGAAGGGAAGAGAGTGTAATCTCTTCTCTTCCCTATAGGACTGGTCAGTCCTGGAGGGAAGGGAAGAGAGTGTAGTCTCTTCTCTTCCCTCTGGGACCAGTCCGTCCTGGAGGCAAGCGAAGAGGGTGTAGTCTCTTCTCTTCCATCTAGAACCAACCGGTCCTAAAGGGAAGGGAAGAGATTGTAGTATCTTCTCTTCCCTCTAGGACCAGTCAGTCCTAGAGGGAAGGGAAGAGAGTCTAGTCACTTCTCTTCCATCTAGGAACGACCGGTCCTAGAGGGAAGGGAAGAGATTGTAGTATCTTCTCTTCCCTCTAGGACCAGTCGGTCCTGGAGGGAAGGGAAGAAAGTGTAGTCTCTTCCCTTCCTCCTAGGACTGGTCGGTCCTGGAGGGAAGGGAAGTTTTATTAAAAAATGAAATAGGCTACCTCAAACCATATGGTACCCCAATTCCTCCAGAAAACATGAGGAATTCTCCGCCCCATTTTAATAATCCTTACATGGAGAAAGAGGATGTAGAAAATAAGAATAAAAATGCCAGAAAAAGCGCCACAGCTCCTCTGCATAGAAATTCTTATTCTCCTAGTATTACTCCAGATCCTTTCTTGTTGAATAAATTATTGGCCTATATTCAGCGGTGAAGGAGAATATGAACACATAGGTTTCATTAAATATATAGAACATATACTTAAAACCTATAATGCTCCTGATGAAGTTATACTTACCAGGTTACCACGTCTTTTTGAAGGACTAGCACTTGAATGATTTATTTCCAAACAAGAAAGTGCAGGCCAACAAAATTGGAACACATGGATAGAATTAATTAAAGCTCAGTTTGGTACCAGAATGTGGGAAAAGAAAATGCGCAAAGCATTTGAAAGTGATTTCTTTGACCCATCAAAGAATCAACCGCATAAATGGTACCTTAAGACTTAATTTTATTTACAAGAACCTTTCTCAAGAGGAAATTAATGATAAACTTCTTAATCAATGTAAAGGAGATCTTGAACATAATATTAGGTATAGAATGAACAATATAGACACTGATTTATCTGAATTAGTAGGTATCATGGAAGAAGTTGTAGAAATGACTGGTATTTCACGCAAATTTAAAGAAATACCCGCTAGAAATGACTACAACAGAAGAGATGAGAAACCCAAAGATCCCATTAAGAATGACTCTAGTAAGAGATAATGTAAGAAATCAATCAATTACTTGTTATCTTTGTAACCAGAAAGGACATAAATCCACATTTTGCCCTAGTAATAAAAAGATTAACAATGTTACTGCTGAACCAGATGAAGATAGTTCTGATTCTGCTGAATTTGACACTGTAGTACAAGATCATGATTATACTACTGGAAGATCTGACGGTGAACCAGAACCATTAATATCTTTTCAAGTGATTCAAGCAGATATTGGTGAGGAATTATCCATTAATTCTATTCATGGTGACTCAGATTTACCGCAGAAATGGGATAACTCAATGGAAATTGGCCACATTTTTGATGCCAAATTACTTACTAATAAACCTGAGAATGGAATGTGTCACACTCTAGGAAAAACCAGTTACACAACTGTGTTTTTCAAAGAAAAATATGTTAAAGCTTTGCTAGATATAGGCGCTTTTTGTTCATGTACAAGTTCTGATTTCTTAGACTTATGCTATCCTGAATGGAAGAATTATTTAATGCCTATCCCAAAAGCAAAGTTTAGTAGTTTTAATTCCTCTATGAAACCTCTAGGAATTATTTCTATGCCATTAATATTTCCTCATTCTAAAGGATCTCTTAGATTGAATGTAGAATTTGTAGTCCTCCAAGACGCTATTTGTGACTATTTAATTCTAGGAAATGACGCCTTCTGCATGTATGGAATTGAGGTTTTCCAAAGCAAAGATAGATTCTTCACTATTGGAGGAGATTGGAAAAAGAAATCCCAAATCTGCAATATAAATATTAAGTTACCAGAACCTGTTACGCCAAAAGACAGAGAACTTAATAAAGAATTAATTTCTTTCAAAGAAGCATATCTATCTCAAGCAGCTGTTAGTAATATATTAAACAATGAACAGAAATTGGATGTTCTAAAAATATCTTACAAGTATAAAGAAGCTTTCTGCACGACAGAAGAACCCATTGGTAATGTACAAGGACATGATATTAAGTTAGAATTGACTTGTGAAGCGCCATATCCCCCTGCTTGGAGGAGAGCTCCATACCCCTCTAGCCCAAAATCACGTGTTGCCCTTGAAACACATATTAAAGAACTTTTGGATCTCAAAGTTCTGAGAAAAGTTGGCCATAATGAACAAGTAGAAATTACTACTCCAGTAATTATAGTGTGGCATAATGATAAATCTAGGATGGTAGGAGATTTTAGAGCTTTAAATAATTACACTAAAGCTGATAATTACCCAATACCACAAATTAATCATTCACTTCACAACTTGTCCAAAGCTAAATACATTACTTGCATGGATGTTTTAAAGGGATTTCATCAAATACCCATTGAGCCAAATAGCAGAAAATTCATGAGGATTATCTGCCATCTAGGAGTATTTGAGTACTTCAGAATGCCCCCTCTCATTTCCAGATAATGATGGATTCTATCTTTGGATCATTTATCCGTCAATGTAGGATGATGATTTATATAGATGATATTATTATATATTCAGAAGATTGGGAAACACACGTGCAAAAAGTTACCATTGTACTGGAAACAGCAATTAAAGCTGGATTAAAAATGTCTATTAAGAAATGTAACTTTGGTTACGGGGAATTAAAAGCCCTTGGACATATATTATCTGGCTTGACACTTGCAATAGACCAGAACAAAGTAGCAGCTGTTATGCTAAAATCAATTTCACAAAATATTACAGAAATGCAATCATTTCTTGGGTTTTGTAGCTATTATAGACAGCAAATTCAAAGGTTTGCCCATATATCAAAGAGTTTATACAAAATTTGTAGTAAAGATACAATTTTTCAGATGACACATCCTAGACTCTTAGATTATGAGACTTTAAGAACAGCCCTTACAATGGCTCCTGTATTAGCTCAACCTGATTAGAATCTGCCATTTATACTGTATATTGACTCTTGTTTAGATGGACTTGGAGCAGCTTTACACCAAGAATTCTTGATCAAAGATAAACCCGTGGAAAAACCTATACTGTTTATTTCCAGGCAGATCAAAATTTCTGAGAGAAAATATGGTGCCAGCCAAATGGAATGCTTAGCCCTAGTATGGTCTTTAGAAAAGCTTCATTACTACTTAGAAGGCTGTAAAGTGATATTTATTACAGATTGTACAGTGGTAAAAACTCTAATGAATATGTAGACACATGCTCAGATGGCAAATAGCAATCCAGCAATACAGAGGACATATGACTATTGTCCATAAGGCAGGTGCTAAGCATAAAAATGCGGATGGATTAAGTAGATGGGCCCTTCCCAACACTCCTGATAATCCAGCATATGATCCAGAGGAAGGAGATATTTTTCCTATCCTTGGAATTCATGCGTGTGATCTTGATGCTGCCTACTTCCAACTTGTAGAAGACAGCTATCAAAAACATCCAGAACTAGTAAAACTCATTCATATATTGAGTAATAACAAATGTTCTAGTGAATTAATTTCTAGTTTGCCCCCCATTCTAGCTAAACCTTATTCTGAAGGAAAAATCAGGCTGTTAGATGGCTTGTTGTATTACAGACATACCCATTCCAGTGTATTAATAATTTGTGATCAAGACCAGATTAAAAATATGCTATGAGAGTGTCATGATAATATTGGCTCAGGTCATTTCTCAGAAGAAAGAACATTAGAAAGAGTCAAAAACACAGCATGGTGGATTAATTGGAAAAAAGATCTTACTGAATACATCAAGTCCTGTGATGTTTTCCAGAAAGCCAATAAACAGACTGGTAAAAGGTTTGGGCTGTTACAAAGAATCCAAGAACCCACTTCTAGATGGGAGATAATTAATATGTATTTTGTAACTGGCCTACCACCTGGAGGTACTCATTCTTACAACTCAGTTCTTATTGTTGTGGATAGATATTCCAAAAGAGCACGCTTTATACCAAATCATAAAGATGACACGGCTATGGAAGTTGCTCTATTATTCTGGAACAGAATTATGGCTGATGTAGGAGTCCCTAAAATAATCATCATTGATAGAGATCCCAAATTCACATCAGAATTTTGGATAAATTTACATGATATGCTAGGCACAAAATTAGCATTTTCCACGGCTTATCATCCTCAAACTGATGGTTTGGCGGAAAGAATGATACAGATCTTAGAAGATATGCTGAGAAGGTTTTGCGCCTTTGGTTTAGAATTTAAAAATCATGATGGATACACTCATGATTGGGTTAGCCTTTTTCCCGCCTTAGAAATTGCATATAATAGTAGGAAACATTCTTCTTCTCAAGAAATCCCTTACATTTTAGAAAGAGGATGGGTACCATGGATGCCTAAGGATAATATAAATAATAAATTACCTCATGTGCATCCTACATCCTTAGACTTTAAGAAAATATTGGATATTACCCAAGAACACGCTAAGAAATGTGTCAATGATGCTGCTGAATATAGCAAAACCAGGTGGGACAAGAGTCATAAAGAACCTGAATTCCAAATAGGAGATAAGGTTCTGTTATCTACTATAAATTTCAACAATTTGGGAGGAAATAAAAAACTCAAACCTTCATTTGTTGGACCATTTACAATTAAACAGCTACATGGAAAAAATGCTGTAGAAGTTATCTTGAGTGAGGAACTTTCAAGAAAACACCCTGTTTTTCCTGTAAGTCTCATAAAACCTTATCCCGCTAGAACTGATGAAGTACCCACTAGTAAACCAGTTCCAGTGCCAATAATAGTTGAACAAGACCTGTCAGAAAAACTAAAAGTGCAAAAAATCCTCAAAGAAAAAAAAGAGAGGATTAATGGGAAAGATACTAGACTTTACCTTGTCAGATATTAGCATAATTCTGCTGATAAAGATGAGTGGCTACCAGAGAATAAAATTCATGACAGTGCTATTCATCTTAGAAATTACAAAGCCTCCAAAAGAGATTGATTCTTTTTAGTAGAAGACTCATTTTGAGGGGATGAAATGTCAGCTTGCTACTAGTACAGAGTCAACCTGACTAAGTAGAAAATAATAAATAAACAATTTAACAATTAAAAAGAGATATTATTACTTGTTGAAAAGAGATATTATTACAATAAAAATATAGACATTATTACATGATAATAAGAGACATTATTACATGATAATAAGAGACATTATTACATGATAATAAGAGACATTATTACATGTAAAAATTCACTAAAAACCTACTTTCTTTATCTTACAACTTCTACATATGTAATAAAATGAGACCATTATTATTTGTTGTTTTGTGATGAAATATTAAAAAATATTAAAATCCATGAATAACTTTTAAACCATCAATAAAACTTAGAATATTATTACATATTCTGAATCTACACTAAAAATAATCTAGGGTTACTCACTCAGAGTAACCCTGAATTCTTACTCCTTCCCTGTGTTTACAGGTACTACAGTATTTACATGTACCACGACAGAACACAAGGTTGTAACATGTTTACATATACATATGGACTTCCAGAAGACCATTTATGGACGTAAAATTGAGGTTTTGTGTATAGTTTGGAAACTAGACCCAACTTGGACGTGACTCCTCCAGGCCCGCGCCCCCGCTATACCCATTTCAGAATTGGGCTCAACCCCGCATAAAGTGGTAATACCACTATTGCTACACATGTACATGTGTAAAAAAATTATTAAATCATCTATAATGTATATAATTAAGGTTTATCAACTAAAAACCTCAATTACATCACATGTACACATGTGTCCTGGTAGCCAAAAATTAACTCCTTGGGATTTGTGGCCCAATTGGGAAAATAACCAATAACTCCCAAGGAGTGGCACTTAAAATTACAAAGTAAATCCCTCAATTAAGGTTCTGACGCATAGAGAGCATAGTACCAACCTTAATTACATGGGAATAACCCTTCTGTCATAACAAACACAGACAGAAAGCATGGTATAATGCCAGATGAGCATTGTTACTACTGTAACTCCGTAGTTACAAGTGACAATAAAGCTCAAAGTGGATTAAATAACCACAAACACATGTCTTAAGTCCAAGATTGACTTATGTTACAGGTTGAAAGGCATCACAATCATGGCTCATCACCCAATTGAGCCATACCATGCCTAAAAAGAAGTTACTACCAGTACTACACACCTTTATAAAGGTTACTTCTTGCCTGTAAAACTCCCCATGATCATTCATAGCTTTAACCACAGTCTTACACCATTTTATATACCAGAATTACACTTGTTTACACTTGTTATACCTGTTATATAGTACCATTTTGCCTGTTGTAGCGCTGAAGATCAGTTGTTTTCTCTTTACTTTTCACTCTACCACTCTCAACCACACCACCAAAGGTCACCTAATCCTTCTTCACTTGTGGTTGGACTACTCCCTGGACTACTTGGATTTTTATAAAGGTAATTGCTAGTAGTGAGTAATTTCCTTTCCAATAGCGCCTCTTAAAGGCTTGTACTAGTTGGATACCACCCCTGTATATCAGGACCTCCAATCTAGTGATTCAGCATCACCTTGTCCTGGCAGAATCTGAATCAAGAGGGCACCTACAACAACCCCTGTGCTATCAGACCCCTCTTTAAAGTAAAGATTTATTCATTATTTTATTTCACCGTGACTTTATCAGTCAATACCTCCTTCCTCATCCATCATCACCTTGTGTAGCTAAAAGAATTACATTATTGGCATCACAGAGGCTGACAATTTGACCCTTATCCCAACGCTACACTCCCTTCCTTCGACTCAGAACCAACTCTCCCCTTCAAAGACATTGAAATGGATGACTTTCCCATCAATCATGACAATCAAGGCAATGAGTCAGAAGCTGAGCCATTGGTCAACAACGACAAAGAAACCTTATCTGAAAACTTGATAGAGTTACTTAGCAAAGACACTCCTCAATCTCCACCCCGCATCAGACAAACACTCATCCTTTGTCCACCTCGGCACCCAACCTACATCAACAGTGCTATCAGCGACGAAAACATTCTCAACTACCAGCGTTGTCGCCCTCAAGCATTCTCAGCACAAACAGTCAAGCCTCATAATCACCAGCAGGAAATGAGAAGCAACGACCAGGAGCACTGGCGTGCTGCAGAATCCAGGGAAATCAAGAACATGATCAAACATGATGTCTGGACTGAACGCCCACGCACTGCTTGCATGCACACTATCCCATCCACCTGGGCGTACAAGGAAAAACTAGGCATCAACAAAGAGGTTGTTGAATATAAAGCACGGATTTGCACTCAAGGTTTTCGCCAAACCTATGGCCTTAACTTTGACCTCAAGTATGCACCAACTGGTAAACCAACTTCTCTTTGACTCCTTCTGTCCTTCGCCGTCATTAACGAGCTCAAAATCCATCAACTGGACGTCAAGTCGGCATTCCTTATGTGCAGCCTCAACGAAGTCGTCATAATGACTCCTCCTTCTGGGTATAAAACCAATGACAACATCATTATTGAGCTCAAGAAGGCCATTTATGGTCTCAAACAGGCATCCCTTGCCTGGTACAACCAACTTAGTTCATTCCTCGTCAGCATCCACTTCCAAATATTTGTCGCCAATCCTTGCGTCTTCTATTGATCTTCGTCTCCTCCCACATGGATCTTCGTGCATGTGGATGACTTGGTCATCATCAGCAAGGACCTGGAACACTTTTGGGACCAAATGGCCGGGGAATTACAAATCAAGTATCTAGACAAAGCCAGTTTCCTGCTTGGAATGAAGCTTGACAGAACGTCAGAAGGACTCATTCTCAATCAAGCTCAATACATTGAGCGCAAATGTGTCAAATTTGGTGTCGTCAACCTGCCCCCAGAATCTTGTCCTATCAACCCATCCATCCATCTAGGCAAGGCTAGTCCACAAAACATCAAATACTTTCACACTCTAGGGCTTAACTATCAGGCGGTTATTGGCTCTCTCAACTATCTCAGCATACTAACTTGACATGACATTTCCTTTGCAATAAGCAAACTTTCTCAGTTCCTTAAAAATCCCGGTGTTGCTCATTATGAGGCTGCTCTTCAAGTCTTTTGATACCTCAAAGGCACCAGAGGCATTGGTTTGCTCTTTTCCAAAAACTCACCCTCTGGCCTCAATATCTCGGTTGACTCCAACTGGACCAATTGCCCCGTGACTCGACAATTGCACACAGGCTACCTGATAAGTATCAATCAACACATCATCTCCTGGAAGTCTCGGAAACAAGCCACAATGTCATTATCCTCCACCAAAGCAGAGTACAAAGCTCTGTCTGACGCTTGCAAAGAAATAGTATGGCTATCCCACCTCATTGAGGAAATCCTACCCTCCAAAACAGACTAAATTCCACTTATCTCTGTCAAAAACAGAGGTGCCATAGACCTAGCAATGAGCCAATTCAGTCAAAATAGTTTCAGAACCAAGCACATGGACTTAAGGCTTCATTTCATTCGCAATCTCATCAAAGACAGAAAACTCAGACTTCAATACGTTCAAACTCAAAACAACTCGTCTGACTTCCTAACCAAGCCAGTCAGCCAGACCAAGATCAGAAAGGCTCTCTCCCCTTTCACGTCCAACAGTCTTTCCTCCACTTCTGCTCTTCACTCCACCATCTCAAGCATGGGGGGCTGTTGGATTTTTTCCCTTCCGATTCTGGTAAGAATTTTCTGGACTCTACCAGCCTCTTGCTGATGGAACGAGTCGCAAATAAACCACTAACCTACTTCTGTTTGTACTGTCCCCTTTAGACAATGTACAGATGCTAGACGTGTACAACCTGACCGGTCATGACCAAGTCACCGTTTCCGGACTGGACCCCAGTGGCCAGGCCAGTTAGAAACAATGTACGGTTCCCTACCACGTGAGTGTGATGAAACAAACATTGCTATATAAGCAGGCATGTTCAAGCGCTAACTTTTACTTTTTCCCACTCATCTGATTGTATTCTTCAACCTTAGTCAGAACCACCCTTATCCAATCATAGCTTATTTCCTTTTTGTCAAAACTCAATAACTCCGCTTTCACTTCTATATCAAAATATCTCCATTTATACTCACTTCAGGCTAGCAAAGAACTCGTCCCACTCTCGGTCTTATCCTTCTTCTACATAGCTTCATCCCTTGTCTTTATTTCCTCACTTTCCACTTGTTCCTTCAATCTTGTCTATAGTCACTACGCTCTTACCCTGCTCTTTGCTCTTTGAAATATTGCAGTGGAAAATGAATTCTTGGATGGCCTAGATAGGTCCTATTGAAGAGCCACACCTTTCTGCAGAGGAGTCCAGCCCTCCACCAGATGACAGTTCTACCGCTCTGCCAGTGGACAATTCCACTCTTCCACCAAAGGAGCACATTGGATTAACAGAGGAAGATATCAACGAGTTTGAAGGTGGATTCCTTGCTAGGTTTTCAGATCCAAAAAAAAGGAGACTGGTCAGAGTCGAGAATGTGAGGCCCATCTTAGTATTACCAACAATACTCTGACTTCCCTTGTTGACACTAGATTTCCCAGACAATTTGTGCCATGGTTGCCTTTGGGAACAATCATCGCCATAATGGTTTCCAATTGGCGAATTCCTTGGTCTTCCTATCTTCTGGTGTAACTGAGAGGGTCAACGCTTACTTAAACTACAACTTAAACTACATTGGTTTGAGCTCGTCCAGAAAGACAGCCCACCTTGCCCTCAAATCTCTTGGCAAAGAGACCTAAGAGAACTTACAAAAACAATTTGCAATTACTCATGGTCGTGTATTGGCTCCTATGATCTGCTACGATAACCTTGAATTTCAGCAGAAAGTCCACATGAAAACAGTAGGCCACCAGAGTGTGATGTTTCAGGGCTACATTCACTAAACCCTTTGGAACTGATGATTGAAGTGCTGAACAATGCACTTCATGCAGCCTCAAAGATGACCATCCGACCAAGTATGCTTTCACCTAACATGGAAAGCTCAATTCACTTTAAAGCTACGCTAAAATCACAGATCACATCATTTGTCCTCCAGTACATCGCAACTCCTACAGACAGTCACACACCGCTGACCAAAGATCCTTTGACACCTGATCTACCAAATATCTCAATTTTGAAGTGAATGCTTGCTTCAGACAACTTGGCAGCTGGTGTGACCAATTTTTTCACTGGCTTGATCCAGCAATCAGGGTTATTGCCGGATGAGTTACATTCTCGGGTACTAGTCATCAAGGGTGGTCTTGGATCTTGTAATATTTTTGACAGTCTGAGAAATCAAAGGGTTCCAGCCCAAGGCCTCGGAAAGTCCTTGGATAATGTGCTCCCTATACTTGGAGCTGCACATACTTTATGGAACCTGGCCCAAGCAATCTTTTTGAATGATTGCGGCAATGAGAAAAATTGGTGAGACACCGGAGCCTGGAGGACGTTGAAGGCTTTGCACATAACCGCAGATAAGCCGGTCACCAAGAAAGATTTCAACTTAATGCTTTAGCATATTGAGAAAATACACAAAGCGACACTGATTTATTGTGTCTTGTGAGTTGTTCATGCATGCCTGTGGGATACATGGACAATGTTAAACCTATCTGATGATGCAAATATCCAAGCAGATTGGTACTCAACTACAAATCCAATGATTTGGGAACGAAATTGAGCTCCAGATCAATCCAGCAGTTGGTCAATGACACTTATGATTGGTTCTGCTCTGGACATGCTCATAGAAGTATGGTTGTCGAGCAGTCGGTTACCCATTCAAATATGCTACTCAGAATACAAGACTTTGCCACCATCATAGAAGCCAAACGGGCGATGAAAGCAGGTGATCCAGTTTGTCTAATCTACATTGATGGTGGTGGGCCGTGATGATCCAGGGAATGCCTAAACTGCCTCAATACTCAAAACACTTGCCTAGACTCATCCTACTCTTACAGCGGTTCTTGCCCCCATCACTGGCCAAAGTGATCCACAGCACCATCTTGATATCACCCAAGGGAAAGGAGAATCAATTTGTAGCCACCGACTTTTACCCGGAAATTCAAAATTACAGGTTGAAATATTTCTTCAACCATTCAGGTATTGGGACTAAGATCAATCGGTTGAGGTATTTATTCTCCATAAACATACTCATTGTCAGTTCTTCCCTGAATAAAGAATGATGGCAAACAACTGACACTTGTTTATTGCAGCTGCACTATCTAATCCAACTTCTGAGGATAGAGTCCGGCTCAAATGTGATCCATCAATCCCACAAGAACCAATTGAGCACTGGAGCTATCAACAACTTTTTGTGAATGGCCAATAAAGAACAACTTGATCAATTCAATCCTCGTGGCCTTGTTCCAGATCCCATACCTGATTTTTTCATGCTAGGAATTCAGAAAATACAAGAAGAATTTGATGCTAAGGGGAAAGGTTTGTCAAGATTCAAGCCATACTCTCCGGTGATCTTACTGTTACAAGAAGAGATGGGTAATATAAGTGTGGATAACCATGAGAAAATGGATGAGCTCAGTGACAAATCCTATTCTGGTTCTGAAGCATCCAGCCCAATCAATGACTGATTACTAATCCGCAAAAAGTTGTTTTTCATCAAAACCTTCTTGGTATCCAGCTGTGTAGCTAATAGGCGGGTCTTCTTTTTCTCCCGATTATCTTGATTAACTGCCGCTCTCTTTTTGTTCATCTCTTTTGTTTGTTACCTCGTATGCTTCTCTTCCGCCTTTGTAGCAGCTAAGGTATCCCATTCCCTTTGTTTTTCTTCCAAGTGCCTGACTCGTTCAGCAGACTTTGATTCCGCCACATCATCTGCCTTAAGCTTCTTTATATTGGCTAAACGTGCTTTTTGTAGAGCCTTGGCAATAGCTGTTTCCTTGGATTTGTTTTTCTTCATTGCAGCCGCATGTTCTTTGGCAGCCCGCTTGATTGAAGCGGCCTCCTTGGCATCCTTTTGTTTGTTTATACGCACAAGCTCCTTATCCACCTCTTTATTTTTCCTTGCCATATTGGCTGCTTTGGTCTTCAATCTAGATTTTTCAAGAACTGCCGCTTCAATCCCTGCACAAATTTGAATTTCTTCTGAGATAATGAAGTCAACATGGGCTTTTTGTGCTTGTTTGTAAGATTTGTAATAAGTTCCTTCAAACCATTCTGTGATGGCCGTGTTGAGCTGTTCCACTTGACCCTCGAAAAACTTGCCACCTATGACACTCTCCAGGTGCCTGAGGTCATGTGGCTCTACATTTCTGATCTCGTTAAGAGATCCAACAACTTCCTTGGCGTGCTCAATGCCAAAGAAATCTTATGGTAGGTATTCCGTCAAAGGGCCTAAGGCCTCAGCCAAAAAGATCTCAAACTGGTCAACCAAGTGGTTCGATAAGATATCTGCAACATCGACTGGAAGATCACAGGTGTGCTTGATCTTTTTCTTTCTTGGGACCTGTTGCATTATCTTGATTGTAGGATCCTTTGTGACTGACAGTGGGTCATGGAGAATTTTCTTGAAGTTGTCTATGGTGATCTGCTGAACCAAATTGACAATAGCATCTGCCTCATGTGGGTCACAGTTTGAGCACTTGCATGGGGCAGAGCCAACTTGTGACTCCCTAATTTGTTCTGCTATGTAGTTTGGGTCATCAACTGAAATTGGAATATAACCAATCATATTTGTCCACCGCCCATTACCAGAAATACATCAGTGAATATTCAGTTGTTAAATCAAACATCAATCCATAACCCACTCACTGATTATCTATAGTCATAGCAACTCTCAGGCACACAGGTGTGATAGCCAGAGCGTCCATCCAAGTTTCTGTATCCCCCAGATGCACATTTTCAAAGTCTTTCAATTTGTTCTTGCCTTTTGGCCGGGAACGTTCCATAAATAAAAACGCCAATCCCAGGTTTCCGTCCAACCATCTGAGTAATGCATGCTGGATTGCCACGTCCCATTTGGATAACAGATTGAATTCGTTTGAGGTTCTGACCAATCCCAAGGGCCATGGTTGCTGACATCACCCGAAACAGATCTGCTGTGTAATCTTTCATGTTTTCAGTCTTGTCGTCATTGCCAGTAACAGAGTGATATTGCCGTATTAATTTATCTTCTGGGTCATACTTGTGCTTTTTAGTATTGCATGCCTCATTGACAACCTTCATAACCTGGAAGGTGGCATTGCATGTTCCGGAGTAAATGATGGTAGGGACTGATTTCTTGGCAGGTACTTGGGAGTGGGGAGCATAAATTTGGAGAAGTTTGTCACATGATGACAGAGTCAAATCCATCATTACTTGGATGATCCAAATTTCCGGTCGAGTGAGCTCCCCATTGACCATCTTCATGTCCTCTGGCTGCATCATGAGACTACCACGGATAGTGTTGACAGGTAGCCAAAAGCAACAGCAATGGCACATTTTGAGTTGCCATTAAACGCAAACCCATACTGCCATAAGAAGGCCAAAATGCAGTGATATCTTGATGACAATCAAAAGAAGAAATTGATTTGTTTTTACAAGTTGCAACCAGGCCCCATAAGTATATCATGTGTGCCTCATCAATCACTATAAGGGCTAGCATATTTTGAAATTTGGAGGTGAAGAACATATTGGTGAACAAGGAGCAGTTCAAAAACACCTCAGGGCTCTACAACCAATCGGGACTGTGAGACTAATAGAGTATTGCCATTGTGTTCACATAAGAGTTTGACTTACAAGGTAGACAAAGCTGTAGTCACCTTTCTTGATTTTAAGGATTGTATCAAAATTCAATGTCATCTTGTTCAAGTTGATCATGCTTATGTTGACTAACGCCTTTTCTCTGACCTAGCGTTCAATAGCGTTCAATCACATTTTTTATCAACATTACTGTGCAACCAACCAGATTGAGAGGAAACACTGTACCTGATCATTACCTAGTGAATCCAAAGGATTCAATACCAACACAATCGACTTCTTCTTGAAGAGTTTAAAAAACATTTCCAATATTCTTGTTTTACCATAGCCTGTCCCTGCCCGTACAAACACCAGGGATGATTTCATGGCACTGGCATGCAAGTGCCACTGCATGTGTTTTTCCCAGAACCCTGCACAATGCATCCTACATGTGATGCTTATGTTCTACATGAAATAATGGTGATGTGGGTAATGATTTGTGGACAACATGTTCTGAAGTGAACCACAAGTATAACTGATATCCAAATGATCATAATTATAATTTTATGATAATTGACTCCACAAAACATGTAAAACTGATGCTGAGCTCAATCCTATATCATCATTTTCTGAATTGGTATGTTGACCAATCATCATGGTTCCATTTTGTAACATCTTAAGCAATAACTTCACACAAAGTTTTCCATTCATCATCATATGCAGAAATTTGCTGATCAACAAGTCTATACCAACCATCATGATGATTTTATGGCACTTTCCAGCTGATTTTTCATCTGACTATCTTGAAATGTTTTTTGTTTTTAAATTCAATGATTGAGATGTATTTATCACAAGGATTCCAATCACCTATTTAGGATATCTGACATAAATTTAGAACTTTAATTTCCTTCAGCAGTTTAAGTTTGAATATGTTTTACATAATCATATACATCCCCTGGTCTGTAGATTTGCTGAATTCCTGTTTTTTACCAAAAGAAATTGAATTTTCATTGGAAACAGTCTATCATCCAATTTTTATGCAAGAAATCTGATTTCTTACCCTCTTCATAACAATGAGCAGGAAACCTGCTAGCAGTTGGCCTCCGGAACACTTCTCCTTTCATTAAATTTTGACTTGAATATTTGCAAGATCATTTTTGCACAGTCACTGTGCATTGAACAAGACTTAGATTTTATTTATTTTGATAGTGAACTCGGGCCACCAGTTGTGCCAGAGTTGCCAGAAACCAACCCCCATTGGACACCTTTTTCTTTTTTTTTTTTGGTGCTTGGTGCATGCTCGTTAAAAATTCTGTGACATCTGGATGGCACTCTATTGTACGGCTGTACAATAGAGTGGAAATTCAGATTTAAAAATTATTTACAGGCACGTGACAGTTTCGGAAGGCTGTTTGTGCTGTTTTAACCACAAAAAGGTTATAATGGGACACCTTGATCACAAATCCGAGCAATCCTCTGCTGAAAAGGTTGGTCCTAGGCAAGAAATGCACATATGGGGGTATGTTAAGAACAAATTCCGATAAATTGTGGGACAAACCACGATGAATTGTGTCATCTCAAATATGATAGATGGTGAATTCAGTTCTTTGCCAAAACCAAAGTGTATTCAGGTTTTGTTTCCCCAAATAAAATTAAAGAAAAAACAATTTTGTTGACTTTCATCATCAAAAAAAGTGTACAGGTTTAAAATAATAATGACAGCGTTAGAACCATGATTGTTTTGGTATCATTTCAGCTTTGTATGCTTCATGATTTTGGCTTGAGTTCAACATAACATCAAGTATATATTAAGCAACATAAGCTATGTGATTCCGGGTGACTTGGAACTGAATTTCAGTTGAACACACAGTTTGATTGTGACTATCTTTCAACACACTTCAAACCACCAAGAAGGTATGAGTTGTTCAATGGCACCTGTCGATGGGTGCCATGAAATCATCCCTGGTGAAAGCAATGGTGGCCACAAGCCAGTGCTGCTACCACTTCTACTTGAAGCTCTTTGGGTGAATCGTGATAGAAATCCTGGGGAGTCTTGATTATGTGTTGATTGAGTCAATCATCATTCATTTGTAAGACATTCTCGGGTAATTTGATAGGCTTTGCCTTGCAAGCAAAAACAACAGGCATGTTTGGTAAGACGAGGAAAACAGGAAGCTGGGCAATAAGACAGTCACAACCAAAGTAGATGGATGACCTGGAAGACTTGATTACACATGTTTAGGAATAAATTTATTGAGATGAATTGAGCACCAAGGATTGGGAACCTGAGTACTGTGATTTAGATATGTTATGTGAGATCGGGCATCCGGGACATAACAGCTGTGAAGGTTGCAATTGATCCAAATATTTGGATGATTTGGTACTGTATTTGAAAATTTCCAGATTCAGCCGCAATACAGGTGGGGTAGCTTCAAGGAGCGCATAATTTACAAGAACCTAGGAATCATCAGAAAAACAACCAAATGGGCTATTCTCGGGAGACTAAGACACTCAGGAAAATTCGGAAGACAGCCAAAGATGGCCAAGATTCTTGCGCATATTTCTTTCAGCAGTCACGATGTCAAAAAATCAAAATCTAAAGAACTGTGAGCAGTGAAGGAAAAAGGATCAAAAAACCAAGTTTGGCTACAGCACAACATTTTACTTAAGGCATAAGTCCCTCCTTTGGAGGCCCTTTGGGAATTTTCACCTTCTGATTTACAGAAGGACTTAGTTAAGTTAGAGACACTCCATAACACTAAGAGTGTGGAAGTCTGCACTCCATCTAAATACCACCAACTTTCATGAGTGCATGGATACTCCACTCACATAGGATTGGAGTGCATCATTTCAGCACTCCCTTTCTGTTTTTTTTGTCTTGCTGAAAAAAGAGTGGAGTGCCTGCACTGAGACCACATCATCTAAATGCATGATTCCCTCACCTCTAGGGCTGAGCAGCTCTAGTCCCTCTCACCAACACCACCACAAGGCATGTACTCCTCAGCAACCAAAAGGTGTATCATCACTATCATTCAACAACCAATCCAATATGTCAACCCAAGCTCCCATGCCATCCAACACTCTCAAGCTACCAATTACCACCAGACACATCAGGCCCAAAAACAGGCAACGCCCAACAACAGATGTGCACTCCAATAAAACAGTCCGTGTGCTGCAGGGTACTCAATTTATGTTCTTTTGAGCTGGTGGTGAAGCCAATGTCACCTTGGTTGTCAGAAATGGAGTGCAGCAGAATGCACTGAATTTTTTTGGGGGCTTGGTTATGTGACTCCCAGGAATTGGAGTTGCAACTCCTGTGACATCCTAACTTATACCTTCCGAAGGAGGAACTCATGCCCAATGTCTGCATGTTTGCCCTAGAGAATTTCTTGTTCATCACTCTCCACACTGTTTGTTATGGCTCCTGCCCTCATACATGAGTGGGACAAAAGATGCGCAACATTATCTTCTTCCTGATGCCATCAAAAAATCATAAACATTGCCTTTGGTATGGCCGTGATCATCTTTTTAGTAATTTGTTGAATTGAATGGAATGTCTGTAAAAAATTCTGACAGTGAGCTGTATCAGAACTTCCAGCTTTGTATTTCATTACAGTTTGCCCTTTGGTGGGCGGTCAGAAGCAACTTCAAGTCCCCAGAAGTCTTGGTTGATGGATGGGAAAGGTACATCCCAATTGGCAGTGCTATCAAACAGGATCCTGTGCTCATTTCTGTCAAGACAGAACATCCAATATTGGCCGGAGTAAAAAGTTATCATCTTTTTAAAACATTTTCCTATTAAAAAGCTGATGCTCTAGAGCCGTAAATCAGACATTGGGTGCAAGTCCCTCCTTTGGAGTGTCCCTGCGGGCCCCTCTGAAGGAGGGACTTTATTAAGTTAGTGCAGCATCATTTTTGGGAGTTGCCAATTAAATTGTTTTTTTTTTTGGGAGTCACCACTCCAAAACTGCAAAAAACAAGAAAAAATCACAGCTCATTATTAAAAAGAGAAAATGAGCTGAAAAATTTACTGGGTATATTGAGTGCCAGCCTTGTGTGTAATACCATGAAATTTTTAGGGATTTTCCAATCACCAAGTCCAGTGGAGATTTTTTTTTTCTTTTCCTTCTTTTTGAAAGATGGAGTTCCTTGAGGAAATCGGAAAGGAGAAAGAAAGAAGGGAAGATATAGGAAATGTTCAGGGTATTGAGCAAGAAAATGAGTGAAGGATTGCGGGAAAGAAGAAAGAAAACAGTGCAAAGAATGCATGTGAGTGAGCTTTGACAAAAATTCCGTCATCAATCCTCAGAGTTGAGAGTCTGAGAATAGGGAGAAAAACTCAGATGTCAACACTTTTAATTTTCCTACTTTGATTACAAAAAGGCCACAACTGTTGATTCAATGCCCCAAGCCTGCCTAAAAGTTTATATTATTAATTCTATTCTCTTTTTGGAATCTTTTGGATTTTTTTACAACATTTGTGCACCGCAGATTACACCTTGTGCACTGCACAGTGCACACACTCCCAGACACCTCACGCACTGCAAGTGAAAGAAGAATTTTTTTTGAGAAACCAATAGACAGGCTGATTATTGACCTTTGAATATTTTGGGTATCTGCTGAAGCTCCTTGCATACTAAAATAATACATCAAGAAATAAACAAGCTGTAGTATTTCAGTACTTACAATTCATGTTCTGGCAGTCCAAAAAATACTAATCATTTATGGAATCATTATTGCATTCAAGAAAATCTACTTCAGAAATTATTAGACACTTTGTGCAAGAATAATGTATTGAAAAATGAAGAACTTTCATGTCTGGGAGTGTGTGCATTTTGCAGTGTGAAAATGATGATAAAAAATCCAAAAGATTTCAAAGAGAGATCATAATGATTGATGGGGAGTTTTGTGGAGGCTGGGGGCATTGAATCAACAGTTGTGGGAGTTTTGTAATTAAAGTAGGAAAATGAAAAGAAGGAAAGGAAGAAAATTTGTTCATTCAATTAGGTTAATTGAAACTCCCTCAAAATTTCAGGGTATTACTAAAGGAACCCAGAATGTGGTTTGTGGTAGAAAAGGATGATTTGCATATTTTAGGTAAAAAGGAACTATTTATATACATGCTTATGTCATCTTATGCGGGGTCTAGAAGTCTCATGTACATGTAACCTAACTGGGTTACAACAATTACAAGGCTGGAACTCAAATGATCCAGTACATGAGTTTTTCATCCCATTTTCTCTTTCCAATAATATTTTTTCTTGTTTATCGCTTTTTTTATGCACTTCCAGTTAAGGGTGTAACCCGGGGTTTGGGAAGGGGTGTGAGAGTCATCCTGAACCCCACACCCTGAAAATGACCCAGGGCCCCCCAAGCCCCGGTCAAAAAAAGGTATTTTTTTTTCCTCAGTCAAGGGTGTCACTGTACTAGCCTCAAGCAGGTCTTTCTGCTTGTTGGTCTGGTACAGCCTGTAACAGACCGACAAGAAGATCATCTTGTTTGTCGGCCTGGTACAGCCAGTACCAGCTTGCGGGTACAGTCTGTGCCTTCTCGACAAGCAGGTAGCCCTGCTTGTTGGCCTGGTACAGCTTGTACCTGACCAACATGGAGGTCTCCCTGCTTGCCGGGCTGGTACAGACTGTACCCCCTGCTCGTCAGTCTGTTACAGACTGTGCCAGCCCGGCGAGTGAGGTGCTAACCTAATAAAGTCCCTAGGTCTTCAGAGGGGGGACTGAAGTCCCGCAGGGACCCTCCAAAGGAGGGACTTATGCCCAAAACCGCCCACCTTGCCTGAGACAATAACCATTTTCAGGGCTTTTTCACAGATCACTCTGCAGTGTCTTTATTTCCCATCTCCGCTTCAACATGCCGCAGATAAAAATCTGTGCTGTGATCTTCGGATTTGAACGGTGTGGTTAGATTCATCCTAACCTGCCACGCTCGGCTCACAGGAGGACTTTTGTAGATATGATCATTGGAATCACCATCCGAACTTCCCTGTACAGTACCCGCCCTACAGGCAAAGCCATACTTCTTTTGAATAAATCCATGAGCTGTTTGGTCCTTTTATCAGGGCTAATTCCATAATTGAGACCGGCCACCGGATTCAACCCTTATCTTAATCTGTGCCAGGAAATCAATCCAACCCGGTCTTCCTTATACACACACTCCTATCTCATTGAGTCACCATTGGTTCCGACTATGAACACACTCATAGCTTCAAAAAAGCAACCTGCCAAACTACCCAATGCCCTAGTTCAAATGGACACTAAGTTGCTTGGTCAGTACATTAACAATCACGCCTCGGAGTTCTACCATGACACTCCAAAGCCTCTGCAAATCAAGACAGTCACAGCGCTTGTCAAAGGTAGAAATGTTTTTGTTTGAGCTGGGACTGGGTTTGGTAAAACCCAGATCTCCGAGATGTTCTTCAACCTTTTCAAGACAAAATTTGTTGTGTTGGTTCTGAATTATTTGGATTCCTTAGGGGATGATCAGGTATGACCACTTATGTGTTACACTTTTGTTTACACATTTTAAAAACTAGTTATTTATAGCTTTTTGTTTTACCTTCCAGGTGTGGGAGAAGGCTCTTGTTGGTATAGCTGCTATTAAATTGAATAAGATGACATTGAGCTATGAGGTCATCCGGAAACTTCAAAAAGGGCTATATAGATTTTTGTACTTGGTTAGTAACCACCAATTTAGGTACATAGTATTGTCATCTGATATAATGACCTCAATGGATGTAGAGCCCTGAGGTGTTCCTTAACAGCCAGCTGTTTACTGAGATGTTTTTCAGCCACAAGTTCCAGCGGATCCTAGCTTGAGTGGTAGTGGACGAGGCCCACATGGTTTACTTGTGGGGCCTCGTGGCATCCAGGGCCAGCAAATCACTCAACACCTTCAATCGCCATGAAGACCAATCAGCTTTTCCGCCATCTTTTGGGTGCATGACCAGTCGTTTGATGGCCACCAATAATGTTCCTCTCCTGCTATTATCTGAAACCTGCCGTCCAATTGCAGTCGATGAAATTCTTAAGAACTTCAAGTGGCAGGCCTCCAATGTCACAATGATAAATGGTGAGCTGGCAAGGCCCAAAATTTTCCTTGTCAGGATCCAGATGACTAGTACCCTGAAATCAGCGGATGATCTCTTGAGGATTTTTGCTCCTCATACTTTTACTCCACCCGCCAATACTGTACCTACTCTCATCTACTCAGGATTTTGAAATGGCACCTTCCAGGAGATGAAGGTAGTCAACGAAGCCAGAGGAACCAAGCTCCACAAATACGACCCCCAAGACTGTTTCATTCAGTCACTGAAAATGAAGACAAAACACAAAACATGGCGGACTTTATTGATGGGAAATTCCCAGTAGTTTCTACCACTATGGCATTGGGACTTGGCCAAAACCTCAAGTGTGTCCGCTGTGTAGTCCACATGGGTCGGGGTGACCCTGCCTCTATTGTACAAATGGTTGGGCAATGTGGACAGGGTGGAAATGGTGGACTTGCACTACTTTTCATGGAACCCAAGCAAAAAAATGGTAGAAACTCTATTTCTGACTTCACTCGTGGCAAAATTCAGGATGACAATATGTGAATGGATGTGTTGGCTGTCACCCCGGTGTGCTAGAGAGTTTCTCTCACAGTAGACAATTTGTATGTCATGCAGCTATGTTACAATGCTTAATCCCACCATTCATTACTCATGACAATCTTGATGATCATCTAGGTACGGATACATTCCTATCTCAATCGATGACTCACATTACAAAGAGCAGGCCCAAGAAACTTTGGTTGGTTTCCCTACATGCGACTGTTCAAATTGCAAACTGTTGGAGGCCAAAACAATTATGAATGTAATCCAGCAGATGAAAGTAGATAACTTCAATCAATTTCAATTCAATCCATGTGCAATCCCAAAAGACCCATTAGTGAAGGTACTAGTTTGCCCCAAGTGGTCAATCACCCAAAAGGCAACTTGCAGTTATCCAAAAGTTGTTTCAGAGCATCTTGTTGAGTACTTAATATCAAGCTTCAACTCATTCTTTGAGGAAATGTTTAGCAATTCGATTGAACTACTGCCTGAGGATCTCTTTGGTCCGGTTCAAGCTAGCGCAATAGTGGACAACATCGATGAAATTACAAATGGGGGTCATGTCAAAAACCAAACGGTGGGAAGGGTGATAGGAGGTAAGATGTTTCCCAGACAGATTGAATGCTTGGTCAAAGCGATAAATGGATGGTTAGGGGGAGGGTTCTATCTACAAATACTTAGAGGACTTTGCTGCGTATTCACGACATCTAGAGACAGAATCAATCCAATTACTCCGGGAGAGGGATATGTACCTTGAGAAGAGAAAGATATTGGTTGCTTTCCAGGCGGTGGCGGCCAATAGAGCGGCAATAAAAACTCAAACTGGGGACAAGCATGGGAAGAGGAAGGCGGTAACTGTTATCAATGGGGAGGAATACCTACAGATGAATATTAGCAAGGCCCAGACCAACTCAGACCGGTGCTGGAGCATTGCTGCCAAAAAAGCCACAGCAAGAGCTCACCAGTGCCACCAAAATTGCGAGTGAACTCACATATTTACTTATGCCTCTGCAGATTCAGTCCTCACTAGATCCTGCATCACTTGATTCAGCACTATAATTTGTGACTTTTTTTAGCTCATTCGGTTGTTCTTCAGTTTGTATCAAGCTATTTGCCATCTCATCACACTTATCTTGTAGTCGATATATGCCTGCTGAGAATGGCCTGAATTGCTCTAGGCTGTTCTTGACTCCCTCCTTTTGAATATCCTTGATACTCAACTTATATACATCGCCAAGGGCAGGTGGGGTGAATCCACATGTTGGTTCATCATTGAGTTGTTCTTTATTAGCCATCCAAAGGAAGTTGTTAATTGCAAGATAGCTGAGACGGTTCTTTTGCGACTGCTGAATATAATTTGAGCCTGTCTCCAGGCAAAGTAGTTGAATCAAAAATTGCAGCTGAGTGGCCTTTGGCATTAGTGACTACGACCACATATCCACAAGGTAGAAAAGGTAAAAACTGACCACTGGAATGTTAATTGAGAAAACATCTTTGAGACGGTTAATGTCAGTTCCAATCCCAGAATGATTGAAGAAATACTTCAACCAATAATTCTGAAGTTCCAAGTAACAATCGGTGGCCACAAAATGATTCCTTCTCCCTGTAGGTGACACAAGCAGTGTTCTCTCCACCAACCTAGATAATGATTGAGGTAACACGGTCTTGATCATTATTATCAGCTTGGGCAAGTGTTTGGAGTGGTGGGGTAACTTTGGGAGTGCTTGACTCATAAAATCCCAGCGCTCCCACATAAACATGAGGCGGCCTGGGTCTCCTGCCTTCATGGCTTGAGAAGCTTCCACTATGGTGGCAAAGTCGCGGATTCGCAACAGCATGTTGCTGTAGGCTGGAAATCTGCTTGCCCAATCAGACCGTCAAGGATCTGCTGAGCAGAAAGTCTTGTAAGTCTCCTCAACTAGTTGACTGATGGCTGCTGCAGGCAATCGCAGGTGATCCTTGCTAAGATGATCTTTATTCTTCCCAAGAATGACCCTTAGCCCGGAAGCATGTGGGGTTTGATAGGAGAATGACAATCAGTAACATGGTTGTTATGATGAAAACAGTCACGATTAAAGAACACACAAGCAACAATACATTAATGTAACCTCGTGAATCCTCTCGATGTGTGATAATATCAGATTAAAATCTTTCTTTGTGACAGGTTTCTCTCCAGTTATACCAAGAGCATTGAGTGTTCGCCAGGCCCCAGTGTCTCGTGTGTGCTCTTCATTGCCCCAGTGGTATAGAAAGATTGCCTGTGAGATATTCCACAAAGTATGTGCAGCTCCAGGAATTGGAAGGACATTATGTAAGCTTGCTTTGGAACTGCGACCCGGAGTCCTTTGGTTTTGCAATGTTTCGAAGTCGCCTTCTATTATTTGGAGTCGAGAGTGGAACTCATCTGGTGTTTAGCCAGACTGTTGAATGAGTCCAGTGAAGACCTCACTAACCCCTTGAGCCGAATTGTCAGATGCTATCATCAGCTTTAGCATCAAGATGTTTGGCGGCTCAGGTGGGATTGGCGTGTTATGCTGGAGGGAACTTGCATCATCAATGGGGACCACCCGATTTATTTGAGATTTCAAAGTCGATTCAAAGTGTTCAATACTGGCTTTTGTTGGAGAAAAATCCTCTGGCTGGAGGTCTTTCTTTGAAGCCAAGTGCAATGCTTGGTTGAGAGCCTCAATGGTCAGCTCGGCGGGTTTGAGCTGAGCAAATATGCTGGGAGGAGGGGAATGGATATATCCCCAAGTCCCATGAAACATGATGGATGATTTGCCCACTGTCTTCATGTGGACCTTCTGCTGAAAGTCTAGATTATCAAAGCAAATAATTGGCAGAAGGATGAGCCCCCGAGAAAATCAATACTTGAGCTGTGATTCGGCCTCACATCCAAGTGTCTTCAGGGCAGCATGTGCTGTTCTTTGCGAGGCACTGAGACAAATGTAGCTAAGAAAATCATTCACTCGCTCTGTCACCCCAGATGAGAGGAAAATCAATGAGTTTCTCAGTTGGGTAGCATTCTGGCGACGATTGTACCCAAAATCTATCATTGCACAGATAGTACGAGCCATCTGGAATAAAAAATGTTATCAGTCAGTTAGATAATCAGTATGACAACTCCCAACCTATATAGACCCTCACTGTATCGGCGCAAAGACGGCGGAAGAGAGTAGGATTGGTATTTTTAATGAGCCCGTATCCTTCGAAGATATTTAAGTCTTGCTCTGACAACGCAAGAGGTTCTTTTATTAGATCGGGAGCGTGTAGTTGATCACTGGTGTCATCAGTCACCCCCTCGGCTGGCTTGACCGCCACCTCAGTGTCTTTGTCTGAGATATATGAGCAGCAGTCATTTTCTGACTGATTTGCGGTGTGGGAATTTGTTGCGAATTAAATCATAAAGGAACGGCATACTTGCTGTGATGGTGTTGTTTTGTGACTGGCGCTCCTCCTCAGTGAAAAAAGATTGAGAGATCTTTTCTGATGATACAAACCCTCCACCAGGGTAGATTCCTTGACGTGGATTCTGGTGTAAAACTATCTCTGAATCCTGGAAAGAAGCCGATTAGAGCAGATGCACAGTAAGTGGTGAATTGTTGGTTGCACCTGGTATAGTATCCACTCTTTCCATAATTCCTTCCCATCATTGTAAATTGAGTCCAACAATTTTGTCAGTGGTGGGTTACTCCAGAGGTATCTAGAATCCACTCAATGGAAGTCTACTGGGTTTGTCCAGTGGCTCGCAAGTCGTAGATGGCTTCTGATGTGATCCAAAGAGTTTATGCCCAGCTGTTGATAAGTTTTGAGAAGTTCAGGCTCAAGGATCCAGACAGTGATGTGTTGATTTGAGAGGGCCGAGCTAGCTTGAAGTAGTGATATGTTGATGTATCTTCAAGCTCAAGAGGAATTTAGTAAATAAGGTGATTATTATTATCGTCTCTTCTGAAAGTCCGGGGAGCAGTAGAGTTCAGTAAGTACAACTTTAAGTATCAGGCTTGGACAGTTGACTAGATACAAGCATATTTAAAGTATTTTAATAATGAAATCAGGGAAATGAATGTGAAATATGAAAATAATGAGAAGAAAGATTTAGCTAAAATTGAGAAAAGCTGCAGATGGTGTAGTAAATTGATATGTTGGCCTGTCAAGGGGTGACTGAGATTTACTTGCCAGCTGACATTTGATACCACTAAAAAAAAACAAAGAAAAAAATGATATAGGTATCAATCAACATTAACATATGGATTGAAATAGAGCAACCAAAGCCCCTCATACCCGTACACCTGGACAATGGCTTGTTCGACCGGTTAAACAGGCTGTTAAGCCTGTTCAACCGGTCAGACAGGCTGAAAGGCCTGTTCAACTGGTCAGACAGTCCAAACAGCCTGTTCAACCGGTCAGACAGGCCATTCAGCTTGTTTGACCAGTCAAACAGGCTTAACAGCCTTTCCAACTGGTCAAACAGGTGATTCAGCCTGTTCAACCGGTCAGACAGGCCATTCAGCTTGTTTTACCAAAAAAGAAACTTAATTGTATTGTGATATACTCACCTGCAATATTGATGTAGTATGTTGTCCAGCCGACCGCCAATGGTGGTACTGGTGAATCTGGGGAGATTGAGATGGTGATCATTGGATGGGATAAGGTGGGATGATTAATCAGCAGAATTAGGTAGTTGGTCACGTTGTGTCTGGAGCCGGGATGGCAGCCGGCTCCACTGGCTCAGGCTTGAGCTGATTCCTACGATCTGTGTGATCAGCTGGTGCTTACAGATTTCAGTATGTGAAATAGGTATAGATTTATGGTATGTGTCATATCTAACTACATATGTGCTTAGATAAGCACATGCAGCACAACAGGCTGCCAGAGCCGGGGCTAGGTTGGCAAAGTACCTTGGATTTCCTAGAATGTTTGGAGATTCCACGCACTCAGAAATCTGGGCGAGTAACGTCCTGTAGCCGGTCAAAAAAGGCCTGTTTATCCCATACTATAGTACATAGGACGCTCGTTCCCACAGGTGCTGAGACCGGTCGGTCCTAGAGGTAAGGGAAGAGAGTGTACTCTCTTTTCTTGCCTCTAGGACCGGTCGGTCCTAGAGGGAAGAGAAGAGAGCGTACTACCTTTTCTTCCCACTGGGACCGATCGGTCCTAGAGGGAAGAGAAGAGATTGTACCTTCTTTTCTTTTACTCTGGGAAGGGTCGGTCCTAAAGGGAAGAGGAGAGACTTTCCTCTCTTTTCTTCCCTCTGGGACCGATCGGCCTCAGAAGAGAACAGAGCATTTAAAATCTCTTCCCTCTAGGACCGGTCGGTCCTGGAGGGAGAAGAATAGAGGTTATGTTTTCTCTTCCCTCTGGACCGATCGGTTCGTTGCTGTTGTGTAAGGGTCGGCGGGTAAGGGTGTTCACGCGATTTGGAGGAGTCAAGTTGAGAGGGATTGGTCGGGATTTCACACTTTCGGCGGGTTCACTCACTTCGGAACTGGCTTCGCGTGCAGCCGCGACGCCAGTCGCACACTGCATCAATGCAGTGTCCATAGGTCCAACCCAGCTACTCTATAGCTCCACCTTAAGCTAAGTCCTATGTAATATTTCTGTTTTTTTTTTTCATTAAAGAATTAGCAATCATCATCAATCTGGCATAAGTAATTATTGTGTTGTGATCATCACCTCAACTTTCAAAAGTTGTATATACTAAACCAACCTTAATTCCTTTATTTTTTGTGTACAAATTGGCCCTGCAACTTAGTCCTCCTTCCAATGGCAAAACCAAAAAATTCAAGACACAAAACAGCAGCCCATCTGGACAGTCCGCGAAAGGACGTCGAGTGGCTCGCATCTTCAACATTAAGGATGGGTTGGGCATGTGATCAAAGCCCCCTTTTGTTTTGTCTGTGCTATTTTTTTTTTTGAGATTTTTTTCTGAAAGACATCTCCAAGACAAAAAGCTAAATTCGTTAACTGTATGCACATATAACATCCACTTAAATCCATGAAAAACAAAGGCACCCGAGCAATTCGATTTGGTGAGAAAAAAGTAAGAGAAAGAAAGCGGATGATGTTCTAGTTGTCGACAGTCCAAAAATGGATAGCCTTATCATAAAACGAGCAGCCACCAACAAAAACTTGATGATTCGAGAGAGGATCGGAGTGATGAGAAGAACGGATGTTGGTCCAGTCGACGCCGTAGGCCAATCCCGCCCGATCAGAGACCGACGAGACCACCGCCGCATTGCTGTATGGTTGGCCATCAAGACTAGACCCAGAACTAGAGCTTAGTTCCAAGACTTTGAATCCGTCATGCATGGTGGCTAATAAGATCCGGTCTTTGTCGCTTCGTTCTTCTTGGGGGGTCGACTCCCACTTGATTCTCCATATCCCGCCTCCACAGTCTTCCGTCATCATCGGACGCTTGAAGTTGCGTTTGTCGAATATCCGCAGCTTCGAATCGTAGCTGCATGTGTGTTCTCTCCTTTTCAGTCTCGGCTTCTTTTGGCGTGGTGGTGGGCGCACACTCACCTTCCTACTGCAATGATATGCTCTCGCAAATGATGGCTACGGATCGCCGTCACTCCTCCTTCGAACCTATCACACAAAAAAACCCTTCCCAATGAACGCGCGTTTTTGTATGGGGGATTTGCGTGGTGAGGGACTCAACTGTTTGTTGACGAGAATCGGTTGATCGAATGAGGACCGAGCATCCCAAACTTTTAATTTACAATCATCGCCACCTAAAACAAAACAATCCAATAAAATCAAATCAACTCGATGTAAGTAACTCAAGAAAGACTGAGGAAAAAAGGGAGAAACGGAACCAGTGAGTATGGTTTGAGGGTGCCAATAATCGAAGCCGGTCGTCCAAGCTTCATAGTCATGAGCATTCCAACGCGCTTTCTCTGTCCACGCGTTCGATTGATTGGAAGAGGAGGACGACGATGATAGGTTGTAATCCAGAAGAACGATGTGGCCGTTCGACAAGGAACAAACCACCTGGGTAGTCGATGATGATCTACACATTCCTCCGCCAAAAAAAAAATCAGTTTGATTGAACTGATGTTGGGAAGATAAATCGATTGACTTGTGTTTCTTATCTGAAGTGTCTAGTGATAAACATAACACTGGTTTATCGCTATTCGGAGAACAGGAGAAAGAGTGCAGTCGATCGAGTTGAGGATTCTGTGCCTTGAATAAAAAAACAGCTTGTCAGTTATTATGAATCATACTGAAAAAGAGAGACTTATGGAACTCACTTGAGGGTTTGATAGTTCGTATGAATATAAGTTTCCGTCGGCATCTGCGGTTAGTAGGATAGGCCGTTGTGGATCGTGAGTCCTACAAAAACCCAGCAGCGTAAGTTTAAAATGGGTTTTTTGTTTTTCCAAGAAAAGTCGAGATCACAGACCATTGTTGGTCCAAGATAGCCGGACAATCGAAGGCCAGAATCTGTTGACTGTAAACCCACCAAACGCAAGATCATCAGTTAGAAACAGGATGATCAAGTGTTTAAGGAAAAAGGGACGGAACTAGGATATGTGATTTGAATGATCGAGGCAAGTCTTGAACAAGATACATCTCCCGAGCCGGACGACTTGCGGATCATCATCAGAGGAAGAAGGAATTTGGAGAGTGTGATAGAAGCCAGCCGATCCGAGGAGAGTCGAAGACCGGGGTTCCGGGGCGGGCGAGAATTCGATGGAGCAGGGCGTGTAGTCAGTGTCGATAATCATCCTCCCAAAATAAAATGAGTGAGCGTGAGGCCCGAGTGGAGCAGGCCTTGGCTGCCTCGGCAGACTACCAGCCCATCACTCACTGCACCCATCACTCGCTCACCTGCGACGGCCCCGAAGAAACACTCATCGCCCTGTTCCAGCACCACTATCTCGCCACAAACTACGCCCGCATCATCTCACTAACTCATCAGTACTGCAACACCCATTCAACCCATAACAAGAAACTGGCTGTCTTACTCGAGTCTTCTCTCATCTGCTTCAAAAAACTTTGGAGTGGGAATGCTCTGATTCCTGTCCACCATGTTCTCCTGGCTCAGTTCTTGGACTACTCTTCTCCTTTCGTTCGTCGTTCTTTCTCTTCCAACCACTCTTTCCAATTTAACTTACTTCAAAAAAAAAAAAAACAGTACGATAGCACTCCTTCCTTAGGAATACCTGCGGCCATCCTACTCACCAAACTCAACAGGACACAAGGTCTGTCTACAAACATTTACACCAATCACCCTTCTTCAAAAGCTACTATTACTAAAAAAAAAAACATTTACCCCCCACAAAAAAAAAGATGCATTGAAAGCGATCATCCCAGCACTGATCCATTCAGGCTCACCAAGAATCAGACAGATCATAGCCCACATTATCATCAGCTCAGAAGACCCACAATCAAGCGCCAAAGAACTAGTCAACAACCTCCACAATCAGTCCAACAAATCCCACCTGAAAACGGCCATCAATCATTTGGGGCTGTCGAGCAACCATCCTTCGACTTCCACCACCACCACCACCACACCTGAAACTTGGGTGACTTATGTCCTTCAAGCGCTCCTCGAAACCAACCCAGATACAGTGATATGAAGAGTTGTATACACACAGCCATTCAGTGTTTTTATATTTCCTTGTTTGACTCCCGATTCGACTGAGAAAAAAAATGAAACAGGAGTAGTAGTAGTCTCAAGAGTACGTTCTTCGTGAGTTGGGTTGGGAAGAAGACACTTGAGGAGAGATGATGGGGAGAGGCGAGTAGGCTTCGTCCGCCTCCTCCTGGATCATTCCAGGCAAGACTTTCTGGACGAGTCGGTCGACAAGGCGGAACGTCCACCCGGTACAGACCACGATCCCCCCGACCATGCCGGCCAACCGGACGAGGAACTGGAGTAACGATGTGGTGCGCTCATGCAGCGTAAGCGACATCGGTTCCATATCTAAAAAAAAACATGGTCAATGTGGGGTTAAACATTGTTGGGTTGTTGAAGGTTACCATATTTGAAGAATAGACCCGGGATTCCTTGGCCATGCTCGACCGCACGTGACATGTCAGTCACCGAGTATTGGTTGGTCTCTAGTCGTCTTCCGTATCGATCGATGTACGTTGTCGGAACGACGCTAATAAAATATTGCTAACAGAAAAAAACAGCATTAAGAATGAGGAGATCTGGGAAGAAAAAAATAGCAAAGTCCTCCTCTTACAAAAATCTGAAAGGCTGTGTGGGAAACACGTCGATGATCTGCTCAACTCATTTTTCCTTACACAAATCTTGCATAAAACACGTACTCACTCACGTTTCTCAGTAAGCTCTACACTGTTGTCGAGAGGCTGGACGATCTTGGGGAAGAATTGGCCAAAGCTGAATTCAGTAATAACATGGCTCAAGTTCATCACTATCCAAAAACGAGGGTCAGTTGAAGATGCGTTACAAAGACTTGACGATCTCTCTTACGTTTGTGATCGGTGTGTTCCCAACTGAGATAGCCGTGGCCAAGAGTAGTCTATGTAAGAAGAGTCTGAGAAACAGAAATGTGGTATGGGGAGAACCCGAGAAAAGACTTACGATGTGGAGGTTGCCGGTGACTTTCTTGACCTTGGTATTGCCATAGATTCGACACGCCGGACCATCGGGTACGAGCGGCCGAGTTTTTCCAAACGAGTGGCCCTTGCGCGAGGCATGCAAGATTTGAGAAGCTGAGAGCTCGGGAGATTTCGAGCCACTGTGACTGTGATCGTCGGGCCAACAAAGAAAACTTAGCTGATTGATATGTGGATCAGGCCGGCTCAAGACGACTCACTCGATTCGCTTGGCATCTCCGACGTCGAACGTGGTCTGTGAATGATTTTGGAGTCAGGATGGGTTTTTTGGCACATAGACGGGTCGGATGTTGGTATACATAGATTTCGAGATACGCACACCTTCTTTCTTGAACTCGAGATTCATGTACATCCGATCACCGACGGCGTCCTTAATATCGACGCTAAGATCTGGAAAAAAGAAAAAGAAATAAGTTTCGATCCAGCAACCGAAAGCCAAGCGATAGAAAAAAGAGGCTCAACAATGGCACGGCATAGCGACGGTGAGATCGAGATTGATGCCGAGAGAATGGGCGATTGAATGGTCGACATGAAACGAGTAGGTCGGGTCGCCGAAAAGGTATTCCGTCAGTTCGTGCCAGATCAGCACCAGGATCAGACTGGCCACCACCACCGTCAGCACCCCGCCTCGACTCGATCGTTGCTGGTAGCTCGGCAGCGTCTTCGGGAAGGCGTCGAACTCTCGGATCGCCGGGAGATCCATTATCGATTTAGGCTCGTCCTCCATCCTTCTTCTGTGTCCTTTTTTTTAATTTGTTTCAGAGAATAATAAGCTGTAGTGAGGACGGCTGTGACATGGCTGGATCTGTGACAGATCTTGCCTCACACCCTTTCGTACAATACACCTGGCATTGTTTCTCTAAAAAACATGGCTTTCTTCAACTCGGCCTCGAACACCAACACCGGCGTTTTCGGCGCAGGCTCATCGTCGTCCACTGTCACCACCCAAGACCCGAAAGACATCGAGGTATACTCCATCATCCTCATCCCCCAAAAACTACTGTATGTAACTTGGGCTTGCTTTAGGTCGAAAATCCTCCGACCGATAGTATCTCTTCCATCGCTTGGTCTCCTCAGGCCGATTTCTTGGCAGCTGGATCATGGTCCAATGAGGTACGCCAAAACCCCAAAAACACAGGGGAGAAAACAGAACTAAACACAGTTTTGAATACACGCATGGATAGGTGCGAATATACGAAGTGAATGGGCAAGGCCAATCGGTGCCCAAAGCGGCCTATTCGCACGAGCAGCCGGTGCTGGAAGTGATCTGGTCGGCGGACGGGACGAAGATCATCTCGGGCGGCTGCGACCGGGCGGCGCGGGCGTTCGATGTGCAGACGGGCCAGTCGACCCAGGTGGCCGGCCACGAGGCGCCCATCCGCAAGCTGGCCTGGCTCGACATCAATGGCCAGGGCTTGCTGGCCACCGGCTCCTGGGATAAAACTCTCAAGTATTGGGACCTTCGTCAGCCCACTCCCGCCGTCAGTGTCTCCCTCCCCGAACGCATCTATACCATGGATACCGTGTTCCCATTGATGGTCGTCGGGACCGCCGCACGGAAAATTCATATCTATGTTCGTTCCTTTCTTTCCAGTTATCATGTTCCTCTCTTATGTTTTTCTCCCCTTATATACCCCCAAAGACTAATTTTTATATGTATTTCGCCTGTGAATGTGATGCTCACCAGCATTTGAGCAACCCTTCGGTTGAATACAAGTCTCTGGATTCGCCGCTCAAATGGCAGACACGATGCATTGCGTGTTTTAATGATGCGCAAGGATATGCGGTGGGAAGTGTCGAAGGACGAGTGGCAATCCAGTGAGCAGGGCGGCCGACTGCGCACGGGATAATCCTCCTAGACTGACAGCCAATCCTGCATCTCCAGGCACGTCGAAGACAAACAGACGGCCAATAACTTCTCGTTCAAGTGTCATCGCAAGGACGCCCCCACCGGGGCGAGTCGACTCAGCGCTAACGCTATCCCCCAAGTATGGGCCGTCAATGATATCAAGTTCCATAAACAGCATGGCACGTTTGCGACCGCTGGATCAGACGGGGTCAGTGGCTCCTTTTTGGCCGAACTCAACTCCAGACTGATTGATCCTTTTTTTTTTTGTTCCGTTCTTAACTAGACTATCAACATGTGGGATAAGGACAGCAAGACGCGTCTAAAAAGTACGTTTCTCTTTAATGTTTTAAGTTCTAACCGACTGAGAGAGAGAGAGCGCGGGAATTTTGTTATTGTTTTCTAGCGTTTGATAACCGGGGCGGGCCGATTACGAGTGTCTCGTTCAACCGAACGGGCACGGTGTTTGCATACACGGTGTCGTACGACTGGTCGCAAGGTCACTCGGGTGCCCAGTCGGCCGGCACCGCCAATCCGGCCGCCGGCTCGACCGCCGCTCAGCCTAATAAGATCATGTTGCATGCCTTGAAAGACGACGAGATCAAGAAGAGGCCTAAGGTTCGTCGGTCTTCGGTTCCGTCGTCGCGCATTTTCGTACTCACCTTCAAACTCGGTTTCTTTCTCCTTGCCGGTTCTTCTGCCACACTCCTTTCTCTACTCTCTTCTTGTCTTCCGAGTTACAGAAATAGTCCCGGCGCTTCCTCGTGTGAAAAAATGGCATGGTTTTTATCTCTATACCTCATCTTGTATTGCTTTTTTTCGGAAGAGAATAACATCACCAAAAAAAAATCAAGTTCGCGTGAGGACTCGTGTAGACAGATCAATTCCATCAGGCCTTTACAGCGTGTCCCTTTTTTTGGTTGGTTGGTCTCTTCTGTCCGATTGGGGTCCTCTCTTCTCGTTTGCTGATTTACCAGCCACTCAATGAGATTGCATTCCATATTAAAAGGTGTATGATGAGAGATGTATGAAGCAATATACTACGTTTTTTTTTTTTGGAAAATGTAATTGGATCTGGATGGGAGATGTTATAGAAAGAGGATCAGCCGGGATACATAAATAGATGGATGGGATGGGGGGTGGATCGATGGGATGGGGGGTGGATCGATGGGATGGGGGGTGGATCGATGGGATGGGGGGTGGATCGATGGGATGGGGGGTGGATCGTGAATGGGATGTGTGAAGGTGTTCAAAGAAAACTTATATATATATCTATGACTATAAATAAATAATGGAAACTGGGAAATCGGTAATATCAAGTACTCCAGGCATCGACATCAACCAATAAAACACAAGATGAACTTTGGTGGTCAAATTTTGTCAGGAAAACTGAGAAATCGGCAAGTAAAGGTATCAAGAACCCCACCCATCGACATCGACCAACAAGGTAACATGACCTTTGATGTTACTGTGCACCTTATGGCCGGGTTTAAGCTGTTCTCGATCGAGGAGAAAGTGGGCGTGCGGATGTTGGTGATTGCGGAGGGAGAAGACGACGGGCTTTGCGCTATCGTTAGACGCCGACCAGCAGTCTGTCTGGGGGTCGATCCAGAGAGACAAGAGCGTGGTTTCGGAGTCGGCCAGTTTGACCCATGTTACATTCCCTCTGGTGGCGATCTTGGATTTCGGGAGTTGATGGCTGGCCTGGACCGTCTTGGGCGTGGTGGTCATGGTGGCGGCGAACAACGACGAGCCTCGGACCAGGATGTCTGCTTGGAATAGGCCGACGAGGATACTCAAGAAAACGATCACTCCTAGGAACCCTCCTCCACATCGCTCAAATTTCTTCATCTCTATGTAATGGGTATGTATATGGAAGGGTGATCTTGATTTTCAAGTAATGAAGCGGGGCTGGACGAGACTCAGAGAGGCGAGTACGCGAAATAATGACGATGTGAAACTCTCGAGCTTAACAAAGCCCCTGGGTGACGAAGTCCCCGCAGGAGTTATGAGTTATACCGGATTTCTTGCTTGAGAGAATTTGATATTTTAGCAAGTTTTCGACCATTTTATTTTTTAAAAATCACCATGACCGTGGCTTCCCCCACCCTCCTGCGCACAAAACGATGCCCTCCACAGCAGCAACATCATCAGAACTTTTCTTCTTATAATTTTTTGAAAGAAATCAAACCACCCCCCTCGTGCTTTTTTTTACCCGTGGCTTCCGGATTCGTCCATCAAAACTCCCAAAAGGGTACCACAGATTCCGAAATTTTCTGGGGCAAAGAAAACTTTGGAGTAGGGGAAAATTGTTTGTTTGAGGTCAAAAAAACAAATGGAGTAGACCATTTTTGGCCCAAGAAGGATGCCTGCAATGGTCCCGCTCGGCGGCGATTTTGCTCTTGTGAGAAAAATGGGAGCTTAACTAAGCCTTTCCCCGCAGGGGAGAGGCTTATCTGCTTTCTCGGCCATCTGGCCTGAGAAGATCAGATATTTTGCTGCAAACGGCTCTTTTTGAGATTGAGGCGACTGTAGCACAGTCATTTCGCCACCGATACCAAATCCGACTCTGCAGAGTCGTAGACAGCCATCTTGCCTTTCTTTTTAATAAAGACTGGCCTCTCAAGGCTTGTGTAATACTCTCTACAGCGATTATTGTACACCATCTCCCCATCAGTGCGAAATGGTAGGAATGGTTATAACCCAGTTTTGTGCAGACCGTCGGATCAGCGGATCAGACTTACATGACAGCTTCAACAGTTTTGACGGTAGCATCTGTCAAAGAATGTCAAGCAGGGACTGGACCGGATATCTCCGGGTTGTCTGCTCAAACATTAGTTAAATTTACATTTCGATTAAAAAGAAAAGGTAAGAGATGGAGGTGTTTTGTAAGGGGGCAATTATGTACAAGATAGCGAGGAATTTGACTGTGTGGTCGGCTTCTGAAAAAAATGCTGTCTACGTGGTGTTATGTGGGACTGAATCATCAGTCCTGCCATTTGGGCCGATCTTGTCAGGCCAGAAGAGCGACTTTACATGCAAGTCCCTCCCTGCGGGAGAGGGCGCTACGCGCCCGGGGGCTAATACCCTTGGGGCCCCCACTCCTCCCGCGGGTGGGACATGCGTTAAGTTCGAGAAAAATGATGCAAATAAGATAAGAAAATCCAAGTATTTTGGTGGGAGCTCTCAGGCCAGAAAACCTGATAACTCACAAGTCCCTCTTGCTTCGCGAGAGGGACTTGGTCAAGTTCAGAAACTCTGCTCTGGATTGTTGCACCGGACAGAGGAACTACATAGGGAACTGGGGACAAACCCCTACAAGAGAGGCTACTACATTAACACCGGAAGTACCCCTATTAATACAAGGGGACAATAAAGCCCATTCAGGCTTGCGTCGGATGTCACCTCGGCCGAAAGTTTGGCCGTTGTGTATATGTAAGACCACCCCGCGGCACCAGCACTTCCAGAAAACACAACTACAACCAACTCAAAACCGACTCCACCAGCCACACCCCACAACCACAAGAACAAAATAGGCCTGTAGGGTAAGTCACGGAACATCAATTAATATCAGGCAAGACAGAATACCAACACACGAACCTTACTTCAACACAAATACAGACAAAAGCAACATGAATCGCAGAAGAAACAGAAGTCTCTCCACAGAGGAGATCCCCCCACCACGGAACTGACCAAATTGTACACTGCCCCGGGTCAACTATCGGCTCCCCGGGCAATTAAGCACGCCAGACCCCCTGTTAGAATTTGAAGTCTTTCACGAATAATAAGAGTCAAGGATGAAGTAGACCACTTCGGCTAGAGGGGGTTAAAATGGCCCAATAGCTATTAAGTGGGACGACAGAGAGGGTGAAAAGGCTCTCTGAAGGACCGGTTTGAGACTGAACAGATGATGAATTTCTCATGTACTAGCAGTGATTAATATAGCTAGATACAAGAGTGGCCAGATTGTGGGACAAATGGCACTTATTGATAATGAATGATGAAGGTGAATAAAAAAAGAAAACAATTTGTGAAAACTCATTTGGGAAGGAGTCACAATTCCAACACCCCCCCATAATATGTAAGCAAACACACACCTGAAATCTTCCCCCAGCCAAACTGTGTAGCTGACTTGACATCTAACACCAGGGGTCAACCATGAGGATCGCGGAGACTGGTGCACAGCGAGCCCTCCACCGCCCCCCTTAGCAACACCATTGTTGAGGGTGGATCCGTCCCCCTATCCCCCCTCTCAAAGAGTTCCATCAAGCAAACCTCCGGCCAAAACTGCACCTGCCGTACTCGTTGAACAGCAACGGGTGCCCGTGGCCTGGCCTGTAAGCACCGACACTCGCCTCTTGATTCAAGACATCGGCGAAGGCTGGTCTGGCTCAAACCGACAGGTGGGCGATGATGAAGATCGAAGGACGGCAGCGCCAACATCCTGAAGCCCGACCCCGGTGGCCTTGCGCCCGGAGCGAATCCGGGCCAGAACTTGCAGCCGATGTGGGCGCAGCTCCGCACACTGGTGGAAGAGGAGTACTTAGAAGAGGTCAATGACATGCATCATGAGATGTGGGAAGATTTCCAAGGCTTAAAATACGTCCTGGATGATCTTTAAGGCAGCAATTATAAACAATTTTTGAAAAAAAATTGTGTGACTCCCCAAACCACAAAAATCATTAATTTCAAACATGAAATTAAATTCAAAACCAGCACAAAAGTTTTTTAAAAGCTGCTGCAATTTTGAACCCACCAGCTGGTGTATTATTATTGCTGGTGAACCCACACACAGTGGAACATGCCAAAATGTAACCAACAACCACACAATCCACTCCAATGCTTCCCCTCCCTATCAACAACTCAATGATATTGTTTGCAGCTCTCTGGTATATGAACAAATTCAAACAAAATCGGAGGAAAATGGTCTACATCCGAGCAACCTGTGTTGCATTTAAAGGGCCAACCCCCTTTTGTTGATGGCTGGTGGATGTTTGTCAGGGTAAATATGTAGACTCAAAGTCTGAGTAAAGAATTTGAAGCTGGCTTGATCAAACAGCGCCGCATGCATGAGCCTGATACTAAAGAGAATGAAAACTGCTACTATTTTCTGTTCTCAAAGTTATTATTTTTCAGATTTCAAATCACCTCAAAAGGAGGTTTGTGGCGCTTTTCTTTAAAACAACCAAAAAATAAAAAATAGGAAACACTTTGGAAAATTGTTCAAAAGAAGTACTAAAACCAGATGAAAAACAGTTTATAATTGCTGCCTAGGCTATGAAATGAAATTTATATTTCTGGATTATGACACTGAGATGGACAAGTGAATGAGTGACAGAAAGAAAAAAAATTACACAAGCACACCCCACGGGAGCATCATGGTGGGAAACTTTGATGATATGACTACCAGCCAAGTGCTCGAAGTCTTCGAGTGCCTACCCACCAACACAACACTCAAAGCATTCGAGAAACTGGATGTCAGCCAAAGCTCACAACACTTGAAGACACCAAGGGTTAGGCTACCAGCCAAACACTTGTATTCATTTGATCGCCTGACCATCACCCAAAAAATCGAAGAATTTGAGCAGCTGTGTACCAGACAAACTACCAAAGTCCCTGAGCGTCCACCCACCAGCCTAGCGCTCAAAGACTTTGAGCATTGTAAAGCTCAAAAGTTTCAGTGAAGACCTTTTGCTGAGTTTGGAAAGGTATACCATATGTGTGAGGATGCCTCTGCCAATCTGATTACTAGACACTAAACAATCCTCCCAATCTTGGATTGGAAAGTTTTATGTAGTGATAGTAGGTGTATCAAAGATACTACTGTTGTTTTAGAAGTGGATTTGGCTATATAGTGTTGGTCTTGTTGATGATATTCTCCTTGAGTTTAACTTTCCCAACATTCCACTTTGGAACCTTTCTCATCTTGACTCAAAACCATCAAATTCTAACCAAGCAAGAAGCGACTAACTCTGTTAATCCACTAAAGCTATATTGTCAAGGTCTGTCAGGCTCAGTGATGGCAAGGACTGGTATCCTTCTAGCTACACTATCTGCAAGGTGGATTTAATGCCCAAATGTGCAGCAAAAAATAGGATAGTGTGGGTTTTAAAAGTAATGTAACAAAATATAACTATTTTAAAACACAGAGGGGCCTGTTAAAACAGGGGTTTTTAAGGTACCCTCTGAAGAATCAGGACCTGTCTAGGACAGAGGTAATTTTGGGTACCTGATTATCTGGTCCTGTAGCAGGAGTACACCGATATGCTGAAGAAACAGAGGAATTAGACTCACTATTGCTATTTCCTAGGAAAAGGGTCTTCAGTTAAGGTCCAACTGGTGTTTTGATGCGCTCAAAAAGGTGGGTAAGAGGTGGTAAGAGTGCTGTGGACAGTTGTTGTAGGTTGTGTTGGTTGAAATTCAGACATAACAGTAGTAACAAGGCTAATAACTAGGGTAAGGCTGGGTGATAGCAACAATGGACCGTTATGTTACGTTACGTTACTTTGGGACTTTTTGATAATGTAACTACCCCGCGTTATGTGATAACTTGTTTTCGTTACTTTTTTATTTATTTTTATTTTTTACAAGCCCCGATAACGTAACCTACTTCCCAGGCGGGAGAAATTATGCCAGTGATAACGAAACAGGCCCCCAAAAAACGATAGTAGCGTTAACTTGGACCCTGAGGATTCGGTCGGTCGAACAGGCTGAGCGGCCTGTTTGATTGGTCAAGCAGGCCGTTCTGCCTGTTCGACCGGCCAGAAAGGCTGAACTGCCTGTCCGACGGTTCAAACAGGCAGGACAGCCTGTCTGACCAATCAAACAGGCCGCTCAGCCTGTTTGACCAGTCGAACAAGCAGAACAGCCTGTTTGACCAGTCGAACAGGCAGAACAGCCTGTTTGACCAGTCGAACAGGCAGAACAGCCTGTTTGACCAGTCGAACAGGCAGAACAGCCTGTTTGACCAGTCGAACAGGCTGAACGGTGTATTTGGCCAGTCGGACAGGCTGAAAAGCCTGCCTGACCAATCAAACAGGCTGTTCTGCCTGTTCGACCGGTCAAACAGGCTGTTCTGCCTGTTCGACCGGTCAAACAGGCTGTTCTGCCTGTTCGACCGGTCAAACAGGGCGTTCAGCCTGTTCGACCGGTCGTACAGGCAGTTCAAACTTCAGCCTTTCTGACTGGTCGAACAGGCAGAACAGCCTGGCTGGTCGGACAGGCTGCTCTGCCTGTCTGACCAATCGAACAGGCCATCCAGCCTGTTCAACCGGTCAGATAGGCTGTTCTGCCTATTCGATCGGTCGAACAGGCTGAGCGGCCTGTTTGATTGGTCAGACAGGTTGTTCTGCCTGTTTGAACCGTCGGACAGGCAGTTCAGCCTTTCTGACCGGTCGAACAGGCAGAACGGCCTGTTTGACCAATCAAACAGGCCGCTCAGCCTGTTTGACCGACCGAATAGGCAGAACAGCCTATCTGACCGGTCGAACAGGCTGGATGGCCTGTTTGACCGGCAGAATGGCCTGCTTGACTGGTCAAACAGGCTGAGCTCCCTGTCCGACCGGTCAAACAGGAACTGTTTGCACCAGTCACCCAATGTTTCCCCATACCCCAGTGACGTGCTGTGACATTTTGTAGCTACTGTGGTAGCGTAACGGAAGAAAAAAAACCATCAGGACACATAGCTGTACCGTAACGCGCCAAACGCTATGGTTATCAGTACCGATAACGGTAAAAAAATCGCTACGATACCGTTACGTTACCGATAACCGGTAGCGTAACTACCCATCGTTGGTGATGGGCGGTTGCAACTGTTGTGAAATATGATGAAGATGGATTTCCAACGTAGTGGGAGCATGGTGGTTCTTATATACTAATTTTAGAACCCCTGTGGCGCTCACAGAGCATCCCTTTGTGTGGTGTGGCACTTTTTGGCTGGTCTGGGCCAATTGATGAGGTGTAGCAGTAGCCCAGAGGGCTGGAGGCCCTCACCAGAAGGGTCTGGGGGTCAGTACTTGGTTGGTAGCCAACCTCTTAGGTACTTGGACCCCTTGTAGTACCTGTAATGGGCTCAATGCTGTATGTGGCCCATTTCACCGTGTGTACAATGGTTCAAAGCACTGTTATACATGGTACAACAAGGTTAACTTTTGGGGACCAGAGGAGCTGTTATAATGTTTGGGTACCACTCTGAACCCCCCTGTATTTTTGTTCCTTGTTGTAACATTTACAACTGGGAAGTTGTATAATTTGGGCGGGGTTGTGGCCCAATTTGGATTTCTTGAACTACCACCACCTTACCTCTGAAGAAACCAACAAGGACCCATCCAAATCCTGCTCAGATTACAAAGAGGAACCCAAAAGACTTTCAAAGAATCAATCCATACCATGCTCTGGTGTAGAGGAAGAGTCCACATCTCTTGCAGTGTGAGCCTGGGTCTCTTTAATGACTGCAGGACACAAGGGTTATGGTTCTCACAGTTGTATTACTCAAATAAAAGAAGGAAAACAACTAAGAGAACTAAGAGAGGGAGAAAGGAAAGGAGTAGGATATGAGATATTAATAAAAAAGAAGGGAAGGCAGTCTTATTGCTCTAAGGGTGGCTGCAGTGGAGGTTACTCTACGCTAGCGGAGTTTACTCTACGCCTCTTTCTCAACTTAAACTGAGAAAGGATGGTTTGAAATTTAACTACTTCTGTTTTTAGGACTTTGAGTCATAGATAGGCAACAGGGAAACCAGAGACTAATTATTAAAAAGAGTATAAGGGACTTTAGGAGGATTTTGGAGAGACTTTAGTCCAGATGAATAAAGAAAATAGCCAGTAGAGTAATCAATCAGGACTTACTTTGGAGGAAATTTGACACTGGAGTGTAAAGGTTACACCAAACTAGGATCCTAGAAGAGGAAATCAAGCGCCACAGAGGTTGTGTGATCTGGATGAGGGTATTTTCAAGGTTCTGGGTGGAAGTCTGAGGTTTTTAGCCATGTCACAGAGACTAGAACAACTATGGAGAATTTTCCTGTACAATTAAAACAGGTTTCTGACTAATGTGGTTGGGATTAAACTTAGGGTTGCACATATTCAATATTCAAGCTTAAACTCTTGAACATCAATCAATTTCAACTAAGATCATTGCAATCAGAAGGTTATAAGACAACACAACTAAATGGAACTAAATACAACAAAGAAGGACAGTAAAAGATAAGTTTTATTGCAATTTAAATAGATTGAAACACATAATCAAAACACATTTATTAAGAAAGAATTCATTGAAGCCTTTTGGGCAATGGGTATTGTCTCTAAGGCTGACTTGCAGGCTCACCGCTTCCAAAGGTACAAGAATAACTAGCCATCAGCAAACTAACCGCACCAATCCACAGCTTGAGACCACCACCGAGGCGCAAATGAAGCTAAACTCCTTTACTCCTCGGGCACCAACAGGCCTAGACCCACTCATCCAATCACCATCAATACCTAACACCACCAACTCCAACAATGCACCCCCTAGTTCCATTTCCATCGCGACCAGCGGGAATTCTAGACCACACCGGCAAATTCATGCAAACCAACCTAAACATCCTGACTTGTTAATCAAGAAAAGGCAAGCTCCCTTGGCCAGTAGCAAGGGCTCAACCATATGTAAGTTGAATGTGAAAAATATCCCCATCATTTAATGTGCATTGACATGCCTGTCCTACCAGAGCTCTTCCAAGGCGTCCCAGACTCATTTGAGGAGCGGTTAAACTACTGGGAGAAGGCCAAGGATTCATGAGTAGACCTATCCAAACCGCAAAGATCCATCCTGAATTGTGCTACAATCATCTGACTACTTTTCCTGCTTCTGGCACGTAAGGTCTTGAAAACCCCAGCAAGTAGTTCCAAATTTCTCAAAGACCGGACACTTTGCATCAAACAATGTGCTGAGGGTATGTAATTATTTCCTTTGTAAAATCAAACCAGCCCCTGCTGATGATACTGAACCACACACATTCCTCCATAGCATGTGTTCTTGTTGGCCACAAAAAAGACACCATTATTGGTGGCAAGTGTTTCAACCGCAAATTCATGGCGCCAGAACCTCCCAACAAGCTTCTTTCCTGCCACCCCCTGTTTCTAATGCTCAACTTCACCTTGTATCCAACTCGCTCTGCATGGTCCAAGTTAAACCACACACTCAAGGATTTCATGTGGGTTGTGAAGACACAGGGCGCACATCACCTCTTGAGAGGTCTTGAAATGGTGAATGGCTACACAGATCAAGCTTTGTATAAATTACACAAATATTTCCAAGATCTCAATGCACTCTTCGAGAGAGATCCCGACCAAGCCAGAAAGGGGCCCCAACAATATCCAACTTGAACCCAGGTGGGCTCCAAGCCATATTTGAGAACATTGCAGCCGCAGTGTGTGCACTTGTAGCCCTCCGAATTGATTCCAAGGACCCAACAGGTGTGTTGCCTCTGGTGACCAGGGAAATGACTTGGGACACTTCCCAAAAGAAAAATCGGTCATCAACTAAGGCTCTAAGCAGCTTAGCCAATCTTCTGGTATGTGGACCCTCATCAATTTTTACTTGCCCTACAAATCAAGGTTACACCCCACAATGGAAGTCACCGCGAGTGTTGGGAAAAAGGACAAGACTTTTCTCCCTTATGGGATAACTTGGGTAATACTTGGGCTCACATCTTACTTACTTTGGAACTTATGGGTTTTGGCTCAACTGGGCCCGTGGTTAGGATCTTTGGAGAGCAGCCCTTTGTTGTACATCTGGAACAGGTTTTGTGGGAGGAAATAGTTCTGATTGCAGATTATGAACTCCAGCCTGAGGCCAAGCTGCAATGGGACTCCAGCGGCAACCTTTCTTTCACAACTGATATATGATCCCTATTTTTGTAATAATAACTTCAGGAAGTTCCTGCTTGATGAATTGAAGTGAAGAGGCTTTCCTTGGTCAACCAAGGATAGACTCTTCACGGATGAATGTCACAATTAGTATTTGTTCTTGTTGAGTGTTTGGAAGAGGCTGTCCTTGCTTGACCAAGGACAGACTCTTCACTAATGAATGTCACCCTGATTTTTTTTTGGAAGAGGCTGTCCTTGGTCAACCAAGGACAGACTCTTCACGGATGAATTTCACAATTAGTTCTTGTTCTTGTTGAGTGTTGGGAATAGGCTGCCCTTGGTTGACCAAGGACAGAATCTTCCCTGATGAATGTCACCTTGATTTTTTTTGGTTGTTGAGTTTTTGGAAGAGGCTGACCTTGGTCAACAAACTATTTGTTGACCAAGGGCAGACCCTTCACCAATGAATGTCACCTTGATTTTTTTTTATTTTTGAGTGTTTGGAAGAGGCTTTCCTTGGTTGACCAAGGGCAGACTCTTCAGTTATAAATGTATCATGGTTTTTGAGTAGTTGTGGTGGGTTTGTAGTTGGTCGACTAAGGAAAACAAACGACCTGAAAGAACTTTAATCCTTTGGGATTTGATGTCCAAATGTTTGACCTTGGTCGACCAATAAGAAGCCCGCCCGTGTGAAACTTGAAAACTTCTAGGAATTCAAGTGCATCAGCAGATAACTGCCCCTGGGGCCTGGCTGAATTGGGGTTGACGACCTCAACTTCATCTGGGTCCTTTGGGAGTTGCTGGATGGAGTTGGGGGACTATGGGATCTCTACCAGGGAGGGTGAACTGAGTAAATTGCTGCACACATGTGTGCATGTGTGCTTGGAGAGGAAAGCCTGCATCATTGATTGTGTGTCTTGTGCATGGGCCCAGTAAGACCTGTAGGAATCAATTAGATGGGAAACCCTAATAAGAAGGTTTAATAGAAGTGAAACAGCTCACGTCGGATTCAGATCGATGACCTGGGGCTTGGTGATCAGAGGCGGGGTGCCTTTCAAGTTGGTTATTGTCATCTGGCCACTCGTCCTCATGTATACCCAGTGTTGAAGGGGTGCAGGAGTTGGTTGATTTCACTGGAGCTTTTTGAGAGGTGGTAACAATGGTGGGTCAGCTACGCTACACGTATCATTAGTGTAGCGTAGTGTTAGCTTTTTCCGCTAAGCTAACACACTGCTAATGTTAGGGGCATGATATGGCCAACTAACACAAATTGTTTTTTGGGAAAATTTTATTTTAGTTGGTAGTGTAGCGTTCGCTGGGGTCAGAAAAAAAATAACGCTACCAGAAAATTGTGTTAGCGGTGTTAGCAGTTGAAAAAGTTACACTACACTTTTGTGATTTATTTTGTTAGTTGGTAGCGTAGTGTTAGCTGGGGTCAGGCAAAAACAACTAACACTACCAGAAATCTGTGTTGGCGGTTGAAAAAGTTACCCTACACTTTAGCATAATCCATTGACCCACTACGCTACATGTTAGCGTAGCTGGTGAAGTCACACTAAATTTTATGTTAGATGGTGGATGCATCACACAAGATTTAGCAAAGTAAAGAAATGGATTCAGATTACATAAACCCAAAAAATATGATTGAATATTACATTTTTTTTTTGAAATTGGCTACTAATTTCTTTTATCACTGGTCTTTCTGTAGAGAAATCTGTATATGAAGTGACAACATCATTTGCTTTTGAGAACTTTCCAGTTGGTTCAATACCCTCTTTTGGCCACATGTGGCTACTGACACACCATTCAATTGTGTGTGGTTTTAAGCTCCCTCGGCCAGTAGAGCAGACATTGTCAGCTGATGAAAAGGTGCACTCTGCTGCACAAGATGATGCAGAGCATGCCAAGTAGTCCCTGGCCAATGATGAGAGAGGAATGGTCCTGGAAGTAAAAAAAATCAAGTCAGTAAATGCTGGAACGATATTTCATTAATCCCAAACTTTCATACCTTCCATCATATCAGAATGCTAGTTAGATCCTTTGCACTTGGTACTGGAAGTCGGTCCATGTTCTTGATGTAGACTTCCAACTCTTTGCTTTCATTGGTAGGTGGAGGTGCATTGAACATTTTGAATATATTATTGCATTTGACCGTCTTCTTAAAATTGTTCTCTAAGAATTCTATACCATTGTTGTCATTTTTCAAGATCAATTCTCGCTTGGTAAAATGTGATTCAACTAACAATCTGGCATCCTCTGCTCTTTCTGGCCAGCAGTGCTCGATTAATTTCAGTCGGAAAGTTGCATGAAGCATTGTTGCCATGATTAGTGTTTCACATTTCAAATCCTTGTCTTGATAAGCCTCCTGTATTGATATTACTTCTGGTTTGGAACCCATCTCTGAGGGATGGTTGGATAAATCCTTGAGAGGTTTTCCAGAAAACTTTCTTTGTATTCGGCCCAAGTGTAGCATCCATAAGATTCACACAATCCTTTTGCCTTCAACATAGCTTATATTTTTGCCTACTAGTTTGATTATTTCTGTGATAATCAATGAATCATACCCCCCCGCCGATCAAGTGATAGGAAAGTCATCATGTCATATCACATAGGAAAAAAACAAAAAAAACATGTCAGTGTATGTGGAATGAAAAAAAAAAAAAAAACATGACAGTACCCTTTGATTTTGGGAGCCATGGTACACTTTAGTAGATGGTGGGGTGCAGGGGCTAGTGGAGTTGGTGAGGGAGGGTAGCTTGGTAGGATTGCTCAGGGGGAGGGTAGCCGTTGCGATGGTGGGGAGAGTAGCTAGGGTGGCTGTGAGGTTAGCTTGGCTCGTCGGTGAGGGTAGCTGGTGGTGATGGGGAGGGTAGCTAGGGTGGCGGCGAGGGTAGCTCAGCTCGTCAGTGAGGGTAGCTAGGGTAGCGGCGAGGTGAGGGAAGGGTAGCTTGGATTGTTTTGTGATGGGTAGCTGGATTGGAGGGTAAGGGTAGCAGGGGGTCAGTGATGGATAAGGATGGGTACTTAGATGGACTTACTTTTGGTGGTTGAGAGTAGCTTTTAGAAGGTAGAAGTGGACAGAGTTGACAAAAAAAACCAAAAAAATTCAAGAAAATTTACAATAAAATCAGCAAACAGAGAAACAAAGAATGCACACCCACGGTGTTTTTAAGGTTAAATCAGAACCAAAAAAAGTGTTTCACGTAGGAATATAGGTGGAAGGACCAAAAAAGCAGTTTGTGTAGGAATAGCAGGCAGGAGATGATGGCCGGTGTGATTAAGTAGCTAGAAAATTTGAAATAAGAAGGGTAGCCTATGGCTCAGATGGGGAGTAACATCCCCAACTGAGTCATGCAATCCTTTTGAGGGTGGCACACAAATTTGATTCTCATTGACAGCATGGGAGACTGCTCAATTGAATATATTTTAGCAGCAGAAAATTTCATGTTAGTGTGACTGTTAGTTCAATTGAGATGTTAGTTGATTTTTATTTGATTTTAGCGCACCTGTTATCTCATGTCAGCCTGAACTGTAGCGGGGATTTGCTACGCTAAATTTTATTTGAATCCCCGCTATGCTACTCATTTGGGAAAATCTTGTTAGCAGTCAAAAAAATACGCTACACATTTGAGAAAATCCTGTTAGTGGTGAGAAAGCTACACTACTTGTTAGTGTAGCGTGTGATAAATCACAACTAATGCTACAAGAATTCTGGGGAAAAAATCCCCTGCTACGCTACTTGTTAGCGTAGCGGGATGAAATTTCAACTAACACTAACTAAATCCTGGAGGGAAAAATTCACCACTAGGATAACAGTTATTGGCTATGTAGCGTAGTGTAGCGTAGCAACCCACTATTGGTGGTAATTTATAGTATCTGGCAGCAAGAGAGCCCTGTACCCTTCAACTTTTTTCTTGAAAGAAGAACACCCTGGTTGGCCCTTCTTCCCTGTCGGTTGGGATAGTTCCTTCTTCTAACGTTTGTTCTTCTGGTAACTCTATCATGTCCTGTTCCTTAATATATTTCCAATACTCCTCTAAGTTTCCCGTAGAGTCTTGATAAACCAGAAATCCATCAACAATCTGTGGGATTATTTGAACCTCATCAGATATGGTCTTAGTTGGGGTGGAGGGAAGGATCTTCCCCGGAGCTTCTTGGAAAGCTTCTTCTGCCCAGGGGTTGCATTTGGCGTAATTATTTCCTGGCAGAAAAGCGCCATAAACTGCCTGACGAGAGAATAAGTTCACAGTGCACAGGTTGGCTCCACCAAGTAGCCACCCATCCCAGGATTTTTTTTTTGGATGAGTGAGTACTTGTCAACCATGGTGTAAACCACACCTTAATCATGGATGTCGGCGGAACTAAATTTACTGGTTGTCAGGGATAACCTCTTAAGTGGTTACCTCTGAATGCAAGTTGTTGAAGATAGTACTACAAGTTGAGATGATGAAAGGATTTGGAAAAGGGAAAAAGTGTAAACAGATGAGTAGGACAAAAGAAAGTTAAACAAGGAAGAGAGAAGACTATTTTAATTAAGATAGAGAGGAAAT